>OY755212.1:5817937-6502072 GCA_963576765.1 Draba incana | reverse complement strand
ACATGGGCTCTAAAATTTAAACAATTTGATATTAAGGAAAATGATGATTATGAACCATAATTGAAAAGAAAGAAAAAACAATTAACAAAAGATGGGCCAAAATGTGGATATGGGCTTTAAATTAAAGCCTAACGATCTAAACGATCAAATCGTCTTCATCACTTTCATATTTCTATGAAGTGTTGACCTTTGTATCGTCTCCAATAATTCTCTTCACTTGCATAGAGTATTGACCTTTGTATTGGTCTGATGATAAAATTGCAACTTTGGACTTGGAAATGTTAATGATTTTGTGTGATTCTGTTGGAAAGTTTTGACCAATGGCGTTGTAATTTTACAGTATTCAATCTCTGTTGTTATTTTACCTTGTAGGTGTTGAAAAGGGCATTCCATGGGAGACTTACATGACGACTAAGCTGATTTCAGCAACAGGTCTCCAGCACTTAAGGCGCTATGATAAAAAAACCTGAAAGTGCATCTTACGTGATGAACACGAAAAAGTTCACAAGAGCGTCTCAGAGGCATTCTATCAAACACATTAACAAAAATCTCTGGAAAACAACCAAGTTGGAGATTACATCGATATATACTAAACCGCGTCACAATTACCGGTAAAAATATAACAGCTAGCTTGTCTTTTGTGAGTAAGAACCTAAGAAGCTTAGAGGTTAACCTACTACATATGCATTTCTTAGGGGATTTGCAAAACATATTTGAACATTGTATCTAGTTGCTCGGCTTAAAAGTTCAAAGTCTCCATGGTACATCTTCTTAGTATATTGAGTCAAACTTTGAATAAAGATTTAAGAAAATTCTTTTTATCAACAAATCTTAGAAATAGAGATAACTTCTTTACACACGCGAAACGAAAGAAAAGAGTTTGATTACAAACAAGGAAACAAAAACTAACACTGCAAACACATGAAAGCTTTCGCCTTTTATGTTTTTATTCGGCCACAATCAGAGGGACCTTGTCTTACATGATTACTGAAGAAAGACAGATTACTGCCTATTGCAGCTGCAGTCCAGCTCAATGCTTGATCTTTCTCTTCCTTTTCGTCGTCTTGCTCTTCTTCTTCTTCTCCTCCTCCACCGCATGTGTTTTCAAGAGGAGCACCGCATAGCCCGGGATTATCTGCGAATGGCGAACTATTCTGGCTTTGAATCTGGGTGCCTTGTGGTATTGGACCTTCGAGCATATTGTAAGAGAAGTTCATCCGCGATAGAAACGTGAGTTTCCCGAGCTGTGGTGAGATGTCACCGGATAACCTGTTTTGAGATAGATCCAATGATTGGAGATTGGTCAAGTTCGCCAGAGATTGTGGAATACGGCCTGTGAAAGCGTTGTTTGACATGTTGAGCACAATGAGTCCCTTGAGTAAATCAATGGATTCAGGGATTTCTCCTTGGAATTTGTTTCTGGAGACATCTATGGTTTTGTACATTGTGAAAACACGCCCAACTAGCTCCATCTTCAATCCTTTGTTCGTTAGAACCACAGAGTCATGATAGTGTGTTACAACTCCTCCAGCGTCTACAACCGACGACACCGCATTCCAACCAACAAAGTAATATGATGGCAAGACTCCACTGAAGCAATTTTCTGATATGTCAAATATGCGTAGTCTGGGAAACTACTGAAAGAATCTCGAGGAGAAGATATTGGCCCATGGAACTCGTTAGAACGAAGGACAAGAACCTGTAAAAGGGGCAACAATCTCAGCCCGAGTGGAAACGTGTCAATGATTTTGTTGCCTTCCACATTCAAAACTTCGAGAAGAGTGCAGTTGATCAGAGACTTGGGAAGTTGTCCTGATAACTGGTTGTGACCAACATCAAGTGACATCAATCCACGACTGATAGGCTCCTCTGGAAAAATACCAGAGAGGCTGTTATTCTGAAGATGCAAGACATTAAGAGTAGTATCCAACATCTCAAAACACCGAGGAATAGAACCGCTGAAGTTGTTGTTGGATAAAACAAGTGCCCTAAGATGAAACAATTCACATATTCTCCTAGGAATCTCTCCCGAAAACCGATTATCAGACCCTAAAAAGACCGTTGTAGAATTTGGCAACATAGTTAGTTCTCCACTGAATGAGTTATTAGAAATGATTACATACCCCAACTGTGGCAGTCTCCCAAGCCACTCCGGTAATTGACCTTCAATTTGATTGGCAGAAATGTCTAAATACCATAACTTGGTTTGGTTTTGTAGAAACTTGGGAAACTCCGAAATATTGCACGATGATAAAACCAAGGTGTCGATCATGTGTGAGGAGAAATGGAGAGTTGAACTCATCTTCAAATGAATACCTGAAAGATCCAAACTTCGAAGTAATACGAAATGTGAGAAAAAACTCAAATCAACAATGTCCCTTCCACTGAAATTGTTTTCTCCAATGTTTAAGGTTTGAAGTTTAGATGGGGAAGAGATATTCCCAATCTCAAGAGGGCCGTTGAATTTGTTTCCACTCAGGTCAAGTTTACTCAACGAAGGGATCATGAAGAGAGAAGAGGGAATGGATCCAGAAAATGAATTTCCATTCATAGAAAAACACTCCAGTTTTGAGAGGCTACTCATGTTAGATGGGAGTGTACCTTTGAGCTGGTTAAAACCAAGGTCGATCGTTTTGAGCGAGCTCAATTTGAGTAGCACAAGTTGCAGATTTGGTCCTTCACTGGTGAAATCGTTATGAGGGAGATCAAGATGAGCGAGATAAGACAGATTTCCGAGTGAAGAAGGTATTTCCCCATGGAAATTGCAGCTATAGCAATGAAACTCACTCAAATATTTGAGGTTGTCGATGGAGTCTGGTAGAATACCCGAGAGGTTATTGGAGCTAAGATTCAGGCTCTGAAGATGTTGTAGTCTGAACAGACTACTATTAGATCTCAAAGGACCGTTGAGAGAACTGCATGAGAGGTCTAACTCAACGATCTTGCCTGTCTTAGGATCACAAGAGACACCATCCCAAGAACAGCTATCAGTGTTGTTCCTCCACTTGTCTGTCTTCTTATCAGAATACCACTCACCGGGACCAACATAGAACTCGTTCTTGAACTCCCAAAGAGCATCCCTCTGGTCTGGAAGACACAAGTCTTTAGAAGAAGCAATAACGACAAATATAGAGTTAGAAAGATCAAAGAGTAAACACAAGCTCCATATTATCATCATCTTCATACTTTTTTTTCTAATTTGAATTTTTTTGTCTTGTCTGTGAAACGAATTTGATAGAGAAAAGCAGGTAAATAATAGAGAAAAGCAGGTAAAAAGAGAAGAAAAAGCTTCCTGCTTATATCAAAGGCGGCCGCATTAAAACACAGCAGTTTAACTACACTTCGTTATTACACTACTTTTTTTTTTTTTTTGGGGTCAAATACACTACTCTTCTACTCACTCTCCATAGTTACACAACCAAAACCCTCTTTATAGTTTAGAGAACGAGACAAAGGTAAAACACTCTTTGTGTTTCTTTCTCATACAAAAAGGAAAAAAAAAGACAAATCTTTCTCTCCTTAGTATTTTTCACACCAAGAAAATCTCAAAGACTATAAACTTTTCAGTATTTTTTTTATACCTCATAGATAGTCGATTGCTAATGTCGAGTGAAAAGCAAGCGGAGGAAGCAATAGTTGTTTCTGGCATCGGAGAGGCAGAGAATGACGTGCCCGGTAGAAAAATGGAAGATTCAATGGCGGAAGACTTTAACGGCGCCAGAGCTGGAGCCGGAGGCATGAAGAGCTTCCTCTGGGATGGAGGGTCCGCTTGGGACGCTTGGTTTAGTTGTGCATCTAATTAAGGAAGGAAAACACAAACTTTGGATAATAATTATTTAAAAGTATTCACAAAAACTCCAATAAACAAAGGTTTCTTTATTATAATAAGACTAAAATATTCTATTTTCATGAAAGTATTTTCTTAATTTTTTTTAAAAAATGATGTGTGATGAATGCAGGTGGCACAAGTGCTGTTGTCACTGCCATATTCGTTCTCACAGTTGGGGATGTTATCAGGAATATTGCTTCAAATATTCTATGGGATAATGAGTTGGGACTGGACAAATTCATCCATGTCATGCAAACCGGTAACTGACAAAAACAAATTGTAGAAGACGTTATTTACTTATTTTTGATAGCATGTGGTAAAAAATGAAACGGTGAAAAAGAGTGTAACTATTGTTGAAGTTGTATAATGAATATGCAAATAATTTACCTTGTCATTATGAAGTGATATGCGGTGTCGTTATTGCAGGATGGTTCAGCTTATGTTCATCTATTTGTTAGCATCTTACGTGATATATTCAAGGAAGAAACAGTGGAATATATTTTGGCTTTGATTTATGAAATGCTCTCAGGTAAACAAAACCTGAACATTTTTGCTTTCACCTTTTTCTTTTTTTTTAGATACCAGACTAATTCTCAACTGTTTGTCAGGAAACCCAACAAGAGCTCGGTTATTCCATGATCAATCTTTGGCACATGAGGACACTTACGAGCCTTTCTTGAGGTGAGTCCGCAAGTTTTATGACTGTAATTTGGTCTAGGCAGTTACTGTTTCCCAGAGAAAGTCGCTAATTGGATTGAATCTGTTGTTTCTGCTTTGTAAAAGTCTAGGCTCTCTTGCATTTTGCTTCTTCTCTTACTTGACCTATTAACGTGTCAGATTTCCTTTCTAGTTTTCTTGTATTCTACTATTGACACTACGGTGTCAAATGAACCTGACCTTAGCTAGTGACAGGAAACAGCTAGTTCTCAAAACATTAATATGTATGTGTGTTATGTTTAGTAGTGGGTCATTTACACTTGATCTGGTTTCTTTGTTCTGCACATATAGTGTATTTCCAGCACATATAGTGTAGTGGTTCCAGCACAAGATTCCAGCAAAAAGTTTGCAGATATGTTTCACCTGAATATGCAAGTACCGGTATGCTCAATGAATATGGAGATTATTAGTCAGACCGCCTGGCGAGGTAAATCGAGTAATTTGAATTAACATGACAATCTTTTCTTCCTAAGAACATATGTAAAATGGTTTTTTTATTTTTTTTATTGTGTGGAACATTTTTTCAGATGAACTTAGTGGATTGGTTCAAAGGAATGGTTGCAAGTAGACGTGGAGAAGAAGTTATAGACCCTAAAATAAAGAATCCACCACCTCATCCAAGAGCTTTGCTTGTTTGTTTGCGTTGTATTGACCTTGATGCTAGTAAAATACCAAAGATGGGACAAATCATTCACATGCTTGAAGCTGACGATTTCCCTTTTTGTCCTGTAAGTTTCAAAACCTAAAAGATTTGGCTAACTTGTTCATTTTAATTGCCTCTTTTTGTAACATGCTCTTATTGAATATATAGGAACACAGATCAATCCATACAAACAAAAACGTTCAGACCACTTGAGAGCCGATGCTATGTGCTACACAACAAGATTGATAGATGTTTCCAAGATTCTTCTTCTATATTTGAGTATTACATCAGATTCTAATCGGTAACCAAGGCCACGTGTCGGCATACATATCATCCTCGAGAAGACAAAGAGCCCTAATTTATTGACGCGGAAAACGCAGGCGACAGGTCTGAAAGAGAAGCGTCGCGCGAAATTGAAGAGACGCGCCCGAGGAGGTCATGCGACAACACATCAACAACGACCATTCTCTGTTTCGACCTGCTCGGAACAACCCCCGGTGAACTCGGTACGCTCGGTTCACCGACCTGGGGGGCACTGTTACACCATGGATTTGGGCCATGCCTAAATCCCACTTTCAACCCATCAAGAGAAAGGTTTAACTCATTTATATCTTACTAACTGCATTTGCTTAGTATAGTTATTTTATGGTTAATAAGAGTTATTTTATGATAGCGCATGGTTAAAATGTAACTATATGTGCATAAAGCCCTAAAATCCTTGTACTATATATATATATAGTTGTACGTCATTCTTGTACAACCCATGTTTTATATACTACATTTTGGGGCAAATAATTCTCTCGGTCTCTTGATTTTTATTGGCCCGTTCGGTAAATCCCCTTAAATCCAAAGTAAGGCTTCTCGGAACACAAAATCTACTATTCACGAGTAACCTGTCGGATACTGTCCTTACCAAACCCACATATTCATTACCTGCTCGGTCATCCGTTCTATTATACAAAGAATCTCGAACCCGATCACGAGTTCAACATTTGGCTCGCCAGGTAGAGGGTCCTTTTGAGATCTCTTTTTACGCAAAGAATGGGCCTGAACAAAGAAGCAAGCGCTCAAACCCACTCTGCGGGAACAAGCTCTCCGGGCAATAATATTTTGGTGACCCGAGGAGCGACCCGTGTTTCCGAGCAAGAACATCACAGTCCTACAAAGATAAACGCTCCTGCCTCCGTCTTCGAAAGGATTGAGCAGCCCGCCAATCCTGTCTCTGTCTTCGAAAGAATTGAGCAGCCCACTATCCCAATTTCTATCTTCCACAGGATAGAGGAGCACGCCGACCTCATGCAGATGCTCAGAAACCCAGTCGACCTCCGACAGACGCTTGGTAGCACGGGAGATCTTAGGTAAACAATTGAAGCCCGACCAAACCAAACTCAAAATAACCAGGCTCTAGTAAGCATTCAGCTCGAGCAATCCTAGTTGGATCATACTCGCTTTCTATGGGCTCTCATGCGTCGTTTCGACGAGCAGGAAGAGCAGACACGACTGACAAATGCCACTCTCGACAGACAAATGCCAGACTCGACAGTCTGTTTGCGTCACACGGGGTTTCCCAAGAACGCACTGAGATAGCCCAGCGCCGAACAACCTTCAAGTCGACAACTCTCAGAGCTAGCTCTTTTCCCTCAGGAGACTCGGCCAGACCACCGACCTGAGGTAGACACTCACAGCTCGACAAGGACCAGTTCCTAACCAAGGGACGGCCCCCGCCCCCTATACCGAGCTCGAAGACATGCAAAGGCAGCTTCAGGAGATGAGCTCTCAGATGCATCGAGCCCTGAGATCGGCACCAGAGATCGTTCGGGACCAGAGATCGATCGGGTTTTAACAGAGACACAGCAGACCTGTTCTCTGATCGAATAACATCGATCCCAATCTGACATACGGCTAAGCTACGGCTCCAAGCATACTTCGGGGACTCTGATCCTAAGCAACATCTCACCGCCTTCTCCATCGCAATGGGCCGAGTGCACTTTTCACCCGAAGAATACAACGCGGGCCACTACCAGTATTTCATTGAGTACTTATCTGGCGCAGCACTGGACTGGTTCTCTAGGTTAGAATCCCGCTCTATCGACTCCTTCCAGCAGCTGTCGATCGCTTTCCTCAAACACTATGTAATTTATATCGAAGACGGAGCCTCGGACGCCGATCTATGGGCCTGATCCAAGGAGAAAAGGAGACCCTCAGAAAATTCATGGTCGTTTCAAAACTATAATCACAGCGAGCGATACCTCCGCCATCGCAGCTCTCAAACAAGGTCTATAGCCAATGTCCAGATTCCGAAAAGACATGTTCCCTGAATTGCTTTCAATATCAAATTTTGTTACATCAGATTGGCAAACAAAAGAAAATACACACAGGGGAGAAAAATAAATCAGCTAAACAAATGGTGAGTTTACAGAGATATCTCTGCTTAATCTCACCCTATAGTCAGAACTTGTACTCTTCACAAAACAAATCATCTAAACAAACGGTGAGTTTACAGATATCTCTGCCAGTGCTAGTTAAATCATTTTAGATGTCCTATGCATATATGTAAAAAAATGTCATTTTCGTACGTTTTTCAATACCGTAAAATAGTAATATATATAAAAAAACACATTAAAACTTCATTAAACCATTTATAATTCCAAATAGTTAGTAAGAAATAAAAAAAAAACAACAAAATAGAATTTTTTTTTTGAAATAATATTGTCCTTGTATTTTTGGTTGCAAAATCATTAATTAAACTCACGTTGTCGAATTTTTCAACCATCTATGTTTCAATGGATGGCAAATCTAACTCATTAAATCTCTCATGTCACATGGTATAGCGCAGATAATTTTGTTATCAGCTTCAACTTCGAATTTTAATTAATAATTTCAAATGAATAATTAACATGTTTGCTTAGAGAAGACCCATAAACAATAAAAAAACATTTGAAAAACAAAATCTTATGAATATTATTATTGTAGTAAAAGTTTATAATTTCTTTTAATCATAGCTATAACTAAAAAAGACACTCTAAATTTAAGGCCCTAAGCGGTGACTTCACTGGTCTTCTGGGCTGGGTTGATCTCTGCTTAATCTCACAAAACAAATTAGCTAAACAAACGGTGAGTTTACAAATCAACATTCAATAAACCTCGTTTTCTTCTCATCTTTGGCTCGCTCAAAAGCCACCAAATTCCACCCACGTCAACAACATTAACAGGGAGTTTCTTGAATCGAAAACCTGCTACACACGACCAATCATCTTTATCTTCGTCAAACCAAAGCACATGAGTTCTGATGATGGGAATGACAAAAGATCCAACAATCAACATATGGGAGTATTCTCTGAATGCACAAGGAAGTAAACACAAATCTTTACTCTTCCATTCCCCACTTACAAAATCAAGTTGATGTTTTCTTGATTTTCTAGCAGATGATGAAGACTATAAAGTGAGAACTCCATCCATGGAACCAAAAAGATGTACTTTGCCATGTTTGTCTAATCCAGACGGTTCTGCAAGCTTTATCCAAAAATTCTCACCATTATTGTATGATACAAAATGTGTTAATTTGTTATGGAGTAGGGATGATCCATTGGTATGACCTCAAAGAGAGAATATGGAGAAAATTTGAATCCTTCCTCTTTGGAAGGATTGCCTAGCTTGCCTTGGGATAAATACAGTGTTATTTTATTAGCGGACCATGGTGGAAAACTGGCGATTTTGTGGGAGGAACATGTGTCTATCGATGAGAAGAAAATATTGTGGTCTGCGGAAATTGCACTCAAAAGACATCAAAATGGGGAAATTTTTGGGACGCTTGAGTGCTTTGACAACGTACTTGTTATACCCAATAGCCTGGGTATAGTACATGCTCTTACTACGACGGTTTGGTGAATGACTCATGATCATGTCCTTCACCTATGCAACTTGTTTTGCTTTTTTCCTTTTCTAATATTCTTGGATTTTGTCCAGTTTATTTGGCAATATGTCGAATCGTACGTGGTTTTATTTTTGGATGCTCTCATACTTGTTCTGAGTTATTTGTGAACAAATCATATTACCATGGACAGAAAAAGTTGCATTCCTATTTTTGGAATATGCAGTTTGGTTATATATTATTCAACCTTTTTGGTTATTGTTCATTAATCATTAGGCTAGTTATGGTAAGAATGATATAACGTGAATTTGGACGTTCCTAACCACGAGTTTGACGAGTTTTCAGAGTCTTTTGAGTTGTTTTGAGTTGATATTTAGACCCATACTCGAAGATTTGGAACCGCACGTGTTTGAAAAGGAGATTTGAGCAATTGAGCGAAAATTGGAGTTTTCTGGAAACTGGTCCCTATTTGAAGATTTGCAGATTTTTGGCCTCTGGAAACTGGACCGACCAATCCACTTTCAGACCGACCAATCCAAGTGGACCGACCAATCCAGATGTGGACCAACCAATCCAGACTGATCACGTGAAGAAGCTTTGCTCTCTGGAAACTGGACCGACCGGTCCAGTCCCCAAATTTTTAGGAAATTTTTCAGATTCCGTTTTATCCTATAAATACCCATCAGGTTTTGTAATTTGAGGGGGACATGTTTTTATTACTTTTGTTCAGACTTTTTCAGAGAAAAGAACCCTAGTTTTTAAGAGTTGTACTCAAGGAGAAGAATTCCTCTACCATTCGGAGAAGATTTCTGAACCTTAATCTTATTTCTATTATATGATTATGCTCTTTTCATCCATGGTCTTTGCTTTGCCTTTTATCATATCTGAGTAGTTCATTAGTTAGGTTTTAGAGTAGTTCATTAGTTAGGTTTTAGAGTTTTCAATGGATCTCACAGATTAAACTAGACACAAATAGGTTGTTTATCAATTACCATCTTCATCACTGTTAGGCATAATGCTAGGATTGAACTGGCCATTTAATCACTAGATCTTAGGTTAATACACATTCCAAAAGCTTGTGTATTGCTAGAACTACTGTTGATGAGTAATGCGTTATAACAATTCGAAAGGTTAGTTATAGAGTATTATGAACTGATCAAACCTGAACTCTAATGCTTGTCTAGGATAGCCGTGACCAAACGAAAGTTTAGGCACTCGGATCTCTAGGGAAAGTAATTGTTATCACGAGAGTGGAGAAATTTATATCAGTGTTTGAGTTTAAGATGCATGCATATTAGAATCTGAATAGTTGTCTGGTTTATGATTGTGATTTCCTGAGAATTCCCTAATGTCTAATGCTTTTATTAATCTGTTTTAAATCATTATTTGCAATCTCGTTATTTTATTTTGATAAAATCACCCAATCTTTATTTCCTGCTTAGCTTAGTTCAATAGTTTATAATCTGTTGTGTAACACTTGGTCCTTGTGGATTCGATCCCTGAATATACTACTGCGTGCCTGTGCACTTGCAGTGATTTATTTCGGGTAAAACTTGACCATATCAAGTTTTTGGCGCCGTTTCCGGGGACCAATTGTGTTTACCATCAGATTTGATTTGAGAATTTTGTCTAAGCAATTTTTCTAACTTCTTTTTTTTTTGTTTTTTTTTGTTTTTTTTGGGTTGTGTTTTTAGGTGTATGCAGAGGAGAAGTAAACACACTGAACCTCTGATATCACTCACTAACGAAGAACTAGCAAGGGTAGAAAGGTTAAACAGAGCTACAAGGAACCTCTTGCCAGTTATGGACCAAGTGAATCAAGCTGATAACGAGGGTCTTCAGGCTGCTTTTTTCGACCAGATAGAGCAGATCCGTGCTGCAATTGCAGCGAATGCGCAACTGGCGCAGAAACAGATGCAGCAAATGCAACATCAGTTTGCTGGGATGATGGCACAGCAGAGGCCACCGCAAGGACAAAATCCTCCACAGCACAGAGGAATTAGAGAATGGGACAATGTCCACCAGTACTACCAGAACAGATCAGCCATTCGTGTCCCTGAGATTCAGAGGAACGACTTCGAGATTAAGGCTCAGCTGATCAATCTGGTAGAGAGACACGTGTTCCATGGGTTAGCTTCTGAGAATCCCATGGATCACATTGAGAACTTTGAAGAGGTCTGTGAGACGACTAAGGCTAATGGGGTTCCTTCTGATTACCTCAAGTGCAAGCTCTTCAAGCACTCTCTCGCTGACAAAGCTTTGAGGTGGCTTAAGTCTCTTCCTCCACACTCTCTGAACGCCTGGGATGAAGCTAGAGCCGCTTTCTTGGATCACTTCTACACCAAGACCAAGACTGCTCAGCTCAGAGCCAGGATCAGCAACTTTGCGCAGAAGGGTGGAGAGTCATTTGCTGAGGCATGGAACAGATTCAAAGAGTACCGTAGAGAGTGCCCCCACCATGGATTCACTGAGGAGCAGATGCTCAGGACCTTCTACGATGGAATCACCTGGGACTACAAGACCAGTCTTAATTCGTCCAGTAATGGTAACTTCATGACCCAGAGCATAGAAGGCGCTTACAGGTTGATTGATAATATGGCGCAGAGCTCCAGTGATCAGTGTTCTGAATATGATAGATCAAAGAGAGTCTGCAGTGTTGAGACATCTTCTGCAGCAAAGGTAGCAGAGCTGACAGCTGCTAAGATCAGGGACTTTATGCTTGGAAGCCATCAGGGCATTGGTAACGCTTCAGATGCGATCTGCTATTCAGAGCCAGTTGCATTGGTTTCAGGAGATACTCATAAGGTCAACTTTGTAGGTGGTCAAGGATTTACAGGTTACAATGCTAGGTATTAGAAGCAGTATGGACAGAGTTCAGGCTCCGGGTATCAGAATCAGAATCAATTCCAGCCTAGACAACAAGATCCTCCAGCCTCCAGTCCCAACGAAGAGCTCAAAGCTATGATGCAGCTTATGCTAGCTAATCAGCAACAGAGTTCCAGCGCTATTTCAGACATCAATGGGTGATTAGAAGCTGTGACCACTCATCTGAAGATGCTTGACACTCAAGTGGCTCAGACAAGCGAATCGGTGAAAAGACATCATTCCAATATGATCAGATTGAAGACTGGACCAAAGAGGAATTTTGAAACAGAACGTGTATCAGTCGAAAAAGATGATTATTTTGATGCAATTTTCGGAACTGCAGGATCTGTGTCGAGCGACGGAGAAGACAGTGTTGCTCGACACATATCTCAGATCGGTCCAGATTCCGCGATAGCTTCTGTTTGCACACTCGAACGCGTCTACAAGCCTCCACTTCCGTTCCCCAGAGCCTCTGTGAAGCCTTGCGAGCCAGCTAGCATTCAGAGCGGTAAGGAAGAGCCAATGGTAATCGAGAAACCAGTCCTGAGAGAGTTAACTAAGATGGAGAATCCTTGGCAATTCATAGTTCCTTGTTCGATTAACGGAAGGGAATTGGAAGGTACTCTTCTAGACACTGGAGCGAATGTGAATGTCATCTCATATGATGTTGTGAAGCATCTAGGGATCTCAAGTATTCAACCTTCAAATGCTCTTGTTGGTCTGGTTAATTCTTCTTTGGTAGTTGCTGTGGGTTTCATTCCTGACCTGAAGATTCAAATAGGAGACTGTCTCGTGCCCGCTGATTTCCATATCATCGAGACCACAAAGCCAATGGTCCTTGGAGCCTCTTTCCTCACTTCTATTGGTGCGATCTTGGATTATCCGAATCAGAGAATATCCTTCACCAAGATCAACAAAGAGGTCTTCTACCCAGCTATTCTGATGGATAACTTCTCTTGCTGGACGGTCCTAAAAGTAGAAAAGCTAACTCCTGCAAGTCTCCCAACCCCCAAGCCTCCCATAGAGCAAAGGTACACAGTTCCTGTTCTTAATTCCAAACATCTTCTTCAGAATTTGAAAGTTGAAAAGGCTGTTACGTACTCATGCAAGCAACGAGTTTCTTGTAGAATGCTTGGTTTTTCTTCTGATGAATGTGCAGGAATCTCTGAGGAGTGCAAAGATAAGCAGGAAGAACATAGGAGACGGAAGAAAGCTTCACATCCATTTTCCAAGTTCAGGATCATAATCCCTTCAGACTTGGAAGAGAAAGGAGAGGAGACCCTTCAGAAAATGATGCAGAACACTATGAAACTTTTCCCTGGGATAGTTTCTGATAAGTCTGGGGGAGCTGAAAAGTCTAGTGTGATGATAAGAGCTATAAGTTTCCTGAAGGATAAGGGAGGAGCAAAAACTCCTGATGATCCACCAGACGCCTAAAGGGCACACACGTCGAGCTAACGACGTTAAACAAAGCGCTTGGTGGGAGGCAACCCACTTGTAAGTGTATATACGTTCTTTTTGATTTTCATTATTTTTCAATTTTACTTTTGTTTTTGCTTTTCTCTTGGGTTTTTCTTAGGAATTTTTGTCACATCACTTTGGATTTGGAATCTGGACCTAAGATCGGTCGGTCTGGAGCGTTTTACGGCTCGGGAGAGGTTTCTGGATATGAGACCGGTCGGCTCTTTGTGAGACCGGTCGGTCCATTGAGTTCCATAACTCCGGAGAGGAACAAGGAAGTGAGACTGGTCGTTCTCTTTGTGGGACCGATCGGCCCACTTAGTCCAACACTCCAAGGACTGTCTCTGGAAAGAGGACCGGTCGGTCTCTTAGTGAGACCGGTCGGTCCCGAAGGTCTGATCCTCTACGAACGGTCCATGCCGAGACTTGCCCATGACGAGACCGGTCGGTCCCAAGTACCGACCGGTCGGTCTCAAGCCAAAGGTAAGCAGGCCGCCCTATGCTTAGAACGGCCGTTTCCGAGATAAATACAGTCGGTCCCGGTTCCAAACGGACAGCCCCCATGCAGAGCCCGGTCGGTCTCACACCTAGACCGGTCGGTCGCCTACCCTGTCCCGTATTCAGTCCCATATCTAGCCCAATCCGAGACCGCGCCTGTACCGTGCCAAGGACCGTGTCCAGTGTTCTGATGACGAAGTTAGATTTCCTTATCTTTTCTTTTTCTTTTCATTTTTTTTTTCTTTTAATAGTTTTTTCCTTTGGATTTATTTTCACACCGGGTCGGTGTGAAGTAATTCTGGGGGGAAGTACTATTAGTACTAATTATGTTTTATTTTCTTATTTTCAGTTTTATCTAAACCTTTGTGATATGCATGCAATTCTAGGACCACATGATGTATGATAACATTTTTTTTTAGATTAACAGTGATTAACCAAAGCAATGGGAAGATTAAAAACGCTCTAGGCGGATCAGTGTTACCAGAAGGCTCCCGTCTCCTTGAAAGTTAACGCTGACACTCTTGCTTTTGTCTGTTTTCTTAACTCAGGGAATTCGAAATCGCATAAGAAGTATCAACCACGTTAGGAGTCCTATCCTTTTTCAAACACTATCCTCTCTTCAGGACTCCTAATAGCCAGGCTCACTTTTAGTCTGGTACCACACCCTTACCTTAACCTTTCTTTCAAACCTCATGCATTCTATTGAAGACATTGACATGCACTCAAGCGCAAAAACTTCGGAGACGTAGTCTGGCCAGCCTATCATTCTAAAGACCTTTTCGTACCACTTGAAAACTTTCTGCTTAGGATTTTTATTTTTCATTTCTATATCTATTTTTCGTTTTTCATCACTTGTGCTTAGGAAAAGGTTAGAACTAATTCCCAACTAAAAAAAAAAAAAAAAAAAAAGTTGAAAGGGATTAGAATAAAGCCTCAGATTTTACATTCATATTTATAAGCACATTTCTATTTCTTATTCTTAGCATTAGTTCTTTAGATAAGCAGAAAGTTTTCATCTAAATAAAAAAAAAAAGGTCTTAAGTTTGAAAAGCTGTGCATCATCTTTGGATTTAGTTCTCTTGGGTTTTTGTGCCATGACTTGCATTCGGCCGCGACTGAGGTTAGCCTAAACACTTTCATACCACCATTAAATAGCCCAAATCCTTAACCCTTATGCGATGGACATTTTCCTTGAGGTAAGATTTCTGGACCTTAGTGTAGAGTCGCTGAGACATATGAACTTGAGTATGGTAACACTGCTATGTATTTGGCAAAGTACATGAAGTACCATCTTGGTTTTTGATCTGTTTATGAGTTTTCAGGGCTGTTAGGTTTTACATATGTGGGGCCTAAAGGATTGCATTCAGCTCACTGAAGTTTTAAACCTAAATAGTATCCGCAAGTGCACAGACCAAAGCAGTAGTATTTTAGGTATCGAATCCTCAGGGACCACGGTCACACTATGAAAATATGGATTATCGTTTAAAGCTAAGATAAAATGGGAATTTGTTTGTGACGAATTAATGAACGAAATAGCAACTAAAAATGATGTAAATTCAATAAGATAAAGGCACTAGATTAGAGTCATTCGCCGGTGGTTTCGGATCATGGACTGAGCAATCTATTCAGGATTCAATTTAGCGCAATCTAGAACTCGAACATGAATGTAATATTGCCTCACTGTCATGATGCATCAATAACTTTATCTAGCATCCTAAATGCATAAACTGTCGTTCGAATTCAGAAATGAAGATAAGCATTAACAATTTGGTTCGATTTGTTCACAATCGACGGTAACAATCAACTGTCGTTGGTTACACACCGATTGCTCATCAATGGTTTATCTAGCAACCTAGAGCACTTTCGTGAATAAGTTAATCCTAAAATCATAGACTAGGTGATCAAATTAGCCTAAGCAGTATGAATCCCGATTGATGAAGACAAATGATAACATTTCCTATTTGGCTCAGTCACTATCATCCTAATCCACCATTGAATTTCCCTAATCTAGAAATGAGACTACTCAGTCATGGAGGACAAAATCACAGCAATCAAATGAGAAGAAAGCATCATGATAAAGTAAGAGAATAGGGTTTAAGAAATCTTCTCAATGGAAAGTTGTGGATGATCCTCCAATTCTTACAATCAAAATCCTTGGAAATGAAAAAACACCTTGAAAGGATCTCAACAATGGAAACAAGTAGTCTCAGCTCTCAAAAAAATGTCTCAGGAAAAATCTCAGAAAAAATAGCACACTCCACTTGGAAAGTGGCTACAACTTATTTATAAGGAAATTTTAGGGCAACTTGGTTCTGGGAGCCCGACTGGTCGGTCCTATCATCCGGACCGGTCGGTCCGGATTCCAGAGACTTCTGGCTTCGGGTCTTCGAGTGTGGACCGGTCGGTCCTCTCATCCGGACCAGTCGGTCCGGATTCCAGAGACTTTTGGCTTCGGGTCTTCGAGTGTGGACCGGTCGGTCCGGATTCCAGAGACTTTGACTTCCTTGGGTCTTCAGGCGAGCAGGTGCTCGCTCCAAACCGAGCAGGTGCTCGATTTATTAAAATCACTGTCTTTCCTCCAGATTCGTCCCTTTTTGCTCCAATGACCCTCACGGACTCTAATCTATGCTCGAGAGCCTCCTAGAACCTGAAAAGACACAAAATAAACTAGAAAGAACCAAAAAGACTAAAGAAACAAAGCGTAAAAGACACCAAAATACTAACATATCAACTCCCCCGGACTTGCCTTTTGCTTGTCCGCAAGCAAACAAGAAAATACGAATCCGGAAAAGAGGTTTGAAGGCGGGAACTCAAATCCAAAAGAAGCACTAAAGGGTTCAACAACACGTCCTAAAAAGAACTAACTCGATGCACAACAAACTCTACTCAAGAAGCTTTCGCCATACTCATCACTTATGAAATATTACTCCAAATCCTGAGACTCAAAAGAAATCTTGCAATCAACAAATATTCAACTCTTTAACATTCATTATTGTGTTTGGTGCGGTCTCACAATTGGAAATTTAATCAATACCATTTGGCTAGGTAGAAGGAGGCTTGAAAATGATATAAAGAGAAGGTTCATATTCTTTTTGGTGGTTAACTCTCAAATGAAAGTGTCACATTTAGCAAAAGCAAGAAAGAAAAGAGACAATTGATGCATACAAGGCTAGGAATCCAAAGTTCTACCCATTATCCCCTTGTTGCATTCTCTCATCTCTCTTTTCTCACTATCCCAAGTTTAACCACTAGCCCCTTTTGGCTAAATTTTTCTTTCAAATCTTTCTCAACCTTACTCTTTCCTTTTCGATCAAAATCCTAGGAAATACTCTTTTCATTGCACTAGCTCTTTCTATCTTAGCATTCTCTAACATATTTTCTTCTCTTTTGATTTTATTCTAGGAGAATGCCGTTTTCTTTTCAGACACTTAGAGCTATATACTGGTCCTTTTAATTCCCTTCCCTAGAACTTATTCTTTCTTCTCCTTTTCTTTATTTTCTTTCTTTTCACACTCAACCACAAACCCAAAGATATTCAAATAAGCATCTAACCATTTCGGTTTCATTCCCCACCTAAGACTAGTCTTAGACACAAGAAACTAGTCTATTGGAAACTTTGCCTTGTCGTCTCTAATGCTTGCAAGATTTTGCCAATGTAACACAAAGAAAAAGGCCTCACTCAAAGAACATATGCAAGGGCTTGAACAAAATGGTCGGGTTTAAAAGGTGTGGTACTATCCTCATCTAAAAGATGAACTTAGATCGGGATAGCCATTCAAATCAAGATAAGAGTGGTAAAAATAAGGCAAACATGATTTGAATGTCAAGTGTTTATCCATGGTTATGATTCAAAGTCCAAAAGTGAGAGAGATTAGTCAGGATTAAGTTCAAATTGATAGAGTCGAATCTAGATCATGCAAGTTTCTAATGAGATGGGACTTTCAAAGAAATAAGATCCAAGTATGGATGAGCCTCTACTTCATGATTGTTAATGCATCGAAAAAGTTCTAACGAGGGCATATCATTAAATCCTAAAATGAGACTTTACAAGGAAATTTTATCATTGTTCCCTATGCAAAAATGCAGATGCAATCCTAGAAATTCGCTTTTTTTTTTTTTTTTTTTTTAAAAAAACAATTAAAAATCCGACTCAATGAAAATTCAAATAACTAACCGCTCCCCCGGACTTAAATCACACCGTCTTCGGTGTGTAAAAGTTCAAGAGAATGGTGACACATGAAACTAGGGAACACAAAACCTAGATAAATAAAAGAAACGGATAAAACAATGATAGTGGAGGGTGAAAGAGATATCACCGAGTAGAGGCTTCATCGCCTCCTTCGCCGCGCGTTCTCCTTCTCTTCCTTTCCAATGGTTGACCCGAACCGGAGGTAGAGCTTGAAGGGACCGGCTGAGCATCTCTTGCTACTGTAGCGTGACAACATCCTTTTGAGAGCATCTCCGTAATCCTTTGCATTAGGCTGTTGTTCTTCTTCGTTGCTTGGATCATCCATCGCCTATATTCACCACTGTCAGCATCATCAGCGATGTGTGGGAGATCAAACTCACCTTGGGGAACGGTTTGGTATGTTAGGCGCGGAATGGATGGGTCAGCTTCTCCGGTTTGAGAAATCGAGCAGGTGCTCGGTCTGGATGTACTTCTGCGCAAGCAGGTGCTCGGTCTTGCGGCTGAAGAAGAATGGCTCGGGTTTGGCACGAGGTACTCCAAAGGTGGCTGAAACGCAAGGTCCTCCCACGTGTTGAGCTGTGTGAGGAGGGGGCATGGAAGCATGATGAAGTTTGGTTCTCCATTTGCAGCAATGAACTGATAAGCACTCGGCTTAACGATAATCTTCGAGTTTAGCAAATGCTGCATATCCAGACGTGAAACTTCGTCGACGCAGGAAGCCTTGGATAAGTCCAATCTAAGGTGGCAAAATAGTGACGTGAGCAAGCTTCCAATGCGCTCAACACGAGGGACTCCAGAGGTTGAAGCAGGTTGAGCCTTGATTGCGCATAATGTCTCGGCAAACCGGATGCCCAAATTATAACGGTAGTGCTCAAATTGCGCTAAGTCTCCATCTCCTACAATATTACCAACACCCAAAAACAAAAGCATTAACTCATCATTATGCACTTTGTTACCTACGGGTCGGTCGAAGAGCATGTTGCTTAGAAGTCGCGCAACAATGCGGAGAGCGGGATGACGGAGCCGGTTTTGACTTGCAGAGTTGCTTGAGTACGTTCCCGAAGCTATGACGTTCCAGAACGTCTTTGATTCCTTAAGTCTCCCGGGGCTTTCTAGCCTTGTATCGGTCGTGTGAAAACCGTAGACGTTGCAAAATTCAATCATTGGAATCTCGTATCTCGTTCCTCCAGCAAAGAACGAGAATGTAGCTTCTTCAAGAGACGGTGACTCCGGATTTGCATACGTGAGAGTGGCGGTTGCGAGGCATTGTCTTGTCAAATCTGGGTAAAGCACGTCTTCTTCTAAAGCGAAACACATGCAACGAGCGTGCAGAAGGATGCTATGGACTTGCTCTTTTAAGCCAAGCTCAGTCAATGTTTGGTCACACAAGAACCTAGTTGGCTCGAGCGTTAAGGCCAAAAGTTTGTTGTAGTTGAAAGCGTCGATTTCGTCCCACGCGGTTGCTGAAGAAGGTGGGAGTTCGGCGGTATCAATGTCAATTGGAGTCTCTTCGGTGCGAGGCCACGGATAGGTTACGGGTCTCCGAGCAGTGGAGGATGTGGCAATACCCTTGCCCTTATCTTTGATCCCGAATCGCATCCTTGGTGGCATTGTTAAAGATCGTTGAGAGAGACAAGCGACGGTGAGGAACTTGGTTTTGGAGCGAGTAGAAGTCTCGGTGGTGGACGATGGAGATTGATGAGGATTGAAGCTTGATGGAGAGATTGGTGAGAGGGATAGCTTGATCGTGTGAGGGGGAGGAAGTGAGCGGCTGCAAAATAGGGAAGAAGAAGAAGTTAGTAAAAAAAAAATTTTTTTTTTTTTTTTTAGGTTTTTAAAGGGTTTTTTTTTTATTTTTTATAAGGGGGAAGGAAATTCGGATTGGTTGCTCGGGCACAGGACCGACCGGTCCCGATACTGGATCGGTCGGTCGTGTTTCCAGAGAGTTTGGCCGTGTTCTGATCCGCGTAAGGGATCGACCGATCCGGGTCAAGGAGCGACCGGTCTCATTTCCAGGGGCTACTCTCGATCCGTTGAGTCTCCTGGATCGATCGGTCGGTATATGGGACCGACCGGTCTCATTTCCAGAGACTTGGCTGACTCCTTTGACTGCTCTGGATCGACCGGTCTCTCTATGGGATCGACCGGTCTCATTTCCAGAGACTTAATCCGGGCTTTTTCCGAAACTGAGCAGGTGCTCAAAAGAGATTCCTTCACCATTTTTTTAGAATTCAAATACTGAAAACACAAGTAAAATGTTAGTGATAAAAGGAAGTTAAAACTAAATTATGTACGAAAAACCTTACCGATGGGTTGCCTCCCATCGAGCGCTTGTTTAGAGTCGTTAGCTCGACTTTGTAAAGCATTTAAGCTTGAGGAGGATCGCTAAGGGGAATTGATCCACCTTCTTCGACGCATGTGTCGGCGAGATACGGCTTGACCCGCTGGCCATTCACAACAAACTCTCCTCCTTTAGTGTCCAGCAACACTATAGCTCCATATGGTCTTACTTCTTTGATCGTAAACGGTCCTGACCATCTTGATTTGAGCTTGCCCGGAAACAATCTGAGGCGCGAGTTAAACAACAAGACTTTGTCGTTAGGAGCAAAGTTACGGGGAATAATCCTCTTGTCGTGATAAGCTTTGGTTCGCTCCTTATAGATCCTCGAGCTATCATAGGCTAGATGCCTAATCTCCTCTAACTCGTGGATCTGCATAGACCACCTCTCGGCTGCACTAAGAATGTCGAAGTTGAGCATTTTAACAGCCCATGCCGCCTTGTACTCAAATTCTACCGGGAGGTGGCATGCCTTCCCATACACCAAATGAAAAGGCGTTGTCCCCAACGGAGTTTTGTAGGCAGTCCTATAGGCCCATATTGCATCGTCCAACTTGGCGGCCCAGTCTTTTCTAGTGGTTCGTACTATCTTTTGTAGGATACTCTTGATTTCTCTGTTGCTAATCTCAACTTGACCACTAGTTTGCGGGTGATAAGCTGTTGCAACCTTATGCTTTACGCCATGCTTCCGTAGAAGGTTCTCAAAAACCTTGTTGATGAAATGAGTCCCTCCATCACTTATCACCACTCGGGGGACTCCAAACCGGGGGAAAATTATGGTCTTGAACATCTTTAAAACCACAGCGGCATCATTTGTTGGGGAAGCAATGGCTTCAACCCATTTGGACACGTAATCAACAGCCACTAAGATGTACTCATTTCCATAGGAGGATGGGAAAGGTCCCATAAAGTCTATTCCCCAAACATCAAAGACCTCTACTTCCAGAATGAAGTTTTGAGGCATCTCATTGCGTTTACTGATGTTGCCTTGCCTCTGACAGGCATCACACTTAGACACGAATCTGTTCGCATCCCGGAACATCGTTGGCCACCAAAAACTGGCTTGTAACACTTTCGAAACCGTCTTGAATGTGGCGAAATGCCCAGCATAAGATGAACTGTGACAACGTTGCAAAATCCCAGGTATTTCAGCCTCTGATACACATCTTCTATAGAGCCCATCCGAACAATGCTTGTACAAGTACGGCTCATCCCAAAAGTAGCGCCTAATATCGCGGAAGAACTTCTTTCGCTCACTTCCTTTTAGGTTCTCAGGAACTTTTTCAGCAGCAAGGAAGTTAGCGAACTTAGCAAACCAAGGGAAACTCGGAGAGTGGGCATTCTGAATTATACCGCAGAATTCTGACTGAGCAGGTGCTCGGAAATTATCGTAGATTTCAATCGCATAGATATGCTCATCCGGCAGACTATCATCCATTGGCGTTTCATCTTCAACGTGTAGCCTACTTAAATGATCCGCAACTCCATTTTCGGACCCTTTCTTGTCCCGAATCTCGAGATCGAACTCTTGAAGCAATAGAATCCACCTCAATAATCTAGGCTTAGCATCCTTCTTGGTTAGCAAATACTTCAATGCAGCATGATCGGTGTGAACAATCACCTTAGATCCGACGAGGTATGACCTGAACTTCTCAAAAGCAAATACAATTGCTAATAGCTCCTTCTCGGTAGTTGCATACCGGCATTGAGCATCATCCATAGTCCGACTAGCATAATATATCACATGGAGCTTCTTGTCTTTCCTTTGACCCAGAACAGCTTCCACAGCGAAATCACTCGCATCAATCATGACTTCAAAAGGTAATTCCCAATCCGGTGGTTGTACTATTGGCGCACTAACCAAGGCATCCTTAATAGTATGAAACGCCGCCAAACAGTCACTATTGAAGTCAAACTTCACCTCTTGACAAAGCAATCTAGTGAGGGGTCTAGCAATGTTGGAGAAATCCTTGATGAACCGACGATAGAACCCAGCGTGTCCTAGAAAGCTTCGGATACCCTTTACCGTAGTAGGTGGTTGCAATGCCATCATCACTTCTATCTTAGCCTTGTCGACCTCGATCCCTTTTTCTGAAATCCGGTGCCCAAGAACTATCCCATCACGGACCATGAAGTGACACTTTTCCCAATTTAGAACAAGATGCTTCTCCTCGCACCTTTGCAACACCCTGCAGAGATTAGACAAACAAACAGAAAAAGAACTCCCATACACAGAGAAGTCATCCATAAAAACTTCCATAATATCCTCAATAAGATCAGTAAAAATGGACATCATACAACGTTGAAACGTTGCTGGAGCGTTACACAAACCGAAAGGCATGCGTCTATACGCGAAAGTGCCGTAGGGGCATGTGAACGTCGTCTTCTCTTGGTCCTCTGGGTGGATAGGAATCTGAAAGAAACCTGAATAACCATCTAAGAAACAGTAGTAAGGATGGTTAGCTAAACGCTCAAGCATCTGATCGATAAATGGTAAAGGAAAATGATCCTTGCGAGTAGCAGCATTCAATTTCCGATAATCTATACACATCCTATGTCCAATTACTGTTCTAGTTGGTATCAATTCGTTTCTATCGTTTTCAATTACCGTGATACCTCCTTTCTTTGGCACAACATGCACAGGACTGACCCACTTACTGTCAGATATAGCATAAATCACCCCAGCATCTAGAAGTTTCATTATCTCTTTCTTGACGACATCCTTGAGATTCGGATTTAACCGTCTCTGATGCTCGACAGAGGTCATAGATTCATCTTCTAGATGTATTCTGTGCATGCATAAATCAAGAGATATCCCAGCAATATCATCAAGTGAATATCCTAGAGCTTTCCTATACTTCCTTAATTCACACAAAAGTAAGGTAATCTCAACATTGTACAGTTCAGCATTCACTATAACGGGATAAGTAGAGTTAGGACCGAGAAATGCGTACCTGAGCCCTGCTGGGAGGGTCTTCAATTCCAGCTTTGGAGCTTTCAGCTCGCTCCAAGAACTGTGAACAGTAGACTGAGCAGGTGCTCGGTTTTCCTCGATTCTCGTATCATCTTCCAAACTTAGAAACTCCACTCCCTTATCCATCTTGGTGTTAGAATCCAGAAACTTAGCAAATTCTTGGGCGTCTCTGCTCAGAAAACCATGTTTTCCTTCGGCTTTAGTTAACGCGACTTCAAGCGGATCCTTTGCTAAAATCTCTTCAACGTCATCCTCTAATAACTCTGACCCGTTATGGACAACAAATGTCTGCCCATCTATCATTGGTCTCTTGAGGAGCTTGTTCATCTCGAATCGAACCACCATATCACCTAGACGGAGGTCCACTATGCCTTGTTCGACATCAATGATAGCGCGCGCCGTGTTAAGGAAGGCTCTGCCCAAAATCAACGGGTCTCTTGGTTCCTCATCGAGCTCCAAAACCACGAAATCAGCTGGGATAAGAGTGTCCCCTATGCGGACGTGCAAATCCTCGATAATACCTATAGGAAGTTTTGTAGACCGGTCTGCAAAAACCAAAGAGATCTTAGTTGGTTTGAATTGAGTTAAACCTAAACGTTTAGCAACTGAATAAGGCATTAAATTAACGCTGGAACCCAAATCAACCAATGAGCATGCAAACGTGCAAGGCCCAATCTTCACGGAAATCACAAATCTTCCCGGATCACCCTTCTTTGTCAACACCTTACTCTGAAGTACGGCGCTACATTCCTTGGAAACCATCATCACATTCTCATCCTCAACGACTTTTCCAGCGACTAGCTCTTTCATGTACCTCTTGAGTGAAGGAATCATTTGAACGGCATCGGTTAAAGGAAGCTTTACTGTGATATCCTTAAGCATTTCCTTACACTTCGCATTCTCCAAATCCCTTCTAGACTTCCTTGGGGGTACTGGGTAAGGGACCTTTGGTACATAAATTCGCTCGGGCGGAATTTCGGAAGTTTTCTTGGAAGCATCTCGACTGAGCAGGTGCTCGGTAGGAGTGAGCAGGTGCTCACTAAACTTTTTCGCAGAATCGACTTGGACAGAAACTCGAGGTGCTCTTGAGCTTGTTTCAACCTCCTCATTCATATCTTCTTCCAATAAACCATCCTCATGAGCTTGATGCTCGGGTAACTTCTCCTTAGCCTTCACTTGAGAGCTTGTAATCGTAGGCGGTACCATCTTCCTTCCACTCCTCAACTCAACAGCATTAACTTGATACTCCTTCCTAGGATTAACTTCACCATGTCCCGGAAGAGACCCATCTGGTCTTTTGATAGCTTCAGCGGTTTGAGCTACTTGAGTATCAAGTTTCTTAACGTGCGCGGTGACAGCTTCGTACTTTGCGTTTAGATCATTATACATATGCTACACCCTTGTGTTTATCTCTGTAGATGCCTTTTGTTGATTGACCATCAGCTGCTGCATGAGACTCTTCAACTCGTCTTGAGAGGTAGGCGCGGTAGTAGCTTGCGGTTGCGGAGTGAATTGTTGTTGGTTCTGGTTAGGGACGTATTGCTTCCCTTGAGTGTTACTAGGATAGAACTTCTGATATCCTTGTCCTTGTCTGCTCTGATTCGCACTTGCTTGCTGCGGGTAAATCTGATCTTGTGGGTTCTCAACATTAGTGCTTCGGTAAGAGAGGTTAGGATGGGTTCGATAGTTGGAATTAAAACCGCGGTTTTGATATCCTTGGCCAGTCACGAAGTTAACCTCTTTAACTCCAGCATCTTCATCATCCTCAAACTCGTGAGGGATAAGGGTTCCCTCATTCTCTTCCACAAGCTTTACCGACCTTTGATTCTCACGAAGAAGCAGATTAACCTTTGCCGTCAACTCGTCCATTTTCTGAGTGTCAACATTATCGACCTTCTTAGTCCTATCATACTCGGGAGCTTTGTTATTGGAACTCGCAGCGAGGTTCTCAATTAGCTCAAAGGCTCCATCCCTTGTCTTGGTCATGAAGTCCCCGTTACTTGCAGCGTTAAGAGCATTCCTATAGTCCCACTCAACTCCATCGTAGAAAATTCCAAGAATCTGCTCATCTTTGAAACCGTGATGAGGACATTCCCTACGGTATTCCTTGAGTCTTTCCCAAGCTTCACAGAAAGCTTTACCAGAATGTTGTCGAAACGAAGAAATCTTGTTCCTCAAAGACGCAGTTTTGGACTTGGTGTAGAAGTGGTCCAAAAACACAGCTCTAACTTCGTCCCAAGTCTTCAAAGAACCAGGCGGTAAAGACTTCAACCATCTAGAAGCCTTATCTGAGAGTGAGAACGGAAACAGCTTGCACTTCAGAAATTCACTCGGCACTCCATTAGACCCCGTAGTAGTGCAGATTTCCTCGAAATTCTCAATGTGATCCATCGGGATTTCAGCCGGTAATCCATGGAACAAGTGTTGTTTCACCAGAGATATCATCTGAGGCTTGATCTCATAATCCTGCCTCTGAATAGTTGGAATCACAATGGCGGAACGGTTCTGATAGTAGGCATGGGGATTATCCGTATCCCCTATACCCGGCTGTGCTGGAGGGGCATGTGGTTGATTTCTTTGCAATTGAGTAATCTGATCCCTTAGCACTTGCAACTGAGCATTCATCTCCTCCTGATTAGCCATATTATCCGGATTCGGTGAGTTTCTTCGCCGACGGTTTTCTCGTTCAATACGTGCTAACTCTTCGTTCGAAACGTTGATTAAGGATTCGGTGATGTTTCTTCTTGTTCTTCTACTGGTCATGCACCTGAAACACACCGAATGCAAACAAAAGAAAACAAAATTAGCAAAAATAAATTCTTAGACTATAAACTAAATCGAAATTCAAAGGCAACGCAATTGGTCCCCGGCAACGGTGCCAAAAACTTGATACGTGAAGTTTTAAACCTAAATAGTATCCGCAAGTGCACAGACAAAAGCAGTAGTATTTTAGGTATCGAATCCTCAGGGACCACGGTCACACTATGAAAATATGGATTATCGTTTAAAGCTAAGATAAAATGGGAATTTGTTTGTGACAAATTAATGAACAAAATAGCAACTAAAAATGATGTAAATTCAATAAGATAAAGGCACTAGATTAGAGTCATTCGCCGGTGGTTTCGGATCATGGACTGAGCAATCTATTCAGGATTCAATTTAGCGCAATCTAGAACTCGAACATGAATGTAATATTGCCTCACTGTCGTGATGCATCAATAACTTTATCTAGCATCCTAAATGCATAAACTGTCGTTCGAATTCAGAAATGAAGATAAGCATTAACAATTTGGTTCGATTTGTTCACAATCGACGGTAACAATCAACTGTCGTTGGTTACACACCGATTGCTCATCAATGGTTTATCTAGCAACCTAGAGCACTTTCGTGAATAAGTTAATCCTAAAATCATAGACTAGGTGATCAAATTAGCCTAAGCAGTATGAATCCCGATTGATGAAGACAAATGATAACATTTCCTATTTGGCTCAGTCACTATCATCCTAATCCACCATTGAATTTCCCTAATCTAGCAATGAGACTACTCAGTCATGGAGGACAAAATCACAGCAATCAAATGAGAAGAAAGCATCATGATAAAGTAAGAGAATAGGGTTTAAGAAATCTTCTCAATGGAAAGTTGTGGATGATCCTCCAATTCTTACAATCAAAATCCTTGGAAATGAAAAAACACCTTGAAAGGATCTCAACAATGGAAACAAGTAGTCTCAGCTCTCAAAAAAATGTCTCAGGAAAAATCTCAGAAAAAATAGCACACTCCACTTGGAAAGTGGCTACAACTTATTTATAAGGAAATTTTAGGGCAACTTGGTTCTGGGAGCCCGACCGGTCGGTCCTATCATCCGGACCGGTCGGTCCGGATTCCAGAGACTTCTGGCTTCGGGTCTTCGAGTGTGGACCGGTCGGTCCTCTCATCCGGACCGGTCGGTCCGGATTCCAGAGACTTCTGGCTTCGGGTCTTCGAGTGTGGACCGGTCGGTCCTCTCATCCGGACCGGTCGGTCCGGATTCCAGAGACTTCGACTTCCTTGGGTCTTCAGGCGAGCAGGTGCTCGCTCCAAACCGAGCAGGTGCTCGATTTATGAAAATCACTGTCTTTCCTCCAGATTCGTCCCTTTTTGCTCCAATGACCCTCACGGACTCTAATCTATGCTCGAGAGCCTCCTAGAACCTGAAAAGACATAAAATAAACTAGAAAGAACCAAAAAGACTAAAGAAACAAAGCGTCAAAAGACACCAAAATACTAACATATCACTCACAAAGGTTAGTTTGGTTTTTATAGCTCCCTTGAATCTATTTCTAGTTTGTCTTCACTTGAGGACAAGCAAAGATCTAAGTCTGGGGGAGTTGATATAACGTGAATTTGGACGTTCTTAACCACGAGTTTGATGAGTTTTCAGAGTCTTTTGAGTTGTTTTGAGTTGATATTTAGATCCATACTCGAAGATTTGGAACC
Organism: Draba incana; assembly: GCA_963576765.1. Lineage (NCBI taxonomy): Eukaryota > Viridiplantae > Streptophyta > Magnoliopsida > Brassicales > Brassicaceae > Draba > Draba incana. The sequence goes on along the minus strand of OY755212.1, from coordinate 6,474,210 downwards.
GCACGCGTTTGGGAAGGAGATTTGAGCAATTGAGTGAAAATTGGAGTTTTCTGGAAACTGGTCCCTATTTGAAGATTTGCAGATTTTTGGCCTCTGGAAACTGGACCGACCAATCCACTTTCAGACCGACCAATCCAAGTGGACCGACCAATCCAGATGTGGACCAACCAATCCAGACTGATCACGTGAAGAAGCTTTGCTCTCTGGAAACTGGACCGACCGGTCCAGTCCCCAGATTTTTAGGAAATTTTCCAGATTCCGTTTTATCCTATAAATACCCATCGGGTTTTGTAATTTGAGGGGGACATGTTTTTATTACTTCTGTTCAGACTTTTTCAGAGAAAAGAACCCTAGTTTTTAAGAGTTGTACTCAAGGAGAAGAATTCCTCTACCATTCGGAGAAGATTTATGAACCTTAATCTTATTTCTATTATATGATTATGCTCTTTTCATCCATGGTCTTTGCTTTGCCTTTTATCATATCTGAGTAGTTCATTAGTTAGGTTTTAGAGTTTTCAATGGATCTCACAGATTAAACTAGACACAAATAGGTTGCTTATCAATTACCATCTTCATCACTGTTAGGCATAATGCTAGGATTGAACTGGCCATTTAATCACTAGATCTTAGGTTAATACACATTCCAAAAGCTTGTGTATTGCTAGAACTACTGTTGATGAGTAATGCGTTATAACAATTCGAAAGGTTAGTTATAGAGTATTATGAACTGATCAAACCTGAACTCTAATGCTTGTCTAGGATAGCCGTGACCAAACGAAAGTTTAGGCACTCAGATCTCTAGGGAAAGTAATTGTTATCACGAGAGTGGAGAAATTTATATCAGTGTTTGAGTTTAAGATGCATGCATATTAGAATCTGAATAGTTGTCTGGTTTATGATTGTGATTTCCTGAGAATTCCCTAATGTCTAACGCTTTTATTAATCTGTTTTAAATCATTATTTGCAATCTCGTTATTTTATTTTGATAAAATCACCCAATCTTTATTTCCTGCTTAGCTTAGTTCAATAGTTTATAATCTGTTGTGTAACACTTGGTCCTTGTGGATTCAATCCCTGAATATACTGCTGCGTGCCTGTGCACTTGCAATGATTTATTTCGGGTAAAACCTGACCATATCAAAGAAACCAACATAACCTAAAGACTCTAACGAGGACTCTGGTCAGGAAACCATCTCTGAAGTAGCCTATGTTTTAATGTATAACTTCAAAATAGAGAATGATTTAAAATTATATACAGTCAACACATATGTGACAACGTTGGCGGATCGATGCCATAAGCGAATAAAAGAAAAAAAGAAACTGGTTTATTCAATAAAAAAGGTGCAAGATCCTTGCTTGGATATAAGGTATTGTAGAGTTCAATATTGCTTATCATACTTTTATTAAACACGTATGTAACATATTTCATCATTTACTTGGCTGGTCTTACTCTTCTCTCAACATATAGTGCTATAGACCAAAAGCTGGTAATGGTGTTATTACTAATGGAGAAGCTTCGGGTCCTAACATCTTTTTTTTAAAAACTTGGCAGATACTCTAAAAGTCTAAACATTTTAGTAGTCTTGGGCATATTAACCTGAACCTGTGGACCCGAACCTGAACCCGAACCTGTAAGACCCGAACCTGGACCCGTACCGAAGTTAGTGGTGTAACCTGTTGGGTATGTTTTTGTAATACCCGTGGGTACAGGTTCGGGTCCGGGTAGGAACCTGTACCCGAAAAGGAACCTGTACAGGTTCTTTTAGTATGTCTTTAGTCCTTTATTTCAATATGTCTAGTCTTTAGTCCTTTCTAATTTGTCTAGTCTTTAGTCACTATCAATATGATAGAGGAACCCTAATTCTCTCCCACGCTATGAAAACAAGGAGTCGCTAAAGTGTTTCTTCCCCGGCATGGATTGACTTTGTCTCTCCATCTCCGGTCTTTTTCTCCATGCGTGGCCTGGCCGTCGTCTCCTCCGTCGGTGAGTTGCAAATGAACTATTGTTATTTTGATTGTTTTTGTGTTACAAATGCATTTTTTAGTTCAATTTGCAGGTTTAAGTTACAATATGAGAGAATTCGTTCTCTTAAGTTTTTTTTATATTGGATTCGATTGTCTAAGTGCTTTGAATTTGAATCGAGTATGATTGTCTAATTGCTTTGAATTTGATTCGAGTATGATTCGATTGTGTAAATATCTGATTCAAGTCTGATTGTGTAATTTCTCTATTTGTTTCACAATATTTTCTCTATATTTGATACAAAACTGATTATGATAGTGTAATTTTCTGATTGTTGTTTTTCGGCTAAACACAATCTTTGAAGACTTGAACATTGTTGTTTTTTTGTGTTGCAAATGCATTATTCAGCTCAATTTACAGGTTTAAGTTCAGGTTCTTTTACAATTTCGGGTAAAAGTACAATGCAGAACTTGTACCCGAACTTGTACCCGAAAGGAACCTGTAAAAATTCGGGTATTTACAGGTTCAATAAGGTGGAACCTGAACCCGAACCTGTACCGTTAGGACCCGAACCTGTACCCGACCCGAAACATTATAGGTACCTAAATGGGTCCAAAATATGTATATCCGTTGGAACCTGTACCCGTTAGGATCCGAACCGAATACCCGTATGCCCAGACTACATTTTAGCATCAAATTGTATAAGTCCAGGATCGTAATAAGTGAGTAAAGATAGGGGTAAAACTGGAATTTCTCAAAATAGAAAACTGTCATCGTCTGATTTTTGGTTTGATTGCCCCGACTCGTCTTCAGATCCGAGTTTGTGAGAAGCTCTCTTTTCTCTGTCCCTTATCTTCTCACAAGAAGAAGATCTCTCTCTCTCTCTGTCTCACTTTGTCTTCTCCGATTCTCGTCGCCGATCATACTCCGATTTTAGCCCTCCAGGTTTAATAATGTTGCTCTTTTGCGTCAAACTTCTATTTCTCTCTCTCTCTCCTGTGATTTTGTTGTGCGGTCTTTGTTTTGCAAGTGATCGGATCTTTTGATTTTTTATGTTCTGATTCAATCGGATTTTGGATAGAGATTTGAATTGTGTTTAGAAATTTCAATATGGGTGCTTTTAGATCGTGTTTTTTATGGTTATGCATTCTCGTTCATTGAATTAAAGGTCAAATTGTGAGACGATGATAACGAATTTTGTATCAGATCCTTTTTTCATAAAAAAATTATAGCTTTCTCTTGAGGGTAGTCTTGGTTTCATGTTATATGATCATTGCTTACATTTGTAGGGATTCCGGATCAGTGTAATCTCAAGAAGTGGTGTTAAAGTTTCTCAATTTATCCATGGATCAAGCAGAGCTGACTATGGAGCAGGTTTGTCATATGATATTTATGTTAAACTTGATTTTGCTTCCTTTTACGTTAGGTAATCGAATTTAATACGATACACCAATTACGGATTTTGCATAGAGTATTGTCCTTTTGTATTGGTCTGATGATGATTGCAACTTCTTGTTAGTGTGATTGTGTTGAGAAAGTTGACCTGTGAACGTTATAGTGTTACTTGTAGTTGTACAGTATTTAATCTCTGTTGTTATTTTACCTTGTAGGTATTGAAAAGGGATATTCCATGGGAGACTTACATGACGACTAAGCTGATTTCAGCAACAGGACTCCAGCACTTAAGGCGCTATGATAAAAAACCTGAAAGTGCAAGGGCACAGTTGCTGGATGAAGTAAATCTTCTACAACTCTTCTTTTTTTCTTATTTCAAATAGTTAGTGGTTGAAGTTGTATAATGAATATGCAAGTCATAATGAAGTGATATGGCTTGTCGTTATTGCAGGATGGTCCAGCGTATGTTCATCTGTTTGTTAGCATTTTACGTGATATATTCAAGGAAGAAACAGTGGAATATGTTTTGGCTTTGATTTATGAAATGCTCTCAGGTAAATAAAACCTCAACATATTTCTTCTACCTTTTTTTTCTGAGATACCAGACTAATATAAATTCGTCAACTGTTTGTCAGCAAACCCAACACGAGCTCGGTTATTCCATGATCAATCTTTGGCACATGAGGACACTTACGCGCCTTTCTTGAGGTGAGTCCTTATGCAACAGTTTTTGTGACTGTATTTCAGTCTCGGCAAGTATTGTTTCCCAGGATAGAGTCGCTTATTGGACTTGTTTCTGCTTTGGCAAGGTCTAGGACTTTTTGCATTTTATTCATTCTCTTGACCGATTAACGCGTCAGATTTCCTTTCTAGTTTTCTTTGTGTTTTACTGTTTACATCAATGGTGTCAGATGAACCTGGCATTTTTCAGTTGACCTAGTTTCTTTAGTCCTGTGCACATAATGTAGTGGTTCCTGCACAAGATTTTGTTCCTTTGTTTATTCTATCGCTTGGCCCTTGCTAGTTCTTTCTGGGATCCTGATTTTAGTCATGATGAGTCAGTTTATTAGTTTAATACAATCTTCTTGACAAAGGGGAAACATATGTTAAACTTCATTGGAGGAAACTGATCTCAGTAACATTTTTGTTTCATTTTGTCGGGTTAAACTCCAAGAATATGCAAGTTAAAAGATATGTTCTCTTTCAGGTTGCTATGGAAGGGAAATTGGTTCATTCAAGAAAAAAGTTGCAAGATCCTTGCTTGGATAATAAGGTATTGTAGAGTTCAATACTGCTTATCATACTTTTTATTACACACATATGTAACATACAACATCTTTTAATTGGCGGGTCTTTCTCTTCTCTCAATATATAGCGCTAGGCCAAAAGCTGGTAATGGTGCTATTTCTAATGGAGAAGCTTCGGGTTCTAAGAAACAGATTACTACAATTGATGATGTACTCAAGGGGTTGGTGGAGTGGCTTTGTGCTCAGGTTTCTTCTTGTTTTCTCTCTCTCTCTTTCCTCTTTGTTTTCTTTCTAGTTTATGCTGGCCTTGCATTGGTGTTTGAGATAGTAATTCTTGAAAAGTGTTTGATGTCCATCATAGATTTCACAATCCTTAATTTGTATATGCAGTTGAAGCAACCTTCTCATCCCACTCGTGGTGCTCCAATTGCAATCAGCTGTCTGTCGTCACTGCTAAAGGAACCTGTTGTCAGATCGTCGTTTGTTCAAGCAGATGGAGTGAAGTTACTTGTTCCTTTAATCTCCCCAGCATCCACTCAGCAGTCTATCCAGGTAACTATAATTTGGGGGAAGTACTTTTCAGTTAAAATATCCACAAAAGTGAAGAAGTATTGCTGTTTCCATATTTATGCAAAGTCTTTGTTTGAAAGGCGATGACTCTCAGGGTGAAACCAGTTTTGATTTTCAAATGACTACGAAATCTGTGGATTTATATTTCTACCTAAGTTTAAAGTGTGTGGGTTGGATAACTCAGTTTCTCATTTTGTCATATAGTTTCTCAGTAACTAATTCTTGTGATTTGTTTGCTCTCAACGAACAGCTTCTCTATGAGACATGTCTCTGCATCTGGCTTCTATCCTATTATGAACCTGCAGTAGAGTACTTGGCAACATCTAGGACAATGCAAAGGCTCACGGAAGTGGTTAAAAGCTCGACTAAGGAAAAGGTGAGCTATGTTCTCTTGTGTGACTTGGTTATGACATGGTTTGTTTGATCAATCAGAAGATATTTGTTTTGGGTCATAATTTGCGTAAATGTCGTGCGACACACTTTTGTTATGTTTATCTGACGGTATTTTTGTCTTATAGGTTGTCAGGGTGGTTATACTGACATTCAGGAACTTGCTTCCAAAAGGTACCTTTGGTGCCCAGATGGTTGAGCTTGGACTCCCACATATTATCCACAGTCTCAAAACACAAGCATGGAGTGACGAGGTAATACAAAGCTGAGTACTGTGGAAGCAAGAAAAAATCTAGTTACATGAGTGATTATGACAAGTAATTAAGAACTTAAACCCGTGAAATTCTCAATTTTCGAAGGATTTGTTGGATGCACTGAACAAACTAGAAGAAGGGCTAAAAGACAAGATCAAGAAATTGAGTTCCTTTGACAAATATAAGCAAGAGGTTCTTCTTGGCCAACTTGACTGGAACCCAATGCACAAAGAGGCGAATTTCTGGCGCGAGAATGTCACTTGCTTTGAGGAGAATGACTTCCAGGTATTCTTCTTTATTCCTCTCTCCCCAACAACCACCACTTGTAAGGCACAAACAACCTTATTAGTTACTTGTTGAAAACTTGTGGATGCAGATACTCAGGGTTCTCCTCACGATCGTGGACACGTCAACTGATCCAAGATCGTTGGCGGTGGCATGCTATGATCTCTCACAGTTTATACAGTACCATGCAGCAGGGAGAGTGATCGTAACAGACCTCAAGGCGAAAGAACGAGTTATGAAACTTATGAACCATGAGAACGCAGAGGTTACCAAGAACGCTCTCTTGTGCATTCAGAGGCTTCTCCTCGGTGCTAAGTACGCTAGCTTCTTGCAAGCTTGATGGTACTGTTTCTATATATGGAAAGTGATCAAAACACAAAGATTGTGTTTCCTTTTTTATCATGTGGATTTGTTGTTCACTTCGAAACAAAACCTGCCCCAACTCCTGCTTCTTTGCTTTCGATTCTACATTTCCAAGACCATCTGTTTATTATTTGTCCTGGAAAAATCTGCTATTGTATGCTTAAATAATTTCTGGGTTGTTTTTGTTTTGTCATTTGTATTTATTTATTCAATAAAAAGGCCTTGAGGAATGCTATTGAATACAGAGAGACCAATTTTTGGCCAGTTTGTTGTAATGATGTGAGAGTTTCTGCTTGAAACATATATATGGTTACTTTTGTTGCATTCTTTTATTTTGTGTACACCACTAATGAATTTGTTCGTGTAATACATAATCACAACATATTAAACTTATAATTATCACAACAGAATTACACACATACATGCAAGTCTGCATCCTTTTACAACTGAATCATCATATCTATACCTTTTTTGCTTTCTGGTTTTTTGAGATCTTGAGCTAAAGAAGCTTATTTAGTTTTTTTTTTTTTTTTTTTAATTTGAAGCTTATTTAGTTTCGTATAATCGTGTGCGTAACTTACTGAAAAGAAGATGATTGGATTACTTGATGAGAATACATCTTGTTGGTGCTCCTTCTGCTCCAACCAATCTCAATGGTAAGCAATGAAGCAAGTACGTTCTTACCTCAACATCATCCAGCTTTAGAGATTCCACAGGGATTATATCCTGAAATCACGCATATGGCCCGTGTTAAGATGTGCCTCGTCTCACTTTTACGCAGAGACAGGATCTAGAATTTTTTTTTAACGTGGGCACAAATAGTAAACAATATAATTTCAAACTAAAATTAAAATAAATACTAAATATGGATGGTCTAATAGGAAAAACATGTGGAACGTTTCTAGCATTTTTCTAATTGTTTTTAGTCAATTTGTCAAACAATTTAAAGTAATGGGGGCACAATCTTAAAATTTGACGGGAGCACAATTACAATTAATTACAAAAATTATATAAACTTTTCATAAAACATACATGCACCAAATTTCAAAAAAAAAAAACATACATGCACCCCCTCATGTCCCTCTACGTCCGCCCCTGCTTTTACGCCTACTAGTTAACTAACCAATAATATCTCTCACTTTCATTTCTAGTGAAAGCTATGCTCCATCATATCCTATGGTTTAATTTGACATCCAAACATCAGAAAAGCAAACGACAAAGAAAAGTTGGTGGATTCCTTAATACTTTTACCTAATGTTTAGGTAATCAAATATTTATTTCAAGAAAGATATTTTATACACTCACCCGTTTTGCAAGTATAACCTTGTGCGTTGCAAGGAAATCGTCAAAAGCAGCAAATGAAAGATAATCAAGCCCTGGATTTTACAATACAGAACAATCAGTTTAAGAGTACATAACACGATCTAAGAAATCCTCTTAAGATATGATAACGACGTAACAAACACAATGATCATTAGAAAAAACTTTAAGAAATCGAAATTTTATCATCTCTTACCAACAAGTTTGATGTCTGTATTGTCAATCAACCATTTCGCACCATCGGTCGTGAACCCCGCAAAGCTCGGATCAAACTCTTTCTTAAACATAAGTCTCCTGATCATTCAACCACCAAAGAAAGTAATTTCCATTGGAAATTTCCAAATGAGACTAACCTTAGTTCTCTTAGTAAGTATTTTGCCACAAGTTGACATTAAGATTTTGGTATCACTCAATTAATATTGAAAAACTTACTTATCAGTGTTCACTGTTCTAAAGAGTACACGACGAACTCCCCTTGGAATATGAAGTGATTCCATAACCTCAGCTATAATCAAAACCGGGAAACCATCAGAAAATTCAACTATCAATTGTTAGAAAAATTCTCAAACTCGCTCACAACCTCCTGGTAGTTAAAAAAAAAAAAAAAAAAATTCTCAAACTCACCAATAATAATGTTCTTATCTCTTGGAACATCAACCAACAAAGCAGGACCTATAAAAATTCACAGAATCATGATCACTAAGAACTAGAGCTCAAAGACAAAGACTCCGAGACGATTTTACCGTTAAGGGTATGGAGGTCAAGAGAATCGGTATCGAAACCAGCATCGTAATACTCGTCGATGAAGTGACCTGGAGCATCGATATGAGTTCCGGAGTGAACGGAGAATTTCATCTCCGATACGTTAGCGACGGATCCGTTCTTCATACTCGCGGCGAGTCGGAGAAAATTCACCATTCCTTCCGACGATTCCCAAGCCGGCATCTCCGGCGTGTAACGGTGGCTGATGTCGAATATCTTCTTACCTCCTTCATAAACCTCTCGTCGGATTCGCTTGAAAGATGAGAAGGAGACGCAAACTGCAACGGCGAGGATCACAAGAGATAAACTGACGGACCGGGTCATTATCTCGGGTCGTTGGGTTAACGGGTTCGATTTTGAAGCGTAGATTAATGAAACTAGTAGGTATGTGTATATGGTTGGTGTTCGAGAGATCGGTTTAAGTGTCATCTCCACGATAATGACACTTCAAAAAAAGATTATTCCCTCCATTTCATTAGTTGTCATTTCAAACTTTTGTAAATTAGTTGCCATTTTATATTTTCAACACAGATTTATGTTAACAAAATAAACAAAAACTTGACCGATAACCTACTAGTACTATGTTTAGAACAGAAATTTAAAAGTATACTAATTCTGAATATTATTCTTTACTAGAATAATACCCTCGCGATGCGAGGATTATTTGAGTTACTGTAAATAGTTATGTTTTAAAACAAATATATACGCTTGATATATGTAAATATGATTTCAATCATTAAACTATTTGATATAATAACTAACTCATGCTTACATTATTTAATAATTTTTTTTATGTTATGTTGTAAATTTTAAACATGTAAAAACATATCATTAACCAAATTTTCTTTATCTTTGCTTTCTCGTTGATCTAGTTCATTCATGTCAATTATTTTGTATGCTCCATAGATATACATATGTTAAACTTCTTCTTATATATAACGATATAAACATGGTTGTTTCTATTTTTAGTTATATAGTTTGTTGTTTCTATTTGCCTAAATTTTGCATTCTGTAACTAAATATAACTATTTGTATAGAGGTTTTGTGCAATTTGTATAATTACTTTATGCTTGTGTTTTTTCTATTTTAATTTTTCACTTTTTGAGTAATTAACAATTTTAATATTGAAATACTTACATATTTAAATAATTGACATGTGTTAAAATCTAATCGGCTACTTATACACTTGTCGCGATCTCGTGAGTTACAATTTTGCGAACTCTCTTTTATATAATAAGATCTTATTATATAAACATGCATATATGCGAGTCCTTTTACATATATATATATATATAAGAAAGTTTGGATTTTATTTGAAATTTTCAATTATTCGAAGACCAGTCTAATACTCAAAATCAAAATTAGCATTGTGAAGTGACCTTAACCTAGTGGCCGGAGGTAAATTCACAAGAGGCAAGTACCATCACACCCGGGATCGAGTCCGCCTGTCTATTTAATGTAGGTATTATACTAATGGGCCGGCCAGTTGTGCCCCAATATTGATAAAAAAAAATCCAAATTAGTATTTATTTTTTGGACTAAACGGATTTCTATATAAATATAAATCCAAACAAATCTATGTTTTTTAGATTATTGGATTGAATTGGATTTTGGAAAACCGTATTGGCCACCCTAACCCTAAAAGTATCATCTCATCTGATTAACCTCTATCATCGTGACAAACAAGCAACCTTTCATCTCGTCTCATCGTTAGCCACAAATCTTCTTACCCTAATTTGCCTCTTGTTCCTATCTCCCCCGATACCATGTTGCACACACCATGGCGCAAACGTAAGATCTCTCTCTCTCACTTGCTCAAAATTGTGAATGTCGATGTAAAGTTTAATAAATCTGATTGTTTCTTAAACCTCGCAAACAGTACCATCAATGCTTGCCCGCCTCCAAAAGATGAGGATCCTTTTCTTGTTTTTGAGACTATCAAATTAGCCGCTCGAAACCAGGGTTTTATTGCCTGAATTTGCCGATGCCGGATTCATCAACAATTTACTTGATGATGAAACAGCCAAATTTACCAAGATGTTAGTGGATATGCTTTTATGGGCACTCAACACTCGTCAAGTGATAAATTTTATCGTAATCACCAAACTCTCAAAACACACGGAGTATCTATTCCGTGGTCTTCTTGCTCTGCAAAAAAGAGGTTGCCCTATCTTCTTAGCACTGCCTGATTGGTCCATACCAAACTGTCTTCCTGGAATCGAATCATTTCTTCGTAGCAGACATCTTTTCTTGAAACTGATGGACTTTGCTCCGGGTTACAATGAAATCGAAGTGTGGCGTTGTCCAACACTATTTGAAAACATGGATGACGATGACGATGACGATGATATTGATGATAATCAGGGAGTTGAGCTGGAAAAAAGGACGTATGTGATTGAAGGTGGCTTAAAGCCCACAGATTTCTCCGTGGACAACAATTCCAGTGGTAATCCTCTCTATCTCTTGCTCGAAACTGTTGGAATTTGAATGAATCTGAATGTTTTCTTTCTTTATATTGTGAATCCTCGCAGAGACGATGACGTCAAGCGTCTTCTGGGATGTCGAGGATTACCCACTCCCTGCACAATTCACTCTTTCTATGTTTTATGAGAATATCAAAAATTATCTTGAGGGTAAGGGTTATAATGGTGACCTGGTTATCTGGACTTATGTGAGGCCAGACTATATGATGGATGATAAAGAATATCCGGAACTGGCTCAAAGATCCAGAAATTATAATTTCCGCTTTCTACCCAATGGTGAGATTACCTTTTACTTAAACCCTCTTTTTACACCTTTTTCTCTTTTTTACTTATATATTATGTGTGTGTTCCCTGATATATAGTTCCAGAGAGCAAGTATTCAAGACTTAATATGAATATGATGACAGTCGACTTACTTTTGTGGGCAATCGACAATCCTCTAAATGGTCCTGGTGTCCCAAATGTGTTGGTAATCTCGAAAAACATTGAAGCGAAAACATCCTTCCCCTTATTGCTTGGAGGTTTGGAGATTAGAGGTTACACTGTTTTTCTAGCACTGCCTGATGCGGATGATATCGCTCCAAAAGAAGCAAAACGTGTTACAGTATTGCCTTGGGAAGACCTGTTATCGTGTGAATATACGCCTAAGAGCATAGGATAGGTTGGGTTCTGATGACCAACTTTTGAGCGCAGTTGTAGTTGCTAATTGAATTGCATTTCTTAGCTTGTAAGAGGATACATCCACTTTCAGTGACTTTAGTCTAGTGGATTTATAATTCTCTCAAGTGAAATAATTTACTCTATACGTTTGATACTGAATATCTTGTAGATTATATGATACGAGTCTTATCGTGAATTGGGCAAATGCATGTTTCCTTTCTAAGTGAACATGTAGGTTCCAAATTTCTGTTTTTGCTTGGATTTTGTTAGTTGCATGGATAATTATATGCTTGAATATGTGACCATATTGATAAATTATATGTTCGGAGTCTAAACAATCCCTAAAATTTGCTCTCACCTAGTTCCTAAATTTGCAAATGGATCTAAGCCAACAAGCGCAAATTGCTAGAAATTTGAAACAAAAGTGGAGGACTCTTAATGCTTACAGGGAGGAAAGAGCAAGTGATCGCAATGCTGCTTTAGTCAAGCTAAAATGAAAGATAGAGAAAAGGAGCTCATGAGACATTGAATGTCAAAGAGAAGGCTGTTCATGCCATTGATCACTCCCCCGGAGTTGAGTAGTGCAATCAATGATTAAGAGTCGGAGAACACATTAAGTGCTCTTATCTCGGAATGGGAAGTTGCGGATAACACAGCTTTTAAAGCAAGGCCTTCTGCCACCAATGCGGAGGGAATATACCTATACGCCTTGTGACAGATTATTCATACTCTTGTGATGGAAAAAACCCATCTGGTGCCACGCTCCAAAGAAGTTACATCCCAAGCTGCGTCAACGGCATTACGGTCTGGCACTATGCAGTCAAGAGTGGACCGAGGGATCTGATCATTAACGGCATTAGCCCTTTGTTGAATGCGAACAACAATCCCGATGAAGATATCTTTCTTTTTTCCTTCCAAAGTGCATGGTTAATCCGAGATACTTTCCAAGCCCTCCTTCATTACGAATTCGTAATGATCTTTTCACCCTCCTCTAGATGGCCAATGGTGCTTTTGAAGAGAAGGTAATTGCCGAATTATATAGGTTTATCACTTGCCCTGATGTCTCTTTGTACTTCTTCAAAATCGCCTCTAGCGCTTTACAACTTTTAGTGCTCGTCTTGGTGAAAAACATAATATCATCGGCGGAATAAAAGATGATTTATTGGTGAGTTATTCCATGCTACTCTTAAACCCGGTAGAGTACCGTCTTCTTGTCCTGTCTTACAAAGACCGGATAAGACCTCCCGTACAGAAAATGAAGAGATATTGTGAAAGGGGATCACCTTGCCTCAAGCCCCTAAACAGTGTGCCATTTAAATGACAAGCTAATTGTAAAAATTCTGTGTACAAGCTTAACTAGTTGATTCGTCGTTACGCAGTACAAACATCTCTAAAGAAGAAGCTCTGAATTATATTTGTATACCACTAATGATTTTGTTCGTGTAAAACATTATCACAACATATTAAACTTATAATTATCACAACACACATACATACATAGACGCAAGTCTGCTTCCTTTTACAACTATCATATCTGTAACCTTTTTTGCTTTCTGGTTTCTTGAACTAAGAAGCTTATTAGTTTGGTATGCATAACAACTTACAGAGAAGAAGATGAACTGAAATCACTTGATGAGAATGCATCTTGTTGGTGCTCCTTCAGCTCCAACCAATCTCAATGGTAAGCAATGAAGCGAGTACGTTCCTACCTCCACACCATCCAGCTTCAACGCTTCCACAGGGATTATGTCCTGAAAATCACGCATATAGCCCGTGTTAAGATGCGCCTTGTGTCACTTTTACACGCCTACTTAACTAACCAACTATCTCTCTTGATTTCTTTTCTAGTGAAATAGATTATGTTCAATCATATCCCATGCTTTGATATCCAAACATCATAATTTTATAAAGAACCCAAAGAAGGTTTCATTTTCAAGAAACAAAAGCAATGTTTAGGTAATGAATACTTTTATAAAGAAAGTTATATTATACTCACCCGTCCTGCAAGTATAACCTTGTGTGTTGCAGGTGATTCCTCAAAAGCAGCAAATGAAAGATAATCCAGCCCTAGATTTTCACAATACAGAATAACCGGTTTCAGGAAACACTCTTAAGATACCATAACGACGTAACAAACACAACGAACATAAAGCCCTTCAAGAAACCGACTAAAATCCATCTCCTTACCAACAAGTTTAATGTCTGTGTTCTCAACCAACCATTTCGCACCATCGGTCATGAACCCCGCAAAGCTCGAATCAAACTCTTTCTTAAACATTAGTCGCCTAATGGTTCAACACAAAATAAAGCCTTTTCAGTTTCCAAGTGAGAGTAACCTTTTAAGATTTTGGTATCACTCAATTAATATTGAAAAACTTACTTATCAGTGTTCACTGTTCTAAAGAGCACACGACGAACTCCTCTAGGAATATGAAATGATTCCATTACTTGAGCTATAATCCAAACCAAAAAACATTAAACAAAGATATTCCAAACAAATCCCTAATTTCAACTATCAATTCTCAAACTCACCAGTAATGTTCTTATCTCTTGGAACGTCAACCAAAAGAGCAGGACCTATAAAAATTTTCACAAAAATCAAAATCACTATTCACTTACCCAAGAAAATCAAAGCATCCAAGAAGATTTTACCGTTAAGTGTATATAGGTCAAGAGAATCGGCATCGAAACCAGCATCGTAATACTCGTCGATGAAGTGACCTGGAGCATCGATATGAGTTCCGGAGTGAACGGAGAATTTCATCTCCGATACGTTAGCGAAGGATCCATTCTTCATACTCGCGGCGAGTCGGAGAAAATTCACCATTCCTAACGACGATTCCCAAGCCGGCATCTCAGGCGTGTAACGGTGACTGATGTCGAATATCTTACCTCCTTCATAAACCTCTCGTCGGATTGGTTTGAGATCGTCGGAGATTTTCCCGGCGACGCCGAGGGGAGATAGGTAGGAGACGGAAAGTGCGACGGTGAGGATCAGAAGAGAGACATTGACGGTTCGGGTCATTTTCCGGGTCGTTGGGTTAACGGGTCCAATTTTGAAACGTAGATTAGTGAAACTAGTAGGTGTCTCTAATGGTTACATTTATAATAAAGAACATTGACTTTTGATTTTGATAAAACCGTTTATATTGACTTTATTTTATTCATATTTTCAGTCTAGTAATATGACTTCAGATTTTAGACTTTTCTATGCGTTTGATACCGAATTGTGTGGTGATGATAATTATATGAATTTGTTGATAGGAGAAAAGTAGAGTAGGTTAATATTTGGTTTCAAAACTTGTAGTAGATTTAGATAAAGAATCAATTATATAATTCATGGAGGATGAGGCGTTTTTAAACAATTATGAACAAACGAAAGACAAAGTGTAACATCATACATCATGCCAATATGGATTATAGGTTTGGAAAATTGAGCAACAAAATGGGGTTTGTCGCAAAATAATTTTAGTTTTGTAGAATAGTCAATGTGACAATTTTCATAACTTAAAATAGAATAATAAATCAGTGGTAAAAAAAGTATGAGAAAATTATTGTGATTAGAAGAACAATAGTTGCAAAATAAAATCATTATTACTTACTACTTTGACTTGTATCTCTGGATTTTAAGCACTATAATGGAAAATATGGTTTCATCTCATCAATTTCTTCACGAAAACTATAATGATGATAAACCTTATACTTGCAATAGGAAAAATGTGCTCGCAATACTCATAAACCATCTCTTGGATACTAAAAAAATCTTAAGCATTTTTTTCACTAAAAGAAGTATAGCAAACGCCCTAAGTTAAGTACTTGTGGATGCAGATACTCATTGTCCTCTTCACAATCCTGGACACGTCAAGTGATCCAAGATCGTTGGTGGTTCCATGCTTTGATCTCTCACAGTTCACACAGTACCATGTAGTGGGAAGAGTGATACCTCAAAGCGAAACAAGGAGCGATAAAACTGATGAACCACTAGAACGCCGAAACCACCAAGAACGCTCTCTTGTGCATTCAGAGGCTTCTCCTTTGTCCAAGTTTGATGTTACACATCAATTTCGAAATATGTTCTGAAAAAGGCGATGGGAATGAGTCTACGAGAGGGATGATTTCAAGAGGTCCAGATTCACTTATCATGTTTTTGTTTTTTCTTGTTACTTGTGATAATCTTGGTGTCGTCCATCATGCGTTAAAAAATGCTCTGTCTCGAAGACTTGCTTGTATAGTAAGTTTAGAAGCATTTAAGTTGCAGCCACAATGCCATTTGCAAGCTTTTGAGTCTTATTTGACATGTGAACGTAGTCAAACATTCGAAAGCTGTTAAGTCGTTCTTAACCATATTGAACAAAAAAGATAAAACCATATTAAATGTCTCTAATCTTTCCCCATGAGTTTGGTTTACATAATTATGTTTTGAACAAAAGGTGACATGCTTTTGAAGCCCTATAAATAGCTTTCAACGTCTCCATCATCGTCTCTTTGTCTTCAACTTTAGATCTAAAAGAGATTGTGAACTATTTCCTCAATTCTCGATTCCTCCTTGAACATTTCTACCGTGAGAAACCTTGCAAACCGGAGACAATACATGCGGAGGAAATTGCTAAACCACCGGGTAAACCAGAGAGTGAGGTTAGTGCTTGTTACTCTCATCGGTTTTGCTAGTTAGATGATGGTAATGATGGTGGAAGATGATGATGATGTTTTTAATCTGTTTTTGCTAGCTGGATTCTTTTAGTTAGATGATGATGATGATTGATGATGGTAATGATGGTGGATGATGATTTTCCTAATCGGTTTTTACTAGCTAGATGATGCTAATGATGATCGATGATTGATGATGCTTTTATGGTGCTATGATTAGGCTTTAGTCTATGCTTGACACATGTTTGTTGGTGATTCAATTTACTGTTTATGAAACCGAGAGTTTTGGAGTTTGATGTTCAACAATATTTAAAAGCAATCTAGTCAATATGGTGATGAATTTCTAAAGTTAATATGTTGATGATTTTATATGGTTTGGAATTTGTTATTACTCGACACATGTCTGTTAAGTAGAATCTAAGGATTGATGATGATGATGATGTTGTTTCTAATTATAAACGGTTTAATAGAGTTTTAATGTGTATTTTTATTTAGATTACTATTTTTACTGTATATGAAAACGTACGAAAATATCACTTTTTTACATATATGCATAAGGCATCCAAAATGATTGGGCCGACACTTCCGGATTATTGGTTCATACCTTGCATGCTTGTCATTTAGAATTTGAACATTCTGGTTGATTCCTCGGAAACAATCTCAAATTGGGTTTTTCCTCATAATTTGTACAGTAATCTTTGGTTGTTAAAGAATATAATAAACAGTTGTGTTTTCACGATGATTTTCCAAAGCAAGATGATAAGTCTGTACATATGCATGTGCCAGAGAGTAACGGTGTCAACAACTTTGAAAATGAGGTATCTACTTTATTCTATGAGTTTTTGTTCTTTGTTTCTTTGTTGGTTTTTTCATGTTTCTTTGTTGATTAATTTTTACAGTAGCATTTGGTTATTAATTTGTACAATTGTGTTTTCAGGATGATCTTCCAAAGCAAGATGACAAGCATGTGCATGTGCCAGTGCCAAAGATTAACTGTAGCGATGAGGAATCTGTCAACGCACATGTATCTACTTAATTTTAGGGCTTTTGATGCAGTGTTGTCTGATTCTCTTCCTTTATTGGTGGGTTTATAGTTTAAAGTGTTATGAGAAATGAGTTTGAATCTGAATCTAAAATTTGTTTGTGTAGCAAAAGGGTAAGATTGTTCTGAATGGTTTAGAGAATGTTTGTGTGGTTTTGGATGACTGAGAATATGATATTTGATTGGTCTTGATTTGTGATGAAATGGTTTTGGTTATTGTAGGAGAAGGCTGATCAATGCAAGGTTGATGATGAGAGAAACCTCTATGTAGATGACGACCATGTATCTCTCCTTCATTCAATGAGTTTTTGTTCATCTGTTAGTAGTTCGAAGTTTATATGGGTTAATGGGTTTCGATGTGTAGAGGAGGAGATGTCTCACAAATGGCAAATATACCTGGTCGTTTAACCAGATGGAGTAGAATATGTTCAATAAATGGCAGAGATGTCATAGGGTATCCAAAATAATTGGACCGACACTTTCGGGTTGTTGGTTCAATGCAACTCGTTTAACCAGATGGAGTAGAATATGTTCAATAATAGTGGTTCTAGTAACCAAAATATGAAATTAAACCAAATCAACTAACAATTGGGATATTGGACAAATAAAGCCCATTTAAATAACGGAACCCTAGTTAGTATTTATATAAATGAGTATTTGCATGGGCAATGACTACTATAGCATGTATTTAGGTAACTGGCATAAATACTGTTCCAACCCATGTAGCATTTTTCGTAATCCGCTTAAGCCCCTATAGCTACTTCGTAGGTAGCTGACATGCTATCCCTTAGGTAGATAATCTCTCTCTCTCTCTCTCTCTCTCTCTCTCTCTCTCTCTCTCTCTCTCTCTCTTATACACACGATACGTGTATACACACACGAACCCAAATCTTTCTTTATCTCAATCCCAGCAAAATTATTGGGAAGATATCGCTATCCACAAATAACATAGTTCTAGGTTTGAATTGACGCTGCCTTCTACTAATTCCACATCTCCTCCTCCTTCTCCTTATCTTCCTCCTCCGTCTCCCTCCACTCCGAGATCTTCATCTCCTCTTCCGTCTCCGACCACCACATCTCCGCCGTCCACAAATAGCATCGTTTCGAGGTTTGAATTGCACTAACGCAGTGGCTCAAGAAGTTTATAAAACTGAGTTGTCTCACTGAGTTGACTCACTGAGTTAACTCGTTGACTCACTGAGTTAACTCGTTGAGTTAGATTGAGTCGACTCACTAAGTTAATTACTTCATTATCGGCTATTATACTTGTTTGATGGTTAACATTGGGATTTACTAGTATGTTGTTGAATGTGTTCGATCAATTTACCCATACATTTCTAAAACTATAGCCGTAAACTTTATTAGGAAGCTGGATAATATTATCATAATATGGATAATTATGTCAATACCCGAATAATATAACATAGTTAAAGAGTAATCTTAATTATTAGCCGTATACAAATTAATTTAACCGGATAATCTATAATATATCGGAAACCCATCCCTACCTTTGTAACCGGATATTATTATTATAAGATGGATAATAGAGTCAATATACGCATTGTATAACTATTTAAAGAGTAATCTTAATTGTTAGCCGGATGCCAATTATAAATATGCCAAAGAATACAAAAATTAACATGGAATAATTGATTTTATTCCACATCTCCTCCTTCGTCTCCCTCCACTCCGGGATCTTCACCTCCTCTTCCATCTCCGACCACCCCATCTCCGCCGTCCACAATCGTTTCGAGGTTTGAATTGCATTATTGCAGCGGCTCAAGAAGTTTATGAAACTGAGTCATCTCACTGAGTTAACTCGATGAGTTAGTTTGAGGTGACTCACTGAGTTAACTCGTTGAGTTATATTGAGTCGACTTAATGAGTTAATTACTTCATTAGGGTTTACTTGTATGTTGAATGTGTTCGATCAATTTACCCATACATTTCTAAAACTATAGCCGTAAACTTTATTAAGAAGGTGGATAATATTATCATAATATGGATAATTATGGCAATATCCCGATAATATTACATAGTTAAAGAGTAATCTTAATTCTTAGCCGTATACAAATTAAATTAACCGGATAATTTATAATATATTGGAAACCCATCCCTACCTTTGTAACAGGATATTATTATCATAAGATGGATAAGAGAGTCAATATACGCATTGTATAACTATTTAAAGAGTAATCTTAATTGTTAGCCGGATGCCAATTATAATTATGCTAGAGAATATGAAATTTAACATGTAATTGAGTTCGCGTTAAACAAAATATTAGAGACCAACAAAGTTTCAGCCAAACTCGATGGAGTGAGTCAACTCGGTATGTCCGACAAAATCTTTTGTTGGATTTTCTCTGATGAGATAATAATTTCAATGGATGTGCATGATGACATAGATAAACTGGTAGAAATGAGTTTCAGAGAAAAAAAAAACTAAAATCGTCAGCGAGTCATTGTTGCCGACACCACAATCATCACCGAATGTTTTCCGTATTGATTCTCCAATTTTATTTAGCATATATCTGTTTTATAAACTTGATTCTGGGTTGTGGAAAAAAAGAAAGAGAGAGACGAGAGAGGAAGGAGAGAAGGAGAGGAGAGAGAAGATATCTCCTTTGCACTTAAAAAAATTATCACGGTTCCCACAGTTTCACATGTTCAGTTCCCGCAGGGCTTTTTCGTCATTTATGCACAAGGGCCCACTCCGTTTACTAAAATCCGAAAACTCAATGACACTAACATAAATACATGCTATAGTAATGCCATCTACCTAATTACCTCTATATAAATTGGAGAAAGTAAAAGTTTCTCTTCTCTTTCCTTCTCTCTCTCTCTCTCTCTCTCTCAACCGCAATGTCTCTTACACACAAAAATGGCGGATCCACGATGGTCGACGATGAAACCTTCCGGCGGAGGAAGAGAAGCTTCAGATCCCGATTAAGTAGTGCATAATCGTGGATCTCCTTGTTGGTTATGGAGCATCAGACCATGCCCGTTCAGAAACAAACCAGTTTCGGTTCTTGTTCCGGTTAAAGCATGTATAGCGCCCAAAGCTGGTAAAAACTTTGGCTACAAATTATTCTACCGTTCAAAACATAATTTGAATTTTTTCGATTCTCACTCTTCATTTTCGAATCCGGTTCAATTATATATACAGTCAAACCTCTATAAATTAATAATGTTGGGAGTTTGAAAATTTATTAATTTAGAGAGTTATTAATTTATAGATAGATTTTTCTAATCTATATTTTTGACAATTTTTTTTGTCTTTAAAATAAAAGTTTTACGTAAAAGTTTATAAAATTTCTTTTATTTTTGTTATTTAATTGTTTATATAATTTTTTTACATATTTAACCTTGTCCACACTATGTTACTAATATTGGTCATCATTATAAAATAGATAAAATAGATGCTAATAACTTACTTGACTGTTTATATGCAAAAATAACAATTACAACTATTTTGTTATTAATGATGTTGAAACAAAATAATCCTAGTTTTAGAAGTATTAAATGATCCTTTCTCATTTCTCATTCTTCTACACTTGCTCATTCGAATTTCAAAAAAAAATATATCATCGATTAGAAACATCATCATCTCTGATCCTTTCTCATTCTTCTACACTTTCTCATTCGAATTTCAAAACCGATTAGAAACATCATCTCGGTTTTGCTAGTTAGATGATGGTAATGATGGTGGATGATGATGATGTTTCTAATCGGTTTTTGCTAGCTAGATTCTTTTATTTAGATGACGATGATGATTGATGATGGTAATGATGGTGGATGATGATGATGATGTTTATAATCGGTTTTTGCTAGCTAGATGATGGTAATGATGATGGATGATTGATGATTGATGATGCTTTTATGGTGCTATGATTAGGCTTTAGTCTATGGTTGACACATTTGTGATTCAATTTAATGTTTATGAAACAGGGAGTTTTAGAGTTTGATGTTCAACAGTACTTTAAAGCAATCTAGTCAATACGGTGATGATTTTCTAAAGTTAATATGTTGATAATTTTATATGGTTTGAATTTGTTAGTGCTCTGTTATGGAGAATCTCTGGATTGATGATAATGATGATGAAATGATTTTGATACCGACATTTTGTTCATGATGATAGTCATGTTGATTGTTGCTGATATGATTTAAATACCAAGAATGTACTTATGCTGCTTTTATGGTGCTATGACCAGCTTGTATATGCTTGCCACATCTTGCATGTTTTGGCACTAGTCTTTGCTTGACAAATGTCTATGATATTATTATTTGTTAGTGCTCAATACATAATGATGTTTTGCTCACTCTCAGCTTCAGGTTACAAAAGTTTCTGCCTTGAAGAACAAGAAAGCTTTCAAGAAGAAGGCTTCCAAGAAGAATAAGAAGGTGAAGAAAGTCTCCAGAGCTGCTAGTGCTGATCGAGAGGTTGGTTGTTTATCACATTTGACATTTGACATTTGACTTTTTTCACCTGCATCTCACATGTTTATTTATCCTCACTTCTCATAGGTTGAGAAGGCTTTGTTGGCTTGTGTGAAGAAGGGGAGGGAGTTTGAACTTGCGCACAAGCTCTTCTATTTCTTAGCCAATAAGTTCTCCAAGGGACTAGACATGACCGGCACAATCAGTTCTCTCTTAAAGGAACCATAGACTCTTGTTCATGGCCCGTTAGCCGCTGCTAGCTCATGAGACAGGGTTGTTGCTAAAGCCGAGAGGAAAGCAAGGAAATTGGCTGCCTTGCTCGAGATTGCAAAGAATTTGGCCAAGAACCAGTGGCGGAGGTAGCTTAGAATTAGAGGGCTCAATTGACCCATGTGAATTTTTGTAAAAAATTTTTTTACCTATATTTTAAATGAAAAATCTGATAAAATATGACAAAATTAGCTTATTGACCCCTATAATATTTGGTTAATCTCAATTTGACCCCGGTGTTTTCATTGGCTAGCTCCGCCACTGCCAAGAACACTGGATTCGTCGCTCCTAGCCTCGACGCCGACAGCAGCGACAGTGAGTGAGTGATGATCACTCATTTACTTCAGAAAAACTTATGCACTAAATCACTCGTTTAAAACGTTTTGAGAAACTTTACGGGTTATTGATGATAACTATAATTCTTTGTATTACACGTTTGGAATAAATATAAAGGAAAATTTCCTAATCTACCATTTTTGGCTATTGGGCTTTCAAAATTTGCCACAAATCGTACGGACGTCTAGTGTACAAGACGAAATTATCCTCAAAAATAATAGTCACCACTGTTTTGTCATGCGTCTTGTATTTGTTGTCTTCGTCTTGTATTTCTTGTCCCCCGTCTTATATTTTTTGTCCTTCGATATCCACCGTCTCGGGCAATGTCCACCACCGTCTTTGACACCGTCGACCACAATTTTTGTCAATATCTGTGTTGTGAACATCGGAGGACAAGAAATACAAGACATTCATAAACTAGACGTCCTTGTTGGAGAACATCCGTGTCTTGTCCTCCGTTTTATATTTCTTGTCCTCGTCTTGTATTTGTTATCCTTCATCTTGTATTTCTTGTCCTCTGGTGGCCACTATCTCGTCCACCTTCTCTAACACCGTCGAGAAACGTTTTTGTCAATGTCTGTGTGGTGTACATCAAAGGATAAGAATACAAGACGTTCAGAGACTAGACATTCGTGTTGGAGGATAAAAAATACAAAATCTGCCACAGAGTAAACGTCCATCCTAGAGAGAGAGAGAGAGAGAGAGAGAGAGAGAGAGAGAGAGAGAGAGAGAGAGAGAGAGAGAGAGAGAATGATTTCAAGAAAGAAAGGAAGAAAAATGATGGAGAGAAGATAATGAATGGTAAAAAAAAAATTGTATAAATATGTAATTTCACACTTTACTAAAAGACAAAAAGACAGATTTTGAAAGAGATTATGTATAATGGCAGATTTAGAAAGAACTTCTCAAATTATGACACATTTTGTAAATTTTTCAAAACTATATAAACTATAACGCCCGCGAACCAGATTGTAGAATCTAGTATCGTGTCAAGCGACACTGGCTATGTCGATCGACACTGGGGTTGTGTCGCTCGACACGACTGTAGAAATCGTAACTCGCACAATTGAATTTGTAAGGGTTGTAGGAGAGGTGCGAGACTTCTGAGTGAATCACAATGCAGAAAATGTAGAGACTGTTGCAGTAGCTGTTAAGCGAGCTTTATTATTGATGTTGTGAAAGATTGTAGATCCCCTTTTCTGGGTAAATACAATGAGCTATATATAGCTTTTCATCCTAGGTCTAAGTGCTAGGTTTTGGACCTGGCCCATTAAGCAATAAATAGGCTTTAAGCCCATAATATCATTAAACCCATTTTAATTATAGATCTAACTCTATTATGGGCCTAATTACAAATTGGGCCCCCCAGCTTGGCAGTATCTGGTATGATAGTGTCAAGGTAGAAGAAGTCGCAGGTGAGGTCGATGCTTCAAGAAGATGTGTCGCATATGTTGCCATTGTCCTCCAAGATATGTTTTGACGAGATGAAATCATAAAGCTTTGTTCAGCCGACTTGTAAATGTTTCCGAGCTCGACGTATTTTTTGTAAATGCTTAGCTCGACAGAGACTCCTTGTAGACTCGTGTTTTGGAATAGCTTATCATCAATGATGAAAGCTCGTAAGTATGTGAACAAGCCTCGGTAAAAACCTTGTCTAGAAAACCCAGTGGGAAAAACCAAATCAAGGGGAAAAGAGCACAAGTCACACACTTTTCGATGGAGTTATAGTTATCGCCGTTGTGTTCCCATGTTTCTGTGAATGTTCAACTCAGCGGATATGATTTGACTCGTTGTAGTTTACTTTCTTCGAAAGGTTTTTATTTTTCCGAGGTCCCATGTTTCAGTCAATATTCAGCTCGGTCAATAGAGAATTTGTCATTGTCGGCGAGCTCCTATGTTTGAGTTAATGTTCAGTTCACCAATGGAGATTATTATAGATGTCGCCGAGCTCCCATGTTTCAGTTAATGTTCAGCTCGGCGATGGAGATTATTGTTGACGTCGCCGAGCTCCCATGTTTCAGTTAATGTTTTGCTCGGCGGACGAGTTTCTTATACCTTCATCTCGGTCTGGAATGATACCATCTCCTAAGATGACGAAGATGTGCTCTTTAGTGAGACTGTGCTGATGTGTTTTGAGACATTGTCAAGATAGATAAGTCGGCGAACTTGAAATTCAGATGAGATTTGACTTGCTTCGTCACCGAGGTACAATACTTAAGTTGTTTTTATCATTACATCAATCTCATAGTGGTGGAATTTGACCCCTACAGTTAGTTAGCCCCCCAGCTTGGTAGTATCAAGTTAGATGATACCAAGGTATAAGCTGTTGAAATTTGAGATTGATGTGATGGACTCTGAAGCAGCAAGGCGTTGACGTCTTGTCATCAAACTCAGGAAGTTTCAGATATTCCATGTCGAGCTGATGCTACCGTGTTTTCATGACTTACTTCTTTTGTTAAGAATAAGTTTA
The DNA here is from genome assembly GCA_963576765.1 of Draba incana. Taxonomy (NCBI): domain Eukaryota; kingdom Viridiplantae; phylum Streptophyta; class Magnoliopsida; order Brassicales; family Brassicaceae; genus Draba; species Draba incana. Next base: position 6,449,316 of record OY755212.1, on the reverse strand, counting down.
GTAGACTGCATCTTGAATTGAAATCGTGAAGCAGCCAGACGTTAACGTTCTTGTCACTGAACTCGGGAAGTTTCAGTTATTCCATGTTGAGCTGATGTCGTCTTGTTTTCCTGGACTTACTTCTCCTTTTAAGAATAAGCTTAGCAAACTGAAAAGGCTATCAGACTTTTCTTTATTGGACTTTGAGGCCCATTAGGAGAGTTTCTGGAATTTTTCCAGAAAAAACCTAGGGATTTTAGGAAATTCTTCTGGTATAAATAAGCCTCCTAGGCAGTATATTTTTTTTTACCAAGTGCTTTTTCTGCAGTAAGAGAGGTAAAAAGTTCGGACTTTTTTTTTCTCCTGTAGTGAAAATTAGGGTTTTCTGATTTTTGTTTTTGTCTTTTTGTGCCTTTTCTTCACCACCTCCGATCTGCGCCATCGCCGCTGATCAGCCGCACCAGTCGCCGGAATCATCGATCTGCTCCCCACGATGGAGGATGCTCCGGGATTGAGACCGATCTTCGCCGTCGATGTCATGCTCCGTTCGTGGCCTTCTCCGAGATCGAGCTTCGTCACCATTGATGTCGTGCTCCGTTCGTCGTTGTACGCAACCGTGGTCGCCATCGTCGACAGAGGAGGAACTTCCATCCGGAGCTTCAGGCGTCACCGTTAAGATCGCGGAGGAGCTTCATGGATACCGCCGTCGAGATCTAAGCTTGTTCGTGATTCGCGATTCCGGCTGTGGCGACGGCGAAGGTGAAGCTCCAGTTCCGGCGATCCTAGCGTTGGCTCCGGTGAGATGTTGATTCGGTCAACAGGCGGTTAACCCGGTCAATAAAAGTCAACGGTCAACTAAGATTTTTGGTCAACATTGTTTTTTTGTGCGTGTGCAGTTCATGCAAAAAATCAACTATGGCATTGTCGTTGTACCAGTCGCCAAAATTAAAGATGTTGGAGACGGCGAAGATCTGGAGATCCGATTTCGATCTCTGTCGACATTAACGCCGTATTGAAGATGTTGGAGACGGCGAAGATCCGGAGATCTGATTTCGATCTCTGCCGACATTGACGCTGTATTGAAGATGCTGAAGACGGCGAATATCCCGAGATCCGTTTTCGATCTCTGTCGACATTGATGCCGTATTGATCCGGAGATCCGATTTCGATCTCTGTCGACATTGATGCCGTATTGAACTTGCTGAAGACGATGAAAGTCCGGAGATCCGATTTTGATCTCTATCGATATTGACGCGTATTGAAGCTTTTGAAGACGGCGAAGGTCCGGAGATCTGATTTCGTTCTCTGTCGACATTGGCGCCGTATTGAAGCTTTTGAAGACGGCGAAGGTCCGGAGATCCGATTTTGTTCTCTGTCGACATTGACGTTGTGTTGAAGATCCTTGAAAGGAGCGACTACCTGCCTGAGAGGAGCGACTGCCTGCTGGAGATAGGAGTGACTGCTTGCCTGAGAGGAGCGACTGCCTACAGGAGAGGAGCGACTGCGAGATAGGGGTGATTGCCTGCTGGAGATAGGATCGACTGCAAGATAGGAGCGACTGCCTGTTTGAGAGGAGCGACTGCCTGCGTGAGAAGAGCGACTGCCTGCTGGAGATAGGATCGACTGCATGCCTGAGAGGAGCGACTGTCTGCATAAAAGGAGTGACTGCGAGATAGGGGTGACTGCCTGTTGGAGATAAGTATGATGATCCGTGAGAGGAGCGGTTGCCTGCTTGGAAGGAGCGAGTTCCTGCTTGAGAGGAGCGTCAACCTACTTGAGAGGAGCGCGAGTCTGCTTGAGAGGAGCAAGTGCATGCTGGAGATAAGAACGATAATTCGTGAGAGGAGCAATGCCTTGTTGGTTTGAAGAATCAGGAGGCGGGCCTGTTGTTTGTAGATGAAGGCGGGCCTGTTGTTTGTAGATGAAATGTTTCAGAAGCACATCTGTACGCTTGAAGAAATCCTTGGAGGTTCGCGAGTTGGTGCAACTGAAGTTTTAGCTAGTGAGTTTGGGGCTCCTGTTTGCGGTTTTAGACGAATTTGGTTTAGAGAAAATGTCATCCTTTAATAACTCCAAAAGACTGAATGTTTTTTTTGCTTTATGACCAACGTTCAGATAGTTAGATTTTTTAATAAAACACTCTGTTTTACAGCTACGTTACTTTCAACATGTCTGCTCCGGTAGTGAATATTATTTTTGTGTTAAGACCAACGTTTCAAATAGTTGGATTTTTTAATAAACACTCTGGTATACAGCTATGTTACTTTTAACATGTTTACTCTAGTAGTGAATATTGTTCAGAGGAGGTACCAACGCTTATGTTAGTTGGGTTTTAACATGAATATTTGGGTTTACAGATGCGTTTTCCACTAACGCACCCTCTCCTGTAATGAACATGTTATCGTGTTACGACCAACGATTCAGTGAGTTGGGTTTAGAGTGAACATTTGGGTTTACAGACATGTTCCCGAGAACACGTCCGCTCCTGTAATGATCACTTTTAGCGATGTAACCAACGTTTTGTCTGTTGGGTTTTGAAATGAACATTTGGGTTTACGCATGCGTTTTCCTCTAACGCACACGCTCCTATAATGAACATTATACATTTGTATAGCGCTGTTTAATCCTGCAAAGGATGTAATAGTCAGATCTGAAGCTTGTGAAGTAGACCGTTGTTGTGGCCAGCAGCGAGGTTGAATGTCTGTTTTGGTTAAGACATAGATATATCCACGAAGGATGTAAATGCGAATTGTTTTGAAGGAATTCTGCTTTTGTTAAGACTTAGATTTTACAAGCAAAACTGTTTTAGAGAAGTTTGCTTGGTTTGATTTTCGTGAGAAAGTCAAGTAAGAGAGGTGGGAGTATACGAGTATGCGTACCCCACTCCCCCCTTTTTTAAGGAGGGGGGGGCAGCTGAACCCATCCAAAGATGAGCTGCCTACGTACCCTTTGCAGGGATAAAGCCGCCTCGTAGTTCAAATGAGTACTTTGAACGATTCGTAAATGATGTAAGAGATATGTCCGTTTAGGTAAGACTTCGAATAATCCGATAAGGATGTAAGTGATATGTCCGTTTAGGTAGGACTTCGAATAATCCGTTAAGGATGTAAGTGATATGTCTATTCAGATAAGACTTTTGAATGATCCGTAAAGGATGTACGTGATAAGTCTGTTCAGATAAGACTTTGAATGATCCGTAAAGGATGTACGTGATATGTCTGTTCAGATAAGACTTTGAATGATCCGTAAAGGATGTACGTGATATATCCGTTAATGTAGGATGTTAAACGTATGTGTTATGTGGTGAACTAGGAGAGTCGATAAGCGAGTTAGCGAGAGTAGTGTTGGTCTGTTTGCGGGTTCACTAACCACTAACATATGTCGGGTTTAAGAGACCTTGGGCAAAGATATTCTTGAGACATGAGCAACGATTCATTTATGCGAGAAGTGACTATGCGTATGAGAGAAGAGCGATAATCTGCTTGAGAGAAGAGCGTCATTTTTACTTGGGAGAAGAGCAATAATTCATTTGTGAGAGAAGCGACGATGCGTATGAGAGAAGAGCGACATTTTTCTTAGGAGAAGAGCGACGATCCGTTTGCGAGAGGAGCGATGATCCATTTACGAGAGGAAGTGACGATCCGCTTATGAGAAAAGCGATAGTCTGCTTGAGAGAATAGTGTTCATACTTTGTGTTAGCGCTGCTTTATTCAACTCTACACGCTATGATCCCAGTATGTACGTTCTTTGTAGTGCGCTCGACCCTAGGTTTCTGCCCAGTAGTCATGGTAGTCGCTGTGATGTTTGTCTGTTGGTTAATCTGCTTGAGAGAAGAGCGTCATTTTTACTTGGGAGAAGAGCAATAATTCATTTGTGAGAGAAGCGACGATGCGTATGAGAGAAGAGCGACGTTTTTCTTAGGAGAAGAGCGACGATCCGTTTGCGAGAGGAGCGATGATCCATTTACGAGAGGAAGTGACGATCCGCTTATGAGAAAAGCGATAGTCTGCTTGAGAGAATAGTGTTCATACTTTGTGTTAGCGCTGCTTTATTCAACTCTACACGCTATGATCCCAGTATGTACGTTCTTTGTAGTGCGCTCGACCCTAGGTTTCTGCCCAGTAGTCATGGTAGTCGCTGTGATGTTTGTCTGTTGGTTTATGCTGGTGCGATCCATGCTGCGTTACCAGTTACTAATGGTGGTCTTGACCTTATGTTGCTGATCGCCACTGATTCTGTGGAGTTGCGCTAATGGTCGCCACTGATGTTGTCAATGTTATGATCCTGGTCGCCCATGGTGCGATCCATGTTGCGCTGCTGGTTACCGCTACTGCTGTCGACGTTGCGCTACTGGTCACTGCTGCTGGTCACCGTTGCTGTTGTTGACGTTGCGCTCCTTGTTGCTGCTTTTGCGATCAATGTTACGCTCCTAGTCGCCGCTTATGTAGCTTGCACGATGATTCTTTTGAATAAGAACGTCTCACATGTCCCCTTAGTCGGCGCTAAATTGTAGGAGTCGTAACTCGCACAATTGAATTTGTAAGGGTTACAGGAGAGGTGCAAGACTTCTGAGTGAATCACAATGCAGAAAATGTAGAGACTGTTGCAGTAGCTGTTAAGGGAGCTTTATTATTGATGTTGTGAAAGATTACAGATCCTCTTTTCTGGGTAAATACAATGAGCTATATATAGCTTTTCATCCTAGGTCTAAGTGCTAGGTTTGGGCCTGACCCATTAAGCAATAAATAGGCTTTAGACCCATATTATCATTAAACCCATTTTAAATATGGATTTGACTCTATTATGGGCCTAATTACAAATTGGACCCTAGTAAGCCTGTTTAGGATTTCTTCTGGACTTGGCAGAATTATTCTTGTTGTTGCATCGATCTCATAGGGGTGGAATTTGACCCCTACAACGACCATTTTGGGGCAGAACCAGATTAAGTTTAATCACGATTTCTAGTTCAGTTTAAGGGTGTTAACCCTAGGTTAGTATTTAAACGCATAGGTCTTGTTCTTGGCTGCATTTTAGAGAAGAAAAGAAGAGGTTATAGAATTGAGGTTTTCCTTGGCGTTCTTGAGTTTGTGGTTTCATTATTGAGAGTTTCAGAACCTTTAGAGCGTTAGAATCGATTGTGTAATCGAGTTCTTTTCGGTGAGGATCGGATCAGGAATGTTTTGGCCTTGTAGAGGTTGCGCTCTTCGTGTTCTTCGCTTATCAATTCGTTTCCTTGTTTCTAAGCTAAGGTGAGTGCGCGACCATAGCTTTTAGGCGAAGATGAATGTTTTGATGCATTTTGGTGATTGATTGATGTGTTGTTGGTGTTTTGGTGATTGTTGTGAATATTGTGGCTTGTATGTTGTGTTTTTCGTGCAGGTTTGCGACTCGAGTGGCTCGGAATCGAGTCATGAGAGAAGAGACTCGATTATGCGCTCACTATGAGGCGTGTCGATCGACATAAGGAGAGTGTCGAGCGACACAAGTGCAGTTGTCGTGTCAATCGACATCATGCTTGTGTCGCTCGAAACGAGCACTTTGGTCGTGCCGATTGACACCTTGCTGGTGTCGCTTGACACGCATTAGTATTGATCCGAAAGTGGTTTGGATTGTTTTGTGGTGTTATGTGTTTTGTTGTATGTTGGTTATACTTGTATTGAATTGTTTATCTGAGCCTGAGTGATACGTCGTAGGTGGTATGACCGACTCACTATGTATTTATAATAATACTTACGCAACTCTTTGTTCCATGTGTTTACATATTTAACCTTGTCCACACTATGTTACTAATATTGGTCATCATTATAAAATAGATAAAATAGATGCTAATAACTTACTTGACTGTTTATATGCAAAAATAACAATTACAACTATTTTGTTATTAATGATGTTGAAACAAAATAATCCTAGTTTTAGAAGATCCTTTCTCATTTCTCATTCTTCTACACTTGCTCATTCGAATTTCAAAAAAAAATATATCATCGATTAGAAACATCATCATCTCTGATCCTTTCTCATTCTTCTACACTTTCTCATTCGAATTTCAAAACCGATTAGAAACATCATCTCGGTTTTGCTAGTTAGATGATGGTAATGATGGTGGATGATGATGATGTTTCTAATCGGTTTTTGCTAGCTAGATTCTTTTATTTAGATGACGATGATGATTGATGATGGTAATGATGGTGGATGATGATGATGATGTTTATAATCGGTTTTTGCTAGCTAGATGATGGTAATGATGATGGATGATTGATGATTGATGATGCTTTTATGGTGCTATGATTAGGCTTTAGTCTATGGTTGACACATTTGTGATTCAATTTAATGTTTATGAAACAGGGAGTTTTAGAGTTTGATGTTCAACAGTACTTTAAAGCAATCTAGTCAATACGGTGATGATTTTCTAAAGTTAATATGTTGATAATTTTATATGGTTTGAATTTGTTAGTGCTCTGTTATGGAGAATCTCTGGATTGATGATAATGATGATGAAATGATTTTGATACCGACATTTTGTTCATGATGATAGTCATGTTGATTGTTGCTGATATGATTTAAATACCAAGAATGTACTTATGCTGCTTTTATGGTACTATGACCAGCTTGTATATGCTTGCCACATCTTGCATGTTTTGGCACTAGTCTTTGCTTGACAAATGTCTATGATATTATTATTTGTTAGTGCTCAATACATAATGATGTTTTGCTCACTCTCAGCTTCAGGTTACAAAAGTTTCTGCCTTGAAGAACAAGAAAGCTTTCAAGAAGAAGGCTTCCAAGAAGAATAAGAAGGTGAAGAAAGTCTCCAGAGCTGCTAGTGCTGATCGAGAGGTTGGTTGTTTATCACATTTGACATTTGACATTTGACTTTTTTCACCTGCATCTCACATGTTTATTTATCCTCACTTCTCATAGGTTGAGAAGGCTTTGTTGGCTTGTGTGAAGAAGGGGAGGGAGTTTGAACTTGCGCACAAGCTCTTCTATTTCTTAGCCAATAAGTTCTCCAAGGGACTAGACATGACCGGCACAATCAGTTCTCTCTTAAAGGAACCATAGACTCTTGTTCATGGCCCGTTAGCCGCTGCTAGCTCATGAGACAGGGTTGTTGCTAAAGCCGAGAGGAAAGCAAGGAAATTGGCTGCCTTGCTCGAGATTGCAAAGAATTTGGCCAAGAACCAGTGGCGGAGGTAGCTTAGAATTAGAGGGCTCAATTGACCCATGTGAATTTTTGTAAAAATTTTTTTTACCTATATTTTAAATGAAAAATCTGATAAAATATGACAAAATTAGCTTATTGACCCCTATAATATTTGGTTAATCTCAATTTGACCCCGGTGTTTTCATTGGCTAGCTCCGCCACTGCCAAGAACACTGGATTCGTCGCTCCTAGCCTCGACGCCGACAGCAGCGACAGTGAGTGAGTGATGATCACTCATTTACTTCAGAAAAACTTATGCACTAAATCACTCGTTTAAAACGTTTTGAGAAACTTTACGGGTTATTGATGATAACTATAATTCTTTGTATTACACGTTTGGAATAAATATAAAGGAAAATTTCCTAATCTACCATTTTTGGCTATTGGGCTTTCAAAATTTGCCACAAATCGTACGGACGTCTAGTGTACAAGACGAAATTATCCTCAAAAATAATAGTCACCACTGTTTTGTCATGCGTCTTGTATTTGTTGTCTTCGTCTTGTATTTCTTGTCTCCCGTCTTGTATTTTTTGTCCTTCGATATCCACCGTCTCGGGCAATGTCCACCACCGTCTTTGACACCGTCGACCACAATTTTTGTCAATATCTGTGTTGTGAACATCGGAGGACAAGAAATACAAGACATTCATAAACTAGACGTCCTTGTTGGAGAACATCCGTGTCTTGTCCTCCGTTTTATATTTCTTGTCCTCGTCTTGTATTTGTTATCCTTCATCTTGTATTTCTTGTCCTCTGGTGGCCACTATCTCGTCCACCTTCTCTAACACCGTCGAGAAACGTTTTTGTCAATGTCTGTGTGGTGTACATCAAAGGATAAGAATACAAGACGTTCAGAGACTAGACATTCGTGTTGGAGGATAAAAAATACAAAATCTGCCACAGAGTAAACGTCCATCCTAGAGAGAGAGAGAGAGAGAGAGAGAGAGAGAGAGAGAGAGAGAGAGAGAGAGAGAGAGAGAGAATGATTTCAAGAAAGAAAGGAAGAAAAATGATGGAGAGAAGATAATGAATGGTAAAAAAAAAATTGTATAAATTTGTAATTTCACACTTTACTAAAAGACAAAAAGACAGATTTTGAAAGAGATTATGTATAATGGCAGATTTAGAAAGAACTTCTCAAATTATGACACATTTTGTAAATTTTTCAAAACTATATAAACTATAACGCCCGCGAACCAGATTGTAGAATCTAGTATCGTGTCAAGCGACACTGGCTATGTCGATCGACACTGGGGTTGTGTCGCTCGACACGACTGTAGAAATCGTAACTCGCACAATTGAATTTGTAAGGGTTGTAGGAGAGGTGCGAGACTTCTGAGTGAATCACAATGCAGAAAATGTAGAGACTGTTGCAGTAGCTGTTAAGCGAGCTTTATTATTGATGTTGTGAAAGATTGTAGATCCCCTTTTCTGGGTAAATACAATGAGCTATATATAGCTTTTCATCCTAGGTCTAAGTGCTAGGTTTTGGACCTGGCCCATTAAGCAATAAATAGGCTTTAAGCCCATAATATCATTAAACCCATTTTAATTATAGATCTAACTCTATTATGGGCCTAATTACAAATTGGGCCCCCCAGCTTGGCAGTATCTGGTATGATAGTGTCAAGGTAGAAGAAGTCGCAGGTGAGGTCGATGCTTCAAGAAGATGTGTCGCATATGTTGCCATTGTCCTCCAAGATATGTTTTGACGAGATGAAATCATAAAGCTTTGTTCAGCCGACTTGTAAATGTTTCCGAGCTCGACGTATTTTTTGTAAATGCTTAGCTCGACAGAGACTCCTTGTAGACTCGTGTTTTGGAATAGCTTATCATCAATGATGAAAGCTCGTAAGTATGTGAACAAGCCTCGGTAAAAACCTTGTCTAGAAAACCCAGTGGGAAAAACCAAATCAAGGGGAAAAGAGCACAAGTCACACACTTTTCGATGGAGTTATAGTTATCGCCGTTGTGTTCCCATGTTTCTGTGAATGTTCAACTCAGCGGATATGATTTGACTCGTTGTAGTTTACTTTCTTCGAAAGGTTTTTATTTTTCCGAGGTCCCATGTTTCAGTCAATATTCAGCTCGGTCAATAGAGAATTTGTCATTGTCGGCGAGCTCCTATGTTTGAGTTAATGTTCAGTTCACCAATGGAGATTATTATAGATGTCGCCGAGCTCCCATGTTTCAGTTAATGTTCAGCTCGGCGATGGAGATTATTGTTGACGTCGCCGAGCTCCCATGTTTCAGTTAATGTTTTGCTCGGCGGACGAGTTTCTTATACCTTCATCTCGGTCTGGAATGATACCATCTCCTAAGATGACGAAGATGTGCTCTTTAGTGAGACTGTGCTGATGTGTTTTGAGACATTGTCAAGATAGATAAGTCGGCGAACTTGAAATTCAGATGAGATTTGACTTGCTTCGTCACCGAGGTACAATACTTAAGTTGTTTTTATCATTACATCAATCTCATAGTGGTGGAATTTGACCCCTACAGTTAGTTAGCCCCCCAGCTTGGTAGTATCAAGTTAGATGATACCAAGGTATAAGCTGTTGAAATTTGAGATTGATGTGATGGACTCTGAAGCAGCAAGGCGTTGACGTCTTGTCATCAAACTCAGGAAGTTTCAGATATTCCATGTCGAGCTGATGCTACCGTGTTTTCATGACTTACTTCTTTTGTTAAGAATAAGTTTAGTAGACTGCATCTTGAATTGAAATCGTGAAGCAGCCAGACGTTAACGTTCTTGTCACTGAACTCGGGAAGTTTCAGTTATTCCATGTTGAGCTGATGTCGTCTTGTTTTCCTGGACTTACTTCTCCTTTTAAGAATAAGCTTAGCAAACTGAAAAGGCTATCAGACTTTTCTTTATTGGACTTTGAGGCCCATTAGGAGAGTTTCTGGAATTTTTCCAGAAAAAACCTAGGGATTTTAGGAAATTCTTCTGGTATAAATAAGCCTCCTAGGCAGTATATTTTTTTTTACCAAGTGCTTTTTCTGCAGTAAGAGAGGTAAAAAGTTCGGACTTTTTTTTTCTCCTGTAGTGAAAATTAGGGTTTTCTGATTTTTGTTTTTGTCTTTTTGTGCCTTTTCTTCACCACCTCCGATCTGCGCCATCGCCGCTGATCAGCCGCACCAGTCGCCGGAATCATCGATCTGCTCCCCACGATGGAGGATGCTCCGGGATTGAGACCGATCTTCGCCGTCGATGTCATGCTCCGTTCGTGGCCTTCTCCGAGATCGAGCTTCGTCACCATTGATGTCGTGCTCCGTTCGTCGTTGTACGCAACCGTGGTCGCCATCGTCGACAGAGGAGGAACTTCCATCCGGAGCTTCAGGCGTCACCGTTAAGATCGCGGAGGAGCTTCATGGATACCGCCGTCGAGATCTAAGCTTGTTCGTGATTCGCGATTCTGGCTGTGGCGACGGCGAAGGTGAAGCTCCAGTTCCGGCGATCCTAGCGTTGGCTCCGGTGAGATGTTGATTCGGTCAACAGGCGGTCAACCCGGTCAATAAAAGTCAACGGTCAACTAAGATTTTTGGTCAACATTGTTTTTTTGTGCGTGTGCAGTTCATGCAAAAAATCAACTATGGCATTGTCGTTGTACCAGTCGCCAAAATTAAAGATGTTGGAGACGGCGAAGATCTGGAGATCCGATTTCGATCTCTGTCGACATTAACGCCGTATTGAAGATGTTGGAGACGGCGAAGATCCGGAGATCTGATTTCGATCTCTGCCGACATTGACGCTGTATTGAAGATGCTGAAGACGGCGAATATCCCGAGATCCGTTTTCGATCTCTGTCGACATTGATGCCGTATTGATCCGGAGATCCGATTTCGATCTCTGTCGACATTGATGCCGTATTGAACTTGCTGAAGACGATGAAAGTCCGGAGATCCGATTTTGATCTCTATCGATATTGACGCGTATTGAAGCTTTTGAAGACGGCGAAGGTCCGGAGATCTGATTTCGTTCTCTGTCGACATTGGCGCCGTATTGAAGCTTTTGAAGACGGCGAAGGTCCGGAGATCCGATTTTGTTCTCTGTCGACATTGACGTTGTGTTGAAGATCCTTGAAAGGAGCGACTACCTGCCTGAGAGGAGCGACTGCCTGCTGGAGATAGGAGTGACTGCTTGCCTGAGAGGAGCGACTGCCTACAGGAGAGGAGCGACTGCGAGATAGGGGTGATTGCCTGCTGGAGATAGGATCGACTGCAAGATAGGAGCGACTGCCTGTTTGAGAGGAGCGACTGCCTGCGTGAGAAGAGCGACTGCCTGCTGGAGATAGGATCGACTGCATGCCTGAGAGGAGCGACTGTCTGCATAAAAGGAGTGACTGCGAGATAGGGGTGACTGCCTGTTGGAGATAAGTATGATGATCCGTGAGAGGAGCGGTTGCCTGCTTGGAAGGAGCGAGTTCCTGCTTGAGAGGAGCGTCAACCTACTTGAGAGGAGCGCGAGTCTGCTTGAGAGGAGCAAGTGCATGCTGGAGATAAGAACGATAATTCGTGAGAGGAGCAATGCCTTGTTGGTTTGAAGAATCAGGAGGCGGGCCTGTTGTTTGTAGATGAAGGCGGGCCTGTTGTTTGTAGATGAAATGTTTCAGAAGCACATCTGTACGCTTGAAGAAATCCTTGGAGGTTCGCGAGTTGGTGCAACTGAAGTTTTAGCTAGTGAGTTTGGGGCTCCTGTTTGCGGTTTTAGACGAATTTGGTTTAGAGAAAATGTCATCCCTTAATAACTCCAAAAGACTGAATGTTTTTTTTGCTTTATGACCAACGTTCAGATAGTTAGATTTTTTAATAAAACACTCTGTTTTACAGCTACGTTACTTTCAACATGTCTGCTCCGGTAGTGAATATTATTTTTGTGTTAAGACCAACGTTTCAAATAGTTGGATTTTTTAATAAACACTCTGGTATACAGCTATGTTACTTTTAACATGTTTACTCTAGTAGTGAATATTGTTCAGAGGAGGTACCAACGCTTATGTTAGTTGGGTTTTAACATGAATATTTGGGTTTACAGATGCGTTTTCCACTAACGCACCCTCTCCTGTAATGAACATGTTATCGTGTTACGACCAACGATTCAGTGAGTTGGGTTTAGAGTGAACATTTGGGTTTACAGACATGTTCCCGAGAACACGTCCGCTCCTGTAATGATCACTTTTAGCGATGTAACCAACGTTTTGTCTGTTGGGTTTTGAAATGAACATTTGGGTTTACGCATGCGTTTTCCTCTAACGCACACGCTCCTATAATGAACATTATACATTTGTATAGCGCTGTTTAATCCTGCAAAGGATGTAATAGTCAGATCTGAAGCTTGTGAAGTAGACCGTTGTTGTGGCCAGCAGCGAGGTTGAATGTCTGTTTTGGTTAAGACATAGATATATCCACGAAGGATGTAAATGCGAATTGTTTTGAAGGAATTCTGCTTTTGTTAAGACTTAGATTTTACAAGCAAAACTGTTTTAGAGAAGTTTGCTTGGTTTGATTTTCGTGAGAAAGTCAAGTAAGAGAGGTGGGAGTATACGAGTATGCGTACCCCACTCCCCCCTTTTTTAAGGAGGGGGGGCAGCTGAACCCATCCAAAGATGAGCTGCCTACGTACCCTTTGCAGGGATAAAGCCGCCTCGTAGTTCAAATGAGTACTTTGAACGATTCGTAAATGATGTAAGAGATATGTCCGTTTAGGTAAGACTTCGAATAATCCGATAAGGATGTAAGTGATATGTCCGTTTAGGTAGGACTTCGAATAATCCGTTAAGGATGTAAGTGATATGTCTATTCAGATAAGACTTTTGAATGATCCGTAAAGGATGTACGTGATAAGTCTGTTCAGATAAGACTTTGAATGATCCGTAAAGGATGTACGTGATATGTCTGTTCAGATAAGACTTTGAATGATCCGTAAAGGATGTACGTGATATATCCGTTAATGTAGGATGTTAAACGTATGTGTTATGTGGTGAACTAGGAGAGTCGATAAGCGAGTTAGCGAGAGTAGTGTTGGTCTGTTTGCGGGTTCACTAACCACTAACATATGTCGGGTTTAAGAGACCTTGGGCAAAGATATTCTTGAGACATGAGCGACGATTCATTTATGCGAGAAGTGACTATGCGTATGAGAGAAGAGCGATAATCTGCTTGAGAGAAGAGCGTCATTTTTACTTGGGAGAAGAGCAATAATTCATTTGTGAGAGAAGCGACGATGCGTATGAGAGAAGAGCGACGTTTTTCTTAGGAGAAGAGCGACGATCCGTTTGCGAGAGGAGCGATGATCCATTTACGAGAGGAAGTGACGATCCGCTTATGAGAAAAGCGATAGTCTGCTTGAGAGAATAGTGTTCATACTTTGTGTTAGCGCTGCTTTATTCAACTCTACACGCTATGATCCCAGTATGTACGTTCTTTGTAGTGCGCTCGACCCTAGGTTTCTGCCCAGTAGTCACGGTAGTCGCTGTGATGTTTGTCTGTTGGTTTATGCTGGTGCGATCCATGCTGCGTTACCAGTTACTAATGGTGGTCTTGACCTTATGTTGCTGATCGCCACTGATTCTGTGGAGTTGCGCTAATGGTCGCCACTGATGTTGTCAATGTTATGATCCTGGTCGCCCATGGTGCGATCCATGTTGCGCTGCTGGTTACCGCTACTGCTGTCGACGTTGCGCTGCTGGTCACTGCTGCTGGTCACCGTTGCTGTTGTTGACGTTGCGCTCCTTGTTGCTGCTTTTGCGATCAATGTTACGCTCCTAGTCGCCGCTTATGTAGCTTGCACGATGATTCTTTTGAATAAGAACGTCTCACATGTCCCCTTAGTCGGCGCTAAATTGTAGGAGTCGTAACTCGCACAATTGAATTTGTAAGGGTTACAGGAGAGGTGCAAGACTTCTGAGTGAATCACAATGCAGAAAATGTAGAGACTGTTGCAGTAGCTGTTAAGGGAGCTTTATTATTGATGTTGTGAAAGATTACAGATCCTCTTTTCTGGGTAAATACAATGAGCTATATATAGCTTTTCATCCTAGGTCTAAGTGCTAGGTTTGGGCCTGACCCATTAAGCAATAAATAGGCTTTAGACCCATATTATCATTAAACCCATTTTAAATATGGATTTGACTCTATTATGGGCCTAATTACAAATTGGACCCTAGTAAGCCTGTTTAGGATTTCTTCTGGACTTGGCAGAATTATTCTTGTTGTTGCATCGATCTCATAGGGGTGGAATTTGACCCCTACAACGACCATTTTGGGGCAGAACCAGATTAAGTTTAATCACGATTTCTAGTTCAGTTTAAGGGTGTTAACCCTAGGTTAGTATTTAAACGCATAGGTCTTGTTCTTGGCTGCATTTTAGAGAAGAAAAGAAGAGGTTATAGAATTGAGGTTTTCCTTGGCGTTCTTGAGTTTGTGGTTTCATTATTGAGAGTTTCAGAACCTTTAGAGCGTTAGAATCGATTGTGTAATCGAGTTCTTTTCGGTGAGGATCGGATCAGGAATGTTTTGGCCTTGTAGAGGTTGCGCTCTTCGTGTTCTTCGCTTATCAATTCGTTTCCTTGTTTCTAAGCTAAGGTGAGTGCGCGACCATAGCTTTTAGGCAAAGATGAATGTTTTGATGCATTTTGGTGATTGATTGATGTGTTGTTGGTGTTTTGGTGATTGTTGTGAATATTGTGGCTTGTATGTTGTGTTTTTCGTGCAGGTTTGCGACTCGAGTGGCTCGGAATCGAGTCATGAGAGAAGAGACTCGATTATGCGCTCACTATGAGGCGTGTCGATCGACATAAGGAGAGTGTCGAGCGACACAAGTGCAGTTGTCGTGTCAATCGACATCATGCTTGTGTCGCTCGAAACGAGCACTTTGGTCGTGCCGATTGACACCTTGCTGGTGTCGCTTGACACGCATTAGTATTGATCCGAAAGTGGTTTGGATTGTTTTGTGGTGTTATGTGTTTTGTTGTATGTTGGTTATACTTGTATTGAATTGTTTATCTGAGCCTGAGTGATACGTCGTAGGTGGTATGACCGACTCACTATGTATTTATAATAATACTTACGCAACTCTTTGTTCCATGTGTTGCAGGTAAAGGAATGTGTGATCGCGGAATCATGGTGTAGGAAGAGGATGATTAAAAATAATGGTTTTGTGTTTTATTTTCTAGTAGAACATAGTGTTTAGGTTGCTAGAGTTATTTGGTTGGTTTGTTGAATTTTTGTAATTGGTTTATTATTTTAATGAAATTATTTTATGAGAACTTCCGCATTGGTAATTTGTTGAGTTAGCCGTTGAGAGTTTAGTATTTATGGGAATACTAAATTCGAGTTAATTATTTAATTGTTTAATCCGAATTTATTTAGGTATTTAATTGTCAATAAATTGTCATATGTAGGTATTTAATTGTCCAACCAAACATTGTCATATGTAGGTATTTAATTGTTTAATCCGAACTTAGTAATCCCATAAACATTGTCATAAATTATATACATAAGATTGTTCTGTTTTTCTTTTGCATTTTTTTTTATATATATTAAAAATTCATTAAAGTAGCTAAAGTGGCATTTTTGAAGATGATTAATTTGGTTTGATTGTAATTTTGGTATTTCTCAAAAAAATATAGTCTTGTGTATTGTATTATAACATAAAACATGTTTAGGTTTGGTTTGTATATCTGATTACTAGTGAGTATATATGTTGTATAGTGTAAGATGAAATAACTGTTTTCCCGCCCATACACGTGAATATTTGCATGTCTAGCATTTAACATAAGCAACAACATATAGGTACTATTGTAGTGGGTAATACTCGATTCACCATATCCAGCCCTTCCTCACTTTAAAATTATTCGATTTTATACTAATTATATCATATAACTCATACATTCAGTTTTTCCTGTTTTATCCCAAAAAAACAATGTTTTAAAAACCGGACCGGATACCGATTCGTCATTTTTACTGGTTGGACTGGTTTAACCGGTTGGACCGGGTTTTTTCAAAAAAAAAAATTAAAATAATTGAATATATAATATGTATGGAAATAGACAACATAAAAGTGAAAAATGACATTCTCTTTTCTTGCATAATTAGTTCGGAACAAATTTCTCAAATGATTTGATACGTGCTTATAATTTTTTTATGAACCTATTCTCAAAGTTTACACAGTGACTATGTGTTGCATATTTATTAATTTATACATGCTATAGTTTTTTTTTTTTTGAACCTGGGACTTCTGCTCTTTCGGACACAAGGTTCAACCAGTAGAGCTACTGGCTCCGGGTACACGCTATAGTTGACTTTGTAATTTATATATGTTTGGTACCCTAAACCTTAAATTTAAGTTAGATTTATACACGATATAACTGAGTTTTGCACGATAAATAAGTTGATGTCTGTATTCTCAACCAACCCTTTCGCCCCATCGGTCATGAAGCCAGCAAAACTTGAATCAAATTCTTTCTTAACATAAGCCGCCGATATTTCTCTTATCAAGTCTTTTGCCACAAGTTCACATTAAGATTTTAATATAAAATTTCTGATTTAAAAGAAATTTTTTTTTCTATGTAATGCTTAATGCTTAAAGATGCCTGATTAACATATGAACGTTGAAAACAAACATAGGTAATATATATTTAAACCGGTTTGATATACAATGGAGCAAAAGTGAAAAGCAAAAAAAAAAAGAAAAAAGACAATATAGTTTATGTATTACTATGAGACGATTTTCGTCTATGGGATGAGTCTATGAGAGGGATGATTTCAAGAGGTCCAGATTCACTTATCATGTTTTTGTTTTTTTTTTTCTTTTAGCTTGTGATAATCTTTGTGCCGTCTATCTTGTGTTAAAAAATGCTCTATCTCGAAAACTTGCTTGTGTAGTAATTAAGTTTAAAAGCATATAAGTTGCAGCCACAATGCCATTTGCAAGCTTTTGAGTACTATTTGTCATGTGAACGTAGTCAAACATTCGAAAGTTGTTAAGTCAGTTCTTAATCATATTGAACAAAAATGATAAAACCATATTGAATGTTTCTAATCTTTCCCCATTAGTTTGGTTTACATAGTTATGTTTTGAACAAAAAGTGACATTCTTTTAAAGCCCTATAAATAGCTTTCAACGTCTCCATCATCGTCTCTTTGTCTTTGTCTTCAACTTTAGATCTAAAAGAGATTGTGGCCGTCTTTAAACACGGAGAGCTCCATAAGATGTATGTCACCAATTCTTCCTCTTCCTCTTTTCCTCTATAGTCTATCAGCTCAAACTTCTCCAGACTTGATGACAAGCATTCGAGCTTAGGGCTGTCATGCCACCATGAAGCAGAGGCATCAGGAGGATCATGGGTTGAGCTCTGAGAAGCAACAACAATTGCTATTTATAAATTAAAAACGCATTTGGACTTTAGCTTTGTATATATAGCTTTTAAGTGAGGAGGATACGTACATAGTCAACAGTAAGATATTTTAGTTTAGGAGTATTTCCAAGGAAAAGTAAGAGTGAATCCATCCAGTCTGAGTCACGTGGGCTTATCTTACACTTTATCAGCTGAGGGAATTTGATGGTGCTACAACACACAGCCTAAGATGATATATGAACAAAACGATATAATAAGTAGATGAAACAATGGGATCACAACTGGTACGAGAAAGAGAGAGAATTACCAATTCATCGGTCAAAAACAAATCCAGATGCGAAACCGCACAAAAAGATCTTAACAATTTATCAATAACTGGAAAACTTTGACCTTGGAAGCATCCTCTAGACAAGGCATATTCTTGATCGAGCAAGAGTCTCCTGAATAATCAGCGAGACAAAAGGTTGTTAATGCAGGAGTATCCATAACAAAAGACCTACCGGTAGCTACCGTATAACAATTATCATACGATAAGAACCGTAAAGAAGGTCCTTTGACACTAAACTTGGCAACATTCACTACAAGAAAACAACCGCTATTCCGACGGCCAAAACCGTCGGAATTCGGTCGGAAAGACCCATTTCCGACGTGTTTCCGACGGTTTGGGTCCGTCGGATCTATCGCGTCGGAATTTTAATATCCGTCGGAATTCCGTCACTTTATTGCAACGGAACTCCGACGGAATACTGATATCCGTTTTCCGTTTGAGATCCGTCATTATACCGTCGAAAATTTATTAGGCGACGGAATACCGACGGCTTCGGTGATCCGGTAGTTTCCGAAGGCTTTCCGACGGTTAGGGAATTCCAACGGTATACCGAGGGTGTAGGAACCGAGGGTGTTCCGACGGAATTCGTATATTTTTTTAAAAAAATTAAAACTATTTAAATAATTTAAAATCATTACAAATCAATAAATCATTAAAAATTAAAATTAAAATCTAAAAAAAACTAAATAAAATTAAAATTGTTCCAAAAGTACATTAAATTTTTACAATAAACTTAAAAACTAATAAATGTCTATTCCGGCCTACGGGTACGGAAGAATTCGTTCATCTGATCTTCCAACGCTTTAAAGAGTTTTTCCGACTCCGCCCTATCTCTGTCTCTCTCTTCCTGCATTTCCCTAAGCCGGTCGTGCAGCTCTTGGTTTTCCGCCTCCAGCCTGCTAGCACCGCCATATCGAACCGTCGAAACAGACGAGCTACTATCTTCAGGGAGGCCGTAAACACGGCCTCTGGTCTTGGGAGTCACCTACGATAAAAAAAATATTATATTTTATAACTTACTTGTATTAAAAGTAATGTTTAAATTTCTTTAAAAGTGAAACGGTTACTAACCTCGTACGTGAACTCGTTGATATTCTCGACTGGAACTTCGGTTGGCGCCGGAGTTCCTTCCACGATAGGTTGCGATTGGAGGAACTCCTCCTGCCGCCTCTGCATGGCTTCCACGATTTCACGAGCAAGCGGGTCTTGAATTTCACCGGTCTTCTTGTTGGTGTGCGAAACCTTGACCAAATCAAGGTTGGAAGGATAGACACCGGTCTGCTGAAACTGTTAACATATACAGTTTCGTTAGCGAATTTAAAAAAATTTTGAATTATTAAACTACTTACAATTTTCTGAGCAGCTGAAGCCTTGCTCGTTGCTCCGAGGTTGTGGGTCGCCTTTCCCTTCCCTTTCCGGGTGCTGTTGCGGTTAGTGGAGTGTTTCTCAGAGTCCGCCCGAGTTGCCTCTAGTTCCCAATGTCGAAGTAGTCCAGCCCACATCTCTTGTTTATATTTAAAAACTTTAGGCACCTTCCCGTATTTATACCACGAGTCTTTCCACTCGTTGATCTTCCACGAGAACTTCCTCGCAGCCTTTGTGTCGAATTCCTTTCGGACCATCGATGTGAGCGGTGGGTCCCACGTAAAATCTTGCTGCAAAAAAACACCACATTCCCGCATTAGTAATTAAAATGTGAGTCATATAGAAAATACATTTGAAAAAAATAAAATAAAATCATACCGCAAATTGTCGGAACCAAATGTCCCGGTCCTCCAATGGCATGTCGGTGTATGTGGGATACGGTTTAGTGAGCATGGAATTCATCATTTCGTTGATAGAACCCGTAATACCATTTCCCGAGTATTGGAACCTATTAAAACATTTAGTTAAATATTTATCTAAAATTATTAAATCTACTACATGTTTAAATAAGACTTACCAGGTCGTGTTAGGTGCCGGGTCTGGATGTAGACGCGTCAACCTATCACGTCCGGGTTGCGCCACAAACTGCTCGATGGTCATCGAAGTGGGAGCTGAGTGGGCTGTAGGCGGGGGCTGAGACATGTATTGGGTCTCCAAGTCGGGACTATCCTCGGGGATAACTGTCTCACTCGTAGTCCGACCTCCCCTACTGGAACTCGCACCTCCTCTAGAGTTATGAAACTGCCCATAATTCCTACGATTTCCATAATTCTAAGATTTAGAGATTTCAGGATTTATGGAATTTGTAATGTATAGGAATTTATGATTTTGAAATTTTGGGATTTAGTTAATTGGAAATTTAGGATGATGGGATTTAAGGATATTGGGGATTGAAGAGTTTGGTAGTAAATGAATTTAATTCAATTGGGATTACGTGGTTTTCTGATTTGCAATTTTTAAATTTAAGTAATCTGGGTTTTTTTTATATTGTATATTCAGAAACAGAAGTTCATGGATTTAAGTTTTGTTTGATGTATAGGATTTAAAGTTTTAAATTTTATTATTTTTTAATTGTTAAAAATTTTTATTAACATTAATTTTCCAAATTTTTTAAACTTGTAAAAAATTTCTAAATTTGAAGGCTTTAAATACTTTAAAGGTTTAAATTTGTTTAAAGTTTGAATTGTTAAACATTTTTTATTAAAATTAATATGAAAATTTTTAAAAAATTGTTAAAAAATTTGTAAATATGAAGGATTTAGAGGTTTAATTTTTTTAAAATTGTTTAAAATTGTGAACATTAATTTGACAAATTTTATTAACTTAAAAAAATTATAAATTTGAAGGATTTAAAAGTTTAAATTGTTAACGTTATAAACTTTAAAACTTATAAAATAGTAAATTTAAAGGATTTAAAGGATTTAAAGTTTTAAATTTTATTAATTTTAAATAGGTTTAAAATTTTATAGGTTTAAATTGTTTTAATAATGTTAAAAAAATTTTAATTTTGAAGGATTTAAAGGATATTGGGGATTTGGGTTTTATGGAATTTATGTGTTTTATGTAATTTAAGTAATTAGGGTTTTTTTGTAAAATTTTACATATTAATCATAGATTAAATTTTAAAAAATCCCTAAAAATAACAACAACATGCATTAAATCAAATTCTTAAAATTAGAAATATTTATATAATTTTTGTTCTATAAAAATCCATAAATTTCGACAAAAATCATCATGAACCCTAATATGTTAATTCTTAATTCCTTAATTCCTTAAATCCTAAATTTGATAATTACAAATTCACTAAAATTATCATAAGCAATATTGACAAACCCTAATTAACGAATTAACGAATTTACAAACGCTAATTCCAACGAATTCACAAACCCAAATTTTTTTTGTAAAACTTACATTGTGATTGTGAGAGAAGTGGTGAATGATTTGGGGATTGACTGAGATAGATGTTGGGGCAAATCGGCGGTTGATCGGTGATAGATCGGCGGCGAGAAGACTGGATTTTTGGAGAAAATTTTGTGATTTGCAGATCTGTCTGCGGGGAAGACGAAGACTGTGGATATATAACAGTGCCCGACGGCAGTCTGACGGATTTCCGACGGTTATTAAAAATTCCGACGGAAATACCGACGGAATTCCCGCTTTGACGACGACACGAGGTTGTTTGGCGGCAAGTCGCATTAGGTTTTCTGTCGCATTTCCGTCGGAATTCCGTCCTAATGTCAGACGGTATTCCGACGAAATTTAAATTGTATTACTTAGGGGGGGGGCATAATTCCCGTTCCGTTCCATTCCCGATCCTATATTCCCGTTCCATTTAGTTTTTTCTATGTGACTAATTTTTTTTGTATGGTACAAATCATCCGAAAATGGTTTCAGCTGTTGAGATTTATTTATTTCAGAATGTTGGTTTACTTACAATTTTTTTTTCTTTTAGTAACACTTTCGTGTATTAAGTTGCAAGTGTTGGTATACTTGAAAATATATTTTATTTGATAAGACTTTAGTTTGTTCAATTGCATTTTATTTATTTAGACTTTAGTTTGTACGCCGAATTAATTGTTTACTTAATAAATTTGGTAAAAAAATCTTATAATTTTTTTCCCCGAATAAATACGTCTGATTTTTCGAATTGGCGATGTTATTTTTTAAACATTATCATATATTTTATACAAATCTTATACTTCCTTTCCAAAAACCTTATAATCAACTTTAAAACCTTATCATATACTTTAAAAAAAAATAAAAAATCAAACACCGTCGGAATTCCGTCTTAATGTTCTGACGGAATTCCAACGGCATATAATTTATTTATTAATTTTAATTTCTCGGAACAAATAAAAATTAATTTAAAACATTAAACCGTCGGAATTCTGTCTGAACTTTAAGACGGAATTCCGACGGTGTTTGATTTTTTTTTTTTTTTAAAAATATATGATAAGGTTTTAAAGTTGATTATAAGGTTTTTGGAAAAGAATTCTAAGATTTGTATAAAATATATGATAATGATTAAAAAATAACATTATCATATATTTTATATAATTAAATATATAAATTGATGTAACACCAATATTTCATAATTTTAGTTACTTTTGTTTTGTAATGATTTGCGTATCAATTTATGTAAATAAATATTTTGAAAGGTATTTCACATATATAACACCAATATTTCATAATCATTAAAAGGAAATATAACACATGAAAACATTATACGATCGTAAAATAGATACTGGATCATTATTGAACATAAAAGCAACATAAAGTTGTTATCATTAAATTATTCTTATTTGTGGACGAGTTGGATGTTTAGTCTTCATCAGAGTTTGGAACTGTTTCATACTCGTACCCAGTAATTCCTCCATCTTCCGCCTCGATGGTAGATCCTTCCATTGGTTGGTATTCAGCAATAATCGAATTAGCACCGATTATCTGTTTCAAAAATGAATTTACTTAAGCATTCCCATAAATATTTATAAATGTATATATGGTGTATCTACCTTAACAATGTTTCGCTCTGTCATGTTCATGTACTTTTGGTTTCTATCAAAACGGCAAACGGTAACATTCTTCAGGATTACCACCGCACCTACACCAGTGGTGAGTCTGTACTCGTCCTTCTTGAAGATGTTATGGTGCATGGTTCCCTCGATTTTTTCTGAAGGATCTTTTAAGGTTACAAGCAAATCTCCTTGGTCATTGGGGGTTAAACTAGAGAGCATAGCCACAATCTGATAATAAAATATATAGAATATACTTGTCAGGTAAATTGTATGTCTAAATGTTAATAAAATATGTCGCAAAACGTAAACCTTTTTGACTTAAAAAAATTGTGAATGCGGGGATTTAATTTCTGCAACCTGGGTCCAGAATGGTGTGCTTCTTTTGTTAGAAGAACCTACATGAAAATGAATGGTAGATTTAGTATTTGTCAGCTACAATCATTATTGTAAAAGTAAAACCGGTAATTATATATATATACCTTCACGGATTATGTAATCGATAGTAGAAGTCCACCGAGGACTACTAAAATCCTGGTCCTCTAGTGGTGCCTCATTCATGACCTCACGAATAAAATCTTGTGTTGGGCGTGGCTGAGAACTTTCACCTCGCATCACATTTGCATCATGAGACCTCTTTCGAAACATGCCTCGCCGTACAACTTGGCCAGGTCCCGGTATTACGGGCGTTTGGTTCTGGGATTGTTGAGTTGGATGGAGTGAAATAGTGGGTTCAGCATTAGTAACATTTAAGTTATCGTAAGGAGGGCTTGAAGGAACAAGAGTTGTGGCTAGAGGGTTATGACCGGGGGATCGGTTTTGCATATAGTAATTCCACAGATCTTTGTTTGCCATTACGCAATTGAATTTTTCTGTGTTATGACTTGATGGTTATAATTTTGTTATGAATGCAATGAAAAAATGTGCAAACTTATGTAGAACGGATATCCGTCGGATTTCCGTCGAAAAACCGTCTAAACACTCCGACATAAGACCCCACCAATCCCTTCCGCCACTGCAGACGATTTATTAGCCACTCAAACTTTGCCGACATCGGAAACCGTCTACAATCCGTCGGAAATCCGTTACATAATTGTGACGACATAGCTCCGTCAGAAATACGTCGGTACAGCTAACCAATCAAACTTTGCCGACATCGGAAACCGTCTGCAATCTGTCGGAAATCCGTTAAATAATTCTGACGACATATATCCGTCGGTACAACTGACCAATCAAACATTGCCGACATCAGCAACAGCTCGCAATCCGCCGGTAATCTGTAACATAATTCTTACGATATAGCGTGTCGGAAAGCCATCGGTACAGCTGACCAATCAAACTGTGCCGACATCGTGTAGACTTAATTCCGTCGGTAAGACTGACGGAATACCGACGGCATACGGACGGTTTATACAATCAAGTACAACTATAAATAGACCTTATGGAGTGTATATCTTCTACACCTCTCCGTAACCAAAAAAATATGTCTTCTAGCTCTCCTAATGAAGACGCAAAAACAACATCCGAGTGCTCTCCTAATGGAAAAGTATGATACTTACGGTGCAAGTACTTCAAACGTATGTAAGGATCAGTCGTATGATTTTGAATTCGCCCAAAGCCCTGAAAAGCCAAACTTAAATTTAGATGTTGATGCAATCAAAAGTGAATTGTGCGGCGGATTTATAGATTGTGCACAAAAGGATCATTACTATGATTTTGAATTCGCCCAAAGCCCAGACAAGCCAAACCTAAATTTAGATGTTGATGCAATAAAAAGCGAATTGTGCGACGGATTTGTAGATTCTCAAGAAAAGAAAATAAAGGGAAAGCACATCAGGAAATGGTTCTAACAAATGGTAAGTTTGGAGTGGAAACCGACATATGATTGTAAAATGAGGAGTTTATTATGTACTTGTGTCGTAACGGTTGTGTGTTAAAAATTTCAAACTCTCTAATGTACCTGTTTATTTCATCTGTTTTAAATTTTATGTTTCAATAAATGTAATGTTTTATTGGAATTGCAATAACATTAGTTATCGTTAATTACTCATCGTCCATGACTATATATATAGTATTAAATAATATGATATCTGGAACACACAATTGTGAGAGAACAACATGCATTAATAAGCAAATTTTTATTCCCAAATAATTATTCTGAATCTTCGGAGAAACCTTCACTAGGGATGGAGTCTGAATCGTCGTCAAATTCTCCCCTGTTTCCTCTTAGTCCGAATGCACTTGATCATCCCCGACATAATTAGGATCAACGACAAGGTCGATGTTATCCATCTCCTCAACCGGTGACATTTGTACACTTCTCGATGGTTGTAGAGCATCATGTTCTGGAACTCCATAGATTTTCCCTCTAGGGTTTATTGCAGTTACTGTGATCCATGGATCTGTACGGTAGGCAACTCGAGGATATGGAATGTAGCAAACCTAATAATAATTAGTGGTTATTGATAATATACATGAACAAGAAACCTTAACAATGAGTAAGTAGGTAAACATATTACTGTATTGATACCTGGTCTGCTTGAGACGCAAGGATAAATGGATCGTAATACTATAGTTTCTGGCTTGAATTAATCGAAATAACACCAAGAGGGTCAACTCGAACCCCTCGACCATTGGATGGGTCATACCAATCGCACATAAACACAATGCACCGTAAATCCAACATTCCTGGATAGTGGATTTCCAAGATTTCTTTTAAAATCCCATAGTACATCGTATCACCGGATTGCGCCGAAATACCACAGTCCAAAGTTGACCTTTTATGTCCTTCCTCACGGATCCTGAACGAATATCCCCTAGTACAAAACCCGCGATATGAAGTCGCGGTGCTGAGTAACCCATGAACAAACTCAACTAACAATGTCGGGACATCTTCACCACGTGTTATACAGTCAGACACCTACAAAATGATATAAGTAAGATATAAAAAACATATGAACGTGAAAACATGGAAAAGTAAGAGTAAGTAATTATCTTAAACTTACATAACATGGCAACCACCTCGGAAATTCTTCATCTTTCAAGACAGCTAGTTCGGCATCTGTCTTATCAGAATGGTATTCACGGGCGAGAGACATGTAGATCCTGTAACATAACAGTTGTTAGTTGATGAAGGCATATATATATTTCCATAAATTTGCCATAAAAACTTATATACCTTTCGTACTTCAAAATGTCGTCACAGTTTCTGAGGATATACGTATGCAAATGTGTGACCTCTTGTTGTGATAGTCTGCGCTTCTTTCATTTTCCAATTGGTCGACCAACTTGGGCAAACAACTCAGGTACAACCACGGCATAGACAACTTTCTCACCTCCATCATCATGTCTGGCAGGACGTCTCGCCTTAGTACGAGCTTCCAATGGAAAGTAAGTTTTGGTAAAGTGTGAGACTTCTTAGTTTAGTCTTTGTTGAACAATAGATCCCTCAATCCTGCTCAAATTTTTTACCTTTTTCTTCAGGTGGAACATATAACGCTCGAACGGATACATCCATCGGTATTGAACAGGGCCTCCTAAGGCTGCTTCTCATGGGAGGTGAATAGTTAGATGTTCCATAACATCAAAAAAGGACGGTGGAAATATCTTCTCAAGATTACGAAGGAGAGCCGGTATATTGTCCTCCAAGTTACGTATCCCGTGGACGGTAAGCGTTCTTGAACATAAATCTCGGAAAAATGCACCAGCTCCTATGAACAAAAATTAAACATGTTAGCTAGTACATATATAGTAATATTATGGTAGTAAGAAACTAATGGGAGTACGAAATATACCTCCAATTTCTTGGTGGATTGGTTGTGGAAGAAGATATGCAAATACAAATGGAAGAAGACGCTGCATCACGACATGACAATCATGACTCTTCATTCCTATAAACTTGCCTTCCGTTGAATCCACGCAATTACGTAGATTAGATGCGTAGCCGTCTGGAAATTTGACAAATTTTTTGAACCATTCAAAAAATACTTCTTTCTGGCCTACGTCTAACCGGTACGCAGGCATCGGTAATCTATCGTTAGAAACATGAAGAGATTCCCTTGAACAAACCAATGGCAAGTCTAACCTAGACTTCCTGTTGTCTTTTGTCTTCCCTGGAACGTTTAAGATGGTGTTCATGATGTTGTCAAAGAAATTCTTTTCAACATGCATGACATCTACATTATGGCGCAGTAGATGGTCTTTCCAGTAAGGAAAATCCCAAAAAATACTCTTCTTGTGCCAATTGTGATATTGTCCACAACCGTCGACGGGGTAATGGCCATTACCCCCACATTCAGGAGTTCGCTTAGCACCAAAATCTCGTAACTGTTCCAATATGCTGCGACCATCTATCTCAGGAGGTGGACCACGTAACACTTGTACATTCTTCTTGAAATGTCTTCTAGACCGACGATATGGATGGGTTGACGGTAAAAAACACATATGGCAATCAAACCATGAAGTCTTCCTTCTGTGCTGCAATTAGAATGCTGAAGTATTGTCTTGGCAATAAGGACATGCCAATCTTCCATGCGTTGTCCATCCAGACAACATACCGTATGCCAAAAAATCGCTTAAGGTCCACATAAGAACCGCTCGCATGTTGAAATTCTGCTTGCTTGATTGAAATGTCAAATACATCGACACCATGCTCCCACAATATCTGCAACTCATAGATCAATGGTTGGAGGAATATATCGAGTGACCGTCTTCGATGATCAGGCCCGGGAACTAGAATTGAGAGAAACAGGAACTCTTGCCGCATGTACATAGAAGGAGGCAAATTGTAAGGTGTTACGATGACCGGCCACAATGAATATTTTCTTCCATGCTTTCCAAATGGGTTGAAACCATCGGTGGATAAGCCCAGGTATACATTCCGTCGTTCATATGCAAAATCTGGATATACGGATTGGAAGTGCTTCCACGCTTCCGCGTTTGAAGGATGCGTGATATCTCCATCTTGACTATGCTCTGCATGCCATCTCATAGCCCTAGCTGTGCGGTCTGATTCGTACAGCCTCTTCAACCTCTCCGTTAAGGGTAAATACCACATCCGTTTAAATGGAATCTTTGCCCTCCCACTTGTGTCCTGGAACCGTGCTTTGTGGCAAAATTTACATTTATTCTGGTTCTCGTCTTCTCTCCAGTATATCATACAGTTGTCGATGCACACATCTATAACCTCGTAGGGCAAACCAAGACCGGCAACAAGTTTTTAGATCTCGTAGTATGATCCGGGGGACAGATTATCTTCTGGCAAAATATCTTTCACGAACTCGGCGAATGCATCAACACATTCTTCGGACAAATTGTAATCAGTCTTCAGGTTCATCATCCTACTAGCAGCAGATAGCGGTGAATGACCATCCCTACAACCGCTGTATAGTGGTTGCTTTGATGCATCTATCATTTCAAAAAACCTTCGAGATTCTAAATTATGTTCTTCAACCCTAACACCCTCATGATACCCACCCGACTGCAAATTCTCTCTAAACGCATCGTTAACCATCGCAACCGTACTTACCCCAACATCTACTTCTGGTGTACGTTCTCCTACGCTATCCGGAAAATAAGGTGCATTACTACTACTACTACCATATTCATAATTGATTTCTCCACGTAAAAACCAAACCTTATATCCCGGCCTAAATCCATATATATATATAAGTGATTCCAAACTTTACTAACCGATCCACTAATTCTATTACAGCAATTAGAACAAGGACATTTGATATCCTGACCTTTGTTGGCCGCCTCTTGATTTCTAGGTAACTGCATGAACTCGCAAATACCTTGAGCGTATTCAGTCGTTAATAAGTTCGACCCCTCTTCCATCATTGGCGCGTCCATCCATAACCGAAAATATGAAGAACTCATCTCTCAAAAAAATTTTAGTTTGGTTTTCAGATGTTGGTATAATGAACGTCGGAAGAAATGTACAAACTTATGTAGAGGGGATTTCTGTCGGAAATCCGTCAATACATCCGACATAACACCCCACCAATCACATCAACCATTCAAACTCTGCCGACATAGATAACCGTCGGAATTCCGTTGGAATGCCGTCGGAATGTACCGACAGCTAGTGTCATTCGGTTCTTTCCGACGGTTTTCTGACGGAATGCCGACTGGAATGGCATTCCGTCGGAAAACCGTCAGAAAGAACCGACGGTTTCCCGACGGAATCGTTTTGGTCGGCTTTCCGTCGGAAATTACAGTGTTTTCTTGTAGTGATTGTCAACGTTTCTCCGTTTCACACACAAAAATTCAAGAACGGGGCAACTCGATAAGAAGGTAACGAGAGAAGCCTCGTCTTTATACACCACATAGAAAAGGTCGAGTTTTTTTAGGGATGGGAGGCAAGAAGAAGAAGGAAAATCCACGAAAATCTTGTTGGAGAGTTTTGCATGTGTAAAGGCTCTTAGGCAAGCTGGTAGGACCTCCAGACCATCGAAGACTGAAAAATAGCACAACCACACCGCGATTAACGGCGTTTTCAACCCACTTTCCAAGATTAGCATCGGTAGGACATTGTCTACCGAGTTTGATAGACAAGAGTTGTAGGACATGTGCTTTGTGGAATTCCATTGAGTTGTTAAGAAACACCAAACGCTTCTTTTGCTCTTAGCATCATCGCCATCGTTGTTTTCTCTTTACACAAGGTAGGGTAGCTTTGTCCAGATAAAACGCCATCGTTTAGACAAAATCATGGTGGCTATTGCATCTTTTGTCGGGATAGACAACAGTATGGTCACAAGTAAATCTTCGGGTAACGCACTGATCCTGTCTTCACAAGCTATCTCTTCAATTCTACCACCACAGTTTTCTAGCATCTTCAAGAGATAAAACCCTAAGTAAGAATATGTGCCGCAAGCAAAACGAAATCTGTTACTGTTTCATAAGCTCTTATTTATAAAGTATTAATCATGGGGTAAAAATTTGATAGAGGTAAAAAATATTAAACATATATAATATAGAGCTGTCAGAGTGGGTCAAAACCCACGGGTACGGGTTCAATAATGTAAACCCAAAAAAATGGGTATCATGGGTTGACCTAGGCCTGGGCATTCGGTTAACCAATCGGTTTTCGGTTTGGATAATTCGGTTTTCGGGTTTTCGGGTTTATGAAAATAAAAACCATTCGGGTTTTATAAAAATTCGGTTCGGATTCGGTTCGGATAGTGTCGGGTTTGGATCGGTTTTCGGATTTGTCCTAAAAACCAAAATAAACCGGTTTTTATTCGGATTCGGTTTATTTAGGGTTTTCCAAACAGAATAACCCAAAATATCCGAAATTGACATGAAATAACCGAAATTGATATGATAAATCCGAAAATCAGATGCAATTGTAAAATGGACAAATGAAAACAGAAACAAATCCTTGAAACAACAATAATCATCTTAAGGTACTTGAAAACAGAAACAAATCCTTGAAACAGCAATAATAAGCAACAAAATGTGACTAACATGTTTTCAAGTCCAAACTTAAAACACTACTCAATCATTCAAACTTGAAAGCTATCTTGATTCTCCATTCCATGCTTCATGTAACAAATAAAAAATTTGAAATCAGATAGAGAATTATTGCACATGTAATTGTAACGAAGTAAAGTCATTAAATTACCTTGTATCCGAGGGTGATTAGCTATTGATTCAATCATCTGAAAAGGTGTTAGATTCAAACACTGCAAATGTGAAACAAAACTAGAATCAGGAAATGAGCATGTAATGATTGATAAATGAAATGGGGGAGAAGTAATACTTACTTTGCTGAATAGTATCTAGCATTTCAACATCAGCTAGAATCTTTTCATTTGTGAAAACTGATGATTCATTGAAGCGAATCTGACATTTGAGCCATTGTTCTGTGCACATCAAAGCTTCTATATGAAAGTGAGTAAGACAGCTTCTGTAAGGATCTAAGACCCTACCACTAGTGCTAAAAGCACTCTCTGATGCAACAGTTGACACTTTCATTGCAAGTAGATCCTTTGCCATCTCAGAAAGAACATGAAAATTCCCAGAGTTTACCTTCCACCAAGAGAGTATATCATAATCAGTCCCTATCATTATGATAGGATTCTCAACAGGTCCCTTTAAATATTTCTCTAACTCATCCCTTGGATCAGCAACTCCTGCCTCTTTAACAAACTCCTTATAAATACTATCCATCCTCTCATATCCATGATTCCCATAAACCAACTTCATACTGTTGTTTACCTCAAAACTAAATGACTTCGTCTGACTGGATTGGGAGTTTGATGATGGCACATTTGATGATGAAGGACTTGGATTTAACCTCTCATTGTACTCCTTAAACATGTCTTGCAGAATTGAGTACACTGTATCATACATAGCTATTGACTCTGCAGTGTCCTTCCCATACAATTTATCAAAACACAGCTTAGCAAAATTCATCTTCTGCCTAGGATCAAAGGCAGTGGATATAATCAACATCTTGTTGATGTTCTTCATCCCATCCCAGTATTTACGAAACTTCTGCAACATATCTTCAGCTTGTACTGATAAATCTGGATCATAATTGTTACACATTGATTCCAAATTCCTCTCTATGGTCACAATCTCACCAAAGCACTGATAGGAGTTAACTCTTGTTGAAGCAGAAACTATCAAAGTGCTATCATAGAAGATGACCAAGAACTTAACCAACCTATCTACTGCATTCCAATCAGTAACAGAAGGAGGACCAACTCTCTTACTCCCATTATCATATTCCAGAAAATAATCATTATAAAGCTTATCCTCTTCTTCTATCTTATCAAAACCAAGCCTTAATTGAATTGCTCTAGTTAACATCAAGAATGTAGAATTCCACCTAGTAGACACATCCAGAGGCAAACTTCCATGAGATACCCTAGCTCTATCTAATTTCAATGCAAAAGCTTCTAACCAATTAGTAGATGCTCTAAGATACGTAACTCCATTACGTATAGCAGCAACACTATCACCTAAATCAGCCAAGCCTTCCTTTGCAATCAAATTTATAATATGAGCATCACACCTAAAATGCATGTAAGCCCCACCCAATACAAATGCCTCATTAGAAACTTTTGCAAACTCTACATGAAACTTCTTCAAAGCATACGTATTTGCAGTTACATTATCAACAGTAATAGTAAAGACTCTCTGTATTCCCCATTCAGCTAACACATCTATAAGAATGTTGGCAATAGTCTGACCTTTGTGATCAGGGACATTCTTGAATGCAATGATGTACTTATGTAGCTTCCAGTTTGAATTAATGAAATGGCAGGTGACCACCATGTAACTTGCAGCTGTTGATAACATAAAACGAAACAATTAGCAATCATGAACAATTAACTAAATAAAAAAGAATAGACAGAATAATGGAAGCTTACATGTGGGATCAGATTTCCAAATATCAGTTGTAAGAGAAACTCTATGTTTGTTGCTTGATATCATGTTCATTAGCTGCTCTTTCTTTCC
Source organism: Draba incana (assembly GCA_963576765.1). Taxonomy (NCBI): domain Eukaryota; kingdom Viridiplantae; phylum Streptophyta; class Magnoliopsida; order Brassicales; family Brassicaceae; genus Draba; species Draba incana. The sequence continues at coordinate 6,417,039 of OY755212.1, read as the reverse complement.
GCGATACATCTTTGCTATATCTCTAGTGGCAGTCCTTCTTGAGTGAGGCGTATACATTTTGATCTGCAGAAAAACATAGTTAGATTAACTGTAATAAGTAAAAAAATTGACAGAGATTGAGAAAGAAATAACCATACTTTATTGCAGAAATATTTCCAGGCCATGCTTTCAATGAAAGATAGAGACAACTCTTCCATCACCATGAGCTCATTTGATGCTTCTCTATAAACAGCTTCAGTCACTTTTAATGCCATCAATTGTCCATCTTCATTGATGACAGGCTGAGTGCCACCTTGTCCCTCCATCCATGCCTTGTGTTGCTTGCAAACTTTCATGTGGTTAATGAGAACCGATGTTCCTGACTTTGATGCACATTGTAAGAGCCTTCCGCAGTAGTTACAGTTGCATTGATCTCGATCATGCTTTAATCTGGTGAAATGTGACCAATGAGAAGATCTTGAGTTGAATACTTTCTTTTGCTTAGCTGGCTGAGAAGTAGTCTGACTTGGTGTATCTTTCCTTTTTCCTCCAGTATCAGCATCAATTTCCATTTCGTCCACTTTTTCTTTGCCATTGTTTCTTGGATTTCTAGATGATGAAGAATCCGTTTGAAAATAAGAAAACAAACACACAAACAACAAATGAGAAACAAAACCAATTCCAGAAATCCAAGTTTAAGGAGAAATCTATGACACTATTACGGCCAATATAATTTCAATATTGGTAACATACGTGACTTTTATAAATGTTTGAATATTATTTGCCAATTATTGACTAAACCCATTGGAACATCTCAATAACAAGGCATAATAAAGCTCATGTACAAACCTAACACACGGCTTATAGTATCATAAAACTAATCAACTGTTGACCTATGACGGGTAACGGGTTTCGCGGGTAAAACCCATATAAAACCACGGGTTAATGGGTTATCCACCAATTTTTATGTACATTATATATTTATATATAGTTTTAAGTTTATATATATATATATATATCTTATTATATAAGCTAATGTATATCTAAAATATAATAATAGTTTAACAAAAGTATTATATATAATAAAATTAAACTTAAATAAACGAGGAAAACCCTAAGACTAATTGACTAAACCTAACCTATATATAATTGTTTATTATTTATACTATTTGTTTGATCTATGTAGAGGATAACAGTGAACCTGAAAAAGAACCTACCACATCTCCCGAAGAAGGTAGGCAAGAATGGCCTTGATTCTTGTCAATGAAGCCACATGTTTTTTCAAATTATGGACTTCTATCATTTTTAGTATTATTTCTTATTTCAGTTTTTTCATTTGGTTTTTTGGTTTTCAGTTATACATTATGAATTTATAATGTCCGATTTTAATTTTTTTATATTTCTTTGAATTTATTGGAATTTGTTGGTGTTTTTTCTTTAAACAAACCAATTTTTATTTTTATTTACAGTAAATATTAAAACCCATGGGCCGCCCAAAAAACCTATGGTATTTAGTGGGTTGGGTTTGGGTCTATAGATATTGATTCGCGGGTCTCATGGGCCGGCCCACCGTGGGTAAAAAAAAATGAACCCATGACGGGTTGGGTCAAATGGGTTGGGTTGGCCCATCTGACAGCTCTAATATATATAATTGTATTAGGGTTTTAGAAAAGTTATGCTCTATAGTAATCGACCAAGGAAAATTAAGGTGAGCTATGTTCTCTTGTGTGACTCGGTCATTGGGATCAAATTCTTATATACATCATATGTTACATGGTTTGATTGATCAATGAGAATCTTTTGTTTGTTTTGGATCAATAAACTTGCATAAATGTTGTTTGGTGCACTTGATATGTTTATCAGACGGTATTATGCCTTATAGGTTGATCTGGACGTTTAGAAACTTGCTTCCAAAATGTACATTTGATGCCTAGATGGTTGATCTTGGACTCCCAGATGTATTATCCAGTCTAAAACACACAAGCATGGTGTTTGGGCAAATTTTAACCAAGTTCGCAAGTAAACAGATCTACGGAAACAAAGAGAGAAGTAAATCTTTATTATCAACGAGGTAGGCTTGTAGCCGAATGGGATTACAACGTATAGATGTCTAAAGCGTTACGAAGACGTGAGTGGTTGCGAAAACAAGGGCTAGATCTCTCTATGCTATCTCAGGGACGCGAGGAGGACGTAGCTCTCAAGTTTTCTGTGTGTTGTGATCCCCTACTTCTCTCTTCAACGTCTCTATTTATAGGACGTGAGTCAATCCGTTTTGGATTAGGACTAGACGTGACGTGCAAGCTTATCTCCTTTCCCATCGGGATTCTCGACGTACTCGAATCTCCTATATTCTTCATATCGCCAGGTTTAGATAATGATAGACTTCGTTATACCTGGGATAATGGAGTCTCTGCAAGTCTATCTCCAAAGCCACGTATTATTTTATATATTTAATAAATTAAACAACCTGATAATGACGTTATAACGATGGCTACAACATGATAACGACATACTAGTCACGTCTCACTTGGAAGCGACAAGCCATTTCTATGTTTTATATGACATAGACAATGTGTGGCCAAGTAATGAGAAGTCTCTACTTCTTTAGACCTCCTCATACATGACATAGACAATGCATGGCCAAGTGGTGAGAGGTCTCTACCTCTTTGGACCTCCTCATACCTGACGTAGACGACGTATCGTCAAGCAACTTGCATGTCACCATCTCACTAGACGTAACATATACGGCGTGTACTCAGATAAGTATCACCTCATTTCACTTGTCTAAGACGTACATATGTAATGAATTTATTTTCCCCAACAGTTTGCCCCCCACTCTTCAATTTATTAATTAGAATTTGAAGAGTAATTAATTTAAAACCTGCTACAGTGGTACTTACCTTCCATTGTATCACATAAACTTGTTGAACTTAACTTGTGTATTGTGTACGTGTACACGTCGCTCTTATCCTTATGCATGTAGACTTGCACATATATGGGCATGTAACATGGTCCTCACTATTTGTAGTGTACACATGGCCATGTTGCCTTAGAAAACAAAATCACTTTTTCCCAGGTCTCCAGGTTTAACAATAAACCAAACACACAATCTCGCGACTTGAAGAATTCTTTATGAAGACTTGAAGATCTTTAGAGTTGCACGTGACACACTTTTAATTTTTATTACACCTCCTGAGTGGGACCGGTCCTAGGCCATGTTTTTATGAGTGCCACAAGGCTCACGTGTGTTGTATAACAAGTGTGCTATTATTAATAGCTTTTGCTTCATGGAGAACTTGGCTTTGTTGTCATAAGAATTGCACGTGACATTTTATTTCTTATACTACAACATAGCTTTCTTGTAGGCTTGTTAATGGGCCAATTTATAAACTCAGCCCAAATGCATTTGACCTAGTCACCTTCTTCTCCGTTACAGCTTTTTGATAAAACGAGTGAAAACTCATCCTTTCTTACGGCTGGGATTTTCACCATCATTTCATTTCGCAATTTGCTTCGAAATAGGTTGATATTTCTCAACTTTTTAGTTTATCAAGTCTTCGTCACTCTTTCTTCCTAGTGAATGATTAATTTTAATACCTTGTTGCGTTTTGAGAATTGGAGTGTGCTCACTTTCATTTCTCCTCTTCTTGAGAGAAATTTCGAAATTGCTGATTCTGAGTTTTCCTAGAACCTCATTCTTCTCTTACTGGTGTACCTCCTCTTGTTACGCTGGATTTACATGTTTGTAACTTGATCCACGTTTCAAGTGTCAACCACATCGCTCTCACATGGCTGCCATTTTTTCGCAGGTGTAAAGCTCATAGCATCGAAGAAAGAAGTCGTTAATCAGTGCTTTACTTGCCGTGATTCACGCAGAGCTTCCCCTAGGTGAGCTTACTAAATCTTTGCTTTCTTTCTACTTGAGCTAGATACTATGACTAGTAACTCGGGTCAGATTATAAACCTGCTTGACGTCGATTCGGATTCAAGCAATACTGAAAGGGTTTATGAGATTGAAAGCGAAGAGGAGTATGACCCACTTGACCTTGAGTTTGGACCATACCCAGCAGACGTTAGAGGTGGCTTTGGTGAGGCTTCGATAAAGGATCATAACATGGACCTCTTGAGCCAAACTCCAATGCTCAGCCTCCCACCTTCTTTTGATAGTCCACGTTCCACTCTGATTGAGGGAGATATTGGCAGGATTAGAAATACTTACAATGTCCCAGAATCGGTAGAGTTAAGAGTTCCCTTAGAGAACGAAGGACCTGATTGCAATAAGCCTGATGAGGTTGTAGTTTACGAAGCTTTCTTTGCACTAGGTTTACGTGAATCAATACCTTCCTTAGTTGCAAAGATGGCGAGTTTTTTAGGCATTTCACCTGGTCAATTTGGCCCACATGCTTGGAGAGTGTTGATCGCGATCCAAGTATTTGGAGAGTTATTCTCTGTGAGTTTGGGAGAGGCTGAGGTTCTCTTTGCTTACTTTTTCAAGTGTTATGACATTGCTAATGGTCGATTCTTAATCCAAAGAAGAACCTCTTGTCCAAGTCCCTTAGTATATGATCTTGAAAGGAATGAGAGGTATAAGACACCATATGAGAGACAATGGCAGAAGAAATACCTCTTTATGCGAGTGGGTCATGATCCCGGTTATCTGGTCGCATGGTTTCCTAGAGGTAGACAAATTACTTGTGCAGATTTTCTTTTTTTTTGCACGACTAATCTCATGATTTTTCTCTTTGATGCAGCTATCGAGTGTGACAAGTTATCCGGAGGAGTGGACAGTGTCTCAAAGGTTTTCGGTTTTTCTAAAGAGCAGCGTTCAGTTTCTTTTTTGATTAGTAACTTTGCTTTGGAAAAGAGTTCCATTTGGGGTAACTCAACTTTTTAGACATCGTATGTCTTGTTCTTATCGAATCACTTGTATATTTTGTCATTAACGACTTCGTTTTGCAGGTTACAGGATGTCGATTGCAGGAGATGGATCGATTGGGGACGACGCCATGGCGCTTTTTCGTGCGGCTCTGTCTACTGCTCCTGCCAGCGTCGATGCGCCGTCGTCGCAGTCAGAGCAGATTCTCCCTCAATCTATTTCTAAGCGTACAACACAAGTTGCCTTGCCTCGCCAAACTAGCAGATCTACAAAGAGGAAACATAATGTTTCTCTAGACAGTAGTTTGTTGACTGCGAGTGATCACTTTACCGTGTTAAGTAACCTTAGCAAACAAGTTTTTGCCCGTGATCGGGAAGGATTGAATGAGCAGGGACATGCCGCTATACTTGAGAAGTCACAGATTCATCTTTTGGAGGTATGTTTCCCTTTCCTTCAATTATTTTCCATTGATTGCTCACATGACGTCTGGACTTGTCCTATGGAAATCATGATTTTGCCTTGTCTGTAGGTAATGTCCGTTTGTAATCATGTCAAAATAGAGCTTGATGACGTGAAAGACGAAGTAGCCCGTCTCACCGACGTTAACCATATCTTTATTACGGACAAAGAAACATAGATTGTTCGTTACGATTCCATTATCACTGCCAAGGAGACGGAGAATGAGAGTTTGAAGCAGCAAGTTAATGATCTTTCTAGTCAGCTTGGTTTGATGACAGCTAGCACCAATCATTTACAGCATGACCTTGATTTCCACAAGACATTGTTGCTTGCATCCGGGCATGCCTCAACACTCTGTTGTCGTTGGATGATGGTGCAAGAATACAAGAAAGGCCTTGCTAAGAATTGGGATCCGTTGTTCATTGAGAAACAATTTAGAGAGGTAGAGATTGAGTGGGCCAAGCTTAACGGGAAGGTTCCACCTACTTTCCCAGAGACCTTCACGGTGTTTGAAGATGATACCTCTGCTCCTTCTACCTCTACCGACTAATAGTCGTAGTCGTTTAGTTTTATTTGTGAGTCTTTAAGTAGTTAAGACTTGTTAGGAGAACTCACTTGTTGAAGTTCATATGCGTTGAGGTTTGATCTCATAGACTTGTATTGTTTTAACTTTTAATGCTCTAGCCTCTTGGACTTATAGTTGTTTAGGACCTTATGGGGAGGATCCCCTGATTTTTATCTCATAATATTAATCTGACTTTCCACCATGTTTAATACACAAAACAATCTGGCCATATTTTTGGCCTTTCCCTAATTTACTGTTTTTAAACATCATGTTGCCGTTGTTCTTCTTTTACTTGGAGGTCTTGCCTCACGTTTATACGTGATATAACAGGTATTGATTTCGTTGAGAATTTTTTGAGAGGTTGTGCCTCACGTTTTATTTCGCTATAATGATTGTTCACAAGTTAGAGGCGCCCCTCGTCGTCTTCTGAAGTTACAACCATTATTTTCGTTTGCGATGTTTTGCCTCATGTTTTATCATGCGTTGGCTCTCGTCATGACCTTACGAGGATGTACCTCTAAATTTATTGACTATTTGTCATAAATGTTCGAGGTTGTACCTCTAAACTTGCTAGATATTTTGATAGTATACACCGAGGTCATGCCTCTAAGTAGTTGTTGAAAACTATCGCAGTCAAGTTATCCAACAACACATTTCGTAGTTGTTGCTTGTCGTTCTCTAGAGGAGCATTGCCTCATGTTCACGTTAAAATCAACCGTGGCCTCGTAGCGAGGTATCGGGCTCCAGGTCTTAACATTTAGACATGACTTTTACTTTAATGCTTGTATCAAAGACCTCGTAAGATTCTAGAGATTGCGAACCTCCAGGTTCAGAGCGTTCTATATGTTAGGTTGCGTGCTGCATGTTTATGCTACTCATGTCTCGCAACTTGCATGCTCCCGGTCTGCATACCTATAAAGACCCCTTTTCGCAACTGTGCCTTGAAAACAAGGCTGCCTACGTACCCAAAAAGGGATCAAGTCACACGTAGTTCCATTTTTTTTTTGGTGCAATTGTGCCTTGAGAACAAGGCTGCCTACGTACCCAAGAAGGGATCAAGTCGCCCGTAGTTCTTGTAACGTGGATAAAGCACACTTAGAAGTAGTAGGTCTTCAGGTGGAGGGCGTTCCAACTGTTAGGAATGACTTTACCGTTTCTGTCTTACAGCTTGTATGCTCCGGATCCGCGCACCTCTACTATTTGGTAAGGACCTTCCCAGGTTTGTCGTAACTTGCCAGCGTTGCGCTCCATCGTGTTTTGGAACACACGTCGAAGGACCCATTCTCCTGGTTGGAACGTTCCGGTCCGAACTCTTTTGTTGTAACTTCTTGCAACGTCTTGCTGGTGACACCAAATCCGAATTTTAGCTACTTCTCTTTTCTCGTCTAGCAAGTCGAGGTCGAGGTTCATCAGCTCCTCATTTTCTTGGAATATGAGATGCTCTGTCCGAACTGTTTTTACTCCTATTTCAGAAGGAACTACTGCTTCCATTCCATACACAAGCGAGTACGGTGTTTCTCCAGTTGTTGATTTAGTTGTGGTTTGATATGCCCATAGCACTCTAGGTAGCTCCTCAACCCATTTTCCCTTGGCGGTCTCCAGACGCTTCTTCAACATCCCTACGAGTGTTTTATTGGAAGATTCTGCTTGTCCATTGGAAGTCAGCTTCCTTAGTGTCGCGAAGTTGATCTTGATTCCCCAGTCAGCGCAAAACTTTTTGAAGTTATGGCTTGAGAATTGGGGGCCATTGTCTGTGACAATTTCTTAAGGGGCTCCGAATTTGCAAATGACATTCTTCCATATAAATTTGCGTACCTCTGTGTCTGTTACCTTGCTCAACGCCTCTGCTTCAACCCACTTGGTGAAGTAGTCGGTTACAACCAACAAGAAAGTTTTTTGAGCAGGCGCCTTAGGTAATGGTCCTACTATATTCATGCCCCACTTCATGAACAGCCATGGCGAACTTATGGACTTCAAATTCTCAGGCGGCAGCTTTGAGATTTGAGCGTGCCTTTGACATTTGCCGCAATGACGAGTAAATCGTGTTGCATCATTGGACATCGTAAGCCAGTAGTAACCAGCTCTCATAACTCTCAAGACGAGACTTCTTCCTCCTGAATGAGATCCACATTTTCCTTCATGCAGCTCCATCAAGACTTGTCTTGATTCCTCTAGAGTAACACATCTCAGATATGGACCAGAGAATGACCTCCGGTATAGTTGATTCTCGACAAGGCAGTAACGTGTTGCTTGTTGTTTGATCTTTCTACATTCCGCATGGTCTGGTGGTAGCACGTTATCACGTAGATAATTGATTATAGGAGTCATCTAACTTGGTATCTCTTCCACTGCAGCGACTGCCACGTTTGGTAAGTCCTTGTTTGTGGACAACCATTGGAGGACTTGTAGCAGAACATTGATGGGACCTTCAGCTTTAAGAGCGGAGCCAAGATTAGCTAAAGCATCTGCATGACTATTTTCCTCTCTTGGGATTTGCGAGACCTTGCAACTGTTGAATTTCTCCAACAATTCTTTCACAATGTCAAGATACTGCGTCATCTTCATGTCTCGGGCTTGGTAATCCCCTTGGGTCTGGTTGACTATGAGTTGTGAGTCGCTGAAGACTTCAAGTTCTTTAGCTCCTAAATCATTTGCTAATGTGAGTCCTGCTATGAGGGCCTCATATTCAGCCTCGTTATTTGTAGCGCAAAAGTTGCACCTAACTGTCGTCGACGTTATTTCACAATTCGGAGACGTGAGGACCATGCCTAGACCTGCTCCACGTATGTTACTTGACCCATCAACAAATAACTTCCATACTCCTTTGCGTTGTTCTTCTTGCAGGTTTTGGACTTCTTCGTGAACTTTTGGAATTAAGTTAGGACTAAATTCCGCCACAAAATCACCTAATACTTGAGACTTGATGGCCGTAGCTGGTCGATAGATTACATCGTATTCCCCAAGTTCGACAGCCCACTTAGCTAACCTCCCTGACATTTTTGGCTTGTGCAGGACTGATTTTATTGGAGATGCACTTACAATCACTATAGGATGCGCTTGGAAGTAGGGACGCAACTTTCTGGTTGTTGTTATCAATGCCGGAGCGAGTTTCTCCAAGTAAGTATACCTTGTTTCTGCGTCTAAGAGCGACTTGCTGACGTAGTAGACAGGATATTATTTCTTCTCCTCCTCTCGGACTAACACTGCACTTACAGCATGTTCTGACACTGCTAGATATAACAGTAGCACTTCTCCATCTTTTGCTTTTGCCAAAAGGGGAGGTGACGTCAGGTATTCCTTCAACTCTTTCAGTGCTTGCTCGCATTTATCATCCCATACAAATTCTTTTGGCTTCTTTAAAGCCACAAAGAACGCGTGAGACTTGTCAGACAATCTCGAGATGAATCTGCTCAGAGCAGCTATTCTACCAGTCAATTTTTGTACTTCCTTCACTTTTCTTGGAGGCGGTATCACTTGGACAGCCCTTATCTAATCTGGATTAGCTTCTATTCCTCGATGAATAACAATGTAACTTACACCAAACGAGCACTTGGTAGGATTAAGTTTCATGTTGTACTTACGTAAAGTAGCAAACGCTTGGTGAAGGTGCACGATATGATCTTCTGCCACTAGAGACTTCACTAGCATATCATCTATGTAGACCTCCATAGTATGACCAATTTGTTCAACGAACATCATATTCACAAGTCTTTGGTAAGTAGAACCGGCGTTCTTCAAACCAAAAGGCATCACCTTATAACAATATATACCTCGTGAGGTCATAAAAGCTGTTTTTTCTTGGTCGTTTGGGTGCATAAGGATCTGGTTGTAACCACTAAAGGCGTCCATGAAGCTCATGAGTTGGTGACCTGCTGGCGTCCATCAGCTTGTCGATATGAGGAAGTGGAAAAGGATCTTTAGGGCATGCCTTGTTGAGGTCTGTGAAATCAATGCACACTTTCCACTTTCTATTCTTTTTACAAACTACCACCACGTTAGCTAACCATTTTGGATAATGAACTTCACGTATGAATCCCGCTTCCAGTAGGTTTTGGACCTTTGTGTTGATGATCAAGTCACGTTCAGGGGCAAATTTCCTTCATTTTAGCCTGACAGGCTGGTGGTCACTGTCAACCTGCAGCTTGTGCGTGATAATCTTGGGATTGATCCCAGGCATATCTGCATGTGACCAAGCAAAACAATCAGTATTAGTCCTAAGGAAGTCGATTAAACTTTTTCTTACGTCCATGGACAGCTTTGAGCCGATGTTTATTTTCTTGTCAGGATCATTTTCGTCTAGCAGGACCTCATCAAGTTGTTCCACCTCCGGCTCTTCTCCATGCAACACCGGCGGTGGGCTCTGTAATTGCTATAACGGCTTGGTTTTGCCTTTCAAAGTGGTTTGATAGCATGATCGTGAGTTCTCCTACTCTCCCTTGATCTCTTGAATACCCCATGGGGTGGGAAACTTAATGACTTGGTGGAAAGTCGATGGTACAGCTTCCATGTCGTGTATCTACAGACGTTCCATGATCGCGTTGTAAGCCGATGCACAATCTACTACTAGGAATTTTGTTTGGCGATTAACTCCGCCTGCGTATACAGGTAGAGTTACTTCTCCCATGGTTTTTTTTACCTCGCCACTGAATCCAACCAATGACGTAAACTTTCGAGTCAACTCCTCTTCGTTTAGGCCCAATGCTTTATAAGCTTCCATGTAGAGAATGTTTGCCGAGCTCCCATTGTCGATCAGTGTCCTTTTCATTAAGCAATTAGCAATGGTCAAGGATATCACTAGCGCGTCATGATGGGGTCCTATTACACCTCCATCCTCTTCTGATGTAAAACTTATCTCGCAGTTTGTTGTAGCTCTATCCTTGACTTCGCTATCTCCATGGTTACGTCTAGCAATTCTTGTGTTTTGCTTAGCAGCTGAGTATATCACTCCGCTGATCTCTGAACCTCCACTGATAACAAGGATGGTTTTTTCGTGTCTTGGAGGTGAAGCACGAGCATGTTTGGGTGAATTTTTGTCATTGTTCCTCTTGTCGAGTCTGCTTTTATTTTTTCAGACAAAAACTCCCTCAAGTAACCTTTCTTGAGCAATTCATTCACCTCCATTCTCAGCGTGATGCAATCTTCTGTTCGGTGACCGTGATCATCGTGGAAGTCACACCACTTTGAAGTGTCATGTTTATCGCCTGATGTCTTCATTTTTTTTTGTCATCTTACCGTTCCTCCCATCTGCTTCAATGCCCCCAATCAATTCTGCATTGGAAATTGAGAGGTTATGAATGCTCGGCCACGTTGAAGATTCTCGCTTTTCACTTTCGCCTCTGTTGAAAGGGCGATGACTGCCTCTACTGTCGTTCTTTTCACTCTTGCTATTTGCACTTTCGTTACGAGGTCTCTGGTAGGGCTTATCATCCCTCGAGCCTTTTTCATTCCTTATCACCCGCGAGTCGCTCCGTGGAGAACGTCGGTAGTTGTTGTAAGCAGGATCTTCTTCCTACTTGATCTGTGACCATGCCCTGGAGAGCACATCTTCCATGGTTCTGCACTGGTACTTTGTAAGTTCCTTGTACAAGTCACCATCTGGAAGTAGACCACGTTTAAAGGCAGAAATAGCTGTCGTTGTGACGCAGTTTGGGATGGCCACTTTTTCTTTGTTGAATCGTCCCACATAGTCGCGTAGTGGTTCTCCTTTCTTCTGGATCACTTTGTACAGGTCGTCAGATACCCTCTCTAAGTTACGGCTACTTGCGAATTGCTCGACAAAACGATCGGTCAGCGACGCGAAAGAGTTTATCGAAGCGTTAGGTAGGTTCGTGAACCACTGGAGAGCTGGTCCTGTAAGACTAGCACCGAATCCCTTGCACATACTTGCTTCTCTGTATTCCCTTGCAATTGCAGCTGTGAACATCCGCTGTTTGTACTGAGCGATGTGGTTGTCAGGATCCGTCGTTCCGTCGTACATCATCATTGACGGAATCGTGAACTTCTTTGGCATCTCTACAAGTGCAATCTCTTCCGTGAACGGAGTGTCAGCGTAGCAGTTTGGTGCGCTTTTAGATATTGGCGGGGCAACGCCGGGAAGTCGCTTAAGCATCGCCTCCATCTCCGCGATGCGTTTCAAGACGACGTCCATGTTATAGGGCAAAGGTGATATCGTTGCTTCAATAGGGTTAAGCAAGGTTTGAGAAACGTTCTCCCGAGCTGCATTAGTGTTCGTAACACCCGGTCGTTGTAGCATGGTCGTCCCAGCGCTTGTTGTTGGCGTAGTTCCATCTAAAGGTTGCATCGGATCAACGCGTCTCTGAAATCGATTTCGAGCTTCGGCTTCAGTGTTCGTCTCCTGAGCAAGGAGAGAAGCGTTCTGGGTTCGCAAGGTTGCATTCTCTGCTTCGAGTAACTTCAAACGTTCTTCGTTCTGCTTCATCAGATTGGTTAGCTCCGCAAGTTGAGTAGCGGGATCTGGAGTGTTCTCGGCATCGTTGCCAACCTCAACGTTATCTCCCTCTGTCATATCTCACGTAGCTAAAATCTGGCCCTCCTTCTAGCACCAAACTGTTTGGGCAAATTTTAACCAAGTTCGCAAGTAAACAGATCTACGGAAACAAAGAGAGAAGTAAATCTTTATTATCAACGAGGTAGGCTTGTAGCCGAATGGGATTACAACGTATAGATGTCTAAAGCGTTACGAAGACGTGAGTGGTTGCGAAAACAAGGGCTAGATCTCTCTATGCTATCTCAGGGACGCGAGGAGGACGTAGCTCTCAAGTTTTCTGTGTGTTGCGTGATCCCCTACTTCTCTCTTCAACGTCTCTATTTATAGGACGTGAGTCAATCCGTTTTGGATTAGGACTAGACTTGACGTGCAAGCTTATCTCCTTTCCCATCGGGATTCTCGACGTACTCGAATCTCCTATATTCTTCATATCGCCAGGTTTAGATAATGATAGACTTCGTTATACCTGGGATAATGGAGTCTCTGCAAGTCTATCTCCAAAGCCACGTATTATTTTATATATTTAATAAATTAAACAACCTGATAATGACGTTATAACGATGGCTAAAACATGATAACGACATACTAGTCACGTCTCACTTGGAAGCGACAAGCCATTTCTATGTTTTATATGACATAAACAACGTATGGCCAAGTAATGAGAAGTCTCTACTTCTTTAGACCTCCTCATACATGACATAGACAATGCATGGCCAAGTGGTAAGAGGTCTCTACCTCTTTGGACCTCCTCATACCTGACGTAGACGACGTATCGTCAAGCAACTTGCACGTCACCATCTCCCTAGACGTAATATATACGGCGTGTTCTCAGATAACGAGAGGTTATAACCTCATTTCACTTGTCTAAGGCGATATATCGTCAAGTATTACTTGTCAAGTGAAACTCTTGAAAATCAAGTAGACGTACATATGTAATGAATTTATTTTCCCCAACACATGGGGGTGACGAGGTTAGCCGTGTTAAACACAAAGATGAGTACTATTGTTTATATACAAGTGATTTGGACAACATTAGATGTGTTATATAGTTGTGCACCTCGGGCTCGAAGTAACAAATGTAGCTACATAGAAAATATTATCGAATGTGAAAGTACATAAAGTTGATAGAAGAAGAGGAACCTAAATATATGTATAGACACAATCATGATTCATAACATAAAACCAAAAAAAAAAAAAAAAATACTAATAAGAAATTTGCATTATGATGATTGTAGGATTCCATTGATACAACAAATGAACCGCCGCAACATTCACAAACACATGGGGATTTATCAGTTCTTAGAAGAAGATTGGAAGATGAAAACCGCAGTTAGAACACCGACCAACGCTGTAACAGCCAAAGCAACCGTAGGCAATGGACCTCCTACCCCGAAGTTCTGAACAAACAAAAACAAGAATACACATTAGATAAAATTTTGAGGTACTATGGTAATATTCTACGTTTCTCACGTTCAAAGGAAGAATCTTTGAATGATGTTGTTGTTACCTCAAGAAGTCCTTTTCCAGTAGCAATCTCAACAGTAATGGCAACTGCGAAACCAATCATAGCGCCACGACCTAGCCATATGTCTAAACCGCTACTTCCTTCTGAATTTTGCTCGCTTCTAATGGAAAGTGATGCTCCTCTGTTTCCACTTCTTCTTACTCCACGAGTCAATCTCAAATTCATTGGCACTGAAACAGAGCCAAATAAAACACACACAAATTTACTCACCGTACCAAACAAATGCACAAAGAACAATATTAGCTACCAAAAATTTCCCCAAATGTCAGATTAACTCACCCTAACAAGCAAATGCATAACAAATTGGGACATTAGTTCTTAAGCCAATCTGAAAATTTCCTCTAATTTGTAAAACACGAATCAAAAACCCAGAGAATGAGCTAATTAAGCTACCCAGAAACAGCAATTTCAAATTCAAATTACAATTTTGAAAATTGGGGGAATTAACTCAGGGATTGAGGAAGACGTACAAAGAGGAGAACCAGAAGCGAAGGTGGATCGGATTCCAGCAAGTTGCCGTACATGAACCCGGCAATGGTTTGTGATTCCGGATAGCTTTATGGAGCTAGAATCTGGAAAGGCAAAATCCGAAACTAGTCAGAGACTAATTAATAGCAGAGGAAGGAAGAGAGAAAGAGATTACTGGTTAGAGAGAAGGCGAGAGACGCAGAGACTTGAGATAATGCCATGTTATGTAGATATCTCTCTCTCTGTTAATTTTCTTCTTCTTCTTCTCCTTCTTCTCCTTCACCTTCTCAAGAGTTGCAGGATTATCTGTTCGACAGAACGACACGTGTCTTCTCTCCACTCATTAAGTTCGTATCTGTTCATCCTCTGGACAATACGGCGTCGTTTAGAGAACTTGAACCAACTGAACCGAAAATGATCGGTTATCTAATTTCCTTTTGGTTGGTTGAATTGGTTTCGTTTTACGCTTCAATTTAATTTGAATCATTTTGTCTATGTCACATGCTTCAATTTTTCACATGTTTATCGTCGAACGAAAATGAAAAAAAAAACAAAAGTGTTAACCGAATTATAAACAAACTGATGCAAATAGTTGGGAAAAAATTTAACCAAAGGAAGCATAAAGTTGAAACATTAAAAGAGATAACTACTCTCAAACATTACCAAAACTGTAAGATAAAGCCAAAGATAAACATTATTGCCTAAAAACCAACAAACGAAAAACCCTTCATCAAAATCCTCACATTTTCAAGATTCAAGAATCGACAACACACAAATCTAGAGCTTGAGGAAAACGAACTCCTCGACCGCTGGAATCTCCCCGATCTTCTTAAGAGTTTCCTTGCTTGGCTGATCATCTACTCCAATCGCCATAATCGCTTGCTTCCTTGGTGCGATTCTTCCAACGCTCATGAAGCTAACATTGACGTTAGACTCTCCAAGGATGCTTCCAACAGTACCGATCATACCTGGTTGATCCACCTGCCTGCACAATATGATACTACCTTCAAGTGTCACATCGACCTCGAAAGATCCAACCTTTGTTAAATGCGGGACTCCGTCTTTAACCCTTCCTTCCACTTTAACCTCTCCTGATTCAGACAACGCACTGGCGAATTTGGACTCCACGTTGTTTAGCTGAACATTTATTGTCTCCAATGGGCTCTCTGGTGATCCGTCCAAGAGTACACGTTCCTCTGAGAGTCTCAGACCTCTCTGCTTAGCTGTGAAATCTGCGTTGACCAAGTTGACATATACATCAGAGATTGGTTCGATGATTCCCTTGGTGATCATGGCTCGTAGAAGTCTGGTGTCAAGATCGTCAGTGGCTCGTGCTGAGGTGTATGTGATTTTCACATTTTTCACACCGCTTCCTCCAGCCACAAGTTGCACAGCTAGTCTCCCTAGTTTCTCAGCTAGGATCACATATGGTTTCAACTCGGTCAGAACCTGCGAATAGAATGTGATGTAAGCATTGGCAAATATCAAAAGTATATATGAAATATCATAATTGGAATCTGATAACAACAAAGCTATGAAACTGCTTTTCTAATTCCATGCTTCTATAACTGTTCTCTCACCAACTCAGAACAGCTTTAATCTACTACAATCAGTCTTAGGCGTAGCTACAGTAGACCTATAGCTAATAAGAGCTGAGGTAAACTTCTTTAAAGCTTATCAGAATCTCTCATTAAACAAAAATAAGCTAAGAAGTTTGCATCTTTCATTCAAGTTTTGAATGTGATGAAATAAAATAAACATCTGTGTATTTTACTAGCACAAGCCAATACTCACCTCAGCGGAAACCATCGGTGCATTGACTGCAGTTGCAGCAAGCTCTCCATTCAGAGCTCCAACAACAGCTTCAGCAATTTCAATGGCAACTCCTTCCTGTCAAAGTCAAAACACCAACTAAATAACACAAGCCAAACAACAACAAAAACATGATTTAATATCACCTGAATCTTAACTTAGATTACACACCTGAGCCTCCATAGTACTGGCTCCTAGATGAGGTGTCACAGTGACTCTCTCATGCTGCACGAGCTTGCTATCTTTAGCCGGTGGCTCTTTAGTGAAAACATCAAGTGCAGCCTGAGCAACAATGCCAGAATCCAGAGCTCTCACTAACGCGTCTTCATCTATGACACCTCCACGAGCAACATTCACAATACGAACTCCTTTCTTCATTTTAGCAAAGGTTTCATCGTTAAGTATCTTATTTGTTGCTGGCGTAAGAGGCATATGCAGAGAAATGAAATCCGCAGTCGCAAGTGCTTCGTCAAAGCTCACTAGATCAACACCAATGGCGTGTGCACGATCTGCTGGTGCATAAGGATCATGAGCAATAACACGCATACCAAGCCCTTTCGCACGACGAGCAACCTCCGTCCCAACTTTCCCGAATCCCATCACTGCAAGAGTCTTTCCCACTAGTGATACACCAACATACTTGTTCCTCTTCCACTCACCTGCATCACAAACATTAAAAATCAAGATTCAAATCCACAATTCAGCAAGATCACAGTCACTCCACACACAAGATTCATCAAAACTCAGATTCACACACACAAGATTCACCAAACCTCAGAAACTAGCCCAATTTCCATCAAAATTTTGGCCAAATTCAACATTATAACTAGACTTGTGATCAGAATTCAAAAGAAAGCTCATAATCTAAATTGTAAAAAGTCACTGACCAGCTTTAACGGAAGCATCAGCTTGAGCAACGTTTCTAGCCATGCCAGCCAAAAGCGCGATTCCGTGTTCAGCGGCGGCGATCGTGTTCGCCGTCGGTGCGTTAACAACCAAACACCCAAACTCCGTCGCTGCACTCAGATCCACGTTATCAATCCCAACACCAGCGCGTCCAACAACCTTAAGCCGTCCACGAGACGATTCAAACACCTCGCGGCCAACTTTAGTCCCACTACGAACAATCAACGCATCGCAGAGCGAGATCTTCGTGTTTAGCTCCTCAGGAGTCATGTTATACGAACAATCGACATTCGCGAAATCCTCCAATAGCTTTACACCAGCTTCACCGAGTTTCTCAGCGACGAGAATCGTAGGTTTAGATCCATCTCCGGCGGTACACGTCACGAGGACGAGTCGGCGACGAGGAGTAGTAGGGAAAGCGACGGTGGAGATTGCGGTTGGGAGAGGCGATCTGGAGGAGAGAGAGAAGCTTTTGATCGGATTTTTAGCGACGGAGATAGACGACGCTGCTGCGGCGGCGGCTGACATTTTTGCTACTACCGAGTGAGAAGTGTAAAAAGCAGAGAAAAAGTTGCTGGAGAGATCTAAAAGGGTTAAGGGTTTTTATAGTCCGGTTAGGGGTTTGGTGGTGATGTGTGATTTTGTTGTTTGGAGAAGGCGATAGAATCTCACGCGCCGGAATCGCGCGTGGTATTTACCTTTTCAGGGTGAGAAATGTTTTTTTGTTTTTGCTAATTTCCAAATGTTTAGGCGAATAGAGTTTTGCATCTATTTACGGAAAAGTTACCAAAGGGAAATTGGCAACTTCGAGGAAAAGTCAAATTTAATTTATGTTATTACAGGAATCTTAATTTATGACGATCAAATCTACCCGAAATATATTTACTGCAAATCTTGATTACTTATCGTGGTAGGGTCTTACAATGTCTAGCAGATCATTGCTGCAGTATCATTTTAAGATTTTTTTACCATTTAATGGAAGCAAAACAAAACAAAAATTCGCTTGTTTTTTTTTTGTCGAATGAATAGTGAAAAACATTTTTGGAATTTCCAGTTATTAGGCATGCCGCAATTTGTTTCCTTTTTTTCATCTTTCTCTTTTATCTAATAATAATATGATGTTCATCGCCGCTGGCTATTAAATTTTGTTATTATAAACTACCAAGTTGCTTAAAAAATTGTAAGGTTTGAAAGTAATCATTTACAGTAGTGTTTTCGTTGCTAATGCTACTAGATCTTCTTATAAGAATTTTTATGTCGGTTTCGATTTATATATTTTTACTTTTTTCTCTCAGAATTAGTGGTTTGTAATAGTTGTTGTATCCGAACTCATATTCAAATTTAGTAGCGTGTATGTGTGAGAAATCATATCGGAAAAGAAAATTGACGGTTTGGATGTAGAGGGTGGTAATATTCTGAATTTCTGAAGGTGTATATACTATTTAGATCCATTTTAAACTTCCAAAGGATTTTAGCTGATTAATTTAGTAATTTTTGTGTTAACGAAGCAGGAATGTTGGGTATAGAACAACGTTACAGAAGGGACGTGACATGCGAAACATTTTTGTGGGATAAATTCATGTCAAACACTTAAAACTTAGTAGATTCATAATCTTTTCAATGTCCATGCTTAAACCCAAATTAGTATGCGACAAGGTCCCACTAATAAACGAGTTATGCACTAATGACTAGAGAGAGAGAGAGTTGCACTTTAAAGTAATTTAAAAAATAGTTGAAGACTTCAAATCTGAATTGAATTTGGACTCACAAAGTATAGATCTCGAGCTTATTTTTTCATGGCAAGTTGTTTGTTTGTGTCAGCTTACACACTTTCAAAACGAAAATAACTTTATTTTCTTGGTGAGGTCAAAGTTTACAGTATTAGGTCTTACTTGTGGGGAATATTTGGAAGCATATACTATTTGTACTGGTGGGCTGTGTGTGACGTAAGTGTATAATTTAAGGCACGTGAAATGTTTGCTTTTCTGAGTTTGCAACTGCTTAGAGATGCATATGTTTTTGGTAGGTCGACCTGCCGAAAAACCCCTTTACATTTGAATTTTCTTATATAAACCCATCTTAAATTTTGGCTTTTGTTGAATGAAATCAGAAACCACAACAAAACAAACGAACAATTCTTCTTTCTAGAAACATTCTAGATATGGTTTCAAACATCTCAAAATATATGTTTGCACAATGCTACTGGATACTGGGACTTTGAATGGTGATCCTTCTAAACAATGAACATTAATGTTTAACCACTCCATTATTACATATCCATGTAAACATGTCCAATACAAACATATTGAGATAAGCATGAAGCTTTGACACAAACTTACTTGATTGTTCTAGCAAAAGTTTGAAAGGTAAGCTTGTGCTAAGGAGAGACCGAGCTGGACTTGAGCTTCCGTGGTTAAGTGAAGATTATCGGGCTTTAGTGGCAATCCTTTAGCATCTACACAAACCACATTGGATAGTTTCAAACCCAACTGTGCTTCTCTCACCTTATCTATGTACCCTCCTCCCGATGCAATCGCCACCTGCCTCAATCAAACCACCAAAGATTACCAATCGAAATATGACCTACCGATTTCGAAAAGACATCACTTGCAATTTTTATTAACCTTTGCAACAATTACACAATTACAATCTCTTTCACTATTAGACCTTCAATCAAACCACCAAAGATTATCGATCAAAATCTGAAACTACAGATTTCGAAAAGACAAGATGACTTGCAGCAATACTCATCAACATTGTAAAAAAGTAGCACTTTGCATTATCATAGCTTTTCAACCTTTGTAACAATTACATAACCTGAAACTGAGCTCTTTCACCATTAAAACCTTCAATCAAACAACCAAAGACTACCAATAGAAATTTGAACTACCGGTTTCAAAACAGACAACATTACTTGCAGCAATTATTATTCACATTGTAGAAAAACAAACACTTTGCATTATCATAGCTTTCAAGTTTCAACCTTTGTATCAACCACATAGCTCTTTCTCCTCCAAAACTACTTATGCAGAGGTAAAAATGGAAGCTAAATCACAGAAAGAAGACACTCATGAGCTGGAAAACCACAAGCTTTAAGTTGAAAGAGACAGAGACAATAATCACATTCAATTTCTTGACACAGTTACACATTTGCAATGCATCAGACTAAATCACAAGGAAGATGGAGAGAGGTAGAGAGAGAGAGACCTGAATAATGGGAAGAGAAGGAAGGTTAAGATCTTGACGAAGATTCTTAATCAAACGGTCCATATTACTTCCATAACTCTCAGCGTCATGAATATCCAACACATCACTCTCTCCTTGATACCACAACATCGCCTTAATCTCTCCGCCGGATTTTAAACTCTCCACCGTTCTCTTAACCATCGTCTCGTACAAATGACTCCCACGTTCCCACTCCTTAATCGCCGTACCACCGGAAGCACAAGGAACAAGTCCGATCACGGCGGAATCTGAGTTCAGGCGATTCTTCACGGCGTTAGCGAACGCCATTCCCGGACTTACGCCGCACACTTTTGCGGTGTCGATGTCGGAGTGGAGTGGCTCGTGGGCTATTTCCCATCGGAGATCTGAGGTTAGTCGGAGGATTGAGGAGTCCGGTGAACATTCCGGTGGAAGGATTTTGTCCCAGACCCAACGGTTGTTGTGGTGGTCTTTGATTACCCCGCCGCGTCCGGCCATGTTGCTTTGACCGGAGAGAATGAAGATCTGATTTGGTGATTTGATCTCCGGTTTATTCTCGCCGGAAATGTTAGATCTTTCTTCCATTTGGTTACCGGAAAAGAGAATGTATTAGGTAGATCATCAGTGAATTGAATATTGATTAAATCATCAAAGAAATACTTTGGTCTGAGAATAAAGTTTGGTCTGAAGAACCGAAATGTTTGGTATCAGAATGAAGTCGGAGAATAAAGTTTGGTGAGGGCGGAAGAGTTGAGTGAAGAAGATGATGACATGATTTAGGCGTGGACTTTTGGAATTTGGTACGGTTTAATTTGGTTTGATAGTTGGACCGAGTTAAATCCGATGTTTTCTGGTAATGTTGGTTTTAATCTGTTAGAGGTTCAATTAGATGGTTCAATATGACGAATGCTTTAATAGAAGTTTGTACATATCACTGAATAACAAAATGGTGACCATATATCAAGAGGAATGTCTTCTCCTTTGTGGGAAATCTCAAACAAGATAGATTTATGCTCTAAAAGAGCTTATTGAGAAAAACACATGATCGATATGGAAATAGCTCAAATAGCTTTATTCACTGCAAGAACAAAGAGAATTAAAATGTTTTTAGATTATATCACCAAGAACATTATGATATTCGATATGATATCATAAAATGCGAAGAAAAAGAGTTGCTCAAAATGACAACTCTCAAGGTTACCATACACAATAACATAAGATTGCATTAATACTCATATACTTGTTGTTAGGAAAATCCTAAACATGTGGGTTTGCTAAACTTATTTAGGCTTGTATTAAGTTTGTTTCATGGATGGTTTAATACTCTCTTGCAAACTTGGCGTGGGTAGAATATCTATAGAGTTTGAAACCGCAAATGGAGATGACTGGTCAAACCAAGATCACTATGATGTAGGCGGATGACTCATATTGACTAGATGAACAACCATTAGTGTTAGATCTATTCAAGTATATCCATAGAGAGTATCACAATTTGCAGAGATGATCGTTGCAGAGATATTTTGGGCTTAGTGTTGGCTTTGGGATTCCATTTGTATATGACCGAGTCTTGTCTATTACTTAAGCATGTCGACAAAACACCGTTTTGATGCTAACACGTCTTGAATACATTCTTTGAACAAAACATTAGGGGGAGAAAGTAAACCGTTGAGAAAAGATATAAGTATATATGAATTATCAATGATTTTTAGACTAAATAATGTATATTAGAAGTCTAAAAGATAATTCAATTACATATTTTAACGTCTTCATTACTAAACTTATTGACTGACCGATATAGAATAATGAAATCACCTATTCCAGCTATACATGCTCCAATTATAATTGATGTCTTGAAGGACCGCATGAAGCGTGATAAACCTATTTGGTTCAAAATATAAGAATCCTCTAAAAAAATCATAATGTTTTTGGTGACATTTCAAGTGTTTTCTTTGACATACCTTAGAACTTAGAAGAATACACTATTCATCTACATTATTTCTTCTCTATTCCTTTTTCGGGTTACATTTCATTTCATCTATCTTTTCATTCATATAATTCTTCTTGTGGTTAACAGTCGGAACCATAAACTTGTTAACAGACTTTGTGTTGCCAATTTTGACAAGCTTATGTACAAACGGAATTATTCTCCACTCTTATGGTAATCACTTGAAACCTTGCAAAAATCTTGATCCATATATTCTTGAACATCGTTTATCAAATTCTATGTTTGTTGTTTATCCGGTGATTAAATCTAAAAGTTCTTTACAATCGTATACATGATTATTCACATGAATCCTTTACACTATTGGTGTTGCAATGCATGAAAGAAGGTAAGACATTTAGCCCCAAGAGCATCAATGATACATATATAGAGTTTTATTTTAGGTTAACTTGAACCAAAATGAGTTAGTATTACACAGATTAAGCGACAGTAAAGTAAGCTAAACACTCACAAAGCAAAATATAATTTCTCTCTTACTACTCAAGAAATAAAACTAAACACACATTTTCTCTAACACTTGCGCCACTTCTTTCATTGACGGTCGCTTCTCAGGCAAGGAAGAGACACATTCAATCCCTAACCTAAACCATGCCATTGCGACATCCTCATGACGAGCCACATCGCTCCTAATCGCACTGTCGATTAACCTCAAGAATCGGCGTCTCTCTTCCGCTTCAAAACTAGGTAATTCCAACCACTGATCTATATCTTCATCAACCGAGAAAACTTTCCCTGTGAGAAGTTCTAACAAAATGACACCAAATGAATAAACATCCCATTTAGGGTTTGGTTTCTGACTCGTAGACCATTCCGGTGTCTGGTACGGTGAACCTAACGTTCCGGTCGCTGACGTCATGAGGCGGTCTAGTCCAAGATCAGTGATGATAGGTTCATTCTCAGAGCTCAAGAGAATGTTATTAGGTTTGATGTTACCGTGCACGTGTTTCTTCTCGTTGATGTAAGATAGTCCTCGAGCTATTCCTCTTGCTATCTTGAGCCGTACCTCAAAACAAAGAGGGTTTTGTAATGACGAGCTTGAACTTGAGCTTGCCTTGGCTGTTTTGTATAGGAAACAAAATAAATGTTAGTGATAGGCGTATTTTAGTCTGTTGCTAAAATGCGCGTATTTTAGATTGATGCTAATGCTAAAGTGCGCCGAGTTATGTGCGTATTTTAGAAACTTACAGGCGGTGAAGAAGCAGAGGAGACTGCCATTGGGAACATAGTCGGAGATTAGAAGCTTCTCGTCGTTTCCCCAGCAAAACCCACGAATTCTGACGAGATTCTGATGTCGGAGCTTAGCGATGCCACGAATTTCCCGCTCGAATTCCTTGAGTTTCACCGCCACACAGCTCTCCGTTTCAATCCGCCGCACAGCGAACACCGTGCCGTTTCCCAGAACCGCCTTGTACACGATTCCGGTACCGGTGGTTCCCAATACGTAAGCAGATGCTTTTAATAGAGTGTCTAGATCAAGCCGAGTCTCGCCGTCGACTGTCACGAGTTTCGTTTGAGCGTTCTGTTTCAGTCCCCCACCATCTGTTCGATGAAATGCCTCAACGGGTTTCTGGTTCTCTACGTCGCTTTCCGATGTCGATGTTTCTTCGTACCGTAAGGTCATGCACGAACCGCATGCCCTTTTCGCATCTGGTGATTCAGCGGCTGTGATATCCACGACGCTTGGTTCCGGTTGGTGATTCGATTTCTTCCCGTCGTTTTTCTCCATACAGTTTTTGAAGAAGCTGGATGTGCTTGATTCTGGGTTTCTTCTTCGTTTCCTGACCTGGTATACGTAGAGTATGAATAGACCTATCATTGCTAGACCAGCTACGTTTGCAACTGTGATTCCGGCAATGGTGCTTGGCTTTAGCTTGCTTTTAGCTGTTTGGTTTGGTGTTTCTGTTAAAGGGTTTATTGGAGTCGAGCTTCTTGGCTTGACCGCTATTGCAGGTGAAGTGTTTTCAGGGATATTTGGAGGGTTTGATAGAGTAGAAGGAACTGAACAAAGGGTCTTTAATGGCTTCCCACACAATTCCGAGTTACCGGAAAAAGACTCGGTTTTTTGGTTGAGTAAAGAAAGTGAACTAGGGATTGGCCCTGTTAGGTTGTTGAATGAGAGATCGACTGTGGCGTTTACCGGAAATTTCTCTGCAAAATATGGAGGAATCTCGCTGAAGAGTTTGTTGTGTGATAAGTTCAAGTAATGCATGTTTCTCCCACCCAAAACTTGAGGAAGAGAGCTGTTCAGAAGATTTGAAGAAAGATCAAGAACTTGTGCTGCTTCAAAACCACTTGGAACATCACCTGAAAAGTAGTTCTTTGTCAAGGAAACAACCGTTAGATTCTTCAGGAGTGTGAGGTTGAGCGGAATTTGTCCGGTGAATGCATTATAAGAGAGGTTCAAGAGCTGGAGGTTAATCACACTGTTGATACTCTTTGGCAAATCACCAGAGAGATTGTTGCTTCCTAGTGAGATAACCCGAAGCTCAGTGGCGTTGAAGACCGAATCCGGTAATGACCCGTTGAAGAAATTGCTGGATAGATCCAAGACCCTTAAATGCGGAATGGAGAACAAGTCGGTAGTAACGGAACCAAGAAGGTGTTTGTTGGGAAGTATCAAACTTGTAACTCTGAACATGTCTGGTGTGTTAGGCTTCCCAAGCTCTGTACAGGTAACACCTGTCCACAAACATGGTGTTTCATCTTCATAGTTCCAGTTGTGTAGAACAGAGAGAGGGTCATTGAGGATTGTGTATTTGAAAGAGAGTAGAGAAACACCATCAGTGTTGAGAGCTTGATGTTGTGTGGGGACAAGAAGATAGTGGAAAAGAAACAATGAGAAGAGGAGGTTGTTTCTGTTTGAAGTCATGGCTTTTCAGGTTCTTGCTATCTATCTCCCTCTCTAGTTATTACATATGGCTCTGCATAATCATAAGAGAGAGAGAGAGGTTGAACCACTGCAAGTAGTAATAAGTTGTTCTAGTCACCAAATCTTTTGTGATATTGGAGAATTCTGTGAGATGTTGAAGGAGGGAGAGAGAGAGAGAGAGAAAATTTTAATGAGCAGGAGTTGATGAAAGAAGCTTTTGACTAGACATGAGACAAGGTGGAGAATCAATGATTCTGGATCATTATTCACCAGTGTAAATTAGCAGTTTTTTTTACCTCATGAAAAAAGCAATTCATGGAAGACAGAATAATTATTACCATTTGCTTTTGGGTTAGTTTATAGTGTATCAGAAGACAAAACTAAAACAGTTGATGAGGTTTCCAGTATGTAAAAAAACAAACAAAAAGGTTATTAGTTTCGACAAAAAAAAAGGGAAGGATATTATTTACTTTTGTAGAAAGTATTACAATTTTGGTTGTTTTAAAGCTGTCCATAAACAGTGTAAAAGGATAATCGACCATCATAAGTTCATGAATAAAGATAAATTGGTATATTGATGAGTGATTATTATTTTATTTAAGTACTTTTGTCTTAGCATGATTATTGGTAGAACATTCATAGAGTTGCTAAAATGTATTATAATAATAGTAAATATTAAAATTTAATGAGTATAAAATTTTAATAGAAAAATAAAACATAGCCCAATTATATTCAAACATGTGTACAATAGGCTGTTTAACAAAGTTTCTAAATCTTTATAATAAGCAACTAGATGATTCCCCGCGTAATACGCGGATTAAATATTTTTCTTTTTACTATAAACAAAAGAGTTGTTTCTTTCAATCAATAATTCTTCAAAAAAAACATTCTAATTAGTTAAAAAAAAAATTTGTTAAGGTATTTTTTATGACCATTCAATTTAGTTTAATTTGATTGAATTTTCACAAATTTGGAAAGACTGTACTATGGTTTATATTGCTAAAATGCTCAATATTTTATTTCGTTTTTGTATAAATATTGTGAATTTAAAATTTTTGAATACAATATCTATAATATTATTAATATATAATAATTTTTGTGATTGTAAATTTCCTTTGTATTGTTCAAAACATGAAAGTTTACGATCATATAGATTCTTTGGAAAAAATGTAAAAATCGAAAAAGAAAAAGCAAAAATGTTTATATACTTTTAACACCTACTCCCTGCGTTTCATAATATAAGATGTTTTACCAAAAATCATGAATATTAAGAAACTACTTTTACTCTAAAAAGTAGTATTTAAAATAAATATTAAAAATAATTTAACCAATTATAAAAAAGACTGCAAAATACTATTGGTCACACAGTATTCAATAAAGTTAAAAGTACATAGTATTGTCAAAACAACTTACATTATGAAACAAAATAAAAACCCCAAAATAACTTACGTATTGAATCGGAGGGAGTATTTTTCAATAATTTTTTGTTTTAAAAAAATTATTTTAGGAAATCAAAACGCAAGGAGAAATAATTTAAAAATAATGGATACTAATTTGTTTTATTATATTTATGAAATAAAAGATTTGTTTATTATTAAAAACATATGGAATAATCCATTGATATGTGTTTTTCCATATTCGATGCACATTTTCGGAAGATGGATTCTTTTTATATATCACTAAAACATGATTTGTTAAGAGTAGAACTCCATATTTGACAATAAATCCATAACTCTTTATAATTGTAAATTTTAATTGAAAATAAAGTTCCAGAATTTGACGTACCACAAGTATTAAGTTTCGGAAGATGGATTCTTTTTATATATCACTAAAACATGATTTGTTAAGTGTAGAATTCTATATTTGACAATAAATTCATAACTCTTTATAATTGTAAATTCAAAATAAAGTTCCAGAATTTGCTATAGTCCAAAAAAAAAAAAAGTTGTTGTTAAGGTTAATTGGCCCATTAGAGAGGTGATTGTCATGTCACATTTCCATGTCACAATTGTTTAGTGCCATGTCATAATTTTCTATGAAATCCTCTCCCTAATAATATATAGGGGATTTATTTATCTCTCTCCTCCACATTTTCATTACTTTATATTTTTTTATTACTAAGCAATTTATTAAGCAACACCCACTAATGATGCTCTAAGAATAAAAAAAAACCGTTTAGGTTTTACCAAATCGAAGGGGTTTGTATGAAATGACCAATCCATAATTCAAAGACAAAACGAGGGACACCACCAGACTGACATGTCAGTTATCCTCATCTTCATTTTAAATAAAATTATGAAAGAACAAAATTTTTAATTGACCTTGCAGTTTGTGTAAAAATGCTCATGCATAGAACTAGAAAGTTGACAAACCGAGTCTTTATAAAATAATCTAAAAGCTAAAAAAAACATTCTCAAGTCAATAAATTATGGGATTATTATTAAAGTTGATCATGACATTCAACATCAAACTTCGTGTGTCTATACTCCTCAACAAAATCGTAGAGTTGAGAGGAAACATCGCCACATACTAAACATGGCACAATCTCTCCTCTTTCACCCGCATATGTCTCTTATGTTTTGGGGAGAAAGTGTTCTTACGGCCGCCTATTTAATCAATCGAACTCCTACTCCGTTGCATCAAGGAAAGACTCCCTATGAAATTCTTCACTCCACATCTCCAAAATCTGATCATCTTCGAGTGTTTGGTTGCCTACGTTTTGCTAAAAGGCATTCGGCTCATCGGGACAAGTTCAAAGAGAAAAGTCGAAAGTGTGTATTTATGGGTTATCCTCATAATAAAAAAAGGATTGCGTGTGTATGATATGGAGAAACAAGATTTTTTTATCTCTCGAGATGTTATCTTCCAAGAAACAACATTTCCCTATTCCGAGGTTCCAAAATCAATCTCACCTCCCGTTTCTCAAATCATATCACCTGTTATTACCTCTGATGATGAAGAGTTATTTGATGATCCTATCTTACCCACCATAGAACATAGGGGGAGTTCTCCATCATCGCCTATCACTTTGGAACTGAAGCTATTGTTGAAAAGAATGTTGCTCCTATTTCTACTACATCCGAAACTTCTATTGAGTCATCTGATGGCTTTGAAATTGGTATTGAGCTGCTTGGACGCGGTCATAGATCTAAGAAAAAATCAGTTCTTCTTGAGCCTTATGTTACTTACTCTGCACGATACGCTGAAATCCTCGTCTCTCTCAAGCCTGAGTCCTCTTCAGCATCTTCAAGTACATCGTTTTATCCTATAACACATTATGTTTCATGTGGTAAGTTTAGTTCGGAGCATACCAAATTTCTTGCAGCGTTAACTCTTGTCGATGAACTAGTTACATATAAACAAGCGGTTCAAATTTTAGAATGGCGTGAAACAATGCGCAAAGAGATTGATGCTTTGGAACAAAATGAGACTTGGATTCTTACACGCTTACCACCTGGTGTAAAATCTATCGGTTCTAAATGGGTATATCGTTTAAAATTTTACTCTGATGGTACATTAGAACGTCATAAAGCGCGACTTGTTGCACTTGGTAATCTTTAAGAAGAGGGTGTTGATTTCACAAAAACTTTCGCACCGGTTGCCAAGATGCAAACAGTTCGCACTTTGCTTAGTGTTGCTTCCGTAAAGAATTGGGAACTTCATCAAATGGATGTTCACAATGCATTCTTGCACGGTGATCTCGATGAAGATATCTACATGAAACCTCCTCCGGGTTTTCTTCCAGCTGATTCTTCTCTTGTGTGCAACTTAAGAAATCAATTTATGGTCTACGCCAAGCTCCACGTTGTTGGTTTGCTAAACTATCTACTGCTCTTCTCGACTATGGTTTTGTCCGTTCTCACAAAGACTATTCTCTCTTCGCTTACATATGTGGTGATGTCGTCCTTCATGTGCTTGTTTATGTGGATGATTTGATCGTGTGTGGAAACGATTCTACTGTTATTACTTCGTTTAAGGCTTATCTAAGTCGGTGTTTTAAGATGAAGGATCTTGGTAAGCTAAAATATTTTCTTGGTCTTGAAGTGGCTCGTGGACCTGACGTAATTTTTATTTTTCAACGGAAATATTGTCTTAATATTATTGATGAGTGTGGTCTATCAGGTTCACATCCAGTTAATATGCCTTTGGAACAAAATCATAAATTGTTGACGTCTACAAGTGCACCTTTCTCGGCTCCTGATCAATATTGGCGTCTTGTTGGTCGTCTTGTGTATTTTACACACACTCGGCCTGAAATAAGCTATGCAGTTAATATTCTTGCTCAATTCATGCATACTCCACGTATTGATCATTGGGAAGCAGCTTGTCGTCTGGTTTGTTATTTAAAATCCTCACTGGGTCAAGGTATCGTGCTTTCCTCCACAGCTTCTCTACAAGTTAATGCTTACTGCGACTCTGATTTCAACGCATGTCCGCTTACTCGGAAATCTCTCACTGGTTATATGATTATGCTTGGTGATTCTCCAATTATTTGGAAAACAAAGAAACAAGATCGTGTGTCCCTTTCAACTGCCGAGGCTGAATATCGCGCCATGGCTATGACTTCTAAGGAAGTTCTTTGGCTTAAAGAGATTCTTTTATTTCTTGGCGTATCTCATCCTCAGCCTATGCGTCTTTTTGTGATAGTAAGGCGGCTATTCATATTGCATCGAATTCGGTTTTTCATGAGAGAACGAAACATATTGAAAGCGATTGTTATTTCATTCGGGATGAGATTACCGCCGGTGACATTGCTACTTCTCACATTTCTTCTCATGAACAACCGGCGGATATTTTCACAAAGGCACTTGGTCGTGATCAGTTTCAATACTTACTGTCCAAGTTGGGCGTTCTTAACTTACATGCTCCACCTTGAGGGGGAGTGTTACGGAAACGGATAGTTTCCGATTCTTTAGCAAGCATATATATTGTGTAAATATTATTTACTTGTTAATCAAGTCCAATGTAACTTATATATACTCTTGGTCCATTAATAATAAACTCAACACTTTCTCTAAGATTCAAGCGAAGTTTGATGTTGAATGCCATTTTTTCTAGTAGAATGGCTTTAAAAAAAAAAAAAGTTTCTCTCATCAAAAAAAAAATTATCTCTCTCTCTCTGTGGTTCTTACATTTTAGAACATGATCCCTTGATTTTTTTTTTCTCTCTCTTTCTAAGTCTCTTGATTCTCTTATAAAAAATCTTCTTCTTTTTCTAAGATCTTTATCAAAGACTTCTTGTAATTTCGTTTCAATGGTGGTTTCAAGTCTAGGATTACAAAGAGATTTGAGAGAGAGATTACAAAGAGAGAAAGAAGAAAAGGTTTGACGATGATAGATTGATTATGATCTGATTCTACATCTTAATTTTTCTGCTATATTTATAAATAGGCCCATTAGCTCCTATATAATCTACATGTATATATCGTTATTCTTTTTTATCTCATCTCAACAACAGATTGTTATGCTCTTTAGCCTTAATTATTAGTATCTCTTGATTATGATCTGAGTCTAGTTATTCGTTATGCTCTTTAACCTTAATTATTAGTATCTCTTGATTATGATCCGAGTCTTTAACCTTAATTATTAGTTTTCTTAATTAGCAAAGGCAAGTTACGCGTTATGGAACTAATTATAACGTCGGTCATTGTAAATAAGCCCATCGGCAGGTTAAAGGCCCATATGTGTACTTTTTCCCCCATATATATTATCTCATCTCAACAAAGGAGACGACGCTCTTTACCCTAGATTAAACCTAGATCTGAGTCAAAATCAAAATGAGTGATTTTCTTCCATCTTGGTCTTTCCCTGTCGCCCTTGATGAGATCCTCGATCAAGGGCCACTTGACCTTTGTTGGACAATTGCTCAGTTGCAGATTTACGAAGATTTCAGAGATTTTTAAATCTGTGCAAATTTAGTTTATGCAAAATCTGACACGTGATGAGTTTTTGGGACTGAACATCCACGGGTTATTCACACATTTAACCGGATTTGGGTCTGCTCTAATACCATATTAAATTTGGGTTACTTATGAGCTTCCAACTAAAATACCAATTGGCAATTAGTGGATTGGCCCTAAACTTTTATATATTAGTTAATTATTTCTCCAACTTCCGATGGAACTATATCACTTAAAAACTATTCCTTACACAAAATTATTTAGATATATTGTACATATTAAGTGAGAGAAGCAAAAACATAATCAAGAAAACACGAGTTTGGAAAAAGAAAAAAAAATACGAGTGGGAGGGTTTTAGCTGCATCGCTTTCAGTGTAGCTCGTAGAGGAATATAAAAGAGAATCAATTGGTCAAGTGGTCCATGTAATTTGGTTTTGAGTGAATTAAGATTCGAACTAGAGAAACTGAGCCCAAGCAAACGACAGTGTAGTCGGAAAGAAAAGTGGCTAAATTGTTACACATTATAGATACCAATGTAAATTGTAAATAAAATGATATGTATGGTTAGATTGATGGATAACAAATGGTATAGTTTGTTAGTTAAGATAAAAAAACCCGACACAATTGTACAAGTCAAAAGTTTAAAGAAATCAGAGTTACAAGTTATAAGATCATGACATTGTTAAATTTTATTCAAAAAACGATGCACTTAATTGTTGTAAAACGGTTTTTTTTGTTTGAATAAATTTTACATTCAATTTCAAAAAAAAAAACGTCAACGGTAACAAAACATAAAGTCCAAAGACCAAAAATAAAGTGCAAAGTAACATGTAGATGATGAGTTTACAAAGAATAATCTTCGAAGGAGAATAAATAATGGAAATTTAGATATATTGTCTAACAAGATACGTTTATAATATATAATAAAGCAATTTATTCGTTAGTGCTTGGCGTGCTCGATTCTCAGTTTTCTTTCAGATTTAGCCGGTTCATATCGGCAAAAGCGGCTTCCTTTAATGGTCCTACATCCGCTTTGGTTCTGGAGGTCTTCACCATCGATGCTTACTTCATCCTTGCAATCTTCTCAAGGGATTCGGTTTGCTTCCAACAATTGTTTTCGTTGTGCCTGCCTCGGTTTTGAGGTTCAGGAAGTGCCTTATCCGGTATTACTTGTAGTAAGGAGGAGCTTCATATTTAATTCGTATGGGTGTTTTCCTCTTC
The DNA here is from genome assembly GCA_963576765.1 of Draba incana. Classification (NCBI taxonomy): domain Eukaryota; kingdom Viridiplantae; phylum Streptophyta; class Magnoliopsida; order Brassicales; family Brassicaceae; genus Draba; species Draba incana. The sequence goes on along the minus strand of OY755212.1, from coordinate 6,384,745 downwards.
TGCCGGATCTGATTTATTCTTCATAAGGATTTGGTTTCAATTTTAGTTCATAAGTTTTAGGTTTATCTCTGATATTTGACCCTTGATCGAGTTGGATTATGTTTTTAGTTTATGTCTTTTATGCCTTTGTTTTTCCGGAAATCGTCTTGTGTGATTCCCGGAAGTCGGGCTATACTCCCGGAGAACATCGGGCTTGTAACTCCCTGAGAACATTGGGCTATGTTTGTGTAATATTTGCGTTTCTTAATAAAAATGTTCAGAGAAAAAAAAAACAAGCTAGATTACAATCTTCTTGTTGCTAACACTTTATAATAGGTTTAAGTATACTAATACACATGACATGAATGGTTTAGTTGAGTGTTGATTAAAATACGTAATTCATGTAATTATCGCTGTTGAAAGCACAGAAGTGACCACTAAAAATTCTCACATGTACATTATAAAAGATGCCTATATGGATATGATGGGGATTAAACCTAGTCCAATTTTAAAAACACACAAGATAAGATTTTTGGAAGTGAGTAAAAATACAATTTATAAAACTATATTCATCTGATGGTCTTTGACATGACGATCACGGGTTGATGTCGTTTACTCTTTCACTACTTTTCATTCGATCTCCTGTATTTTGTTCTTCCTAAATGTTTATTTTCATTACTTTCTTTGCCCAGTACAAACGTCTCGTCCATGCAAATACTATGTGGGTGTTGAATGGCAAAATGACCTAAGGTGGGTAAAAACTCTATGAACCAAAATAACCCAACTGTATCAAAATTCATTTATCTAAATTAATAACTCAAACGGTAGAGATTTTTCTACAAAATAAACCAAACTAAACATGAACTTGAACAATAAAACTGGATAAACCAAAAAAATCGAAATTCGTTAAAAATGTAGAGTAAAATAAATATATAAAATACATTAAAAATGTATAACAATAATAATAATTAAAATAACTTATTTTGAAACTAAACCAAACTCAAGCGCAATTGTAATAAAAAATTTAAATTGAATTGAACCAAACCAAACTATTATTCTTATTTCGATTCATATCACAAAATCGGAAAATCTAACCAAACTATTTGAAAAACAGAATGAATGTATATATATACTAGCAATGCATTTTGTTATTTTTTTAAAAAAAAAAAAAAAAAAAAACCATATCAGTTCATTCGACTTTTTTGTACATATAGTATTTTCGACCTTTTCGTTTTAGTAAGAATCCAAAAACATTGAATTTTATATTTTTGAGAAAAAAAACTAATATATTTCAACCACTCAATGCCTTGTTTCTTGTCGGAGGCTGATCATCAATGACCCATTGTTATAGGCCTATGGCCGCTCTGGTCATCCCTTCCTCCCACACAAAATTGGATTACATGGCTAAAAGATAATGTCCATTTTTATTGTAGAATATGCATTAATTCTACAAAAATAAATATCTAAAAAAATTGACTACAACTATAGATAGAGTTACAATATACAGATATAGCCTGACCCTTGATTTACAATATACATACATAAGAAATTGTTGGGCGGTTTTTTTCCCCTTTAGACACATTAAAGAAATAATTTAATAAATGGTTTACATTAAGGCAATTTCAACTTTTTGGAACAGTTTTATGTTGAGATAATGGTAATAAAATGAGTCCTATAATTGTATCGTCTTTCATGGTTGGGTTTCTTACTACCATTATCTCAACTTTATAGGATATGAGGGGTAAAGACCCATTTGCTCCATCGACCTAAAATTTGTGTTTTGAATTGATTCATTGTTTCCATCACTTTGTTTTCTTGATCTTAAGTTCTTAACCAATGAGTTATGAGTCGAAACTCGTCATTTTCCTTTATAGAAATATTTGTTCTCTCGTTTTATCTTCACCAGGATCATGTTTTTACTTTCCCGAATTTATAACTTGAATCATTCCTTCTCTTATTTATCTATAACCATAAAAATGATTATCCATCAATTGCTTCTCGCTTTTTGTAGTGATCTTAAGTAAATTTAACGTACCCGTCAAAAAATTTCATGATATGTTCTTCAACCAAATGTTATAGATGACTACATCAGTAAATCCCAAAAACTCTGCACATATACGTCAAGAAAGAAAATGAAGAAAGGTTAGATATATCAAATTTCTCTAAACCTGAATAAAAGAATATTTGTTTTGGGCCTTTGGCAATCGGCACTAATCCAACATCTTATATATTAGTTTCTGGGTCTTAGATATTGACCATGGTTTTTCTTATAGACTACATTTTAATTCTCTCTTTTCCATGGAATATTTTTGGCAAGTATCACTTTTGCCAAAAGGCTTATAAAATATACCACAAGCCTAAAAAGTTTAAAAAATATACTCACCCCATTGTAAAAAGACATATTTGACCTTATTCTCTCTCTTCCCTAACCTCTTCAATGTTTCTTCTTCTAAAAATAAACAGTCTTTATTCTTCATCTATCTCTTTCTCTCTAATCGGAAAAAATGGAGTTTATGGAAGAGACGACAGACATAAACAACGCCGGAGGCGGTTGACATAAATGATATCGGAGACAGTGAACAGAGGCAATGACCATGATGGAGAAGACAGAGACAACGCAGGAGACGATAAAGAGAAATGATGAACAGAGACAGTGACCACGACGGGTAGACAAAGACAACGCTGGGGATGATGGACGTAAACGATATCGGAGACGATGCCAGAGATGGTGATTAACGGCGGCGAAAAAAAACGGTGACCGTGAACGGCGACGGTGGTCGTAGACAAAAACAGTGACAAGTTGTTTAATCGGTTTCTGCATAATGCATGTCATCCCTTTGTTGTTCAAACCATCTATATTCCTGTAAAATATTTGTATTTTGTTCGGATCTACATTTTTCTGTCCACAAAGCCTGTTGGTTCAGATGTCGTCTACCACTAATGTTTTATTATTGATCGTTAACAGGAATTGATCATGAGATGTCTACATGTAGAAAGGACAACCAATTTCGTATATTGATGTCTATATCCTTTTCTCAAATCTGGAGTCTTTAACATAAATTACAACATATTAATGTCTATCTGATGGACAACATTTTATTGTGTGCACAAAATTATTCACGTGGACAAGATAATTATGATATTGCTAAACATAAAACAAAGAGGTTATGGATAACCTAAGGATCTATGGTCAAAAGTTAACCTCTTGTTTGAGAATAGATCTAAAACATGGTATACAAAATCTTGTCCCCGTAATTAACAACAATTACCAACATCTATCACAATTTAAAATTTCTTTTATTGAGGACAAACATAGGTCTTTTTGTGACTGTCAATTGAGACAATTACCCTTAAACTTCATTTATCTATTTAGTTTTCGTCCACAGACCCATGTTTGTCCACCGCATCTGTTTACATCCACTGTCATCGTTTTTGTCTTCCACCACCGTCGCGGCCGTGTTCACGATCACCGTTACTGTCGTCGTCGTGTCCACCGTTGTCGTCTTGTCCACGACCGTCGTGGATTTTTTCGTCGTGGTCACCGTCACCGTTTTTGTCTACGACGAACGACGATGTCCGCGACCACCGTCTCTATTCATATCCACCGTCGTCATCAACCACGGTCAAATTTTCATCCACGATCATCGCCTTCGTCATTTTATCTCCGTTTTGTCCACCGCCGTCTTTATGTTGTCCACGATCGTCGTTTATGTCCGTTGCCGCCGTTTACAACCATCGTCTCCGGTCCCAAAATCCACTGTCGTCGTCTTGTCCACAGTCTTCATTTCTGTCTCCGTCGTGGCCACCGTCATCATCATTGTTTTTGTCTACGACCGCCGTTGTCATTCACGGTCATCGTTTTTTTCTAAAAACCACTGTTGTCGTCCATGTCCACCATCTCTGTCGCTGTCCACGATGATTCACTATGTCGCCGTGAACCACCATCTCCGACATCATTTTCGGTACCACACCATTTTTCCCGTTTGTGACGATGGTTTGGTGAGATGGTGGGGGATGAGAGAGAGAGAGAGAGAGAGAGAGAGAGAGAGAGAGACGATAAATAAAAGGTTATTTTGGTCAAATTGTATCCACTAGAGTCCAAAAGTATGATATGAAATCAAAGACAAGTGAATATATGGTACATTTCGTTACAAATTTGGAGAAAAGTGGTATGATTTATAATTTTCCAATCTGAAATTTTAGACATAAAATTTAAATATTCATATAGTATATGATATTTCCAACCACTTATCGCAAAGATTTAAAAAGAGAAAGAAGTACTCATATATAAAAAAGCCAAAAGGTAAGAGTTATCATAATATATAATATTGTCGCCGGGCTCTCCAGTCTGGTCCAAAAGAAATTATCCCCAAGCATCGAGACGTGATCAGTCTTTATCTTTCAACAACTCATTTTGAATAATTTGCACCATCAAATCTAAATGTGTATATATGACAAATTATTAATCAACCCACAATGTTCATACGTGTATAATTATGGATAGAAATTCATTAGCATTATTTAAATTCGTCTCTCTTAACCTACCTACTCACTTTCATAAATAAGCATGACATCACCAAAGATGCATATATTGTAATCAAACCAAATTCTCACCTGAAGCTTCTCAACTACCTCATGATTCACGAATTAGAAAAATATTATCTAAGTCTTATTGTTTAGTTAGATTTCGCTTTTAGTCACTTTTTTTTTTGTCCCAACAATATTGGTTTAATTATCGTAATCCGACTCAAACCCATCAACTAAGTGGTTCATAATCCCAAAACGCTCAAACAAAGACGTTTTTTAATCCCAATACATTTATGTATATGACTACTTTCTCATGAAAAAAAGTGACCACACCCTTAAAAAACTCACAAACAAACATAAAACTGTCTTAGATCGGGTAAATAAAAAGCATCGAGTTCATAAATTAAGCCTCGAGTTTGCTTCCTTCAACATCAACCACAAACCTATAACGCACATCGTTCTTCTCAAGTCTCTCAAAGGCAGTGTTCACATAATCCATCTTCACAACTTCAATCATCGAACTCAAATCTTTTTCTTTACAAAACTCAAGCATCTCCTCTGTTTCCTTTATGCTCCCTATGAAGCTTCCCGTAATCACTTTCCTCCCTAATAAAAATAATATCCTCAAATTAGCCTCAAAACCACAATCATTAATTATTTCGATTAGTGTTTTGGTTTATAATGGACTTACCAAGCATAACCATAGGACTAAGAAACTGCAAGGGATTGTTGATGACTCCCATGAGGATGAGTTTCCCATCAAGCCTAAGAAGAGCCAAGTAAGGCTCAAGTGCATGATGAACAGGGACCGTGTCGATTATGTAATCCAAAGAATCAGCCAATTCGTTCATTTTCGATTGGTCTGATCCGATCACATAATCATCGGCTCCAAGATCTTTCAAAGCCTCTTCTTTTTTCTTGTTTGATGAGCTTATGACTGTTACATGGTGACCCATTGCTTTGGCTATTTTCACACCCATGTGACCAACTCCACCTAACCCTAGTATTCCTCCTCTTAAGCCTGGTTTCTTTAGCCCGAAGTGGCTTAGTGGACTGTACACCGTCACACCAGCACATAGTAGTGGCGCAGCCTGCTCAACCGGCATTCCTTCTGGAATCTTCACCACAAACCTGAATACAAATTGACACTTTAGCCATATATACCTTCACTTGTTATCCAAGAAACCAAAACCGAAAACCAAAACTTAAAGATTCGGTTTGATTGTCAGTTATATATACTCCCTCCGTTCCCAAAAGATTGATGTTGTAGAATTTTCACAACTATTAAGAAAACACATTAATTCTTGGTTATAAGTGTCTTGTTTTTTTGTACTAAACAATTTTCTATGACTCTAAACCAATAGTAATTCAATAAAACCAATTAATGTGTCTTGGAATTTACAATTCATCAATATTTTTTCATTAAAAATGTAAAAAATCAATCTTTTAGAAATATTTTTTTTTCCTACAACATCAATCTTTTGAGAACGGAGGGAGTATATATATAAAAAAAAAAAAAAAAATTCAAAGTCACATGCGTCCCTTCGAGTTTATAAATATTTCAATACTGGTTTCCAAATACTAGGTTCCTCTTTTGTATTCTTCTAACAGAGAATTTCAAGAAGATTTTAAAAAACTTTATTACTAGTTTTAAAATTTCTAGTTGAATAGCACCTAGCTTATGAATTAGATCTTAACTCGTGTTTCATACCAATCAATTAAAAACACATTGATTTTCAACTAAAATATTCAAATAATTAATCAACAACACAAGATTTTATGTTCTCTATAGTATGAAAAATAATAAAGGTAGAGAAAAGAAGAAGTTTACTTTTGGTGAACCACAGTGGCTTTAGCGAAACCGCCTTGTGTAGGTTGACCATCGATGTAAACATCATTGTAACTCCAGATCTTCTTAGGACAATACTGTTCCAGATCTCTCTGGCATGGGCTACAACCTCCACAACATCCAACAAGACAACCAACACCAACTATTTCCCCTACGGTGAACTTGCTCACACTTGATCCCAGCTCCACCACTTCCCCTACAACCTCATGCCTGATAACCGATTTTAAATTCAATTATGGGCTTCCAACTCAAAAGTAATAACCAGTTAATAGGTTTACTTATATATCATTTGAAATCTAGTTTCAGTTTTCTGATGTGACGTATATTTAGAACTCTAATGGTTAAGAAATAAAAGAAGAATTACCCGGGAACCATGGGGTAATTAGACATGCCCATATCATTTTTGGTTTGATGAAGATCGGTGTGACAGATTCCACAACATATGATTCTGATGTGTACATCATCTGGTCCTGTCTCTCTGTAAGAACATATAATCAGATTTAAAAACCCAAATGATAAAATTGTAAACCGTGAAAAAAAACACAAGATCAAAGGAAGAGAAAGTAACCTAAGATTGTAAGTGTAAGGAGCAAGAATCCCAGATGGATCTCTTGCAGCCCAGCCTGTTGTTTTCCTCTCTACCTCCATTTTTCCCATTTCTTGATTCTTTTTCTCTTTCACTGTTTCTAGTGCTTTTTGTTTTGTTTTTTGTTTTTCACACTCTTTGCGATTATCTGTACATTGTTATATATAGAGAAAGTTGGAAACGAAACGAAACGCATGCGGATGTGTGATGAACCTATTGGTGCATAGCGTACATTTGGTGGCTTATTAAGTGTGAATTAGTGTATATAGTTAAAAAAAATTAGTCAAAAGCTTTAAATCTTTAGTCGTTGAAAATGAAATACTCTTCTAGAAATGAAAAGATCTTCTTTTTATACGGCTTTAATATATTATGAGAGAATTTTTGGAAAGCTAAATATACTTAAGCTTATATGGATTTAATTCCCGTTATTAAAATCAAATGAGAAAATGAAATTTGTATCTTCGAAAGGAAGATAATCCGAGAAAAAAGGAGCCAATCTCCTTTCAGATGTCGACACGTCACATAAAGGACCCACGAGGGTTGGTGAACCAAACAATGTGGGGTCTAATCTTTTGTTGCTCGGTTTAATCACAATGATATTGCGCCACGTGTAGATGCAACTATAGTTTTGACGGCCCAGATTTGCTGTGAATCTTTCCCATTCCAATGGATTTTCCTTAAGCGTAGGTGAATGTCTATTTCATTTTTAATTTCATTTTCTACTTGTAATAATCAAAGTAGATTTCAAATAATTTTTCAAAATATGTAGAAAAGTGGGTATGTATTCTTCCAGTCAAGATTTTAACAATGGTTAAAACATAATCGTAATGGTACAATTCGATTTCTGGTTTTGATCCACACGACGAATATTCTAATCATTCAAACAAACCACTATGTCATATGCTTCTTCTTTTTTGTCGTCTAATTCATATGCTTTTCTTTTCATTTTTAATTGTCAGGAATTAAATTCATTAAATGTAATTTAATCTTATTATTTTTAACTTGTGAAAAGATCAAAGTTCAAATTCTATAAGTAAAAGAAAGTGACAAGGAAAAATTATTACTACATCCTATATATATTAACTGAGGAGCCACTAAAAATTTAAAATCCTAAATATCACTCATATAAACTTTTAGAAAACAGTAAAACTTAAAAATCCTAGGTGTCACCTAAAGAGTTTTAGGGAACAATTATCATTCTATTAAAAAAATTAAAAAAAAAGTTTTTTAAAACTTATGAACAATCCTAAAATTTCACATAGATTTTCCTACAACATTCCGAAATATATAGTTTCTTAAACTATAAATATTTCTGACAAAATTGATTTTATAAATTTTAAAATCTTAAAGATTTTTAAGATACACATTCTAATTACCATAAGATTTATTACTAACTTTCCTATTAATTCTAAAGACATTAGAATTTTTTTTTTGATTTGTCGATCAAAGATAAATAAATAATGATTTGCAAGTTTTTATTTATTTGGCTCTGGTACTATTACAATTTTTTTGTTGTAAGTTTAAAGATAAAAATATCGGTTTGGTGTGTGTGAACCAACTCAATAAACTTAAAATAAAATTTTAATTTTAATTACTTATTCATATTTTTGTCAAAGTATATGTAAATGTTATTAACATGAGTGTATATAAATACTTTGAACATTACACACAAATCGAAGTACCAAATTTATTTCCATAAATAAACTAAATATATCGCATATAATATTTATTTTATATTTAACAATATGATTTGGATTTATTTCATAAAATTATTTTTTCAATTTATGTGGTAGTCTTATATATTTTATGTAAATCAAAATATAAAAATAAATTAATTAAAATTTATAATCTCGCGTTTGACGCGAGTCCAAATCTAGTGTACATAGGACGGGACCTAATTAAGAAAAGATGTATAAAACCTTTCAAGTCTTTCGACCATTTATGTGCATAATGCATTCGTCTAAGGAATTTTTTCCTACTTTAGGACAAACAAGGGCAATTAGAAATAGTAGTTAATCACATAATGACATGTTTTGTTTTCACTAAGTCAAAGAGGTAGTCGCATTTCTACGCTCATCACTCCTGCCTCTTTTTGTTTTGGCGTCTTCTAATAAACATTGTTTATTAGCTATAGTACAATGCAAGTTGGATTCAATCACAACTAATCATCCAAAATTACTTGTACAAATTATTGCATTAGGCAATGGACTAACCCTATGAAATATGAATTATTACTGTAGGTGCCTACAATAATTTAATAAAGCAATCCTCTTTATGTCGACAAAATATGGGCTGTAAATAGAAGTTTATTGTGGATAAGTTGGAATAATGCCTAAATCGAATGTATAGTAATGAGCCAATGAGGAGAACTTTACAGAGACAATCATAGTCACATTACTTTTTCTTTATATATAGTTAACTATGTGAAAAGTTTATTACTATATAGAAAAGAAACTTTTTTTGGATTGTGAATATTGGGACCTGCTTAAGCAGAGGTCATTTTTTGGAAATCTAATCTTATAAGTAGAAGGGCAAATATGTTTGCCTTAAGTCTTTTGTTTTGATGCGGTCAAAGTGGGTTGTTTTTTGTGATCCATTTTGGTATAGCTATATGTTGTAAATCTGGATGTGTGGTTTAAGAGTTCTAATATATTTCAATCAGATGGAAAAAAAAAAGATAAGAAACTTTTATTTTATTTTAACGTCTATATATAATAATAATAATGGAGGTAGTGTAACTAGTGTTTCGTTGATTACTATGAAGTATGGAACCAAATGTTCTTGGGTTTCGTTGATTACCAGGGACGGATCCAGAAGACAATATTATACGGGGCACAACATATTTATATATTAAATTTAATTAATTAAAATTCATTATTGTAATAAAAAAATATTACATATATGATCAAAATTTAGGGCTTAGTTTGAATCAAAATATAAAAGTAAATACTTTTTTTAAGATGTTTATTCAGTTCTAGTGTCAAACAAAAAATTGTATATTACAATAATGTTTTTAGTTTTATAGACTTAAGTCACTTAACTGCTATCCTCTATATATTATTTGGGAGGTGATTTATGAAAAAAATTATGATATGGCTCAAAAACAATTGTGACATGGCTCAAAACAAATGTGACATGGCAAATTTGAATCATCATATCAAAATATTTATATAACTAAATTATATTCTTTCCATAAAAAAAATTAATTATTGTTTATTTATTTTCGTTATTCACTAATGAAATGTATGAAATTAATTTCTATCATAATAAATTTTTGAACAGTTTTCTATAAATATGTTATCACTAAAACTTATCATAAAACTTACGACAAATTTTAAAAAGAAACTTAAAAAAAAACTATTTTATGTTCTAAAGTCTCTAAAACCTAATAAAATAATAATTTTTAATTATAAACAAATACATATCAAAAGCAAACATCATTCATTAGATTATCCGTTCATTTCATTTGTCATTTATGCACTATAATTAATGGTATTCAAGAAAACGTCATTATTACATAATATTTAGCTATGAAAGAATTCAAGAGGATTGGAGATTGTTTTTTTCACCAAAGTAAAACCAAAAGAAAAAGATGATGAAAATGTTCAAAATTTTGGAGATGGAAAAAAAGTAAGGATATATATCAAATAATATGCTTCTTCAAACTCTAAGACACAAAAAAATTATTTTATTTAAAAATTTAATGTATAACGAGGCATGATTCATGTATAATAGTTTAAGAAAAAATAGTAAATATGTAAGGTATTTAAAACAAATTCTGAATATATTTTAAAAAGTAGACTTATAAATTTAGTTTTAAATTTTTATCTCCGCGTATAACGCGGGAAGTCACCTAGTTTTCTAGTAAAAAAAGGAATAACATTACATATGCATAAAAAAAACAAATAAAAAAGGAAAGAAAATCATTTCACAGTTATGGAACGTAAGAAGATATACATAAATACAGTTTGTTGTAAAAAAGTCTATATCAAAGAAAAAGGTAAGAGGAACGAACACAAATTCTAGAGGGCACATTAAATCACTGTATGGATGTAGTGTTCTGTTGATTACTATGGACTCTTGTTTTGGTTTAACGTTATATATTATGATTAATTATGTCTTTTAGACGCAATTTTGTAACACAAATATGCAGTACAAGGTATTACCGTTTTTAGTGACCAATCACGAAAACGGTACCAAAAACGTTATAATTAATTTTTTTGTATTACTTTTTCTTACATCTACTTCTTATATTTTTGCATTATTTTGTAGTCGTTTATAACTCCAACTTATTGTTAGAAAACTTATACCACCAGTTCAAGTCACCAGTATGACAAAGTTATATACAAATTTGATAGAGGGGTTTACAAATTAGAACCGTAAGGACAAGTAGGGAAAATTGGTCAGTTTGCCACAAAGTATTTAGGAATATATGTTTACAATTATCTATCACATTTTCATTTTGATATATGCTTCGAATTCTACAGAACCAAGCAAAAGTTGTGCCTATCAATTCTACGCCTGGGCCCAAAACAAAAATAATTCTAGGCCACAGTTTTTAGAAACCTTCAAAAATAATCCTAAGCAAAAGTATGTGCCTCTCCCTTTAGCCTAGACACAAATATTACGTCATGCCTACGTTTCAATACTGATTAGGATCAATATACTGTCACTTATTGATAATGATAAAAAATCTTAATTCCACTAGCATTACTAATCCTCTGGCCCAAGTCTCTTGAAACATTATCCGAAAAAAATATTTTCGATTTTTCCAGTTTCACTTTCTGCCCGGAAGTAACACAAAATCTTTCCAAAACCCTACGAATTCCACGAACCTGAGTTACGGAAGCCTCTGCAAAGAGAATAAGATCGTCGGCGAAACAAATATGAGACAATTTCGGGCCCAATTGAGATAAACGTATCGGTTTCCATCTCCCCTCCGCAACTTCCGTATCAATATTGTAGCTTAATGTTCCTTTGGTTAAGGTAATCTCTAAATTCTTTTGGTTGTATCCTTAACTTGTTTTGTTCTCCTTGTCTTTATCTTTTTTGCCAAGGAAAGTAATCCTTAGGATGTAATTTGTAACTCCTAAACCTTTCATTAATATAAAGTATTAACATTCTTAGCCAAAAAAAAAAAATCATTTTCATGCAGAACATGGAATATCGAAGACCAATGTTCTTAACAAGCGCAAGAAGCCTTGTTTTTTTTTTGAGAAAATCTTTTTGTTGCATCATAAATAATCCTTTCCTTCCTTGGCTTGTTGACCTAGGACATTTGTATTCTTTGCTAATGTTGTTGCCATTATAACGACGAAACAAAGCGTTAAAAATCTTTGGTTTTAGGGAAATTAATTATTTAGCGACAGCAATAAATTTCAATCACACTTCCATTATTGATTTCAATCCCATTTAGGTGTATGTTGTTTATTTGTTACAGTATAGCAGTAAATCAGAAAAGGTTAATTAAGTGTATAATAGGTTAGAGACCTTTTATTAGGTGTATAACATGTCCTAATTAGAAATTTAACTAATACCCACTTAAAAAAATTGACTGAAATACCCTTAATGATCTAATTAGTTGGCTATTATGTTAATTAAAATAGTTGACTATATGTTGATTAAAATAGTTGACTATGTAATACATTGTCTATGTAAACGAGTGTTTGCTATTTTAGTTATAATATAGTTCACGTTGTGATTAATTCACTATAATAATAGTTGACTATTTATGCATGCATAGTCAGCTATTTCGGTTATTTTTAAAGATTTATTTGCGAATAGTCAACTATCATATCAAAACATAGTTGACTATGTAAAATATTGTCTATGTAAACGAGTGTTTGTTATTTTAGTTATAATATAGTTCACTTTGTGATTAAACGAGTGTTTGTTATTTTAGTTATAATATAGTTCACTTTGTGATTAATTCACTATAATAATAGTTGACTATTTATGCATGCATAGTCAACTATTTCGGTTATTTTAAAAGATTTATTTGTGAATAGCCAACTATCATATCAAAACATAGTTGACTATGTAAAATATTGTCTATGTAAACGAGTGTTTGCTATTCTAGTTATAATATAGTTCACTTTGTGATTAATTCACTATGATTATAGTTGATTACTTATTAATGCATAGTCAGCTATCCGGTTTTTTATTTTTAACATTTATCTACAAATAGCCAGCTATCAGATTAAAACATAGTCGACTATTGTAACTGAAAAATAGAATAAGGGTAAAATAGTCATTCTAGATATAGTGCATGTTATTTAACTAATTATAATTTAGGTTATGTTAGATCCTTAATTATTGGTGTAATAGGTATTATGGATGCTAATTTCCAAAAAAAAAAAACAATTAGCAACCGAAATGCATCTGTTAACGATATATATTTCCAGTGCCATTTCATGATTTCTTGTGGTCCGTTGCACTCCATGTTTTACGGTTCCTACAAGTTGAACTGGACATGAAAACAGACATATTTTATATTGAATGAGGGGTTTTACATGTTTATATCGAATGAGGGGGTTTACATGTTTTTTTTTTGTGTGAATATATTTTTGTTTGGCATATTTTCATATTTTCATATTATGAATTTGCTTATGAAAGAGGATACATAAGTGAAAGGTGGAACTGATCTAGAACGTTGGTAGCATGATTATTGGTGATCCTGGTGGATCTAATTAGAGGGTCCTATGATTAAACAAGTATTAATCAGAAGTTTAGAGGATCCAAAAATAAAGAAAAGTGTCTAATATAGGCGATGCTTTGAAAATCGGACCGGACTGGCCGGTTGAACCGGTTAAACCGAGAATCGGAAGATCATCCGGTTTGGTTCGTCATGGAAAATCGGAATTGATAAAAACCGTTAAACCCGGACTAAAACCGGCTAAAACCGGTAAACAGGCATGAACCGGAACATACCTAAAACCCAGTTCTTAGATCTTGAGAGCTTTTCACCATTATTCTTCTGCATTTTTCATGTCGATCTGTTTTGATCTATTCGTTTATATCTTGATTGAAGAGTATCGGAAGGAACGGAAACAAAATTTGACAGAAGATTAAAATTTTAAACACAAAAAGAGAAATGGATGAAGTGGGCGGCGGTTGTGAGCGAGAGAGGTAGAGTAAATAAGTTTTTAGGCTTTTAGGGTCTACCAGTGTTCTTTATTTTTAATAAATAATTGTTTTCCAAAATAAGCAAATGTACGTTGACCATTTTATATGGGAATAATATATTGCTATAAAGAAATTTAGATGTATATCTGATAACATACTTTCTAGGATTTTGGAGATATTACATTTTGGAAAATATTATCATATATATATTGGTAAAAAGTTGAACCCGGTTGGACCGGGTTGACCCGTGACCCGGAAGCTATTCCGGTTCGTTCGCCGGTCCGGTTTTAAAAACATTGAATATAGGATATTTCTCGCTTGACGTGGCATGTTTTTACTGGCAGATGAAAAAAAAAGAAACAGGAGAAAATTTTTCTGCGTTCCTCTTGTTTTATTTTTCCAATAATATCTCTTCCTCTCCCTCGCTTTGTTTTCTCCGAAGGCGATTCGGAGCCGATATCATACTCCTCCGTCGATTCGTGATGAAACGCCGATTTGGAAGGAGAAATCAATAGGAAATCGCCGGATTATTGGTGGATTATCCGGGGTGAAAGAATCTAGGTCAGAATTGGCGGTTACGGTTCACAAAATCAACCGGATATTTGCTCATCGGAAATCAATCGGGTCATCATCATCTCTACGCCGATTTGTAAGGTTTGTTTGACTAATCGACGAAATCTATGTCTTATTTTAGGGATTGGTTCTCCAAATTAGGGATCTTCAGATTTGGGATTTACATATACTTGTAATTAGGGTTATTCTCCTCATCGAATTTGGTTTAATTAATACATGCAGACAAGATTCGCCCTCGTAAACCTTTCAAGTTTACAAATGTTTTGGCACAAGATCTTGGGTTTGTGGAATCAATAAAGGAGTTGTGGGATAGTACAGAGCCGCTACATGTATCTACATTAGCACTATATCGATTTTCGAAGAAGCTAAAAGCTTTAAAACCGCAACTTAAGGCTATGAGCAGAGCCAGGCTAGGCAACTTGACAAAGGAGACAAAGGCAGCTTTTGAAGTGCTTTGTCAACGTCAAAATGAAACACTCAGAAACCCAACTAGTGAGGCGATGAGGAACGAATCTGAAGCTTATAACCGATGGATACATGTCTCTGAACTTGAAGAAAAGTATTTGAAACAAAAATAAAAGCTCCATTGGTTAAAAGTTGGAGATGGGAACAACAAAGCTTTTCATCGAGCAGTGAAAATTCGAGAAGCAAGGAATACAATTAAATAAATCAAGTGCCCTGATGGAACCATTGTGAAAACTCAAGAGGAAATTAAGAAGGAGGCCGAGAGATTTTTTCATGAGTTCTTAGCTTACAAACCAGAACAGTACCAAGGTATAACAGAGGAGAGTTTACGGGAGTTACTTAAGTTTTGTTGTGATGAGAATGATTGTTTGAACCTTGTCCGTGATTTCACAGAGACTGAGATTCGTGCAGTCTTATTTGCAATGCCACAAGATAAAGCCTCAGGGCCTGATGGCTATACACTACAAGAAAACAGGGCCATTTGCAACAGCCGTTTTCGTCGCAAAACCGTTGCAAATGGCGAATTGCGACGATTTTAGGTTTGTCGCAACTAGCTCGTTGCAAACTGAAAGTTGTCGCAAAAGCGCCGCAAATTCAAGTTTCGTTGCAAAACCGTCGCCAAAATCTCGACGGATTTGCAACAGTATTGCGGCGTCATTTTGCGGCTGTTTCGCGAGTAAATAATTTGCGACGAAATTGCGGCTAAAGCTTTTGCGACTTATTTGCGTTTAAATGGTTTGCGACGAATTTGCGGCTATAATTTTTGCGACGATTTTGCTGTTATAAGATTTGCGACTAAATTGCGACTAAAATTTGCGACGGTTTTGCGACTCTATTTTGCGACGTATATGCGACAATTTTCAACTCTTTTTTTATTATTATTATTTATATTATTAATTAAAAAAAAAATTTCGTAAATATTTTAAATTTAAAATTAAACATAAAATAAAGTATTTTAAAACCAAAAACAAATAAAAGCTAAATCCGAAAAATACACAAATCTAATCGAAACAAATATCATCGATCGGATCCTCGGTCCTCGATGTGCCTCCAGCTTCTTCTTCGTCTTCGTCTTCTTCCCCATCTAGAATCTCGCCAAGGGTGGGGTTCGTCTTCGCTAACTCCGCGAACATCCTATCATAGGTGTTGGTCTTCCTCGCTAAGGTTTTCTTCGTCTTCCCTAACTCTTTTCTTGTTTTATGGAGCTCTTCTTTTGTTTCATGGAGCTCCTTGACTATTTGCGGATCCGTCGCCAATCTCGAAACGGGACAAAATGGCACTCCGTGATCATCCGTCCGGATAGATCCAGTAAATGCCATCTTTCCCTTACGGTTTCGAGGAGCCAACTACAAAATAAAATTAAAAGTTTACAATTTTACATAAATGATAATAATATAATTTTATTTTTAAATTGTTAATAGTATTATTTAAAATTGTGAATAAAATTAAAAAAAAAAATTAAGTTTTTACCTGTGATGCGACACGGTTGACCTCCATCGGTGTCACCTGAGTAGGTAGACCATCGGGAGTAAGCTGGGTTGATAGTTCGCCGACTCGCTCAATGACATCGTCGTGGAGCTTGTGGACACGTTCATCAACCCATGTCCCGTCCGGCCTGCGGTGGGTCTTCTCCCAAACCTCTGGCATCGTTGCGGGAACTCCTTTTTCCACCGTCTGACAATGAAAACATATTAGAAGTTCAAATTGTTGTGAGCATAAAAATTGAAAGTAAAAAATATAATAACTTACAATGTTAACAGCATGTTGAGCATAGGAAATCTGGCCCGAACAGTGTTTTGAAGGCTGGTCAGTATCGCCAACCTTCGTCAATCGAGCAGCCTTGCACCGGGCAGCAATCTCCTTCGATTTCTCCAACTGCCAGAAGGCGACAAGGCCATCCCAAATATTGGGATTGAAGAAAGATGGCATACATACCTTCGGATCCGGATTCAAAAGCCACTTCTCCTTCCACCGTCCTATTTGGTTGTTCAGACGGTTCTTCGCTTTCTCCTCAAATGCCTCACGAACTAAACCATCAATCGCGGGGTCCCAATAGTATTTTTGCTGCAAATTGTCAGAAATTAGAACATAAGTTATAAAATTACAAAATTGAATAAATTTATAAATAAATAAAAGTTAAAAAAAAAAAAAAAAATTTACCGCAAATTGTTTGTACCACCGATCCTTGGTCTCCAGGTTAACAAACTTCCAGCTCGTGTGGCACATCTTGAAATCTCGCTCTATGATCTTCCTAACATCTTTTCCGACCGAATTTTTGCAAAACCTAAAAAATAATATAAAAGCATATATTAATAATTATTAAACAAAATAAAATTAAAACTATGTAAAAAAAATACTTACCACACAGCGTTAGGGTTGTCGGTAGTGGTAGGGTCAGGTACTAAATGGGGAAGAACCTGCCGTCCTGGAGTAACGAGAAGCTGCGCGAAGGTCATGTCATCCCATGAAGGAACTGGTCCAGGGTTTGGGCCAGGGGTTGGCTCGGGAGGTGGCGTCGGCTGTGACTCAGGAATCCCGGAACCAGAGTGGGAAGCAGAGGCCTGCGAGGGATGTCTACGCTGTCGCTGTCCTGATCGTGAATGACCAGTACCACGACCAGTACCGGACTGTACGAACTCTAACCACTCGTTCTCTTCTGCCATCTAAATTTGATAATTTTTGAAATTAGTTATTGCATTTTAAAAAATATATAATTTAATATTGATTTTAACAATTGTAATAATAACATTAAATTAATCTAATCAACATTACAGATCAAAATAATTTAACATAATTAGTAAATTAAAAATTCTAATTAGTTAATCCTAAAATCCCAAGTACAATTTCATTCCTAATTAATTATTCCTAACCATTCGCAAAATTTAAAATTCATAAAAGAAAAGAAAAATTTAGAGATTTACCTTATGAGCTCGGGATCGGGAATGATTAGGAAGGTCGATGGCACTTTTTATTAGAGAGAGAAAAGTGATTTTGTTGAGAGATAAGTGATTTTGTGAGGAATGAGCGAGGGATTGGATTTCCTTATATAGGAAAAAAAAACCTCGCAAGTTCGTCGCAAATCGGTTGCTAAATGGGCCGAAAATTTGACCCAATACATGTTTGCCGCCCACGACTTTTCGTTTGCCGCGCACAAATCGTCGCAAATACCTCGCAAAAATTAAAAAACCGTCGCAAAAGCCTCGCAAAGTGTGAATTTCTAGGTGAATGAATGATCAGTTAATATAGTTGACAGTGATTTTAGTCGCAAACGTGTAGCAAAGTTTGCTACGTTTTTGCGATGAAATCGTCGCAATTGCGTTGCAATTTAGAAATTGCAACGTATTTGCGACGACTTCGTCGCAAATCCCACGCAAATTAGGTTTAGGGTATACTTAGGGGTTTGGATGTTTTAGACCAAAAATATGATTCATAACATGTAAATATACACTTTTTGGGGTCCTTAGTGCATGTATGAAGCAGAGTTAGTGTACTAATTGAAGTTTTCCGTAAAATCGGCAAAAATGATAGATTGATCGAATTCTTAGTATAAGTACATGTATATCATACTTCGTTATATATGTTTCTCGAAAATGTTTTGAAAAGTTATATTTCAATAATTACAGAGGGATTGTTATTTATTAGACTCATACATTTACATTCGAAGAAGAGCTAATTAAAAGGTTATACAAAACGTATTGGTTAGAGTTTAGGGTATAGGAATTTGCTACGGTCTTGCGAGGCAATCGTCGCAAGTTCGTCGCGAATAGAAGGCTTTGCGACGCAATTGCGACGACTCCCTCGCAAAACAGTAGCAAATGCCTATACCCTAAACCTTTGTGTTAATTACCAATTCTTATTACTTGGACATTGATGCAAATAATTTTATTTATCAATTACGGCCTCTATGATATGTTTATATTCCAAAAATGGCCTCTATGATATGTATATATTCCAAATAGAGCAAATTTAAACAATAAAAATAATGAATTGCTTAGTGTATAGGGTAAAGACATTTGCAACGGTTTTGCGACGCCTTCGTCGCAAAATCGTTGCAAACGTTCATAATTGCGACGTAATTGCGACGAAAGCGTCGCAAAACAGTAGCAAATGCCTATACCCTAAACCTTTGTGTTAATTACCAATTCTTATTACTTGGACATTGATGCAAATAATTTTATTTATCAATTAGGGCCTCTATGATATGTTTATATTCCAAAAAGGGCCTCTATGATATGTATATATTCCAAATAGAGCAAATTTAAACAATAAAAATAATGAATTGCTTAGTGTATAGGGTAAAGACATTTGCAACGTTTTTGCGACGATTGCGTCGCAAAATCGTTGCAAACGTGCATAATTGCGACGTAATTGCAATGAAAGCATCGCAAAACAGTAGCAAATGCCTTTACCCTATACCTTTGTTTAGGTTGCAGTCATTTAGTTGTTATTTCGAGTTACGTGGCAAATTCAAGGTTATATCAGATTATTTAGGGACTCGTTCAACGGTGGCATTTGTATGCAACAGTGATCGAGCCCCTAAATAATCCGATCCATCCATGAATTTTGTTATGAAGGTAAACGTGGATTCCAAACCTCTGTTAAAATGCTTCGACAGAAACTTTGATTCCTAATAGTGGATTTAGCCTCATAATGTACTCTGAATGCCATATCCGGCATTATAGTAGATTATAGGGCTAAATCCACCGTTTGGAATCAACTCACTATCGACATATGTGAAGAGATATGTGAGGAATGAGCGAGGGATTGGAATTGATTTTATAGGAAAACCTTTCCTCGCAATTCACTCGTAATTTAGTCGCAAAAAGGCCCGATTTTTCCACCCAATGCATGTACTATCAATTAATAGAGTTGACCGTAATTGTAGTCGCAATGCATGTACTGTTATAACTTATATATAAATTTTACCTTTAGTATGATCATCGCGTCCCCCAATCCATTAGGTTCCATTTTATGAATCACTCCTACCACATATGGTACGTGACGCCATTTTATGCAACTCTTTTACCAGTGTCCACCCACGGGTGTGTCCACCTGTATATATTCAACGTAGAATAAGTAAACTATATATAATTAAATTGTCAATTAACAAAATATACAAACTCAGAAATATAATATATTAATAATAAAAAAATTTCATTATACCTGTTAATTTGTTGACATTAGCAATTGTCGTCTTCCAAAGGACATCGGTGAACGATGGATCTTCTGCCTCGACAACACAGTTAACCATTTGTACATGTCTCTCATAAGAATTGCATGCTTCCAACATCGATTCTTCAAGTTTTTTCCTTGCCCGTTCTTCTGCTTGTCTCCCACCAGCCGGACCCGGAATCAAAGATCGACTGTTATCCATATTTGTTGAAGTATAGAATGCGAGGTAATTAATGTGGATATAAAATCGATTTTATAGAATGTTCATTTCAGTTTGCGACTAAATTGCTACTATTTTCCAAGACTTTTGCGACCGATTTGCGACTTAAATATTACACATATAAACAAGTAAGAATCAATTAAAACGTGTGTAACCAACTTGCGTCACAAATCCCTCGCAACACTTAAATCGTCGCAAATGCGACGCACGTTTTGTGACCAGTTTGCGTCGAGTTGTAATTTTGGACGCACAAGCGTCGCAAACGTTTATTCGACGCAAAATCGTCGCAAAATGTGCGTCGAAGTTGCGTCTAAACATTTCCACAGACGCCAAATCGTCACAATTTTGCGACGGTTTTGCTGCTATATTTTCCCACACAAATTAGCGACGTTTTTGCGTCATTTTGCCAAATGTCGTCGCCGATTGGTCGCAAAATCGTCGCAAATTTGCGAGGCTTTATTTCCGTCGCAAATTTCCGTTGCAAATGGCCCTGTTTTCTTGTAGTGATACAATGGAGTTTTTAAAGGCGGCTTGGTCAATAGTTGGACAAGATTTTGTGGTTGCTGTTCAATCTTTTTTTCAAAAAGGATTCATACCTAAGGGAGTTAACACAACAATCTTAGCACTAATACCAAAAAAGAAGGACGTAAAGGAGATGAAAGATTACCGCCCCATTTCTTGCTGCAATGTCATCTATAAGGTTATATCGAAGCTCATTGCCAACAGACTCAAGCTTATTCTTCCAAAGTTTGTCTCCTCAAACCAATCAGCTTTTGTAAAAGATCGCCTTCTCATGGAAAATGTTCTTTTGGCATCCGAACTAGTGAAAGACTATCACAAGGACTCAGTATCATCTCGTAGTGCAATGAAGATTGATATATCTAAAGCTTTTGACTCAGTTCAGTGGCCATTCCTTCTCACTACCCTCACTGCTCTTAATTTTCCGCCTAAATTTATCAAATGGGTTGAGTTATGTGTCACGACAGCCTCATTTTCAGTGCAAGTAAATGGTGAACTTGCAGGACTATTTAGAAGTGAAAGGGGTCTCAGACAAGGTTGTTCTCTATCTCCTTACTTGTTTGTTATATGTATGAACGTTCTCTCCAAAATGATTGATAAGGCTGCATTAGAGAGACGGATTGGGTATCATCCACGCTGTCACAGTCTTAAGCTCACTCATCTATGTTTTGCGGATGACCTACTAGTCTTTACAGATGGGAAAAAACGATCAATTGAGGGTATACTTGAGGTTTTTAACCACTTTGCTGAGTTTTTAGGACTACAAATAAGCCTTGAGAAATCAACTATATACATGGCAGGGGTTGTAGACTCTGACAAAGAGGCGATTCTGCATACTTTCCCTTTTGCATCGAGAGCTCTTCCTGTTAGATACCTTGGACTACCGTTGCTCACAAAGCGGATGACGGTTAGTGATTATACTCCACTTATAGAGAAGATTCGAAACAGGATAGGCAATTGGACAGCAAAGTACCTCTCTTTTGCTGGTCGCTTGCAACTCATCAGTTCTGTTATTCAAAGTCTCACAAATTTTTGGATATCAGCATTTAGACTACCGAATGAATGCATCAAAGAAATTAACAGAATTTGCTCCGCTTTTCTGTGGTCTGGCCCGGATTTAAACACCAAAAAAGCTAAAGTTGCGTGGACTGAGGTATGTAAACCTAAAGAGGAGGGTGGTTTAGGTTTACGATCATTAAAAGAAGCAAATAAGGTCAGTTGCTTAAAACTCATATGGAGACTCCTTTCGTCAAACTCTCTTTGGGTAAGGTGGATTCAGCTATATCTACTAAGGAAAGGATCATTCTGGTCGATCCGAGAGACTACTTTGATGGGGTCTTGGATGTGGAGGAAATTACTTAAGTATCGAGAGTTGGCCAAAAGTTTTGTGAAGACGGAAATAAAAAGTGGCACCAACACTTTCTTTTGGTATGATATTTGGTCTCCCTTGGGGCAGCTAATTGATGTTGCAGGTCCTCGAGGATGCATTGATATGGGCATCCGACTTCACTATTCAGTGGCTGAGGTGGTGTTGCACCATAGAAGAAGAAGGCATCGGACTGCTCCTTTTAATCAAATAGAAGATGCAATAGATGAGCTTCGCAGTCGGGGGTTGGTGGCTGGACACGATATAGTGTTATGGAAAGGCAAAGGAGATACCTACAAGAAGGTTTTTAGTACACGGGCAACTTGGAATGCTACTCGTTTGGTTCAGCAACGAAAAGACTGGTACAAAGGTATTTGGTTTCCTTATGCCACACCTAAGTACTCTTTTTTGGCTTGGCTTGCCATTTTAAATAGACTTGCAACTGGTGATAGAATGATAAATTGGAATATTGGTGCTACTTCTTCTTGCATCTTCTGTCAAGATCCGGTGGAAAGTCGAAATCACTTGTTCTTTGCTTGTAGTTTCTCCACAGAGATTTGGTCAAGTTTGCTTCGTAAACTGCTAAATCGGCGCTACTCTACAAGTTGGGACAACATAGTTAAGCTTCTGATTGATAACTCCTTACCAAAGCACCACTTGTTTTTAGTAAGATACTCGTTTCAGCTCTTCATTCACTCGATATGGAGGGAAAGAAATGCTAGACATCATGGGGAAAATCCAAGGACCTCAAATAGATTGGCTCAGCTTTTGGATGAACAAATACGACATAGGATCTCCTCTATTGATGCTATGGGAGATCGGAGATACGAAGGGTGTATGCAAGTTTGGATTGCATCAAGATGAACGAAAATTTTCAATGTCAAAATTAGTTTTAGTCTATTTACTTTCGGAATCGTAAACGAAAACGATGCATTTATGTAACAAAGTCTTTTTGAAATAAATTTTACATTTTATTCAAAAAAAGAATTTGGTTTAATTGGTTTTAGGGTTGTGGAGATCGACTAGCGATTGGAGAGAGCGAGGATAAGAGGTTGAAGACGAAGTACAATAACGCCATCTTCGTCATTAAACGAGCTCTTGCTCTTTACTCGTGAGCTCTCTCTCTTCTCTTATTGCTTCTTTAGGAATCTGAAAAAGATAACATGGATTTTAAAGTTGTGCAATGAATTTTGTGGATCATGCTATATCAGTGAATTTACTAGTAGCAGCAGTAGTATCATGGATTTTAAGTATACGTTAGTTATTGGTACTTTACTTAGATTTATGTTAGACATATACAAATAATCCAATACATATTTGACCTTTGTTTGAATTTAAAATGATCGTTTAGGTTGAATATTCTTATGGGGTTTTCGATTTCTTCATTCCATAGTAGAACATATACAAGAGAGTAGAGATACTAGGTTGAGTGAACTTGTGTTGTTGATTTAATAAGTAACTTTACCCTAATTCAGTGTTTGTTTTATTTTTCCTGTGTTCTCTCAAGTAAGTGGCTTCTCCACTTTCAGACTGATCCAAATGCCAAGTAACCAAAGTTTAAATTTGAAACTGAGATTTGTTCTTGGTTTTACATGACTGTGTTAGTGTCTCTTTGATATGTTATCAATCTTGTATGTTCTCATTCATATTTGTTTACAGTTTTTTAAACACACAAAAAATGATATGTGATAATCCAAGATTTGTATATGTCTTGGGTTCTTGTATTTATAATTTCAGATTTTTTTATTTCCTCTAATTTGAGTTTTGTTCCAAATGATTTGAGGTTACCACAATGGAGAAGAAGGCAAAGAAGAGAGTGCAGTATCAACAGGTATGTATCTCTTCATAGTCATATATTTGGTTTAACAACACAAAATGTTCTGATGCATTTCTTTTTTTGGTTTGTTCAGGTTATATGATAATCATTGCTCCATCTTGTATGTTTATAATTTGGAAAATTTTATGTTTAAAATTTTTTTTTATGTCATCTGTTTTTCTAATTTTGTTAAACTTCTTTATATTTTAAATGTTTGTTTTATTAAATTGTTTTATAACATAAAATAAATTATTAATATTTCTTTAGACATTTGGGTGTCTCCAATGGAACGGTCCAAACCGAAAGTGTCTTAAAACGTAAAACTGAATTAATTAATACTTTAGACACCCACTAATTAGATCCTATTGGATCTGCAATAATCATGCTCTAAGGAAGCTGATGTTGAGCTATTTAGCTATCTGATGACATATTAATTTGTAACTATATAATTTTTCTATTGAATAGTCATAACGAAATTTTACTTTTCCTTGTCATTTATAAAAAGTTATTTATTTCATGCTCTACCCTTCTACTATTTTATCTTGCATGTTTGCCATCTTGGCCATAGCTTTAGGCGTTGTGGTTAACACTTGGTTTAATGTCATTAACATTGAGTCACTACTCACTAACACTATTTTTTTTCTAGCATTATGCAGAGTTAGTGAATTTGGATAATTTGGATGCATGGTAAGGTGCAGCATAGTAGTCGTAAGATCGGCACGAGAAGCCTAAGAAAATAGGTGGAAAGCACTCGTTCTAGCCTGATAACCCGACCCGAACATATTTAGGGACGTGAAGTACGTTATCCGAACCCGGACATGTCATTGGCAATAAATACTCTTATATTATTTTCATAAAAAGGATATGAATTCTGATTAAGGATTCATATACTAAGCTCATTCTCTCTAGAGCTGAGAGCCTATTCCCACCCTTTTTGGTTGTTAGAGCCTATTCCCACTCTTTTAACCTCACATACTTGTTGAGAATCCCTTATTGAGATATAGGAGGCCTAGACTATATGAAAGGTCAACTAACCTCAATAAGTGTTTTTCAAAAGTATGTGGTGATTGATGACAACTATAATAACAATTAAATGTTTCGCGTACCGAAAAAGAGTGCTCTTCTTTGCTTTTTTGTTCTTCACGAAGATTTAAAAACACTTATGACCAACGATGATACTGACAAGCATGGAGTATTATACCATTCCTTTTGTTGTCTCAAACGACGGAAAAACACAAAATATACTCAACTTGCAAAAACTCAACTTGCATATTACGACTGATAGCTGGCAAGTGATGATTAACAACAACATTAAACTAAAAAACAAGAGGTTTTGGTTTAAGCTGCAGATTTAATCCTTATTGTTTGTTGACTTTTTTCTCTGCAAAAAGAAATGGAAAATGAGAAGGAGAATACAACAGTTTCGTCGCCGGCGGCGACTCAACATGTGATCGGAGAAGATGAGAGCATTCATATTCATAATGTAAAGGAAGAAGTGAAGAAACAATTTTGGCTCTCTGCACCACTCATCGGCGTGAGCTTTCTCCAATTCTCTCTCCAACTCATCTCCGTCATGTTCGTCGGACATCTCGGCTCACTTCCTCTCTCTGCCGCCTCCATCGCCACCTCCTTTGCCTCTGTCACCGGCTTCTCTTTCTTGGTTAGTTGCTCTCCATAATCTACGAAATTCCGTGTTTTGGTCAACCAATTAAAACAAAGTAATGATTTTGTTAACTTTCATTAGCTTCCAACTCAAAACTAATTGACAATAAGCAGATGAGTCCATGTCATTTATAAAGACATATACGTTAGCTTCCAACTCAGAACTAATTGACAATAAACTGTCACTTATTTATACATAAACGGTAACGTTAGTGTCTACTTCCGATATGGGAAACAATAGCTTCCAATGCGAGATATATTTCCCATACTTTGATCTCAACACCATAAATTGTTTCTGATTCGATTTTTTTCGCACAGATGGGAACAGCGACTGCGTTGGAAACACTTTGTGGTCAATCTTATGGAGCGAAAATGTATGGAAAGTTAGGGATTTACATGCAAAGAGCAATGTTTGTTCTGTTAATACTCTCGATTCCTCTCTCGATAATTTGGGCTTACACCGAGAACATTCTTGTCTTTGTTCACCAAGATAAATCCATTGCGAGACTCGCAGGGTCGTACACTAGATACCTTATCCCAGGCATCTTCGCATACGCGCTTCTTCAATGTTTAAACAGGTTCTTGCAAACGCAAAACAATGTGTTCCCTGTGTTTGTTTGCTCTGGTATCACTACTTGTTTTCACGTACTTCTATGTTGGGTCCTTGTGTTGAAGTCTGGTTTAGGACACAAAGGAGCTGCTCTTGCTATCTCAATTTCTTATTGGCTCAATGTCATTCTCCTCTCGTGTTACGTCAAGTTCTCTGTTTCTTGCTCACAAACATGGACCGGATTCTCTATAGAGGCTCTTAGCCACATCCCTGCTTTTATGAAGCTTGGTTTTCCTTCCGCAGTAATGTTCTGGTATACATAGTTCTTATCCCAATGATGTTTTTTCTAGTCCATGTTACTGAATCTTCTTTATAGTGTGATAATTTTTTTGGTATGCATATTGTGGTTATAGCTTAGAGCTATGGTCGTTCGAGCTTTTAGTTCTCTTGTCAGGACTACTTCCTAATCCGGTGTTAGAAACTTCAACTCTTTCAATCTGGTAAGATGGATTACATTCTATCTTTTGTCATTTGATATAGAGTTCTTGTTTTGACTGATTTCTGCTATGGTTTTCAGCCTTAATACTTCATTAACGGTATGGATGATCCCGGTTGGCCTCGGTGGCACTGCAAGGTCAGTACACAAATAATCAGAAAGAAAACCATAGGATGACAATTTTCATAATTTTTAGTACTATTAGTGTAATAACTCTGTCACTGGTCCTAGAACGGTTGAGGGGTGTTATAGTTAGTAACACTGTTTTTTTCCTCGGTCACAGCACAAGGATTTCAAATGAGTTAGGAGCAGGGAATCCAAAAGGAGCAAAGCTCGCTGTACGTGTGGTTGTAGCCATAGTAGTAGTAGAGGGTATTATGATTAATTCGGTTTTGTTGGCGATACGGAATAAATTGGGATATGCATTTAGTAGTGATCCAAAAGTCATCAAATATGTAGCATCAATGATACCGATTGTCGCGGCAGGCAATTTCCTAGATGGATTTCAATGCGTTTTGTCAGGTTTCTTTCATTAAAACAAAACTTTGTGAGGGTAACAATTATTTGGTTATGGTCTTTTGAAACCAAATCTTGTTGTATGTTTTTTTTTATTGCAGGGGTTGCTAGAGGATGTGGATGGCAGAAAATTGGAGCTTGTGTGAATCTTGGCTCATATTATCTAGTTGGAGTACCATTGGGGTTATTACTCGGTTTCCATTTACATTTTGGTGGTCGGGTAAGATCACATCTTGATGATTCTTTACTGTTCTAGAATCATGATAAGAGAAGAAACTTGCATAGTAAAATATCATTTCTTTTTGCAATTATTTTTAGGGGCTTTGGCTTGGCATCATATCGGCTTTAGTTGTTCAAGTGTTGTCTCTTTCCATCATTACATTGGTAACAAATTGGGATAAAGAGGTAATCAAAAACCTTGCTATGCTATCTAGTTTTGATTTTAAAATCTCATTTTTTCATAACGAATTTAATCGATGTTTTTGTTATTTGGAAAGGCCAAGAAAGCTAAACACAGAGTCGGATCTTCGGAGGAGGTTAGGGATGCTGAAACATCAGTGATATAGTGTATAATGTATAGTATGATCTGAATTGTTTAAAAATCGGATCTTCTCGGTCGACAAGATTAGAAACTTGTATCCAGTACAGAGTTAATTGGTGGCTAAAACTCGGAAACTACACTGTTGAATAGAAAAACAAACAATAAGCAAGACAGAAAATTTTGAGTGTTATCAGAGATCCTTTTTATGGTACAATGTGATTTGGGATTGATATCCTAGCTAGATCTCTTCAAAATCTTACAATACTTGTACTTGTTGTAAAAGTGAATAAGTTGAAACTATAGCTTATAGAGAGATAACTCATCAATCATTAAACTTACTCACAGAGATTACAAGTAATTAGAAGAAAAAAAAAGCAAGATAATCCATACATAATAATAATGCATACAATATGGAAACCATAATAATATGTGAGTTTGTTATAGTTGTAAGAATTAGTGTTGCATCTTGATGTTGCAACCTTCCTACAAACATGACATCTTTCTAAACCGAATGGAAACCGAAAACTGGTAAGTTCGATTCAATTCCATTCGGTCCCAAGCTTAGTAACACCAATTACAAAATCGACCATCGAAAACACACAAAAAATGCAAAAAACACCTTTCTAATTCACGACCGTCGAATTGGATCACGCCAAGCTGCGAACAAGGACCAGTGTATGAGCGCGACAAAGACCAGTAACGAGCCGATTCACGTTATTTCCGAGTTTCTTTGGCATTTATGTTCAGCGGAATTGTCGCTGTAAAATGGGGCCAATGCGTTTATCACACACACACCTGTCTTCTACACGTCTCCTCTTACAACCACAACCTTGTAACTTGTCTTGTCTTCTCTTATATAAACCTCAATGTCTCCGATTTCGTTTTCCACAAGATTTCAAATTATGACGAAGCTTCTAGACATGAACAATCATAATACCCTTTGCTTTCAGGAAGGTTTTTGCCGTTCTAGGTAAAGAAAGTTTACATTTTTCTCTTATCGCTCTACTTGAAACTTGCTTAATCAGATAAAAAAGTCTGTTACTTTATGTGAATTTCGTTTTGGGTTTCTCATTTTCTGTATAAAAATGTCTCCTTTTTAGTTGAAATTGGTCTAGAGACATTGAAACAGGAGTTTACAGTGTCTAATTATTTGAGAAATGGATAAATTGGGTCAATTAATGATTATATAAAGAATCAGAATCTGATTGGAAACAGATTGCATAATGAGTTAATGGATGAATACGGCCACTTGTTGCAGACCAAATGTTGCTACTTTGGCTAATCCACCATTTCTGCTATCTGGTGGATATTGCAGCAAAACCTGTAACAACCCCTCTCGCTTGAAATTGTGAGCTCCTTTTTGATTTCATCCATTTACATATTCTAATTCAGCAAAAGTGGTTATTGCATACTGATTTGATGATTACATTTTCTATTTAGTAAAGTAGATTTTAAGTTGAAGAACACTAGTATGTGCAAATATTATAGTTGAGATGAATTTTAGCCTTTCTTTAAGTCTTCCACGATGTCAATGCGGTTTCGGTCTCTATGGCTTTGAAGTTATAGTTAATGAACAGTAGTATGCCGCCAAATTACAATGCGGTTTTGCTCTCTCTGGATTTTTAAGTTTATAGTTGAGAAAATTGTATCTGTGATTTCTAGTCTTGCTTTAAGTCGCTAACAATGCGGTTTTGGTGTTCTCTGGAGTCAGTTCTTGTTATGCAACACTATCTGCTGTGGTAAAGAAGCAAACATCAGCTTTTGATGGAAAAGAAGCAGCTTCGCTTGTGGAAAACCTCAGAAGCAACTTCAATACCGGCAGAACAAGGAGCTACGAGTGGAGAATTTCTCAGCTTAAAAACATTGTTAGGATGATTGATGAGAAGGAGAGATTGATCACTGAAGCTTTGTATCAAGATCTTTCCAAGCCTGAGCTTGAAGCTTTTCTAGCTGAGGTTTCCAGTTTACCTTTCCTTCTCTGCATTCTAATTATTTACTGTGAAGTCACTTTAATGTCATCTTGTTCTCTCAGATTTCGAATACTAAATCATCATGTGAGCTTGCGATTAAAGACTTGAAGAACTGGATGGCTCCAGAAACGGTAACTAGAACCGTTCGATCTTTGCTGCTTCATCGATATGTTCCCAGTCTAAACCATTTGCCTGATATATATGCTTGAAACTTTCAGGTCAAAACTTCTGTGACAACATTTCCATCGTCCGCGGAAATAGTCTCAGAACCGCTCGGAGTTGTTTTGGTTATCTCAGCCTGGAATTTCCCTTTCCGTAAGCTCAAATTTGTTTTCTTGAAATTTTGTCTCATTAAAAAGAAAACAATTCAAGTTTATAATGTCATATTGATGATACTATTGTTCCTCAGTATTGTCCGTTGAGCCAGTCATTGGAGCTATTGCAGCTGGTAATGCGGTTGTGCTGAAACCTTCGGAAATTTCTCCCGCAACATCTTCTCTTTTAGCAAAGTTGTTCAGTGAATACTTGGACGAAACAGCAATCAGAGTTATCGAAGGCGGAGTCCCTGAAACAACTGCTCTACTCGATCAGAAATGGGACAAGATATTCTTCACTGGTTTGCCTTTTCAAGAATATTTATGTTTTGATTTTGCTCTCACGAAAACATGATTTTGACTAGTTTACGTCTTTTTAAGGTGGAGCAAGAGTTGGTCGCATTGTGATGACTGCAGCTGCGAAGAACCTTACTCCGGTGGTTCTTGAACTTGGTGGGAAGTGTCCAGCTCTTGTTGATTCAGATGTTAATCTACAAGTTAAGATCTATCTCTACTTATAAAGCATAAAAATAGATAAAATTAAAATCGTATACTCTAATCGTGGTGTTATGATTAATGAAGGTGGTTGCTAGGAGAATCATAGCAGGGAAATGGGCTTGCAACAACGGACAAGCTTGCATTGGTGTCGATTACGTGATCACAACAAAAGATTTCTCATCAAAATTGGTAAAAGGCTACTTAAAATAAAAGCTAATTTAATCACAATACTTTGTTTTTGTTTCTCTCAAGCTTGGTGATGCAAATACAGATAGATGCTCTTAAGACTGAACTAGAGTCATTCTTTGGAAAAGCACCATTAGAATCAAAGGACTTGTCGCGTATAGTGAACTCTTTCCACTTCAAACGGTTGGAGGGTATGCTAAAAGAGAATGGAGTCGCCAACAAAATTGTTCATGGAGGCCAAACAATCGAAGATAAGCTGTGAGTGAATATGTGTCCATTCGATAAAATAGGTTCATGGAGTTTAAACAGTACTGTCACTCTAATATGTAACTTCCTTTGCAGAAAAATATCTCCAACGATACTAGTAGATGTCGCAGAGGAATCTTCCTTGATGCGGGAAGAGATATTTGGACCGTTACTTCCTATAGTTACAGTACAGAAGATTGAAGATGGTATTCAGGTTATACGGTCAAAGCCAAAGCCTTTAGCGGCTTATCTCTTTACAGACAACAAAGAGTTGCAGAAACAATTCGTGCAGGACGTGGCTGCAGGAGGAATTGGTGTCAATGATACCGTCTTGCACGTAATTAAAGAAACATTACCAATGTTCTGTTTTCCAAAATGCTAGCTTTTCTTAAGATGGTTTGTTTTTTCTTTGCAGGTAACTGTTAAAGATTTACCATTTGGAGGGGTTGGGGAGAGCGGGATCGGGGCTTACCACGGGAAATTCTCGTATGATACGTTTAGCCACAAGAAAGGAGTTCTTTACAGGAGCTTTGTCGGGGACTCGGATATTAGATACCCTCCTTACACACCCAAAAAGAAGACAGTGCTTAAGGCTTTGCTTTCTGCAAACATATTTGGTGCTATTTTGGCTTTCTTTGGGTTTTCTCAAGACTCATGATCACATGAGAAAGTTGAATATTTACATGGGGATATAATATAAGATCATTGTGAAACTTAAGTTAGCACGAATAAAACATAGGGGTAGTTGAGATGAAATCAAAGGACTTGAAAATTATAAACATATTATAATAGTTATCTTAGATTGTATTTGCATTTGGTTTACTGTTTGTGCGTGTTTGGCAATGATATGATTGAATTTTAAACTCAATTACTATGTCGCAATAGTATTTAGGGATTTAGTATTCGAAGACAAATTTTGCACACTAGTGATATAGTATTTGTTTTTCGATTTTCAAATTCTGAAAGTAGAAGCTTACAAGACAAGAAGATGTAAGCAAGTAAACATGCAAGAGGAAACGATAAATTGATTGGAAATTAAGAAACTAATCTATAATAATGAATATAATTACCGATAATTCAAAATTACACAGCTAATTTCATTATCATCGTCTATATAAAACTACGATTGATGGTCACACCAAACTTCTATAAGCGACAAAACGTTGCCTTAATCACGATCGACGGTCACACCAAACTACAAGAGAGAGTCCTCGATTTCTCCAAATGGACCACACCAGCTGTACAGTCACCATAATCGAAACAAGAATTAGTTAGCTAAAAGTGTTTAAAAAAAAAAAAAAAAAAAATTAAAGTATTTTAGCTTCTAGGGTTATAATTTTATTTATTTATTTATTTAGAGATTAAGTAAGAAAGTATTAATGATAACAACTGTCATGGTAAACTCTGTTGAATTCCAGATATAATGGAGATTTGAAATCTACTTATCATAAATACAAATTGGTTAGGATAAAAATAATAACTACTCATTAGAATGAAGATCAATAATGCCAAATCGCATTTAACCGTACCATGCACTTATCTCACACGTCACACTCTCAAGTCTTTATCAAACATAAATTTTAGTAGTAATTTATACCCATTTGTTTTACTATTAATGAACAACTCGTAAATATGGTTTTCTTCCCAACCATATCTCTTTCACATTGAGATCTGCGCACCATTCTTCCGCCTTAAATTATAAATGTAAATTATCAAAAAAATTCAATTTTTGTGTTGATGCGCCCATGCATACCCTAAATGATCTTTGTATCTACTTCTCCATTCCCATCAATTTAATATTTTACCTTAATAGATGAAATAACAGTCAATGTCTTCAATCATGTAGGGAAAATATGTAGGTATCTTTATTTGCTTATAGAAGAAATCCTTTTGCTTGAGTTTGTTTGTTTCTTTACTTAAGAAAAAATCACCAAAATAGAAAGATTTGTTTAGGTTATGAGATTTCACCATATAGCTAAAAAGGTAATTACATGTTACCTTACGATAATGTCTTAGTTTTCTGAATTCTGAAGCAAGAGAGATGCGAAATTTATGGATGTGATGAATATAAAAGGGTGTGGTTGTCTAATTACTTGCATTTATTAACTTACTGTTGGGTAGAAAGTAGTTTTTCATTTGAGAAACGTAGATTTACTTAATTATAATTGCATCTTATTTCGTCATTTTCTTTATGTATCCATTTCACAAAAATGTCGTTAACCACATTTGAAACATAAAAATATATATTTTAAATATACAAATAATATGTTCATTCATATTCAGCGTGCTATTAATTAATATGTTGATGATTTAAATTCAAATTAATCTCCATAACATGTGAAAAACTGGATATTCAGATAATTTAGTACATCTTGTACACTAATTGAAAATTTACTAAAATTAAAGTTGGAGAATTCAAATCTTAATCCCCCAACCAAAACAATGAACACTTGAGCAACTTTTTTATTTTGCTAATTAAAACATTTGAACAACCAGTTCTAAAAAAAATATATATATATAGTTGATCACCATGATTGAAATGATCATGTGTCTTTTATTCGAAGAATTTTTTACATAATGATCAATGTTGAGAGGTTCTTAGTCGTTTTAGTACTACATGCATGATCGATACGATAATGCTAAACTCGACTTTTATCACCTGACCCCAAGGTAAGTGTAGCCGTCGAGTAGTCCACCAGATTATCCAACTTGTCAAGTCCGATTATATAACTTAACTTCACGCATGCATCTATCATGTCGAAGTTGGACGATCATGTAATGTTTCATCATTTTGTGTAATGTCGCCTAATACACAAAATCACAAGCAAGAAATCATGTGCTTCTAATGGCTCGACAATCCTGGTCCGACCTTACTTAGCCGTATGTTATTATCAAAGCTAAGGCAAAAAGAAATATATATCAAATCTAACATAAATCCGAATTTATAGCCAAACTACAAAACGTTTAATGCAAAATACGAAAAAACTTGGTTTAGGTCGTTATCCAAATACAGAAAATCACAAGAAAGAATCATGTGCTTGTTTATTCAATCAAGATATACATTTATTGCATCAGAACCTCTTCTTCTTCTTCGATTTTCTCCTTGTTCTTCTCACTCCTCTCTGTGTCTTACTCTATGAACCTCTATAAATGTAAACAAGTCAGAACAAACGAAGACCACACCAAGAAATTCAAAGAAAAATACATCCCTCAAAATGTATTTCCCAATGAAGAACGTACAAATGTTTTTTAAGTTCTTCATGACCCATCGCTTCAAGCTCTTTCTCCTCCCATTTTTTGTTGCTATAGCCATGAAAGCTTCTCTTCTTACCACACAAGATCTCCATAACTTTTACCTCTACTTACAAAACCACCTCACATCTCTAACCATATTCTCTCTTTCTCTTCTACTAGGCTCGACCCTTTACATCATGACCCGACCCAAACCCGTTTACCTAGTCGACTTCAGCTGCTATTTACCACCTTCGCATCTCAAGGTCAGTATCGAAAAGATCATGAGCCACGTAAGGATTATACGAGAATCAGGCGTGTGGGGGAAAACACATGAGAATGATTACTTGATGGACTTCGTCGAGAAGATTCTGGAACGTTCCGGTCTTGGCCAAGAAACCTACATACCGGAAGGTCTTCATTGTTTGCCTCTAGAACAAACGATGGCTGGTTCACGTAAAGAGACGGAAGAAGTTATAATAGGAGCGGTAGATAATTTATTTCGTAACACCGGAATTAGTCCGAGTGATATAGGTATATTAGTGGTGAATTCGAGCACTTTTAATCCAACTCCTTCGTTATCAAGTATCATAGTGAATAACTATAAACTTAGGGATAATATTAAGAGCTTGAATCTTGGTGGGATGGGTTGTAGTGCTGGAGTCATCGCTATAGAAGTAGCTAAGAGTTTGTTACAAGTTCATAGAAACACTTATGCTCTTGTGATTAGCACGGAGAACATCACTCAAAATTTGTACCTAGGTAACAACAAATCAATGTTGGTTACAAACTGTTTGTTCAGGACAGGCGGGGCCGCGATTTTGCTTTCTAACCTATCTAAAGATCGTAAACGCGCCAAATACGAGCTTGTTCATACCGTGAGGGTCCATACCGGATCAGATGATCGATCCTATGGATGTGCCACTCAAGAAGAAGACGAAGATGGTATAGTTGGCGTTTCCTTGTCAAAGGATCTACCTATGGTAGCTGCAAGAACCCTAAAGATCAATATCGCAACTTTAGGTCCACTTGTTCTTCCTATAAGCGAGAAGCTTCTCTTCTTTGTTACGTTCGTTAAAAAGAAGTTTTTCAACCCGAAGATCAAGCATTACATACCAAATTTCAAGCTCGCTTTCGAGCATTTCTGTATCCATGCGGGTGGTAGAGCACTTATAGATGAGCTAGAGAAGAATCTTCATCTATCTCCTTTACACGTTGAAGCATCAAGAATGACACTTCATAGATTTGGTAATACCTCATCGAGCTCTATTTGGTACGAGTTGGCTTATACAGAAGCTAAAGGAAGGATGAAGAAAGGAGATAGGATTTGGCAGATTGCATTGGGATCAGGTTTTAAGTGTAATAGTTCTGTTTGGGTGGCTCTTCGTGACGTTAAGGCTTCCGATAATAATCCTTGGGAAGATTGTCTACACAAATATCCAGTTGAGATCGATATAACTTCTGATACAAAGATAGAGAGAGACGTATAGACTGGTTTTATATATCGTTATTGGTCGGTCCAAATATGTAAATTTAATCTGTCCTTCCCTTTGTATTGGATCTCTTTAATTTTCTTTGTTAAAGGATTTTCATTATTGGATACAAAGAAAATTTTTACATCCGTAAAAAATACAAACGTCCGTTTGATAATTGGGGCGGTTGCAAGCGGACATACGTCCAAACGAGGTAACCATTGTATTAATGGGGTACAGCTTGTAGACATTGTAACAAACTCAAATGTTCAATAATTATAATAATACCGTAAGCATGTTAAGATATCCCTTTAAAGATGGGAAGAAGATATGCAACACATCCATCTAGCGTGTGAGATGACTTAACTGTTCGTGGTACAAGATTTTGAAGAAACACTACAAAAAATGAGTGTATCGTGTCATTTATTTTATAGATTTACATCAATTTTTTATTGACACAATTAAAATTACATCATTTTTAAAAGTGACTCTAATATTTTGTATCAATAAAAAAGACCAACGCAAATATTTTCATTATTTATTATAATTGATGTTAATATAAAATTGATGCTAAACCTTACATCAATTTGTATAAATAATGTTAAATATTTGTCATGATTATAAAAATTGATGCTAGATACTTATATCATTTGTTTAGTTGATTTTATGATTACATCAACTATAAATAAGTGATGTGGATATTATTTACGTAAATGTTTCTAATTATTATTCACGTCACTTATACAAAATTGATAAGAATATTTGTGTCACATGTTACTAATGGCATTAATTTTTTTTAATTATTGATTATTTCTTCCCCACGTTGTTTGTAAAATGGCAAAAACAATTATAAAAATTATCATTCAAAAAGTTGTCAACAGTGTGTAGTAATCAGTTTTCCTATAGTTTTTTTTTTCTAGAAAAAAGGATTGTTGGTGGCTATACGAATGACTATTGTTTAACATCACAAAACAGAACTGCGTGAACATAGAATTTAATAATTTAATCACTCAATGAATTGTTAGACCCAACAATTGATATCACAAGCTGCAAAAATCAAACTTAGCTATTCTGTTTTGGCTCAAGATCTCCAAGACAATAATATGTTTCTTGGGTTTTAAGATACTAATGAAGTTCCAATAACATTCAATATTCAATCAGCATTACGAGAACCGTTAATTTTCTCTTTTTTGTCAACAACATAATAAACTTACTTACCACGACTCGATTACCCTATTCGGTGGCGATGAGTTTATGAAAGAAACATCAAAATTAACTAATCGGACCCAATACATCAAAATTAACAAAATGAATGATAACGAAAGGAACGAAAACTTCTCAT
Source organism: Draba incana (assembly GCA_963576765.1). Classification (NCBI taxonomy): domain Eukaryota; kingdom Viridiplantae; phylum Streptophyta; class Magnoliopsida; order Brassicales; family Brassicaceae; genus Draba; species Draba incana. The sequence goes on along the minus strand of OY755212.1, from coordinate 6,347,524 downwards.
TTAACTTCATTAATTCTTTGAAGTGGATTCTAAACTTCGATCATTTTGTAAGTGTAGACACTAGCTATATATATATATATATATTTTTTTTTTTCTAGCTATATTCATTAGATCATAACAGTCTATCCTAAACTCTTATTCTTCTTTATTGTTTATAAAGAGTATTCTACTAAATTTACAAAGTAGAAATCATTGAATGACTTTCAAGGTCAATTAGTTTGAGAAAATAGTTAACTATGATTAAGCATATACACAAGTAAAATAGGTTTTAAGAATAATAAGAGCTAAAGATAATGGAAAAATAACTAGAGAAGAAACAACTCCCTAGCTAGAGATCTTTATTTTAGTGGTCCACGACTTCCACAACGACTTCTACTAATGTGACCACCTAGTTAGTATAACCATTGCATTTTTGCATTAGTTGACTTTATAGCTTTCTTCTCCGGGTTCGCTTGAGAAGATGCATCAAGAAACTTTGATGATGTAATCAGGCCTGGTTCAACACACTACAAGAAAACAAGGTGGTTTTTGATCATGAAATTGATCTATATTTGGTCAATAACAACCCATTTTGATGATTTTTTTGACCAAATCGCCTTCGTCAAGAAACGCTCGTTGAAAATCACTTCTCGTCACAAAATGATCAAAATATTATGACCAAAACGGTTGGTCTAAATATGGTCACGGTGTTTTTGACCAAGACGCTTGGTCTAAATATTTTTGACCAAATAAACGATCAATAATTTTTGACGAAATTAATGGTCGAAATATTTTTGACCAAACAATTGGTAAAAACATCTTGGAATTTCTCACCAAAATAATGGTCGTAATGTTTTTGATCAAATAATTGGTTGAACCGTCTTGGAATTTTTAACCAAAAGCAATGTTCTAAAAATCGAATCAATCGCCAGTTAGGCGTCCGACTAGTCAGTAATTAGCTTATTACCGACTCGATTTTAGCCTACTCGGCTTCACTATTCGGCCAACTACTAACCGGCCAGTTATCACTAATTAAGGGAATATGAACCGCTTTATTAAGCAGTTAACCTTTAATTTTTTTGACCCAAACCATAATTAGTGTATGTGGGCTTGGGTTTAAGTAAATATTTCCCTATCCATCCATGCGTATTATATAGAGAAATATTAAGTCTTTCTTCTCTACTTTAACCGATGTGGGACTAATACTTTTTTAGCTTTTACTTTATGATCTGTTTCTTTTTATAAGCGAGTTTTTTTTAAAGATAGAAAAATAACAAGCATTTTTCAGTATAATTCCAATTGATAACGTTTTAGGATCATAAATGTCTTTTTTTTTTTGTCAACTAGCTCTGTATATTAAATCATATTTAATCGGTAAAAACGTCCCGAAATCGAGAATTATCTACCAACTCATCGAAATCTACATAGAACGATTAAACCAACTTTTCTGCACTACGTCCATAAATATTTCTTTGGGCCTGGGCATTTACATGTAATTATGCCTTTCCCTTACTCATATATATAAGCTGAAGATAAGTGGTAGTATATTTTCGTGATTGATGAATGCTTTGATCAAAAAAAAAAAGTAGTAGTATATATAGTAAATATTCTTCTCGCTCTCCTTCTACTCAAATCGATGTGGGATAATTGTAACATGAATATGATATACTTTTTAGAGTAAATAAATAGGTAATTCGATAATGCCTAGATTTCGCCTAAGCTCCGACTAATTAATCTAGGCGCTAGACACCTATTGAACGCCTATATACCGCCTAACGATTTTTATAACATTGGTTGGGTCTTGTGCCAAAAAAATTTTTTTGCAGAAATTTAAAGTCTTTTACGTAAACTATATAAAATTTAGGGTTTTTTACGAGTAATTTAAATATTTAGAGTTTTTTTGCAAAAAAAAAATCAACTGAAATTATGGGCCCCACGGTGGAGCTCTGTGCAAGTACACAAGTAGCACATGGTTAAAACCGGGCCTGGATGTAATGTAGTTAAGTGGTCGAAGAGAAGTTCGAGAAAAAGCTCCAACTTGTTATACTAATAGCTGTTTTTTTTATTTGTCTAATTGGATGAGACGAATCTTTTTCATTTCAAGGGTAACATGTGAAAAAAAGAACATAGAATTAAACTCTTTATTATTCCATTAAAAAGTAACATATAATTTTGGAGAAAGAATTAACAAAACTTAAAAATTCTCAATTTTACCCAAAACAAAAAAAAAAACTTTTAAAATTCTATAATTACAAAAGCATGTGGCATTTCTTCGTTTCAATGAAGCAGTTTTAGAAGCAATTGCAACAGGTGAAGCTTGTTTGGAAATTGACCAATCAGACATTGATATGAAAATGGTTCTCTTGACACTCTATATGAGATTTGGGCAGTAAAATGCTGCATGAAACTGATATTTGACGAAACTACGGAACGTCTACAAAGAAGGCTAACAAAGGTCACTGAATGCATTAATCAGTGCACGGAAAAAAATCAACAATGGGAGAATTGATAGACCATTGAAAGTGGTGCTGTCTACATGTTCAACTTTATCTTTATTGAATGTGCACTAATGAGAAGTTGTTGTAAGAACAATTTCATATGCTCTACTTGCTGACTTTTCTCGTACTCAAACATCAGATTTGATGCAAATAATAAAATCTCAAATTGAGAATAACTGCTCCCCAAGTATTCTTATTTTTATCATTTTTTGATATGAAGTTAATTGGTTCTTGTTTTTGATGACTTATTTATTGTAATTGTGCATTTGCAGATTGCAGATCAAAGACTCCACGGAAGTGAAAACTAGTTCAAATCTACTTCAGTTTCCGTTCTTCATTCTTATAATTGTTTCGCTTTCGTGTTTTTGGTTTCTTATAAGTTTTGTAGAATCCTATGATTTTGATATTTTTTTTGGTCAATGAATCCTATGATTTTTTAAGAATGATTTGTTATGTTTAATCATCATTTTAGAAAGTTTTTTTGTATTTTTGTAGACAAATCTCCCATGTTTAACCGTCTTTTGTGTTCTTCATCTTCTCTTTCTAGTGCAAAACACTCTAAACACAACTAGAGATTTGTGTCTTTTTTATTCTGGTGCGAAACACTCTTCTTGTAGAACGATTTCTTCGGTTCAACCTTTTTTTTGTGTTCATCGTCTTCTCATTATGGTGCAAAACACAATTGGATTTCTTTTGTGTGGTCTTCTTTTTCTTGTATGCAACACAACCAGGGGTTGTGTGTGGTGCTAGTTTATACCGAACGATTTTTTTCATTCTTATAACTACTTGTGTGGTGCCTAGTTTTATGAAAAAAACTCTTCTTCGCGTCGGCTTGGAAGATGCATCAAGAGACATAGATGTAATACATGTGTATAGCTAGGCTGCATTAGATTTTAAGATCTGTCCTCGAAATTTTCGATAGCTTTTTCCATGTTGTGATGATTCATAGTTGGTGTTTGTGTGTTGAAAAGACCTCTTTGTTTTATGGGGATTTTATGCCAATTGTCATAATCTGGTAATTCTTTCAATTTCTACCATAACCTTCTATTTCTTTCCAATTGATACCACAACCCATGTTGAAATGACCAAACTGCCCATAAAATCGGTCCGACTTTTACGAGCGCGTGTCTTCACGTGACATTGATTTGACGAATGAATATTTCTTTTGCTTTAATTAAACATAATTTCCTCATCGGTTAATGTAAATTAACATTCACACTGAAGACCAAAAGTCATTTTTTTCCTTTCAGTTACTAAAACCTTTCATTTTCTTCTCTGTTCTCTCTCCATCACCACCATCTGAATCGTCGTCTTCAATATCTCCGGCTTCCATTACAGGCCACAGAAATTGTTGCCGAGAGAACTCCCGGTTGATTAAGGTTTGTGGACATATTCTGTTTGGGTTTTACCTTATATTTCTGTATCATATTCATCATCTTCTTCATTTTCTGTGTATATATTCATCGTTTCGGTTCGTGAACTGATTTTGTCCTCTGTTTCAAAAATTTACAAATTGGGAATTAATATTTTTGCTCTGGTTTTTTTGTTTTTTTTAGTTCCTCGTCTCCCACTTAAAAATTTGCATGTTTTCACATGGTTGACCCTCTTACCATGTTGGGTCTACAAATCTATGTATCATTGTGTCCACCGAATCTACAAATTTTGTTTGATTCAGTTTGTCCACACGTATGCAACGATTTTGTCCACCAAATTATGAAATTTCTATTTACTTTTCCTTTTCCTTTTTGGCTTTCAGAACTGTTTAATTTTTAGTCTACGAACACGCATGTTGTCCACTGATTTATATATGTCCATTGATGATTACATTTTTATTTGTTTGTAACCAAAAGGTTTAAGATGTTTGTTAGAAACAACAAGACAAGGTCTTCCAGCAAAGCCATCGTGCCTTACATTCCGCAGGAAGATGACTTTCCCAGTCCTGACGGTCTGAACCCTGAACTACTTCCCAAGAGATTGTACAAGACAGATCAGTATCGACTAGATGGTCGTATCGATTCGTATTCAAAGCCTGATTATCTTCTTGACTTGGTACAACCACTGGAGGGAACTGACGAGTTCGATTACATCCGTCGTTCTTGTTTCTCTGGTCTATTTGATTTACCAGTGCGTAAAAGCTCACTCTCCGGTAAACTTGTGCATCAGCTACTCTGCCGTTCTGTTCACACTGCAAAAATGCACAAAATTTGGTTTGTTTTTGCCAGCCAGCCATTTCGTTTTAGTCTACGTGAGTTTGGGGTCCTTACCGGTTTGTCCTGTGGTCCATACCCTGATAAAAAAAAAAATTCAGAAGTGGCGAACACCACCAAAGGGTGAAGAACGTTATTGGAATACGCTATTTTCCAAGAAGCAGAAGTGTGTAGAGATTAGAGACATTGTAAACTTGCTTAAGAAAGAGGCTTCCAGTAGGTAAGAAGATGCCTGGTTGGAAAAGGCTTCGATTAGCTCTCTTAGTCATCATGGAAGGAATTTTAATTTCTACTGGTAACCCGAATAAAGCTTCTATGGAGGTGGTTGAAATGTTACGGGATTTGGAGACATTCGAGGAGTATCCATGGGGCCATGATTCTTTTGAACACACTATTGAGATGGTTAGGTAAGCAAAAAGGTCCCTGATCTTGAAGAATTAATAAAGAAACTGAATCAATCTCATACAGCTACACACGGCTTCACTCTGGCTTTGCAGTTACTGTTCTTTAAGGCAATTCCTCAGTTAGACAGTTGCATGACTGAAGGTTCTGATGACGAAACATTTACCAATTTGTCAGTTGTACGTCTCCCTCACCTCAGGTCATTCCACAACTCCAACATCATGGCAGTTGAATACACTCCTAATGTAAGTAGTCCACTTTAAATTCCTCCTATGTCTTATGGAAGCACTCGTAGAATTTTAAATTATTAATTACTAACGCCGTGTTTGTGCAATTTCAGTTGTCCATCCCACCATTCATCCAGTCTATAGATGGCCAATACAGTGGTGTAAACGTCTGGACTGAAGACGTGAAAGACGATAGTGTCTTGTACCTGGAAAGGCTGATTGGAAGTAGATGTAAGTTTGACAAATCTATGTGGAAAGGAGGAGTTGATCAGTTTCCAGTTATTGTCCCTGAAACCAAAGCCAAGAAAGAGAAGCAAACCAAGAAAACCTCTCCAACCACAACTTACACAGCCAAGGAAAAGGGGTAAATATGATGATTCAAACTCTCCCACAGGTGGTGTCCCTTAGTTTAATGTTGTTGATGTTCAGTATATTATGGAACGTGTTGATGAAAAACTTGAGGCTCTCCAAGAAGACCTCTCTAAGCAAAACTTTCCAAGCACAACTTTTACAGCCAACGAAAAGGGCAAGGGTAAACTTTATGATTCCGAGAATCCCGCTGGCGGTGCCCCTCAGTTTAATCCTGTTGATGTTCAGTATTTTTGGATCGTGTTGATGAAAAACTTGAGGGTCATACAGAATTAATGGAGGAGATAATTGCAGCGCAGGTTAAATGCATGAAGGATAGTATTCTAGACGAGTTTGTCAGCGCAATGCGTCAAGGAACAAAGTTCCCAAGTCCAACACCACATTCACTTTTGTGTAAAAATGATGAGGCAGATAAAACAGAAGCCACCAGTTTCATGGATCAACTAAATAAGGAATCGTGGCAACAATATCATGGTGTCTCTTCTGTTCTGGAAAACCTAAAGCAATACACTGAAGGGACCAATGTGGACATTTGTAATACTACGAATCAGGTAATTCTGTCCACTCATTTTGTTAACAATATCTTGTCCACATCTTTTAACTTATTGAATGTCCACATGTAGGAACAAGTTGATGGGATATTTGTTGATTCAGAACACTGAAATCAGGTTTGCTAAACTTTTGAGTTGTATGGGATTTGTTTGTTTACTCAACTAATGTTAGTTTGGATTTATTAGCTTCAGCCTCATGCAAAGGATAATTGTTCAGAAGTGCATCTCCCTGACCACTAAAAAAAAAACAGACATTGCCCAGGTATTTATACGTTATTTTAGGTTAATCCCTACATTATTTATTCTAGATGTGTCTTAATCTTCCAACTGTTTGCCAATTTATTAGGACCAGATCGTATCTAACACAAGTCATGCCCAAGATGTTAATCTGTTGTGTTTTCTTGGAGAGGTCAATTCGAAACTTATTTGTTATTGATATATAGGTTACAATGGTAGTTGGTAGACAAAAATCATTAATCAAACTAAAAACTGTGGAATCCCTCTTGTTTAGGACAATTTTGAGAATCCTGGCAACACAAGTCTTGGAAAAGATGCTACACTTTTTGCATCCTCTTTAGTCAATGCTGATAATGAGGTGTGTCCTTATAATTTTGTTCTTTCATTATCAACTTTGTCACCTGACCTGTGGTGACTTAGTTTATTTCTTTTGATATAATTGTTTTCTCCTTATTGCTTAGGTCTAAGTTGAAATTACTACCAACCAAAGTCATGGAGAAGATTCACATATTCAGAAAAGCCCACCAATGAATGCTAATGTTCAAGTTAATTCCTACCTGATTTTTTTCTCATAGCATTTGTATTCCAGTTGTATATAACTTTTTCATAATATGATTTAGGAGGATAAACGTACAAAACATGTAGAAATTGCAGACCAGTATTTCTCCTCCCATGTGAAAGCAGACACCATTGGTTTCAAGAATAATGAAGTTACTCAATCTCAAAGCGCAGAGGTTTGAACATTTCAGTAATTTATTTTGGGAAAAATTATCCTCACAATAGTCATGGTACTGTCCATCGCTTGCAATAGTGGACACATTTGTCAAATTCAGTGGACATGATAATTAGTTATGTCCATCGCCTGTAGTAGTGTGAACATACCTTTAATAATTATTATCTCTTCTTACGGTTTAGGACCAAATTCAAGTTCCCACCAACACAAGCCATTGCCAAGATGGTAATATTGAGTCAAACTCTTCCAAGAATGCAGAAATTGAGGTTAGTTTCTATCAATGATAGTTCGGTTAATATTGGTATCACAGTTTGATGTCAAAAATGGTATGACTGTTTAAAGTCAACATGGCAGACATGTTGTACATAATATTCATACAAATCAACTGGCTATTATAATTTAGGAGGAAAAACGTAGATTGGATGTACAACATGCAAACCTTTATGACTCTCCTACTGTCCAAGCATACATTGTTGGTTCGTTGCCAATTGAAGCTTCTCATGGCGTAGAGGTTTGATCAGTAGTTATTTATAATTTATTCTAATGTTTGCCTATGTCCATAGCTATGTTGTCTTATGTCTAATATAGTATGTCTACCATTTCTGCTTGCAGATGAGTCAGGAATTGAGAGTACCTTACCAGTTGAAGAGTAGTCAGACAGCGAGGTTAGTAAAGTTTGTCTACACATTACCAAAAGATTAATTCTGAAAATTAATCACCTAGCTATGGTTGTTACAGTCAGAAGAAAACGAATTAGATGATGAGGATAATCAAGGAGTGAAGAGAAGTTTTGAGAGTGCCAACCTTGTAGACCCTTACCTGCTAAGCGGATTAGGAAAAAACCACAAAGGTTTGGACATTCTGGTGTGAAGTCTAATGAAGATGAAAAACAGATTGACAAGTACATGGCTTGCTCATCAATAATCAATGTCAATCTGAAAAACAAATACCTATTGAAGCTGAAGAATGATCGTAAGAGGTAAATAATCTGTTCTTATGTATTCTACATGTTTAGACATCACTCTATTTGCAGCCTATTTAGTTCATCTCTTCTGCTCTTTTGTCAGGGAGTATATAATTGATGGACATATTGTTGGGAAGTTGTTTTTCAATGAACTTCACTGCTCTAATTCTCACCTGACACCGAATGTAAGAAAATTAGTTTCCTGCTTTTTCATATGGTTTTGCAACTAACACTTCCCTTTTTTCATAGCATATTGATGCACTTCTCAGTCTGCTCTGGCATCGGCTTGATGACAAGATGCTCAGTAGTAGAGTTGGTATATTGGACACTTTTTTTACCAGGGTTATAGCGTTTGACTACAATCGTTACAAGAAGGGGAATAAGGGTCAAGATTGGCCTTGGAGCAGTGGTGTGAGGAGTTATGTGCGTGGAATTGTCCCCGGGCGGTTCAGTAAGATTGCATGGTTTGTTGATGTGGACACTCTCTATGCTCCTATGGATTGGGGGAATAATCACTAGGTTGCCATTGCTATCGACCTACATACGAACACCATCAAAATCTTTGATCCATGCCTTGTCGCCCATGATGATAGGAAAGTCGCCAAGCTGATGAAGCCATTTGTTGAGATGCTAGAAGCTGTTGTCTTCAGTCACCACCACTTAGGGATTTCTGCTCCTATTCCCTTCTCTATCCAAAGACCACTTCAAGTGTGCCAGTCGATTAGGACTGCTGATTTTGCACCTCTTGCTGTTCAAGTTTATTGAACTTCATAGCCAAGGAAATGCATTGGATGGTATTAGCAGTCTTATGGTGGACGACTTCCGAATGAGATTTGCAATGGACATCTTTCAAGAATTTGTCCACATATTAAACTAATAATACTATTACCGGTTGATAGACTTGTTTATCTACTATAAGTAATACTATTGCCGGTTATGCTTCCTTCTGAACTTATTAAGTAATATGTTTATATTTTGCTATATTGACCTTGCTTTGGTTGTTGTTTAAGTTTTTTTTTTAATGTTTGTTGTTCTAGAAACTTGAAAATTTTATTTCTCATGCCTTCATGTCTACTGCTATCTTTTTTTTGTCTACATAACATAATTACGAAATATTTTAAAATCATGTCTACTTGGCCTAATTTTTGAATGTTGTCTATAAAGTTAGCTGCATTATTTTCAAATAAATAGTTACTGTAATTTAAAAAAAAAAAACTAATAGTCAAACATCACTTAAACATGATAGACAATTGTCACACAACTTGCCCACTTCCTCTATGTGTTGTCAAATCCTTCTCATGCCTTCATGTCTACTGGTATCTTTTTTTTTGTCTACATAACATAATTACGAAATATTTTAAAATCGTGTCTACTTGGCCTAATTTTTAAATGTTGTCTATAAAATTAGCTGTATTATTTTCAAATAAATAGTTACTATAATTTTTTTAAAAAAAACTAATTGTCAAACATCACTTAAACATGATAGACAATTGTCACACAACTTGCCAACTTCCTCTATGTGTTGTCAAATCCACACTGCTTCCTATGCTATATTATTTAAATTTATCTACTGGTAGATATGTAATAGCCATAGACAGTAGAAGATATTTGATCAACGTAATGTTTCCCTTGACGCCAAACGTTTAAAGAACTTTTAAAAATATTTCATTTGCCGCCAACAATTAGGGCTCCAAAGGATATTACATATAGACATATCTCTCTTCATTTTTTTTATTTCATATTTTATACTCTCATCTAACTCCTTCCTTTAAACTGCAATGGGCTGCACTTTTAGCTACAGCCTCCCTTCATCGTTGTCTGATAGCCTACCGTTTAACGAGGAAGAGTACTTTTTTCCTGAATACCAGCCATATCCTGCAATAATTGGAATACCTAAGCAGTGTCAATGTGGTTCACCGTTGATTGTTAAGACGTCAAAGTCTGAGACTGAGCTTGGACGCCGCTTCTACGTGTGTGAAGATAAAGAGGTTAGTATCACATACCGTTTCGTGTATGTTCACTTTGTTTTTATCATCGAATTTTCCAATTTCATCTAATACAGCCTCATTTCATAGTCCGGTGGCATCCATTTGTTTAAGTGGTGTGACGAGGCCATCCTTGAAGAGATAGAGACCCTTCAAAATGCTAACTTTAATTTTGACCCACCAATGATCTGGGCTAGAATGACAAATCACGACGGTGAAATTGCGGAACTTCAAGATGTCGTCCATCGTCTCCAAACCAATGTTGAAGGTCTACGTCGAAACAACATCGTTTGGAAGAAACGGGTCTTGGGTTTTATTGGCTTTTTATGTGTCTATGTCTTGCTTTGATGATAAACTACATCTAGAGAGCCCATGTTCACTTGTAATTTGTTATTTTCATTTTTAAGTTGCGGCAGTGGACAAACATTACTCTGTAAATTTTGTCCACTAATTTTGTTTTACTATGTAGGCAATCTATGACTTTGTCCTTTAAATAATCAATGACTTTTTTTGGATGAGTCCTAAAATTTGTTTCACTACTTGAACACATCATATTATATAATATCCCAGAACACATTTTTGTTTATGTACACATATTAGATTGGTCATTTTGTCCACTTACGTTGTTTTACTATGTTAGTAATCTATGAATTTGTTCTTCTAGATTATTCTATCACTACGTTTTCAATGAATCTGGGCGTGACTTTTTATGTTACTATTCACATTAAATTAGTAAAAATGAGATGTGGTTGATTTGATCTTATTAGACAGACGGGCAGAAAGAAAGTTGCGTAAATGCTTTTTATATTTATAATTTTAGGTGTATCATAGACAACACCATTCCTAGTTTGTCTACAATTATAGAAACACCTTGAATTAATTGTTCATCACTTGGGTTTTCAAACTGATTTCATTACATCATAACATGAAACAAAATACAATTGTCATAACATGAATAACTTAAAACACATTACACTTTTTAACAATGTCAACACATCTACCAATTCGGGTTTTCGTAACGCCACCACCTAGCACATCCTTGACAAGCTGCATTTTCAGCTGCAAATGTACACCCAATGTTGCGGTTGGGAGGATATGATAGGAGTGGTGGATATGATGGATCACGCCACCATTTTTGCAGCATTGTGCACATGATTCCTCATATAAGCACAATGGACAAGAACCACTTCGTACAGGTGGACTTAGGAAGCACTGCTGCCATGCGGTTGAAAAAAAAAGCCTATTATTGGCACCGATTGAATCAATGTCCCTGAACACTAACCTTGCGACATCTACACACCGATCAAATGACCCAACCATGGCTTTGAATATTGTCATTGTTTCCAATCCATCTCTGTCTCTTCTTGCAATAAATAACATCATTGCTAAAGCGAAAATGAATTTTGGGTTACTTGTTGGTATGGAGTCGAGAAGCTCAAGGCCTTCTTCAACTGAACCAGCTTGTACGTCCAGACGCAAACTTTCCAGATAACATGCTTTCGGGTTCCCAGCCTTGTAACAGCGTACGACCAGTCCTCGGTACAGTGATCCTTCATTTACCATACTTGGATAGAAAAGGGAGATGAATTCTAAACAGGCAGCTTTCAGAACATCTGGATAAAATGCAAGTTCCATTCCTTTCTTGCCACTTGCAATAAGCGCTTTGATGGTAGTGACTCCATGTCGGGCAAGAATTAAAACTATTGAGATCCGTAAATGCTCTGGAAGAGAAAAAAGTAATGAGAAACCAGTCATTAGATAAACGAGACATAATTTGTAGGTCAACTTAACCTTTTGTATTTATAGGAATTTAAATCAAAAACCCTAATTTAGGAACAACAAAGTTATGACTTAGTCCATGACAATACATATCTGTAGACACGACTTAAATTCTTTGTCCACGTATAAATGGTCTATTTACCTAATTTGTGTCTACCATCCACAATTTTGGCTTCCTATGATAAAGTGAGGTTACGATCCCTTTTTCCCCGTAAAAGTTAGCATACGAGCTTGTATATCCAATGACAATCTTTGTGGACTAATTATGTATGTGGGCAAAAAAACTTGTTAGTCCACTTATTATTAGTCCACATATCTTAATCTGCTTAATCGTGGTTGCACTGTCTTATGAAGTTAGTAGTTCACAAATATGTTAACTTCCATACATTAAATAACATCATATATTACATGGACATGACAACAATGTTTGTTGCGGGTTATAGGATAAAACTCTCCTCTCCAAAAGTGCACATTGCAAAAGTATAGTTGCATAGCATAAATTACCAAAAACTAACATCAGCCATGAACAAAAGTCCACGTAGCCCTAAATTACCAAAACGTTTATAGCGGATTTTTGCATATTTGGCGATTGTGTCCAAGCTTTCCGCATGATCCGCAATGTCTTGGATCTCCTTTCGGCCCTTTCTTTCCCTAAAAATGTACAATACATATCATTAGATATGTCTTAGGATAAGTACAATTACTGTAAAATTTCCAAATACTATAAATGTACAATGGCACTTTGTAATTACCGGATATTTACCCTGTGAAGGTATTCTTTTCGTCCTTGGCCTTCCAGTGCCCTCTTTGGTATTTGGGGGGTCATTTTCTTGACAAGTGCTAGGGATATCTTCATCTCTCTCATTTGGGGGTGGTAAAATGTTCTCACCCCACAACTTCTCCCATTCACTTGTCAGAAACCACTTTCCCACAAGAGAATACATGTCTACTTTATTAACGCCAACTGCCGCCAGTGCATGAGAACAAGGTATCATTAACAGATTAAACACTCTACAAGTGCATGTTTTTTTGCCCAAGTCCACTGTATACCAACCCATCAGAGTCGTTTACCTGGTACAAAAACTCTGTTGAGCTTAGAACAGCATAATCTGCCGCTTCCTTAAGATGCTCAACTAAGATGGCTTCTATTTCGGGGGTGCATAATGTTCTGGTCTTCTTAGCTAGTAGACGACACTTACAGAACCACCCCATCAACACTGTTCTAATGAACTCTACCATTGTTGTGATTGCGAACATCATTGCCTTTGTTAATGTTGAATTTAACGATTCTGATATATTACTAGACATTAAATTATACCTCATTCTAGGGAAATATGCTAACGTCCAATGTGTTAGCCCGATGTCTAGCAACCACTTAGCGCAATGAACACTCCTCTTCTCTACTTCCTCAAACCAGTAACGAAAATCTCCTACAGTGTCAGATCTTGCCATGTTGTTAACCAGCCCAGCTAATCCATCAATGGAGTATTTGTGTTTGATGTTTCGATGAAGATGGACAGTACATGACCCATGCTTAGCCAATGGGTACACATTATGCAATCCCGCATATATGGCCGCATGCCTATCAGATACAAAAAGAAGGTCATGTTCGTCAGGGACAAACTGTTGCAACTTCTTATAGAACCAAGTCCACGAGTTAACTTTTTCAGAATCAACCACACCGAAAGTTAAAGGGAAGATTTGATAATTCTCATCCTGTCCACTTGCAGAGACTAGACAGCTTTTGTATTTTCCTTTGGTTGCTGTCCTGTCTATGCATATTACCTTTCGAAGGAACTTATACCAACCTATCGAAGCACCAAATGCAAAGAACAAGTACTTGAACAATCTTTGTCCATCTTTTGACAATGTTGTGTGTACTGATGTCAACGTCCCCGGATTTGTGGTCTGTAGTAGATGAAGATATTTGGACAAATACTTGTAACTATCTTCTTCTATACCCCTTGCTTTCTTCATAGCAATTTCTTTTGCATTCCAAGCCTTCATGTACGAGATTATAACATTTAACTCAGACAAAACCACTTCGAGCAATTCACAAGCCCTTGGACCCTTTTTCCCGTGCGTATACTTTGATTTAATTAGCTCTCCAATCAATGATGTTGTTGCCTTTTTCACCCTATGTTGTCTTGTTTTTGCAACACACGTATGTGTCAAAGTTGCTGTTTTAATCTCGACAATCTCAGAGTTTGTATGCGTTGTGATATATCGTGGTTTTTACCCATTTAAAACCACGATATAAGTCGTTTTTGTATAGTCTTTCTGGTGTTTTTGGTGTTTTTAGAGTCTTTGCAGGTAAATGTTCGATTGGAATCGGAAGCTTTTGGAACTTTTTGAAGAGGAATGATCAAGTCAAATTCAAACAGGAGAGCAAGCGTCGATCGACAGAGATAGTTAGTGTCGATCGACATGATTCGTGACGAGACATGAAGTTTTCCCAGAGAGTCTCCTGTCGATCGACACTAATACTGGATGTCGATCGACACGGGTGTTTAATGAAGAAATTCCTTTTTCGGGCCGAAGTTTCCAGGCGTTTTTCCTAAAGTCCAAACCGACTTTTACCTGTATTATATATAGTTTTACTTAGGTTTTTAGTTATGAGGCTTTTGATTATTCTATTGAGACCTAGTAGAGATTGGATTCAGAGCTTTTAGGGAGACAAGTTCAGACTCTTTTCAGAGATTTTCTTCGAACCCTTTTGTATCTCTATCTTTATCTCTTTAATGCAGTATTATTCAGTTATTATGCTTATTTCAATCATCATGTCCGAGTAATCTACTTGTTAGGTTTAGGGTTTTTCAAAGGCTGATGATAAATTGCTAGAACTTTATTACTGTTGGGATCAATCTAACTTGTGTTCTTCACCTTGATAGTTTTAATTCTATTTTAGGATTGATCACCCTGAATTAGATATGTTAGGTTGATGGATAGATGCGAAAGCATTATTAGTTAACTGGAACAATATCATTGGTGAGCAAAATAACTATTCGCAAAGGAATTTGGCTTAGTGATTTTGTGAACATATCGAAACTGCTCGTTAATGCTTGATTAAATTTATAGAACTCGCAAAGCAATTTGGTTTGCTAGGATTTAATCATAGATAACTTCTGCAACGAGAGTTGATTAGTTTTACAATTGATTTCGAGTTTAAGAACGGTTCTTAATAAATATCCCAACAGTAATTTAGTGCTTCGGTTTAAAGTCATGCCTGCGAATTACCCGATGCCTAGCGCTTTGTCTCATTGATTTAAAGAACAACCATCATCGTTTGCTTGCTTTATTTACTTGCTTTTTCATTACATTATTATTCACTTAGCTTAATTTGAATTTGGAATTTTACTTTGTGATTCTTTTCCCTGTGGATTCGATCCCTAAGTACTACACGATCTCTTAATTTGAGAGAGTGGCTCAGGGTTAAATTTGAGCGTATCACGTTGTAGCATATATTCTCCAATGACAACTTGGATCAGTTCAAACAACAATGATCTTTTTCTTATCGGACGTAATGATCTTGTAGTCGTACAGCCTCCTAATCGAATATACACTCATAACTTTCCGCATCTCCAACTTGTCCTTGAAAACTCTTCCAACATATATAGAATCATCGGCCCTTTTCAAAGCTATGTTGGAATTGCCTGAGTTCGTCCCCATAGCATTATCCCTACATGGTGGTGCATCGTTGAACAAGATAGGGGAGTTTTCTTCAATCAAAGAAAAATCCAGATTGAACTCCTGTCCATCACCATCTTCCTCTTTATCGTCTTCCCCATTATCATCTTCCCCATCCATCGCTTCAGAGTTGCACCCTTGATAAATCTGTATTTCTCGCATATCTCCAACATTACCCTCGGTTCTAATTTCCCTAACATCACTGTCTTCCACACTGCTCACACGCGCCCGTTTCTGTCTACTAGTTTCTCCGATTTCGTCCAGCATAAATTGTCTCCTATGATGTCCACTGAGAACTAATCCATCATTCCCATTATGAACTTCCATATTTCCCCTGAATGGATTCACTGGATCCCAATCAGGAGGATACTCATTGTCAATTATACCTCTCATTTGATCGAAATCATAGTCTGATGACTCATAACCGCTTTCATCTTCAGTAAAACCACTGTTTAGCCCACTGGCTATCATCTCGTCCACTGATATTTGGCTGCACTGAACCTATCCATTACCTACAAATAACTTGTACACTGACATCAGAAACTGATCATCTTCAAACGTCAAAGGTATATCAACCAGAGAATCAGTCGTCACAGAATTCGGCTCCAATAGAATCACATCCTCCAACACTTCTTTTCCACACAGGTTTCTGGCTAGCGCATTATCATATGCAGCTAGCACATAGCTATCACCTTCTAAGTCAACATCCTCCATATCATGTTGACTAAGATTCGACCCACCCCCAAACTCTATTCTCGTCCTTTTTTGCTTCGTAACAAACAAAATGAGCCCAGGTTTCTCTTTCAATTTTGAGGGGAACCTTGACAGGCCAATGTCGCACTCAACTGCCACTGGTGGCATTCTTTGTTGTGTAAACACTGTCTCCTCACACTCGGACCAGAAACTAAGAAACACATCCTCTTCTTTTAGGTTTACACCATAAACATGGACAACTTTCGACTTGACGTCTTCAAACAGATCTCCTTCGGATATGTCCACACACTGCGAATATTCATTTTGTGCAACACTAAAATACCATTTTCCATTCGGCAAGCAATCCCACACTCCAACGATTAAAGTAACTAGATTCACCATTGACCTTTTGTCCACCAAAAACTTGTTCCTGTCGTTTTCCACCTGCATTTACTCTTCCAGTTAAATAATCACAGACAGGAAACCAACAACAACAACATGAGAGACGACAATAAATGATGATAATAAATGGCCATAATCCATTTTTCATAATGTTCCACCACACAATGGACAAAAACAAATTCCACGAAATTGAATGAAGATAATAAGTTCCGTACCTCTGTAGTCCACGTGAAAACAATATCACCACCTTATAGCCATGGGAGGATGTTCTTCAACCTCTATTCAGTAAAAAAATTTAGATTAGCAACTAACTGAGATTATAGATTTATGTTTATATTCCCGTTGTTAATAAAATTTATTTATTAAATCCGTTTATGTTAAATCACAATTAATGCTCATACTCAAGAAACTCCCGCCAAGGCAAAACCATCATTGAAATGATCCATGTCTTCGTTGTCCATCTCGTACTCTGACACAAGCGGCGTCTCTTTTTTACGTGAATGAAGGGTAGTATCGTCGCAAATGTGGCTAATTGGTATGGGTTTGAAAGGCCTATCAGATTATGGCAATTGCAGATAGAATTTTTGAATATTATGGCAATTGGTTGTTTTATGTTATTTTACTTCATGATCATTATAGGAAATCATAATACCATATGAGATCAGTATCTTCTACAACCAGTTTATCATCGTAATAAACGTCTTAGATGAGATGGCTATAGATCTTTATGTATCTTTTTTATTCAGTCTAAATAAAACGATTGCAAGTGTGTATAGTTACTGATAACGAAAGTCGGTGATTAAAATATTATTAAATGCTCCAAAAGTATGGTTAGTATGGTCTTCTCATTTGTAATGTTATCATGGTTATAAAAATTGCTTTAGCAAGAATACTCTTCATCCTCATTATCTTCACCAAGAAGTTGTTGATGTATTGGACAAATTACTTTTTTGGATTTGGATAATAGTTATGGACTTATATGGTGCATTCGACACATGCGATTCTTTATCTGCACTTGACCTTGTGGTCTCTTTCTTCGGGTTGGAATCATTGCTAGTAATAAATGAGTTGTAATAGTTTGTAATTATCATTCCTTCGGTTTCAATCTTGGTTTTAACTATAGAATTCGTTTTTTGGAACTTCAGTATTTTAATCATTACTTTTAGTTCAGAGCCAAAAACCAGTTCTAATTTAAACTTACACAGTTACACTAGATCATTAAAAAAAAAACACACTTTTTGAGATTTTTGGAGGGTGTTTATTCAATAAAAATTTTTTTGAATAATATGAAAGAATTTGAACTCTAATGAATTTTTAGATGTATTTGGATAAATTAGAGAAATTATGATATGCTATTAAAATCATGAGATTTGAATTTTTATATAGTATAGATTACTTCATGAATTTTAATGAACTTAAAAATTCGAGAAAAATTTAGTGTTATTAATTATATGTCTTGGTTTTATGTGTCAAAATTCATATCAAAATCTTGTATTATTAGTTTTATAATTTAGAAATACTTGTTTAACTCATGTGTTATTCAATCAGACGAATTTACTGTGAGTAATTTCACAATAAATTTTTGTGATATTTAAAATAATTTTCATATTATAGCTACAAAAATTAAAAACCGGATAAATATTACTAATCTTCAAATATTTCTAAATTTACAAATTAATTAAAATACACAACCGAATAAAACCATTTAAAACATCTTTAAATCACTATAAGTCTATTAAATCCACTAGTTAAAAAAGGAGATACAAACATACTAATTTTTAAATATTTTTTTCAAATATATCACTCTTGAAAATTTATTGCAACAATACCACCTTTTATTGAAAATGACAAAATCATCCTAAGAATTTCTCTCTTTCAAAATCTAAACCTTAACTCTACCCCCCCCCCCCCCCCCCCCCCCCCCCCCACACAAACTATAGGGGTGGGCCGGATCCGGATATCCGGATCCGTGACACCCGGATATCCGGCTTTCGAATATCTTTTCAAAAATTAACATATCCGCGGATATCCGGATCCGGATCCGTCAAAATATTAAAAATAAAATAAAAAATATTAAATTAATTAAAAAAAACTATTTTTTTAAAATTATTATAAAAAAAATATTACGAAAATAAATTTTATTTTATTTTTTATGTTTAATTTAAAAAAAAATTAAAAAAATAAAAATAAAAAATTATTTTTAATATATTTTAATAGCTCGGATTCGGATCCGGATATCCGGACTTGAAAATTAGTATATCCGGATCCGGATCCGTTTTTGACGGATCCTTGATTTTATTATCCGGATCCGGATCCGCCCCCCCGGATATCCAGATTTTCATAGCGGATCCGGAGCGGATCCGGATCGGATCTCGGATCCCGGATAATAATTTCACCCCTAACAAACTATACGATAAATGTAAAATAGTTAACCCAAACCCACAAAATATAAAAGTTAAACTAAAAAAATGACATTTTTGCAAAGATTTTCAAACGATGTCATAACTGTAAAGTGATATGCCAAGAGGCAAGAGTTGCCATATCATGAAAATTCTTTAAAAAATATATATAATAACAATGAATTTGAAGATACATTTTAAATAATTAGTTTAGTAACACAATATTTTAAATTTTATGTTTAAATAATCATTTTAATACAAATCATTCGAAATTATAGATTGAATATACCATCCCAAACTGCTAGCCTAACATAACATTTTTTTTAAAACAAAAAGTGTAAAAATTTATCATAAATAAGTGTAATGAAATATTTGTGACTTAATACTAATAGACATAAATAAAAACGTTAATAATTGACACAATTCTATCTTTTTGGTTTTTTTGGCTTCAACTCTATATAATAAAGTTATAAAGTTATACTAGTATTATATTTTTAAGAGTTAATTAACTGAATATACATGGGCAATTTTATAATTAGTTCCATGCCCATAACATTTCAAAACTCTTGGCCATTGTGCGGTTATTGTCAATTGTAACCCTCCATTCACACGGAAGAAATTTCGTAGGAGGAAATTTTCTACGCAGAAGTGATTACGGTGGTGACGTGACAACCCAAAAACAAGTCTAAACAACCCCTCCTCCCGGAAAATACGGTGGTCGCCGGAGGTGATTACGGTGACGGTCTCCATGGTGAATACGGTGGTCGTCGCGGGTTGTACGGTCGTAGTGGTGGCGGTGGAGGTGGTGGTGGTGGATATGGAGGTGGTTACAGTGGTGGTTACGGAGGTGGTTAAAGTGGTGGTGGTGGTGGTGGTGGTTATGGAGGACGAGGTGGTGGTTACCGGGAAACAGTATCGGTAGTGATAGTGATGGTTATACGGTGGAGGGAGAGATAGAGAGGTTAATGATGTATGGAGGTGGTGGTTTCAGAGAGGAGATTACAGAGGAGAGGAGAAGAGAGAGAGAAAGGTTAATAAAGCCATTTAGAAAAGTCGAACAGTGCTTTTGTTATTCCCCTAATTATGAAAATATCTGTTGGTGTAGGATACAAATACTCTATTTTTAATAAGTATTTTTAAGAAAATTAAATTTTCATATTATTCTGGTTAGTCATTAGTGGTCATGAATATTAGATCGAGCTAATAGTTTTGAGTTTGGCTGGAAGAAGAAAAACGCGTTTAAAACAATCGATATAAATCGATCTCTCGAGTACAGTGCAAAGATATCTCTCCCTCTCTATTTTCAATACTAAAAACAACCAACCACTCTCTCTCTTCTGTAGTGAAAGCAACTCTCTTGGAGCATTAATGGCGAAGAAGTCGATCTTCTTCGTCCATTTCACATTTCTACTCAGTATCACTACAACATGTGTCGTTGGAGGGAGAGTACCAGTACCGCCACTGACGAACGGCCAAGATCTCTCGAAGCCTCTTAAGATTACGTTTAGTAGGCCTTCTCGGAATTGGACCGACGCCATTCCCATCGGAAATGGCCGTCTCGGAGCAACCATCTGGGGCGGTGTCTCCTCCGAAACTCTCAACATCAATGGTAAATGTCCGAAACGCCGTCGTTTTTTGTGTTTGTTTCAGTTTTGCTATGTAATCTTGTTTGCAGAACATTAACGTGTTTTGGTAAGAACAGGGGATTTGGTTATGCTTGAATCGAAATGATACTAAATTAAATGCGTAAAGGCAAACACTTTTGCTATAAAAATGCAATCTTGGATTTAAAACTTGTGTTGTATTGAGCATTGATGATTTTTTTGATGGATCTGAAGTGTAAAAGTTTAAATGGGTTTTGAATTATAGAGGATACGATTTGGACTGGAGTTCCGGCGGATTACACGAACCCGAATGCGCCGGAAGCATTAGCAGAAGTTAGGAGGCTTGGATGAAAGAAAATATGCAGAAGCAACTACAGCAGCTGTCAAATTATCAGGCAATCCTTCTGATGTATGTTTTCGATTCTTTTTCGGCGAAAATATTTTGTTTTTTTTTTCAGTTCTTGAATGTGTAAAGAATAATCCTTTGTTTCTTGATTTCTCTAAAAAGGTTTATCAGCTAGTGGGAGATTTGAATATAGAGTTTGATAGTTCGCATCGTCAGTACATTCAAACTTCTTATCGCCGTGAGCTCGATTTGGAAACAGCGGTAGCTAAAGTCAGCTATTCGGTTGGTGCTGTGGAGTTTTCGAGGGAGTTTTTCGCTTCTAATCCGGATCAAGTAATTGTAGCCAAGATCTCTGCAAGCAAACCGGGATCTCTCTCTTTTACAGTGTCTTTTGACAGTGAATTGCATCATCACTCGGAAACAAATCCCAAGGCGAATCAAATTCTGATGAAAGGAAGTTGTCGTCCTAAGCGTCTTCCTGTGAAATTGAAAAAGAGTATTAACGCGACAAATATACCGTATGATGATCACAAAGGATTACAGTTTGCTTCCATTCTTGAAGTGAGAGTAAGTAATGGTGGCTCTGTGTCTTCCTTAGGTGGAAAGAAATTAAGCGTTCAGAACGCGGACTGGGCGGTTCTGGTTCTTGCGGCTTCATCTAACTTTGACAGTCCATTTACGATGCCTGTTGATTCTAAGATAGATCCTGCCAAAGAATGCATTAACAAAATCAGTTCAGTCCAGAAATACGCGTACACTGATCTTTACGCTCGTCATTTGGGAGATTATCAAAAACTTTTCAACCGTGTCTCTTTGCAACTTTCTAGCAGCTCTGGTAATAAAACCGTAGCTTCAACCGCTGAAAGGGTCCGGTCGTTTAAAACTGATGAAGACCCTTCATTGGTGGAACTTCTTTTCCAATATGGTAGATACCTTCTTATATCTTCTTCAAGACCCGGAACCCAGGTGGCTAACTTGCAGGGGATATGGAACAGAGACATTCAACCGCCATGGGAGTGCGTTTTTTCGCTTATACTACATTTTCTTGGGATTAAATCACTTTGTTGTGTTACTAATGGCTTTCATCTTCTTATGCGGTATTTGCAGTGGTGCTCCTCACCTGAACATTAATCTCCAGATGAACTATTGGCATTCTCTTCCTGGTAATATCCGGGAATGTCAAGAACCGTTGTTTGATTATATGTCTGCTTTAGCAATCAATGGCCGCAAGACCGCACAAGTAAGTTTCATATTCTTTATATCGATGATCATTACAATAGACACTTATATATTAGTCTAAGAATCATTTTGATGCGCCGTATAGGTGAACTACGGAGCAGGTGGTTGGGTGGCGCATCAAGTATCAGACATATGGGCAAAAACTTCACCGGATAGAGGTGAGGCGGTGTGGGCTCTCTGGCCAATGGGTGGAGCTTGGCTTTGTACTCTTGCATGGGAACATTATACATACACAATGGACAAGGTAAAGGTCCTCAAGATATCTGATTCTTTTTTATTTGTTTCTAAGCCTTTTTGATTCATTTTCTAGGAATTTCTTGGAAAGAAGGCATATCCATTGTTGGAAGGATGTACGTCGTTTCTTTTGGACTGGCTGATCAAAGGTAAAGATGGATATCTCCACACGAATCCATCGACTTCCCCCGAGCATATGTTTACTGCTCCAGATGGTAAACCTGCTAGCGTTAGCTACTCATCAACTATGGACATTGCTATTGTAAAAGAGGTCTTCTCTGCTATTGTTTCCGCTTCAGAGGTAAAACAAGACCGAATGAAGCGACATTAACAACGAACATAAATCATTCGATACTGAGCTTTCTTGATTCTGGTTTATTTGACAGGTTTTGGGGAAAACAAATGAGACTCTTGTCCGAAAAGTCGTTGCTGCTCAAGTAAATCTTCCACCGACTAGAACAGCAAAGGATGGTTCTATAATGGAATGGGTAGAAGACTTCGAGGACCCAGAGATACATCATAGACATGTTTCACATCTCTTTGGTCTCTTCCCTGGTCACACAATCACACTTGAGAAATCTCCAGAGCTTGCGAAAGCTGTGGAAGTAACCCTTAAGAAAAGAGGTATGTGTAATTTCTTTCTTCTTCTCGTTCCCATTCCGCAATTTCATTGACTTGGTTGGAGAAATATGTAATATTGAACTGACTGATGCAGGAGAGGAAGGTCCAGGGTGGTCCACCACTTGGAAGGCCGCTTTGTGGGCAAGGCTTCACAATAGCGAGCACGCGTATCGAATGGTTACACATATTTTTGATCTGGTGGATCCATTAAACGAACGTAATTATGAAGGAGGACTTTATAGTAACATGTTCACTGCACATCCACCGTTCCAGATCGATGGCAATTTTGGGTAAGTCAGGACAATTTATTGCAAACGTTAAACCTTTAAGAACAATCTGATGACTGGTCTAAACTTATATACATGATTTTTGGGCAGATTCTCAGCAGCGGTAGCGGAAATGTTAGTGCAGAGCACGATAAAGGATCTGTATTTGCTTCCGGCGCTACCAGCAGATAAATGGCCAAACGGTTATGCGAAAGGGCTAAGGGCACGGGGCGGAGTGACGGTTAATATAAGGTGGAGTGAAGGGAACCTTGTGGAGTTTGGACTTTGGTCGGAACAGATTGTATCCACCAGAATAGTGTACAGAAGAATCTCTGCAGCTACCGAATTGGTGCCAGGGAAAGTTTTTACTTTTGACAAAGATTTGAAATGCATTCGGACAGACAACTTCTAAAAATGTTGAGACGAAATCTGTTTTGTTCATGTAATAGAGGAAGAACATTATACTCCACGAGTTATATGTGCAATGAAAAATCCATGCGACTTTCTTCTCCTCCTCAATGAAGAAATTCCCAAGAAGAATTGCACACCTAAGTCCGTAGCTTGGAGTCGTGTCAAACACTAAAAACTTGCTCCACGACACAAATTCGGGTTCAACCTTAGTCGACATCCATATCTCATTCTTGAATGAACCTTTGTGCATAACCATCACCGCGAGTTGCTCTTCTCTTACACAAGCTAGAGACCCAAAGTCATCAAAATCATCCGGAGAAGGTAGTTTAAGACGCGGTCCAAATCTCTCTCTTGTGAAATCAAAACAAACTAAATTATATTTTTCTTCTTCTTCTTCGATCCTCCCCAACCGTCCTCGGTTTTTCTCTTATCTAGAGCAATCCAATAAGTATTCCCCTCCAACGAAACGCCATGCGAATAATAAGAGTCAATATACCAGTCGGGAGAGACATCTAGAACCCTCCATGCATTAATCAGAATCAAAATCATAGATTTCATACTCGAAGATTCGGGGCTTTGCATTTGGGTAATAGTCATTTATAAACCTCAATATCTTGTAGCTACCAAATGAATCATATCCGAGACCATAATTGTTTCTACTATGAACATTCCGGGGTTCGATGAACCTTGTTTGCCCTAAATACGGGTTCCAAGCCACAAGCCTCGAGTCGTCATGGGCTTGGCATAACACTAACCCGTCCAAATGAAAGAGTCTACGTATCTCAAATTGTTCGAGATTACGTATTTGCTTTACAGATGGATCATCGCCATCAGGCCCGGCCCATGGCTAACGCTGGAAGCCCAGGCGTTAGACATCACAATATATATTTAAGTTAAGGGCATCAATTTTGTAAAAAATAGTTATGATATAGTAGCTATCATGTCATTAACTACGTTCAGGGTCACGAGTTCAACCCTTAAAAATGGCATTAAAATTTTGCTTTAGACAACAAAACATGATGGGCCGGGCCTGATCGCCATTGTCGTCGATTCTCACTGACCAAACTCTAAGATTCTGCTTTACAAACTACTCGATCTTTCGATAACTCGTTCCATTGTTTCCATGTCGATCGCACTTTTCTCAGAGATTCCAATGAAACCCTATAGAGTATCTCTTCTACCAAATCCAGTGAAAGATCGGAAATCGTCGTCTTCATATTTCAACGAAAGGGTGGAACACAAGTTAGGGTTAAGTTGATTTTATATAGGGAAAACGACCATTTCAGTCCTGGACTATTTGCAAAGTGTCAATTGATACTTGACCTTTAGACGTCGGTTAATTTAATCCCTAACTGAACTAAAATTCAAATTCCAAACCTGTCTAACACTGATATATTAGTATTTTGGTCTCTTTTACGTATTGTTTTCTATCTGTTTTCGGTTCTTTCTAGTTCCTTTTTGTGTCTTTTCAGGATCTAGGAGGCTCTAAAGCATGGATTGGAGTAATTGGGAGTCATTGGAGCAAAAGGGACGAATCTGAAGAAAAGTTGGCGTTTTTCATAACCGAGCACCTGCTCGGTTTGCAGCGAGCACCTGCTCGGTTTGCAGCGAGCACCTGCTCGCCCGAGGACTCAAAGAAGCCGAAGCTCCCTAGAAACAGGACCGGTCGATCCAACCACAGGACCGAACGGTCCACACCCGAAGTCCCGAAGCCGAAGCTCCCTGGAATCCGGATTGACCGGTCTGGATGAGAAGGCCGACCGGTCCCCACACTCGAAGACCCGAAGACCGTAGCTGCTGGAAGACAGACCGACCGGTCCGGGACCAGACCGACCGATCGGTCACCCAGAACCAAGTTGCCCTAATTTTTACTATAAATTAGAGGCAGCCACTTTCCTAAAAACAAGTTCACTTTTTCTGATACTTTTTCATTTCACGTTTTTGAGAGACTGAGACTCATTTGTTCCAAGCTTTTGAGATCCTTCAAGTGTTTTTCATTCCTAGGATTTTGCTTGTAAGATTGGAGGATCATCCACAACTTTCTATTGAGAAGAATTCTTAAACCCTTATCTCTTTATTTTACCATGATGAATCCTTCTCATTTGATTGCTGCGTTTTTGTTCTCCATGGTTGAGTAGTCTAATAGCTAGATTAGGGAATTTCAATGGTGAATTAGGATGATAGTGACTGAGCCCAATAGGAATGATATCATTTCTCTTCATCAATTGGGATTCGTATTGCTTAGGCTAATTTGATCACTTAGTCTATGTGCTCTAGGTCGCTAGATAAACCATTAATAAGCAATCGGTGTGTAACCAACGACAGTTGATTGTTACCATCGATTGTGAACAAATCGAACCAACTTGTTAATGCTTATCAATATCTCTGAATTCAAACGACAGTTTAGGCATTTAGGGTGTTAGATAAAGATATTAATGCATCACGACAGTGGGGCAATATTACATTTATGTTTGAGTTCTAGTCCGTGCTCAATTTGAATCCTGAATAGATGCTCAGTCCTTAATCCGAAGTCACCGGCGAATGATCCTGATCTAGTGCCTTTCTCTTATTGAATTTACATCGTTTTAATTGCTGTTTCGTTCATTGTTTCATCGCAAACCAACCCCCATTTTGTCTTAGCTTTAAATATAAATCCATAGTTTCATAGAGTAACCTTGGTCTCTATGGATTCGATACCTTTTATACTACTGCGATTGTCTGTGCACTTGCAGCTTTATTTGGGTTAAAACTTTGCTCACACCAAGTTTTTGGCGCCGTTGCTGGGGACCAATTGCGTTACCTTTGAAATTCGATTTCAATTTATAGTCTAAGATGTTTTTCTAATTTGTTTTTTGTTTTTATTTGTTTTCGGTGTGTTTCAGGTGCATGAACAGTAGAAGAACAAGAAGAAACATCACTGAATCGTTAATCAATGTTTTGAACGAAGAGTTACCCCGTCTTGAATGTCAAAACCGTCGGCAAAGAAACTCACCTAATCCAGACACTATGGCTGATCAGGAAGAGATGAACACTCAGTTACAATTGCTAAGGGATTAGATTACGGTGTTGCAAAGGAATCAACCACGTGCTCCACCTCTACAGCCGGGGATTGGAGATTCAGACAATCCCCATGCATTTTACCAAAATCGCTCGGCTATAGTTTCGCCAGCAATTCAGAGGCAAGACTTTGAGATCAAGCCTCAGATGATCTCGTTGGTGAAACAACACTTGTTCCATGGATTACCGGTTGAGATACCGATGGACCACATCAAGAACTTCGAAGAAATCTGCAGCACTACGGGTTCTAATGGAGTACCGAGTGAGTTCCTAAAATGCAAGTTGTTCCCGTTCTCTCTTTCAGGCAAGGCTCTAAGGTGGTTAAAATCATTGCCCACTGGTTCTTTGAGGACGTGGGATGAGGTTAGAGCTGCGTTCTTGGACCACTTCTACACTAAGTCCAAGACAACATCATTAAGGAACAAGATCTCATCTTTTCAACAACATTCTGGAGAAGTTTTCTGTGAAGCTTGGGAGAGACTTAAGGAATATCGAAGGGAGTGTCCTCATCACGGTTTCAAGGATGAGCAAATTCTGGGAATCTTCTACGATGGAGTAGAATGAGACTATCGTAACGCCCTTAACGCTTTAAGTAATGGGGACTTCATGACAAAGACTAGAGATGGTGCATTCGAGCTGATCGAGAACCTTGCTTCGAGCTCCAACAACAAAGCTCCTGAATACAATAGGTTCAAAAAGGTTAATAGCATGGACACTCGGAAGATTGATGAGTTGACAGCAAAGGTTAATCTACTTCTATGCGAGAATAAAAGATCGGTAAAGCTTGTGGAGAAAAATGAGGGTACGCTTATCCCTCAAGAGTTTGAAGATGATGAAGATGCTGGAACTCAAGAGGTTAACTTCGTAAGTGGCTAAGGATATCAAAAACCGTGGATTCAACCCCAACTATCGGAGTCACCCCAACCTCTCTTACCGAAGCACTAATGTGGAGAACCCACAAGACCAAGTCTACCCGCAGCAAGGAGGTACGAATCAGAATGCCCAAGGACAAGGATTTCAGAAATACTACTCCAACAACTCTCAAGGGAAGCAATTCATCCCGAATCAGAATTGTTTCCAAGGAGGAAACCAACAACAAGCCGCTCAATTCACCGCACCACAACAAGCTCCCTCCGCGTCTACTTCTCAAGACGAGTTGAAGAGTCTCATGCAGCAGGTGATGGTCAACCAACAAAAGGCATCCACAGAGATTAATACCAAGGTAGATCACATGTACAATGACCTGAATGCTAAGTATGAGGCCGCCACCGCACATGTGAAGAAGTTGGATACACAAGTGGCTCAAACCGCCGAGGCTATCAAGAGACCAGCTGGGTCTCTTCCAGGACGTGGTAAGGCTAATCCTAGGAAAGAGTATGACGTGCATGCTATTGAGTTGAGGAGTGGAAGGGAGTTGGTACCGCTATTGAGTTACATGCTATTGGTAACTTCTCCTTAGCTCTCAAGTAAAAGCTAAGGAGAAGTTACCCGAGCACCAGGCTCATGAGGATGGTTTATCAGGAGAAGATAGGTTTAAAGAGGTTGGATCAAGCTTAGGGACACCTCAGGTTTCTGTCCAAGTCGATGCTGTGAAAAAAATTTCCGAGCACCTGCTCACTCAGGATGCTCCCAAGAAAATTTCTGAAACTCCTTCCGAACGAGTTTACGTACCCAAGGTGCCTTACCCAGTACCTCCCACAAAATCTTGGAAGGATTTGGAGAATGCTAAGTCTAAGGAAATGCTTAAGGATTTGATGGTAAAGCTTCCTCTAGCTGATGCCATTCAAATGATCTCGTCACTCAAGAGGTACATGAAGGAGTTAGTCGCTGGAAAGGTCGTTGAAGACGAGAATGTGATGATGGTTTCTAAGGAATGTAGCGCTATACTTCAGAGTAAGGTGTTGACAAAGAAGGATGATCCGGGAATATTTGTGATTTCCGTGAAAATTGGGTCTTGCACGTTTGCATGCTCATTGTGCGATTTAGGATCTAGCGTGAATTTGATGCCATATTCTGTGGCTAAGCGTTTGGGCTTCACCGAGTTCAAACCCACCAAGATCTCATTGGTTTTCGCGGATCGGTCCACAAAACTTTCGGTGGGTATCATAGAGGATTTGCACGTCCGAATAGGGGATACTCTAATCCCAGCTGATTTCGTGGTTCTAGAGCTTAATGAAGAACCTAAGGATCCGTTGATTTTGGGCAGAGCTTTCTTACGCACAACACGTGCCATTATCGATGTCGAAGAAGGCATAGTGGATCTCCGTCTAGGAGACATGATAGTCCGGTTTGAGATGAGCAAGCTCCTCAAGAAACCGATGATAGATGGGCACACGTTTGTTATCCATGATGAATCAGAGATGTTAGAGGATGAGATTGAAGAGATTTTAGCAAAGGATCCACTTGAAGTCGCATGGAGTAAACCGAGGGGGAATATGGTTTTCTGAGTGAAGTCGCCCAAGGATTCGCTAAGTTTCTGGATTCTAACACCCGAGTGGAAAAGGGAGATGAATATCTGAGTTTGGGAGAGGATACAAAAATCGAAAACAAGCGAGCACCTGCTTAGACAGATCGAGCACCTGCCCAATCTACTGTTCACAGTTCTTGGAGCGAGCTGAAAGCTCCAAAGCTGGAATTAAAGACCCTCCCAGCAGGGCTCAGGTACACGTTTCTCGGTCCTAACTCTACTTATCCTGTTATAGTGAATGCTGAATTGAATAATGTTGAGATTACCTTGCTTTTGTGTGAATTGAGAAAGTATTGGAAGGCTCTAGGATATTCACTTGATGATATTACTGGGATATCTCCTGACTTATGTATGCTGATATATCATTGTTTTTACCCGTTTTTAACCATGATATAAGTCGGTTTTGTATAGTATTTTTGGTATTTGTGTATCTTTTATAGTGTTTTGCAGGAAAATGGCCAATTAGAGCTTAATGGAAACAGTTGGATCATTTTGGAGCATTTTGGAGCTGAAAGATCCAAGTAGAATCGAGCAGCATGGCCTGTCGATCGACACAGGGTATTTGTGTATATATCCTGTCGATCGACAGAATATTTTAAAGATCGGATGATGTTAAGGCAGAGAGTCTCGTGTCGATCGACATAAGTCTCTGTCGATCGACACGCGGTCTGCAAAAGCCAAAAATATCTGTTTTTAGACCTAATTTTGGCACTTGTATAAATAGGTTATTTAGGTTGTCCCCACATTTTATCTTGTTTTCGTGGGACATAGAGAAAAAGAGAGATTTTGAAGAGCTTTGAGGGAAATCACATGTTCTTGATATCTACTACCTACAAACCCTTTTGTATCTTCTACTCTTACTCTTTTATGCAAATCTATTCAGTTATTATGATTTCATCATCTATTTCTGAGTAAATCACTTGTTAGGTTTTGGGGATTTCTTGGGTTTTGATGAGAAATCTTTAAGATCGCAGATCTGTTGAGGTTTATCCGTTAGTTCTTCATCTAGACTGTTTCTAATGCTAGAATCTAGCTTGATCACTTAGAATCTTGATCTTAGGATTGTTGATTAGTCACGAAAGTGAGATTAATAACCTGAACTAGTCTAGATGGGCAAAATTACCTATTCGCAAAGGAATTTGGCTTAGGGATTTTGTGAACAAATCGAACTTGTACTAATTGCTTGTTTAGATTCGATGAATTCGCAAAGGAATTTGGGATTTGAGGATTTAAGGATAGATAGCCTTTGTAACGGAAGTTAGCTTGCTATACTCTCGTGTTTGAGTTCTAGAACGGTGCTTAATTGAACCTCGACAGTTGTTATATCTTTGATTTTGATTCATTACCTGAAGAAATCTCCATGGCCTAGCTTTCGTCTCTTTGAGAACTTGAAATTAAACTATCTCTTGTTTACTTGTTTTATGAATTGTGATTACAATTACATCTTTTTACTTAGCATAATTTGAACACTGAGATTGATTGTGTATTCAATTCCCTGTGGATTCGATCCCTAAATACTACTACGATCTCTTAATTTGAGAGAGTAGTTAGGGTGAATTTGAGCCCGTATCAAATTTTGGCGCCGTTGCCGGGGAGTTGAATTTACCATTCAATTCAAGTTACTAAGATTTTGTCTAAGTATTTATTTTTGTTTTAATACTAACTTGCTCTTTTCTCTTGGTATTTGTGTGTTTCAGGTTTATGCCTAATCGCCCAACCAGAAGCAATCGAAACGAAGAGCTAGTCGATCTCAATCCTTAGATTGGAAAGTTAGAGCGAGCAAACCGAGCAGCAACGAGAGCAGCCAATATGGCCAACAACAGAGTAATCTTACTCCGCGATGCAGATGGAATCATCACGGACCACCAAGGACGGAAGTACAACGCTCAAGGTCAGCGTACTGAAGACGATGGAACTATGATACCAGAGGAACAGGACGAGCCAGCTGAGCATGTGCTTACTTTAAGAGAGCACTACAGGCCTCAGGAGTTCTACTCCAACAGGGCTGCTATTAGACCTCCTTCCTTTCCTAGGAATGACTTTGAGCTGAAGCCCGCTTACTTCTCTTTGGTGGCTCAACACCCTTTCCATGGCCTTCCTTCAGAACATCCCATGGACCACATCGAGATGTTTGAGGACTTAGCGTCCAACATCAAAGCCAATGGAGTTCCTGAAGATTACCTTTTCTGTAAGCTCTTCCCATATTCTCTCAGCGGAGAAGCAGCTTACTGGCTGAAGCAGTTAGCACCTAGTTCTTTAACTACTTGGGAGGACACGAAAAATGCATTCCTCATCAACTTCTTCGATGAAACAAGGTCTGAGGATCTAATGATGAAGATTTCAACATTCAGGCAATGACCAACTGAAGCGTTCAAGGATGACTGGGTAAGATTCAAATCCTACCAGAGAGATTGTCCTCATCATGGTTTTAGTGATGTGCAGCTGTTAGGAATCTTTTTCAGAGGAATCGATTGGAGACACCAGATGTCTTTGGATTCAGCAAGTAGGGGGAACTTCAACACCAATGTTCGAAGTGATGCTTTGGCGCTCATTGAGAACATGGCTTCAAGTAGTAGCACCAAGAACATAGACTTCAAGAGGAAGCAGCTTGGCAAGAGCGCATATGGAGGTAATATGGCTAAGATGAAAGCTAAGCTCGACTCGGTGCACAACTTGTTAGTGGGAAAGAAGCAGGTGAAGTTTGCTCAGGAGGTAGAAACCTTCATTCCAAAGGAAGAAGAGGATGAAGAGGAGTGCAACTACGTTGGTAGTAATGCTTTTCAGGGACAAAGGTTTGGTAATCAGCAGGGTAACAGAAATTACAGTGGAAACAATCAGAGATCTACGTCCCTGGGAATCAAGGTCAATCTACATTCACTAGAAATCAAGCCACACCTAGCTACGCTAAACCACAATTCCAGAATACGGACTATCAGAAGCCCTATCAGAGCAGCTTCACTAGGAACTACGGTTCTTCTTCTTACCAAACTCCTCCTCCTAAGACGTCAGATAACAAGACAGATTCGATGCTAGAGCAAATTTTAGAGGGCCAGCAGAAGATGACGGTGAATTTCAATGGCAAAATCGATGCCTTGTACACCGACCTAATGGAACGTGAAGAAGCTAGACACTCAAGTTGCTCAAACCGCCGAGAACTCTAAGAGACAAGAAGGATTTCTTCCATCTAGAACAGATGCTAACCCGAAGCATACCGTTGCTGCCATCACAACGAGGAGTGGAAAGGTAACCCAAGAGCCTGTGTCGAAGAAAGGACTTGGTACATAAAATTTTGATGAATTTGGAGAGTTTGATGAAGATGAAATTCAGATAGAGGCTCCTCCGTCGATCGACACAAACAGAGAAAGTTTTGGCAGAGACTCCTGTGACGATCGACAGAGGGAAGAAAGAGGTCGATACGTTGAAACCAGATACCTGTCGATCAACAGGACCTATCGATGTCGATCGACAGGAGGCCCCCAGTCCGACTTCTACTTCAAAACCGTCAGATAGTGCATTCGAGAGAGTGTACAAACCCAAAGTACCTTATCCAAAGAGTCAGAAGAAGTCTAAGCAAGAGCTTGAAGATGCAAGATGCAAGACCATCATAGACAAGCTAGTGGTAGAATTTCCTTTTGTTGATGCCGTTAGACTTAGTCCTGTGATACGACGATATGTAAAGAAGATGGTCACCAAGAGTTTGGGCATTGACGAAGGAGTGGCTATGATTTCTGAACAAGTAAGTGCAGTGATTCAGAACAGGATTCCAGAGAAGTTAACGGATCCAGGAAGCTTTGTTTTGGATTTTGTTTGATCTTCAAGGATAGATTTTCGAGGTTTCTCTGTGATCTAGGTTCTGGCGTCAACCTCATGCCACATTCAGTTGCCATTAGTCTTGGGATGACAGATTACCAATCCACTAGGATTTCTCTTATCCTAGCGGATAGGTTAGTAAGGATTCCAGAAGGAGTATTGGAAGATGTCCCAATCAAGGTTGGGAACTGTTTGATTCCTACTGACTTTGTTGTTTTGCATTACAACGAGGAACCCAAGGATCCTCTTATCCTGGGTAGACCTTTCTTGGCCACAGCAGGTGCTATGATTGACTGTCAAGGAGGCAGTATGACTTTGAGAGTAGGAGGTCTCGAGATGAAGTTTGAAATTGACAAGCTTATTAAGAGACCTACCATAGATGGACACACCTTCTACGTTGACACACTCACCGACCTCGCGCAGGAAGTTTTCAATGAGATACATCCCATTGATCCCTTGGAAAGGACTTTGGTGAACTCTGTGCAAGAGGAAGGACAATTTGATGATGATGCAAGGGTTTATGCTAGGATGATGGATGCTAGCAAGGAATGGAAGCAATTGGTTACTAGTGCAAGTTTGGGGGAAACTTCAGCGAAAGCTCCACAAGTAAGTGATTGGATTGAACAAAAAGCTCCAAAGCTTGAGCTCAAACCACTTCCCGCAGGGCTAAGGTACGCCTTTCTTGGTCAAAATTCTACTTACCCTGTGATTGTTAATTCTTCTTTGAACAATCCAGAGCTCGCCTTACTGCTGAGCAAGCTGAGGAAATTTCGCCCAGCTCTCGGCTATTCTCTTGATGATATTGCAGGTATCTCTCCGGACTTGTGTATGCATAGGATCCACCTTGAGGATGAGAGCAAATCATCAGTTGAGCATCAAAGGCGGCTTAATCCAAATTTGCAGGAAGTTGTCAAGAAGGAGATCTTGAAACTCCTAGAGGCTGGGATCATCTATCCCATTTCTGACAGTATTTGGATTAGCCCTGTTCACGTGGTACCAAAGAAAGGAGGCGTCACAGTGGTAAAGAATGAGAAGAATGAGCTAATTCCGATGAGAACTGTCACTGGACATCGGATGTGCATAGATTATAGGAAGCTAAACGCGGCCACAAGGAAGGACCACTTCCCATTGCCCTTCATTGACAAGATGCTTGAGCGTTTAGCAAGGCATCCCTACTACTGTTTCCTCGATGGGTATTCTGGATTCTTCCAAATCCCCATCCATCCGGATGACCAGGAGAAAACGACATTTACTTGTCCTTATGGCACTTTTGCATACTGCAGAGTGCCCTTTGGACTTTGTTATGCTCCAGCGACATTCCAACGGTGTATGATTTCCATCTTCACCGACATGATTGAGAAACATTTGGAGGTCTTCATGGATGACTTCTCGGTCCACGGTGATTCGTTCAAGGACAGCCTTGACAACTTAGAGAAAGTGCTTGCTCGATGTGTGGAGAAGCACTTGGTTCTTAATTGGGAGAAATGCCACTTCATGGTGCAAGATGGGATTGTACTTGGCCATAGAGTTTCAGCTGATGGAATCGAGGTGGACCGTGCAAAGATTGAAGTAATGACGAGCCTTCAACCGCCAACTACAGTCAGGGAGATTCGTAGTTTCCTTGGGCATACAGGTTTTTACCGGCAATTCATCAAGGACTTCTCAAAGATTGCTCGACCACTCACCACATTGCTCTGTAAGGACATCAAATTTGATTTTGATGCTAATTGTTTAACCGCTTTTGTACAGATCAAACAAGCTTTGGTGAGTGCTCCGATAGTGTAACCTCCTGACTGGGATTTACCTTTCGAGGTGATGTGCGATGCTAGTGACTATGCAGTTGGGGCGGTGTTAGGACAAAAGAAGGACAGGAAACTTCATGCCATCTACTACGCTAGTAGAACGCTAGACGAAGCTCAAAAGAACTACGCAACTACTGAAAAAGAGTTGTTAGCCATCGTTTTCGCCTTCGAGAAGTTTCGTTTTTACTTCATTGGAGCAAAGGTGACAGTGCACACGGATCATTCAACACTAAAGTACTTGATGCAGAAGAAGGACGCTAAACCGAGGTTGTTAAGATGGATCCTCCTTATACAAGAGTTTGACATTGAGGTGAAGGACAAAAAGGGAGTAGAGAATGGTGTAGCGGATCATCTCTCGCGCATTCGGATAGAGGATAGTGTACCAATCGATGATTACTTCCCAGAGGAAAGTGTACACTTCATAGAGATAGGATCCCAAGCGACCAAAGAGGGAAATTGGATAAGTGTCGGGACAGAGACTTCTCCGTCGATCGACACTGCTTTATGTCGATCGACAGGGAGCTCACTGTCCGAATTTCAGAATGATGAACATCTTCTGTCGATCGACACAAACCAACTATGTCGATCGACAGTGGATGCTCAGATGGAACTTCACGAGTCAAACGCGGTTTCGGAGAGCGATAGACCTTGGTTCAGCGACATAGCCAACTACCTTGCTGCAGAGACTACACCGGATGATCTCAAGGGCTATGAGAAGAAGAAATTCATGAGAGAACTCCGGAGGTACTATACGATATAAGTCCATGTTTTAGAGTCTTTTTAGTGTTTTCGAGTGTTTTGGTATTAATCTTAGGTACAAAGGCGTTTTGGACTCAATTGGTGTTTATTGGAACTTTTTGGAGCATAAAGGAATGAGCAGTCAAAGTGGCGAATTCGGAGTCAACATTTTAGACCACTGTCGATCGACACAACTATGCATGTCGATCGACACGGGTTATTTCGAGACGAGAAGATTACACAGAGAGTGTCGTGTCAATCGACAGACATCTGTATCGATCGACGCGACTACCGGACCAGCCCAAGATCAAGTTTTCAGAAGATTTCCTTTTTGCGTCAGAAAGCCCAAATGTTTGCAATTGGGCCCATGACGGTTTTGTAACTCTATATATATGTTTTCTAAGTCATTGTTTAGAGGGATGCTTTTATTTTACTTAACTCTTTGATATATCTTTAATAAAAACCATGCTTTCATCTTTTGATATGTCTGAGTAGTTTCCTTTGTTAGGTTTAGGGATTATTCGAAAGTGTTTGATGAATTGCTGATCTGATCTGTTTATTAGGATAATATTCTTAGAATGTTCTTCATCTTGACTTGCTGTTATTGCTGATTCTTGATTAGCTACCTTGAATATGATCTTAGGATAATTAATAGAAACGAGAGTTTGATTGATTTCCTGATCTAGTCTTTGATGAGCAAAATTCCTATTCGCAAAGGGATTTGGTTTAGGGTTTTGTGAACAATTGAACCTGAGATTAATGCTTGTTTAGATTCATAGGATTCGCAAAGGAATTTGGTTTTCTTGGATTTATTCATAGATAATATTCGCAGCGAGAGCTGGTTTGTTTTACTTTCGTGTTCATGTTCAAGAACAGTGCTTTAATATTCCTAATAACTGATTTGTCTGCAATTTTGATTCACTGGAGATTTCCCTGTGCCTAGCTATTTCTCTAATTGATTTACAACTCGTTTTAATTGCTTTGATTTACTTGCTTTCATATTATTTGCCTAGCTTAATCTGAATCCTGAGATCTATTGTGTTTCCCTTGACTTCTTGTGGATCGATAACCCTAAGTGCTGCAACTGATCTCTTAATTTGAGAGAGTTTAGGTCTAGGGTAAATTTGACCGTATCAAATTTTGGCGCCGTTGCCGGGTAGTCAATAGGCCATTAGATTTTATTATTAAGATTTTGTCTAGGTCTTCTTATTTCTTGTTTTTAGTTTTTGTTTTTGTTTTTCTTTCTTTGTTTTGCGTTTCAGGTACATGCGAAATCGCAATACCAGGAGCAGCAAGGACAAAGAACTTTTGGAACTAGGACTTGAGGATCTAGCTCGTTTAGAACGCACCAACAGAAAAGCGACGAAAGAAGCTAAGAAGATGGTTGCGCCGGTGATGATCTTTCAGAGAGACGGTGGGTTCTTCGACAGAGAAGGAAACCCATACAATGAGGATGGACATAGACTGGACGAAGCTGGGAACATCATCATTGACGAAGATGAAGAACAACGAGCTCGCGATGAAGAAGAAGCGAGGTTGGCTCGTGAGGAACAGATTCGTGTCGATCGACACAGAGAGGACGTCGATCGACACGAACAAAACTTGCAGATCGAGCCACAAGCAGGTGTCTTTCGACACCATAACGGCATCGCTCGACACGGCAGAGAGCCTGGCGTCGATCGACACCAGGAGGGTGTCGATCGACACGCTATGCAGAATCGCACTCTGGCGGATTTCAACAGACCGGAGCAGTTCTATGCCAACCGAGCCGCGATTCGACCTCCTCCCTTCCAGCGCAATGACTTCGAGCTCAAGCCTGCGTATTTCTCTCTAGTTGCTCAAGACCCGTTCTGCGGACTTCCACATGAGAATCCTATGGACCATATAGAGCGATTCGAAGATTTGGCATCTGCTATCAAAGCCAATGGAGTCTCAGAGGATTACCTGTTCTGTAAGCTATTCCCATACTCTCTACATGGGGAAGCTAAGTATTGGCTGAAGACGCTTCCATCGGGCTCGCTTACTAATTGGATGGATACAAAGAATGCTTTCCTGAGCAATTTCTTTGACGATGCGAGGACTGAGGATCTAAGAGCGAAGATTGCGTCTTTCAAGCAGGGGGATCATGAAGCTTTCAAGGCTGCATGGTGCAGATTCAAGAGCTATCAGAGAGACTGTCCACACCATGGATTTAATGAGGTGCAGCTGCTTGGTATCTTCTATAGAGGGATTGTGCTGCAATATTCAGTGTCACTTGATGCTGCGAGCAATGGGAATTTCAATACCAATTCCCCAAGGACTACCATCCAGCTTATCGAGAACATAGCCAACAGCACCAGTGCCAAGAACCTGGATTACGAAAGGAGCTTGCAGAAGCAAGACATCAGTGGAAATCAGCTGGCAGAGGTAACGAAGAAGCTTGATTCTGTGCATAGTCTTCTAACTGGGAAGAAGGCGGTTAGCTTTGCGCAAGAGGTTGAGACTGTAGATGAGGATGTTAATTACATCAATCAGACCGGATTTCAGAAGTATGGGAATCAACAGGGTTATGGATCATCTTATCAAAGAAACTATGGTGTTTCATCTTACAAGCCTCCTGAGCAGAAAAGCAAGATGGAAGATATGTTTGAGCAGATTCTAGAGGGACAGCAGAAGCTAACAGTGAACATCAACCAGAAGATCGATGCTGTCTATCAAGATCTCAATGGGAAGTTCGAAGCACTGAGCGCTCATGTCAAGAAGCTCGACGTCCAAGTGGCTTAATCGGCTAGTTCTAGCAAGAGGCAAGAAGGATTTCTTCCAGCAAAGATTGATGCCAACCCCAGGAACACTTGCAATGCCGTTGTAACTGAAGAGGAGGGTTATTTCGATGAATTCGAAGCGATTTTCGGAACAGTGGAGCCTCTGTCGATCGACACCGACTATGAGTGTCGATCGACACGTGAAGAAAAGTTTGATTCGGAAATTCTAGAAACTCAAGCGTCGATCGACAGGGACGATGAGTGTCAATCGACACTCTCAGAAAATCACGCTTCAGAATTTCCAGAGACGCGAGTGTCAATCGACACTCAGGATGGCGTCGATCGACACGTTGCCCAGACAGAGACTGTTCATCCGAAAACACCTCCGATCATCAAGGAATCCGTCTATAAGCCTAAGCTGCCATTCCCCAGAGTTAGATGGAGTAAACAAGAGGCTGAGGAAGACATTTGCAAGAAGATGATTGAGAAAATCATTATAGAGATGCCTCTTGTGGATGCAGTTAAACTCTCACCTGCTATTCGAAGATACATCAAGCGATTGGTCGCTAATGGGATTAGTCCAGAGGAAGGAGCGCTACTGACTAGAGATCTCCAAGCCGTACTGCTTAACACAGTTCCGATCTCTAAGAAGAAGAAGAAGGATGTGGTGGTCTCAGCAGAAGTTAGTGCAATGATCCAGAGCAGGATTCCAGTCAAGCTGCCTGATCCGGGAAGCTTCGTTCTTAATTGTTCCATCTCCAATGAACAGTTCCCTCATTCGCTCTGTGACTCAGGATCTGGAGTTAATTTGATGCCGTTCTCTGTTGCCACTAGACTTGGGATGACGGACTTCATGCCAACAAGGATGTCTCTTCTTTTAGCTGATCGATCTAGGAGATTCCCAAAAGGAGTTCTAAAGGATGTATTGACCAAGATTCAGGAATACATGATTCCTGCGGATTTTGTGGTTTTGGAGTACGATGAAGAGCCTCAAGATCCTTTGATTCTGGGAAGATCTTTCTTGGCTACTGCGGGAGCAAACATTGACTGCAGAAGAGGGAAGATCAAGCTTGACCTTGGTGATATTGTCATGGAATTTGACATGGACGCTACAAGGAGAAGATCCACCATTGATGGTCAAGCTTTTTCTGTGGATACGTCATTAGAGGATGAGCTAATTCAGGAGCCTTCCAAGAATATCCCTACCACCATCGAACCATCT
The DNA here is from genome assembly GCA_963576765.1 of Draba incana. Taxonomy (NCBI): domain Eukaryota; kingdom Viridiplantae; phylum Streptophyta; class Magnoliopsida; order Brassicales; family Brassicaceae; genus Draba; species Draba incana. Next base: position 6,307,854 of record OY755212.1, on the reverse strand, counting down.
CCTGCAAATCCTCAAGAGGAGCCAAGGTATGAGTCCCTTGCACTTAATTCTTCATCTCCTGTTGTCATCAAAAATTTAAACTGTGAAAAGCCTGTTACGCGCTTACGCAAGCATCGAGTTTCTCGAGGGCTTGGTTTTTCTGATGAGCTTGCAGGAAGGAAGAAAGAAGAGATGAAGCCGAAGAGGACTTCTAAGCCTTTCGCGCTAATGAGGATCATTGTTCCCCAAGAGCTTAAGGAGAAGGGAGAATCAGTTATTCAGGAGATGATGGCTAGAACGATGAAACTTTTCTCTGAGACTGTTTCTGATAAGTCTGGGGGAGCTGTCAAGAAGGTTCAATTCAAAGCTGCTGCTAGTATCGTTCAGGATGAAGGAAGTCCAAAACTTCCTAAAGATCCACATTAAAGTCCTCAAGTTCCAAAACAGTCAAGCAAAAGACTAAAAACAAGCGCTTAGTGGGAGGCAACCCACTTGTGAGTTTTATCTAATTATTTACTTAGATTTTTGTTTCTTTTTCAATTTTACGTTTTGGTGTTTGTTTTTGTGTTGATTTTCAGGAAAATAAACGTTCGAATGCAAGTAAGAATGCTCTTCAGCACTCGGTGTCGATCGACGAGCACATCAGTGTCGATCGACACGAGGAAAATCCATCAGTCGGAATCGGGACAGAAACGTGGGTGTCGATCGACGCTTATGTAGTATCGATCGACACGTTACCTAAGTATGAATTCTCACTTGATTTTTCATTCGTTTCGATTCTTGTTTATCTTGTTTCACCAATCTTAGGCTTAATAACACTGGGGACAGTGTTGTTTAAGTCTGGGGGAGGTAGTTGCTACCACTTGTGTTTTCTTTTGAGTTTTTTTTTTTTTTTTTTTTTTTTCGTTAAATTTTAAAATTTTTTGAGTCAAAACCTCTTCTTTAGACTTGCTTTGAACATCACTCATGGACCATTATCAATGCAAGTTGGCTGGTTTTACAAGGTGGGTAACTGGAAGTGGATCGGTTTAACAGAGCGAGTTCAAATTTCTGGAGAACGCCAGAAAGGATGTCAAAGACCCCGCCCCTAATGAATCTCTAATCTCTTGTCAAGGGCGTTGGCTAATCGCAAGACTTGATTCAGCTTCCAAACACTTGAAAGCGAGGAAGGACCGCTCTTGAAACTTCTTCCCGAATGACGGATACAACTGTCCTAGATCTGGTGGTAAAGGAGCCTCTGCTGAGGTAACCGCCATCACAAAAAGCCTTGTAGAACAATAGTAACGAGTGCTGATCTAGTGAAGACATAGAGATGCCAAGGAAATAAAAAATCTGCAGAAAAGTGCAAGCCCGAATTCAAATAGGCATTCAGTGGTAAAGGACCCTCTGCTGAGGTACCCGCCATCATCAAAAAGAAAAAAAAAATCAGTCATCAAAAAGCATGCATCTCTATGATATCCTAAATTGGATAAACAGTTTCAGAGGGAAGAGAGAGGGTGAAACGCAGGATAGTGTTAAAGGAAGTGAAGGAATCTAGAAGGTCCAGCGATCGATATTCCCTCGACGAGACCGCACTTAAAATAACTGAAGGGGTCTGCGACTGAAAGTCTGAGTTTCTCTAAGGGGTTTGGGTTCAATTTGGAGGACTGCTAAGCTTCTAGGGAAACATCAAAGTATCACCAGATGACTTTGCAAAGGTATGTGGTTTCTAAAGGAGTGATTATATCTGTTTTGCTTAGGGACAAGCAAAAAGCTAAGTCTGGGGGAGTTGATATATCGTGGTTTTTACCCAGTTTAGACCACGATATAAGTCCATGTTTTAGAGTCTTTTTAGTGTTTTCGAGTGTTTTGGTATTAATCTTAGGTACAAAGGCGTTTTGGACTCAATTGGTGTTTACTGGAACTTTTTGGAGCATAAAGGAATGAGCAGTCAAAGTGACGAATTCGGAGTCAACATTTTAGACCACTGTCGATCGACACAACTATGCATGTCGATCGACACGAGTTATTTCGAGACGAGAAGATTACACAGAGAGTGTCGTGTCGATCGACAGACATCTGTATCGATCGATGCGACTACCGGACCAGCCCAAGATCAAGTTTTCAGAAGATTTCCTTTTTGCGTCAGAAAGCCCAAATGTTTGCAATTGGGCCCATGACGGTTTTGTAACTCTATATATATGTTTTCTAAGTCATTGTTTAGAGGGATGCTTTTATTTTACTTAACTCTTTGATATATCTTTAATAAAAACCATGCTTTCATCTTTTGATATGTCTGAGTAGTTTCCTTTGTTAGGTTTAGGGATTATTCGAAAGTGTTTGATGAATTGCTGATCTGATCTGTTTATTAGGATAATATGCTTAGAATGTTCTTCATCTTGACTTGCTGTTATTGCTGATTCTTGATTAGCTACCTTGAATCTGATCTTAGGATAATTAATAGAAACGAGAGTTTGATTGATTTCCTGATCTAGTCTTTGATGAGCAAAATTCCTATTCGCAAAGGGATTTGGTTTAGGGTTTTGTGAACAATTGAACCTGAGATTAATGCTTGTTTAGATTCATAGGATTCGCAAAGGAATTTGGTTTTCTTGGATTTATTCATAGATAATATTCGCAGCGAGAGCTGGTTTGTTTTACTTTCGTGTTCATGTTCAAGAACAGTGCTTTAATATTCCTAATAACTGATTTGTCTGCAATTTTGATTCACTGAAGATTTCCCTGTGCCTAGCTATTTCTCTAATTGATTTACAACTCGTTTTAATTGCTTTGATTTACTTGCTTTCATATTATTTGCCTAGCTTAATCTGAATCCTGAGATCTATTGTGTTTCCCTTGACTTCTTGTGGATCGATAACCCTAAGTGCTGCAACTGATCTCTTAATTTGAGAGAGTTTAGGTCTAGGGTAAATTTGACCGTATCAAATTTTGGCGCCGTTGCCGGGTAGTCAATAGGCCATTAGATTTTATTATTAGGATTTTGTCTAGGTCTTCTTATTTCTTGTTTTTAGTTTTTGTTTTTGTTTTTCTTTCTTTGTTTTGCGTTTCAGGTACATGCGAAATCGCAATACCAGGAGCAGCAAGGACAAAGAACTTTTGGAACTAGGACTTGAGGATCTAGCTCGTTTAGAACGCACCAACAGAAAAGCGACGAAAGAAGCTAAGAAGATGGTTGCGCCGGTGATGATCTTTCAGAGAGACGGTGGGTTCTTCGACAGAGAAGGAAACCCATACAATGAGGATGGACATAGACTGGACGAAGCTGGGAACATCATCATTGATGAAGATGAAGAACAACGAGCTCGCGATGAAGAAGAAGCGAGGTTGGCTCGTGAGGAACAGATTCGTGTCGATCGACACAGAGAGGACGTCGATCGACACGAACAAAACTTGCAGATCGAGCCACAAGCAGGTGTCTTTCGACACCATAACGGCATCGCTCGACACGGCAGAGAGCCTGGCGTCAATCGACACCAGGAGGGTGTCGATCGACACGCTGTGCAGAATCGCACTCTGGCGGATTTCAACAGACCGGAGCAGTTCTATGCCAACCGAGCCGCGATTCGACCTCCTCCCTTCCAGCGCAATGACTTCGAGCTCAAGCCTGCGTATTTCTCTCTAGTTGCTCAAGACCCGTTCTGCGGACTTCCACATGAGAATCCTATGGACCATATAGAGCGATTCGAAGATTTGGCATCTGCTATCAAAGCCAATGGAGTCTCAGAGGATTACCTGTTCTGTAAGCTATTCCCATACTCTCTACATGGGGAAGCTAAGTATTGGCTGAAGACGCTTCCATCGGGCTCGCTTACTAATTGGATGGATACAAAGAATGCTTTCTTGAGCAATTTCTTTGACGATGCGAGGACTGAGGATCTAAGAGCGAAGATTGCGTCTTTCAAGCAGGGGGATCATGAAGCTTTCAAGGCTGCAAGGTGCAGATTCAAGAGCTATCAGAGAGACTGTCCACACCATGGATTTAATGAGGTGCAGCTGCTTGGTATCTTCTATAGAGGGATTGTGCTGCAATATTCAGTGTCACTTGATGCTGCGAGCAATGGGAATTTCAATACCAATTCCCCAAGGACTACCATCCAGCTTATCGAGAACATAGCCAACAGCACCAGTGCCAAGAACCTGGATTACGAAAGGAGCTTGCAGAAGCAAGACATCAGTGGAAATCAGCTGGCAGAGGTAACGAAGAAGCTTGATTCCGTGCATAGTCTTCTAACTGGGAAGAAGGCGGTTAGCTTTGCGCAAGAGGTTGAGAGCGTCCTGTCGACACGAACTGAAGATGTTATGGCAGAGAGCGTCCTGTCGATCGACAGCTATACTATGTCGATCGACACGGGCAGCGAACCACACGAGGTAAGTGGATTTAACCTAACTTTTTCACTTCTTCTTCTCTATCGATCGACAACCACTTCTTCTTCCCCAAACCTTAGATTTTCGAAAACTTGACCAAATCAATAAATTTTTGAGCCTAATCCACTTGGATTTTCCTCCTCTATTCGATTCTCCCACTCGTTTTCACAATCAAACAAGGTATGCTTCCCTTTTCACGATTTTTCATTCCGTTTTTGTGAAGAAAAGTGATGAGTTTTGGGGTTAAACTGGTTCGAATCTTGTGTTGTTAATACTTCTTTTACACTTTTAGAGTAATTTCGAACCGATTTTGTGCCTATATTTTGTTGTTCTTGATTATTAGGGTTTCAACCTTAAAATTTGGGGGTTTTGGGATATGGTTTGAATTGGTGTAAATCGTGTTTGATTTGTCGAATTTCGGACTTAATAGAGATGCTAGGAGTGGTGATAAGTATGATTTGGTTGAAGTTTTGTGTTGGATTTGGTCGAATGAAGAATTGGGACAGAACCCTCTCTGTCGATCGACAGGAAAGGCTCTGTCCATGTTATTACTTCGTTTCTGATTTCGTCTGCGTGTTTTTGTTTGTGATTTCCTTTGCGGATGGCACCAAAACAAACTCAGGGCACAAAGAGACGCGAACGACCTGATGAAGGCTCGAGTTCTCAACCTCCACCACCTACTTACAATATTCATCGTGGTGTTAGGCCGAAATGGCCAAGAGAGGAGAACACAAGGATGCAAGTTGACTTTGAGTCTCTGAAGATGGGGGTGACGTTGAAGACGGTGCTCACAAGTGACGAGACTGATTTGAGGGAGGGTCTACCCACTTGGGACGATTATGACTCCCTCCTCTACAACGAGTGGCTCAAGGTCCCAATAGCGACCACCAAGTTCGTCCATGAACAGTCACAGGCTGAGCTGAAAATCAAGGACGAGGTGATGCAATTGGTAGAGGAGATGGGTTTGGCACAATTGGTGGACGGAAAACACGAAATGTATCCCGACCTTGTCCGCCAATTCTTCGCCACCTTGAAGTTATCCAGAAATGCAACTACTCCAGAGGAGAAGCTAGATCCGAGGCATTTCTCCATGAGCTTCATGAGTAACGGGAAGCGATACAAAATGAGTGCTGCAACTGTTTGCAGGACTTTTGAATTTCCTGAGGTTCTACTTGTCGGTTTACCGAGGGACATTGCTGGCGGCGTGCATACGCTGTGGAGTAAGGTGGGGGGTTCTGCACAGGCTGATGTGCGTCATCCTGTTGCCCGCTACCTGCTTCGATTGATTACCACTACCATCATATGCAAGATGGAACCGGTGAAGGTTAGGAGTCACGAGTTGGTCATGTTATCTTACGCTTTGAGAGGCATCATTCATAATGCCACTTGGGACACTACAACACCAAACATGGGAATGGTGTTGATGGAGTACCTTTACTCGGTCAAGCACACTCCGCTTTCTCTTACTAACCCAGGTAAGAAGCAATTACCTGTGGGGAGCATCCTCACTCCGATCTTTGAGCGATGCAAAGTTTCCAAGAGCGGATATACGGTAGAGAGTAAGAGTGCATATATGGACATGGAGCACATGAAGAATGCTCATTGGATCACGACTGACCATCCTATCCACTGGATTTTCCCGATTGCAAGAGACCAAAAGAGAAGGGTGGAAATTAGGAGTGTTGTAGAGTTTCTGCGGGTCACTAATGACCATTCTCTTATCTTCTTCGATCCACCGACGGAATTGCTTAAGCCGGTAGAGCCGACTAGGAAACTCACAACATGGGGAGCTAGCACCGCGCATGCACCGCCAGAGCAGACGCAGCAGGAGCATGATCATGAGCATCGTTTCCCGAGACTCCCCGATGGACCACTCGATGAGGACCAGCGCTTCAACTGGATCACTAAGGCTCTGAAGGCGACATGGGATGCGATGTCGTGCAAATCCAGCTGTATTCGCCCCCGCACACCGTCTCCACGGAACTCACCACCACCGGATTCTTCTCAAGCACCATCAGAGCACCATCACGATGAGGAGGAGGACTAGTTCCCTTCCTCCGTTCTGCTTTATCTCTATTTCATCCTTTTCCCTTTTCAGATGTGTGTTTTAGCTTCTTTCTATTTGTTGAATTTTAAAAATTTGTACTTTGATTTCGGATTTTTAGTTGGAATTTGAAACGATTAGTGAACTTGATTGCAGTGTGTTTTTCCCGTTGATCGTTTGTTGAATATCTGTAGATGCAGGTTTGGAACATTGAACCAAACACTTTGCGAACAAAAACCGACGAATATCCAATTTGGGAAGAACCTCATCTGTCGATCGACATGCATCTCTGTCGATCGACACGGGCAGTAAAATTTCGAATTTTCAACAACTCAACGGCTTAAAAAAGAACCTTATAGTGTCGATCGACACGATGTCTATGTCGATCGACACAATCTCCAAAGGGGTATTTTCTACACTTTTTCGATCAAGTTCACGTTTCGTTTGATTTCTTTTGCCAATTTCAAGCTTGATAACACTGGGGACAGTGTTGTTTAAGTTTGGGGGAGGTTCGTTGCTAACATAGTTTTGTTTTTGTTTGTTTTTGTGTTTGTTTTTGTGAGTAAAAAAAAAAAATTATTGAGTCAAAACTAGTTGAAACAACCCTTCTTTTGGTGCAGTGGAGCTTCTTTTTCAGCGTGTGACCATTCTTCCAGTTGACCGGTTCAGAGCCTGACTAATGAAAAATCCAAGGATTGCCCAGTTAACCGGAAACGTCAACTACTTCCAGTATAATCCGCCAAGTCAGAGCTACTGCACGATTCTCTTTGGGACCGATGTCCATTGAGCTTGACTCCTCATTCGTACCTGATAAATGCAACCCCCTGTTGAAAGTAATGGTACTCCTCTCCCCATATAAAATATATATATATATATATATACTAGGATTGGGGTGAAATGATAGTCTTTGAGTACAAGATGAGGAATAAAATCCAGTCAATCTGTACTCGAGGTGATCACCCAGCTCAAAAGCAGCAGTCTAACTCCCGTGAAACGGATGTTGAAGACGAGCACTCTCACGTAACTGTTTCCTCACAAGGAACAACTCTGGTGAGTCACGACCCTGTCTCCTAACAAGGAACAACACTAGTGAAATATGCACTGCTAAGAGTTCAACAATCATATAAAAAAAAAATAATAATAATATTGAATAAAATAAGTCTGGGGGAGAGAAAGAGTACCAAGTGTTGTATAGGTTGATTTGTCACGGTACAGTATGGGAATGAGTCTAGAAGGTTCATGGCTTTGAGAACATTGAGATCAAGCGATGAAGACTAACGGATTATGTTGAGAAGTGGGCGATGAATTTGGAAGGCTGAGAATGTCAGCGGAGAAGTACATGGCGGTCTAGTTTTGGTTGGTTCTGAATCATGTGGTTCACTAACTGGAAAGGTCAATTCGCTGCATTAAGGGAAGGTATGTTCTGTGTTTTCAAACCTCTTTCACATTCTTGGTGTATGTTTTGCTTGAGGCCAAGCAAATGCTAAGTATGGGGGAGTTGATATATCATGGTTTTTACCCGTTTTTAACCATGATATAAGTCGGTTTTGTATAGTATTTTTGGTATTTGTGTATCTTTTATAGTGTTTTGCAGGAAAATGGCCAATTGGAGCTTAATGGAAACAGTTGGATCATTTTGGATCATTTTGGAGCATTTTGGAGCTGAAAAGATCCAAGTGGAATCGAGCAGCATGGCCTGTCGATCGACACAGGGTATTTGTGTATATATCCTATTGATCGACGAAGTATTTTAAAGATCGGATGATGTTAAGGCAGAGAGTCTCGTGTCGATCGACATAATTCTCTGTCGATCGACACGCGGTCTGCAAAAGCCAAAAATATCTGTTTTGAGACCTAATTTTGGCACTTGTATAAATAGGTTATTTAGGTTGTCCCCACATTTTATCTTGTTTTCGTGGGACATAGAGAAAAAGAGAGATTTTGAAGAGCTTTGAGGGAAATCACAAGTTCTTGATATCTACTACCTACAAACCCTTTTGTATCTTCTACTCTTACTCTTTTATGCAAATCTATTCAGTTATTATGATTTCATCATCTATTTCTGAGTAAATCACTTGTTAGGTTTTGGGGATTTCTTGGGTTTTGATGAGAAATCTTTAAGATCGCAGATTTGTTGAGGTTTATCCGTTAGTTTTTCATCTAGACTGTTTCTAATGCTAGAATCTAGCTTGATCACTTAGAATCTTGATCTTAGGATTGTTGATTAGTCACGAAAGTGAGATTAATAACCTGAACTAGTCTAGATGGGCAAAATTACCTATTCGCAAAGGAATTTGGCTTAGGGACTTTGTGAACAAATCGAACTTGTACTAATTGCTTGTTTAGATTCGATGAATTCGCAAAGGAATTTTGGATTTGAGGATTTAAGGATAGATAGCCTTTGTAACGGAAGTTAGCTGGCTATACTCTCGTGTTTGAGTTCTAGAACGGTGCTTAATTGAACCTCGACAGTTGTTATATCTTTGATTTCGATTCATTACCTGAAGAAATCTCCATTGCCTAGCTTTCTTGAAAACATATTCTACACTTGGTACATGATAGGCAAGTGTAGAATTTTAATAATTTAATTTAAAAAAGAAATTTATTTATATTTCCTTTATTAGATTTTATATGTTTGACATTAATTTCAGAAATATTTAAAAACAAAATAAGGAAATTTTAATTTTCAAAATAATTGTATTTATTTAAAATTGAATTTTCATAATTTAATTGAAAATAAAAAATTTTATTTTTAAAAATATGAGAAAAAATTTGAAATTAAATTGATGAATTAAGAGTTTAAATGGTTAAAATGTCACTATTTTGTTGACGTTGACTCAAGGTCAATATTTTAGGGTACAAACGGCACTTTCCAAATAGTCCAGGTCTAAAAAAGTCGTTTTCCCGTCCACGCAACAATCGCCGTTTGTCGGCGTGTCGGCCATGTCAGCATTCCGTTCACGTTGACTCACGGTCAACATTTTCAGATGTAAATTGGCACCAATGTGTTAGATCAGGTTTGGAATTTGAATTTTAGTTCAGTTTGGGATTAAATTAACCGACGTCTAAAGGTTATATATGTAACACCCGGTTTTTTTTTTTTTTAATACGGAAATTCTCATAAAAATAATTCATAAAATAATAAATAGTAACCAAACAAGTCAATTCAATTCCAGAGTAATAAGAAAAATCTAGCAACCTAACCGGTTTCACTAGACTTAGCAAAACAGAAACACAAACAATCATAATCATCCTCTCCCTAAAGCTATGATCCCGCGGTCACACTTTTCATTTTTCTTTACCTGCAACACAATGAGGAAAAACGAGTTGCGTAAGTATTTAATAAATACTTAGTGAGAACATCTACAGGCTAAGTACGAATAACCAAACAACAATTAACAAGCAGTTTAAAATATTTAATTCACACCTGAACTCTCCTGCCGTTTGTCTCCTCCAAAACCGACGGCCACCTCCTCCAAAACTCAAGAGAAACCCTAGTTTCCTTTCAAACTCTCTCCGCACGTTTTCTGATCTCAAAAGTGGCTAAAAAGGTTGAGAAACATGTCCTCAAGCCTTCAATAGGGGAACCCTAGGGTTCCCTAAACCAGCCCAACTCAAACAAACCAGAAATCAAAACCCTAAGTCTGATTCCTACCCCTGTCGATCGACAGAAACTCCCCCTGTCGATCGACAGATCCTTCTCTGCCCAAAACCTTCGCGAAAACCAAACCCACGTGTCGATCAACAAGCATCACCTCTGTCGATCGACAAGGCCCCAAAATTGTATTTTTGGATCACGGGCGTTACAATTCTCCCCCACTAACACTGGATTCGTCCTCGAATCCCAAAACACAAGTCTACCCGAGACTCCACTCTCGCCCGCACTGGCCTAACCCTGGGAAAAAAAAACACGCACAATCCCCAAAACACCAGTCTCCTCGAGACTCCACACTGGGCCGCACCGGCCTCTATCACTAGAGATTTACACAAAAATCTCAACACTCTACAACCAACCCACACTATACACGCGTTTCTAGACATTTATTACATTTTAACTCATCCACACCCACACACACACTCTAGGGAACCCACCATCCCCTCGAGAGAACCACAGTCTCTCCTCGAGAGAACCACCATCTCCCAGCACTATAGAGGAACCACCGTCCCAATATATGCTCTCCGTACTATAAAGGAAACCACCATCCCAATATAAGTACACAGGAAAACCACCGTCTCCTGGAGAGAACCACCGTCTCTTAGTATGTATACAGGAAGCCACCGTCCCCTATACAAACTCTTGAAAAACCACCATCTCCAGATCATGAGTCATCCGTAATAAATTCTAAAACGCCTATCCACCTCCACAATAAGAATCTAAAAGGAACGCGCAAGGCCCCTAACCCGAAATGCCAAATGCAATGTTTCCTAATCCTGCCTAGATCTGTCCAACTGATCGCACAACAATCAAACAAGAACATGTACAACCAGCAGTAGACCCAGAATTGGATCGATCGATTGTGCAACAATCAAACAAGAACATGCACAACCAAGACACTACATCCGATATCCCGGTCGTAGAAACCAAACGCACAAGAATATCATCGAGGTCTGTATTCCGTTCCATTCTCATGCCACGGTCAGCTATCGATTACTCATATTTACCGTCATCATCATACTCTCAGGACGTCTCCCTCGAGGTAACGATGCCGATGCCACTCCACTCCGTCAAGATCTGGCTCTATATAGGAAAATACTTCTTTAGAGTAATCAACACATACGAGACAAGCATCCGGAACTAAGAATACCTCCCTTGATAACAACACGCAACACGCAACCTATTCTAGCAAAACAAAACTACTCATGCCGAACACACGGCCACACAACCGACTTCCAAGAAGATCCAAACCACCACCTCGAAGCACAACAACACCCCAAACTCCTCGCACGCCCCAAATATCTATTGCTTTTAACTCGGCCTACACCTGGCACCCATAGGACGCATCCTACAGCCCATCAGGAACATATACCATTCGCACTCTCGGGACACATCCCTCGAGTCAATGGTATCTGGGAATCTCACATCCCCACACAACACACAGGAAAGCTCACCTCTCCTCACAACACATGAGTTATTTGGGACCTCAGTCCCTAGAGCAATAAATATTGAGCACTGATCACCGAAACTGAACTGCCCAACAAGGGCCCAAAACCACTCCTGACGCCTCAGCGTACACGGCCACTCGCCGATACCCTGCCTGTCCCATTTGAAGGGACCTGAAACTGAACTGACTGCTTCAAAACAACTTATGACTCAGATTCCTTTCTCGAGCCCCACAATGCTCTATGCACTCCTTAACGCATGGCGATACACAATTCTACTGATTTTCGATCCTGATAACTCCGCTACCTTTGATAACTCAGACAATCTTCCGATAGACTGAAACGCTCCTGGCTCGCTCCACACAGAGTCCTCCAAACTAGGTCTAACAGATTGACCGCATGACAATCAAACAAGAACACGCACGATCAATCGTAAACCCCGAATTGGATTTCTTACCGCGCCATAACCAAACAGCCACGACTTCCTTGAAAACATACCAAAATGCCATCCGTGACGAACCTTGAAACCTTTGGATACTCCCACCTGTCTTCTCGCAACCAAACCGGCGCTCCTCTAAACAGTACCGATCAACTCTGCATCCAGCTTCTGCTCCTGATCCTCTCCAAAACCAAACACCATGAGCTCCTGATCCTCAAGACCCCTCGAACACTCCACGATATCCACTAAGCATATGATAACAAACGCGTCCAGGTGATCCCCGATCACGACGCCACCTCATGTGCTTACCACAAGCACACTAAACACACAAAAGCATCTCCAGATCATAAGTCATCTGTAATAAATTCTAAAACGCCTATCCACCTCCACAATAAGAATCTAAAAGGAACGCGCAAGGCCCCTAACCCGAAATGCCTAATGCAATGTTTCCTAATCCTGCCTAGATCTGTCCAACTGATCGCACAACAATCAAACAAGAACATGTACAACCAGCAGTAGACCCAGAATTGGATCGATCGATTGTGCAACAATCAAACAAGAACATGCACAACCAAGACACTACATCCGATATCCCGGTCGTAGAAACCGAACGCACAAGAATATCATCGAGGTCTGTATTCCGTTCCATTCTCATGCCACGGTCAGCTATCGATTACTCATATTTACCGTCATCATCACACTCTCAGGACGTCTCCCTCGAGGTAACGATGCCGATGCCACTCCACTCTCAGGACATCTCCGTCAAGATCTGGCTCTATATAGGAAAATACTTCCTTAGAGTAATCAACACATACGAGACAAGCATCCGGAACTAAGAATACCTCCCTTGATAACAACACGCAACACGCAACCTATTCTAGCAAAACAAAACTACTCATGTCGAACACACGGCCACACAACCGACTTCCTAGAAGATCCAAACCACCACCTCGAAGCACAACAACACCCCAAACTCCTCGCACGCCCCAAATATCTATTTCTCTTAACTCGGCCCACACCTGGCACCCATAGGACGCATCCTACAGCCCATCAGGAACACATACCATTCGCACTCTCGGGACACATCCCTCGAGTCAATGGTATCTGGGAATCTCACATCCCCACACAACACACAGGAAAGCTCACCTCTCCTCACAACACATGAGTTATTTGGGACCTCAGTCCCTAGAGCAATAAATATTGAGCATTGATCACCGAAACTGAACTGCCCAACAAGGGCCCAAACCAACTCCTGATGCCTCAGCGTACACGGCCACCCGCCGATACCCTGCCTGTCCCGTTCGAAGGGACCTGAAACCGAACTGACTGCTTCAAAAGAACTTACGACTCAGATTCCTTTCTCGAGCCCCACAATGCTCTATGCACTCCTGAACGCGTGACGATACACAATTCTACTGATTTTCGATCCTGATAACTCCGCTCCCTTTGATAACCCAGACAATCTTCCGATAGACTGAAATGCTCCTGGCTCGCTCCACACAGAGTCCTCCAAACTAGGTCTAACAGTTTGACCGCACGATAATCAAACAAGAACACGCACGATCAATCGTAAACCCCGAATTGGATTTCTTACCGTGCCATAACCAAACAGCCACAACTTCCTTGAAAACATACCAAAATGCCATCCGTGACGAACCTTGAAACCTTTGGATACTCCCACCTGTCTTCTCGCAACCAAACCGGCGCTCCTCTAAACAGTACCGCTCATCTTTGCATCCAGCTTCTGCTCCTGATCCTCTCCAAAACCAAACACCATGAGCTCCTGATCCTCAAGACCCCTCGAACATTGTACGATATCCATTAAGCATATGATAACAAATGCGTCCAGGTGATCCCCGATCACGACGCTACCTCCTGTGCTTACCACAAGCACACTAAACACACAAAAGCATAACCACCACTCGAAATTCCCAACACTTGCCTAGTTTCATCCAGAACCCACGATGCGACATTCTTAATCCGTCCAGGTCTTGCGGTTAATCGTTCAACAATCAAACAAGAACATGTACAATCGCCCGTCAGTCCAGACTATACCTAGCCCAAACTAGGTCTGGTAATTGACTGCACAATAATCAAACAACAAACATGTACAGCCATCCGTCAGTCCAGATTGGATTTTTCGAATGCTACATCTGTTTCCCGAACTCAACCATAGGCCCAGCCTTACCAGCGATACTTCGACTCATAACCTGAGCCTCCAAACCGTCTATCACAGACCAAAATCTTGGCTGCTCCAGCCAACACTATACGAGATTCCCATTCGTTCCGCAATCGTCCAACATGGACCAAAATTCCGGCATGACACAGCCGATACCACACGAGATCCTCCCCTGACCTCAGAGGCTCCCTCTAATCCACACACAAAACATACCGCTCGCACTCTCGGGACGCCTCCCTCGAGCCAACAGTATCTGGGGATCTCACATCCCCGCAAGAGATCTCACATCCCTCGCTGCTTATTCCGGGAACACACTTCCCAACAAGCACACAGGAGAACACACCCCTCCTCTGATTAGAGCCGCCTCACGTGGTATAGTCACAACATTCTCATCCTGGGATATCCTCAAATCAACGACCCACACTGGTCCACACATACAACACATCACGAACCACACATCTCAAAACCATATGAAAATAAATAAGGAACACCATCTTATAAATTTTCAAAAATGTAAATCGTTTCAACACCAACGAAATACAATAAAATCCAGAAAACAACAATGCCGAACTGAAAAACTGAAAACAAACGAAAACAATTGCGACAAAAAGGACGCTTCTCACTCCTTGAACTGATCTCCCAGATCCTGCTCCAATATTGCCGCCGCACCAGCCCGCTGCTCTACTGCTCATAACCCTACTGAGCTCCTCTAATCTGAGACCCCGGCTGCTCTGCCGTTACCTGAGCCAAGGGTTACGCTGCTATCGGATGGACCACTGCAAGCGCCAATGGTTGCAACTTGGAACACATGGGCTTGAAATGCCCTGGCTCGCCGCAATGAAAGCAAACCTTAGATTTCCCAGAGAACTTAGGACAGCTCGCCACATGATGCTCTGAACTACCGCACCTGAAATAACCATGAGTGTCGTGGCTACCTGAACTCGCCCTAGAGGAATCATCCAATCTCCTCTTCTGGTCCTGCGCAGGCTTACTACCTTTGCCAGAACCAGAACCTCTATGCTGCTGCGGCTGCTGCTGACTCCTCGGTTGACCAGCAGAAGCAACAGCAGGTTGAACGATAACCAGACCAGACTCCTCATGTTGATCCTCCTCAATAGAAGCTGCTAACTCCACAAGATCCGCCCTCGAGACGTATCTGCCACCCCTGCACTGGGTCCTGACGCTCAAACGAAGTCCCTGCAAGAACCTCTGAACCAGAGTCCGCTCGTCATCCCAACCGTGCCCAGTATGAACAACCAACCTGCTGAACTCGGCGTCATACTCAAGCACTGACAGCTCTCTCTGCGTCAAGGACATGAATCTCATCTGAAGACGATCTCGAGCCTCCTGGGGAAAATAATTGGCGTTGAACTCGGCAAAGAATTTGCCCCAACTCCACTCTGCACGCCTAGCCTCAATAGCGCGCCACCAACAATGGGCATCACCACTCAGATAGTGGACAGCCAACTCGACCTGATACTCAGCAGGACACCTGATCGATCTGAAGTTACGCTCTAACCTCAGACGCCACTCATCAGCCGCCTCGGGACCAACTCTTCCCTCGAAGAACGGCGTAGCTATCCTCTGCATCTGCCCCATCATCTCAAGATAAGACGGCACCTGCGCTGCAACTGCAGCCCTCGGCTGCTCTGCAACTGCAACCCTCAGAGCTTGCTCAGGAGCCACTGGAGGAACACTTGGAGCCTGCTCAGGAGCCACTGGCGGAAAACGTGCCAACAACTGCGTCAGCAATCTCACAACCTGGTCATCACGACCTGGAGCTACAGAAGCACCCCCACCAGGGCCCACTGGAACTCCCCTGCCTCTACCGGCACCGGCCAACACACTGGAAATAAGCGACTGGGACTCTGACACGGTCGCCACACTCGGGGATACACTCTGCGCCGCGCTCTCTGCTGACTCCTCAACTGGCCCACGACCACGGCCCCGGCCTCCACGGCCACCCACTCTGCCACCACAGGCACCAGCTCTGCCACCACGGCCTCTCGGAACTCTAGCCATCGCACACTGCACTTAACACAAGAACATTCTAAGAGACTAGAATTCACAATCAACAACACAGACAATCACTTACCGCGGAATTTCTTTAAAGGATGAAGAGGATGATTCTAAGACTAAAAATTGACTAAGCACACATAATCAATTAAACACATAGTCTCAGTTCATCCCAAACACCACTAGCCCTAGAACCGTAAGGGCTCTGATACCAAAATGTAACACCCGGTTTTTTTTTTTTTAATACGGAAATTCTCATAAAAATAATTCATAAAATAATAAATAGTAACCAAACAAGTCAATTCAATTCCAGAGTAATAAGAAAAATCTAGCAAACTAACCGGGTTCACTAGACTTAGCAAAACAGAAACACAAACAATCCTAATCATCCTCTCCCTAAAGCCATGATCCCGCGGTCACACTTTTCATTTTTCTTTACCGGCAACACAATTGGGAAAAACGAGTTGCGTAAGTATTTAATAAATACTTAGTGAGAACATCTACAGGCTAAGTACGAATAACCGAACCACAATTAACAAGCAGTTTAAAATATTTAATTCAGAAATCACAGGGTGTCGATCGACGCTGGTTCTACCTTGGTGTCGATCGATACACCATAAGGTGTCGATCGACACTAGGTTTCTTATCCGAAACCGAAAAGCACAAAACACACGAACACACGATTTCAACTCAATCATCACACGAAATCGTCACACAAAAACACCCAGAAAACCATTCTTAAATATCTAAACTCGTCGTTAATCGCTATTCGATAATCCAAGTCTATAGACACGCACTCACCTTGACAACGGATTGAACAAGGAAAACCCGACCGAAACAGAAAGGAATATCTCACGACTCCCTCCACCAAATAAAGTTATGAAACCTGATCTGGAAACTAGAAACCGAGAGCTTCGCAACGGTGTGTAGAACGTCTCCTAACTCGAAAAAGATCGACGGGAAAACAGCCCGCAATCTCGCTAATCGAAACAGGAAAAACAGAGGTTTCAGAACCAACACCTTGAAATCAAACGAACACAGAGAACGGAGATTACCTCCAAATCAGGATCCGAAACCTAATCCAAAAACTAGACAGAGAGAGCTTTCCAACGGCATACGAATCGCCTCCTGATTCTCTTGGGTTCGACAGGAATCCCCCCTCGAAACGCACTGATCGCAGACTCGAGACTGCAGAACCCTCACACAAACAAACGGCCATAACTCAGTGAATACTCATCCAAATCACACGCGGTTTTCGCCTACGGCAAGAGGAAAGATCAGAGAACTTACCCTCTAAGTTTCGCTCGAATCCGACCTGAACTCTCCTGCCGTTTGTCTCCTCCAAAACCGACGGCCACCTCCTCCAAAACTCAAGAGAAACCCTAGTTTCCTTTCAAACTCTCTCCGCACGTTTTCTAATCTCAAAAGTGGCTAAAAAGGTTGAGAAACACGTCCTCAAGCCTTAAATAGGCGAACCCTAGGGTTCCCTAAACCAGCCCAACTCAAACAAACCAGAAATCAAAACTCTAAGTCTGATTCCTACCCCTGTCGATCGACAGAAACTCCCCCTGTCGATCGACAGATCCTTCTCTGCCCAAAACCTTCGCGAAAACCAAACCCCCGTGTCGATCGACAAGCATCACCTCTGTCGATCGACAGGACCCCAAAATCGCATTTTTGGATCACGGGCGTTACAATATATCAATTGGCACTTTGCAAATAGTCCAGGGCTAAAATGGCCGTTTTCCCATTTTATATACGCCATTTGTAACCAAACCGAAAATATTGACCTTAACCGGACCAAACCAGGTCCTTTTTGCTTTGCCGCCGATTTGCTTAATTCACAAATCCCAGGTTTCACCATCTCTTTTGCTTCTAGACTTAGTAGTATGGTGTTTTCAATCGTATGTTATCATGGTTAAAAAAAATTTGGGTGAGAAAGAATATTCTTCATCCTCGTTGTCTTCACCAAGAAATGGTTGATGTATTGGACAAATTCCTTTCTTGGATCATAGTTATGGACTTATTTGTTAGGACATTCAACACGTTCGATTCTTTATCTGCACTTGTGGTCTCGTTATTTGGGTCTCGTTACTAGCAATAAATGAGTTGTAACTATTGCAAAAGCTTGGTTTGTTCCTTGCATCTCAAAATTGGTTTGTAATTATCATTCCTTCCATTTCAAACTTATTTTAAATTATGTCCTTATTTTTGAACTTCTATAATATTATACTTATCATATATTTTGATTAAGAAAAAAAATAGATTTCTTATCAAAATTTACACTAAAAATGTAGGCAACGCTAGTGTTTTAGTGACCATCGCCACCAAATCTATGTAATATGTGGTTTGAATCTAATTTAACATTCATTTCAAAAAAAAAAAAAAAATCTACGTAATATGTGGAATATGTGCCAAAAGAACACCTAGTCTAGAAAACCAAAACCATATACTTCATAATCTAATTTTGCAAATCTAATTCGGCATTTAGAAAAAATAAGCAAGTAATTGGTACCTTTACCTCTTTTGCTCGGCAAAATCAGAAATGGAAACAGTAAGAAATACAGTATATTAATGGCTAAAGGAATAGATGATAAGCATTCAAAAAGGAGGTGGTTGATAATTTCTTCTTTCGTTCCGTATTTAGAAATTCCGTTACGTGTTCAAAGTGTCTATACGTTAATCTTTGATTAATTGTCAAACATTCCGAAAGACATTGCCACATAAAATGTTTTAACTTGTTTGTAGTTAATATATACTGTATAATCTTTTGTCCTTTATTTGTAGTTAGTCTTAAGATTATTAAAACCACACAAATAGTTTCGTAGAAGAAACAAAAAGAAACGCGTTTATATAATTCATATTAATCTCTAGAGGACAGTGCAAATAATTCTCCCTCTCTATTTTCAAGACTAAAAAACCACTCTCTCTTCTATAGTAAAAGCAGGCAACACACTCTTGGATCATTAATGGCGAAGAAGACGATTTTCTTCGTCCATTTCACATTTCCTCTGCTTTTACTCAGTGTCATTACAACATGTGTCGTTGGAGGAAGGATTCCGGTGCCGCCATTAACGAACGGTCAAGATCTCTCGACGCCTCTTAAGATTACGTTTGGTGGGCCTTCTCGTTATTGGACCGACTCCATTCCCATCGGAAATGGCCGTCTCGGAGCAACCATCTGGGGCGGTGTCTCCTCAGAAACTCTCAACATCAATGGTAAATGTCCAAAACGTCGTCATTTTTGTGGTTGCTTCAGTTTTGCTAGAAAAAAGCATTCTTGAATCTTAACGTGTTATGGTAGTGTAAGCAATAGAACAGGGGATTTGGTTATGCTTGAATCGAAATTGAATCTCTTTACTTGTGAGATAAAATGTGTAAAGGCGAAAACTTTTGCTAGAAAAAAAGCATTCTTGAATCTTGTTTGCAGAACATAAACAATTTTGGTAGTGTAAGCAAGAGAACAGAGGATTTAATTATGCTTGACTTGTGAAAGAAAATATGTGTAAAGGCGAACACTTTTGGCATTATAAAGTAATATTTTTGGAATCTTGGATTTTGCAAATTGTGTTGTATTGAGCATTAGGAATTTTTTTTTTGATGGATGTGTTGAAGTTTAAATGGGTTTTGATTTATAGAGGATACGATTTGGACTGGAGTTCCGGCGGATTACACGAACCCGAATGCGCCGGAAGCATTAGCAGAAGTTAGGAGGCTTGTTGATGAAAGAAAATATGCAGAAGCTACAACAGAAGCTGTCAAATTATCAAGCAATCCTTCTGATGTATGTTTTCGATTCTTTTTCGGCGAAATTGTTTTGTTTTTTTCAGTTCTTGAATGTGTAAAGACTAATCTTTTGTTTCTTGATTTCTCTAAAAAGGTTTATCAGCTAGTGGGAGATTTGAATATAGAGTTTGATAGTTCGCATCGTCAGTACATTCAACCTTCTTATCGCCGTGAGCTCGATTTGGAAACAGCAGTAGCTAAAGTAAGTTATTCGGTTGGTGCTGTGGAGTTTTCGAGGGAGTTTTTCGCTTCTAATCCGGATCAAGTAATCGTAGCCAAGATCTCTTCAAGCAAACCGGGGTCTCTCTCTTTTACCGTGTCTTTTGACAGCGAATTGCATCATCACTCGGAAACAAACCCCAAGGCTAATCAGATTCTGATGAAAGGAAGTTGTCGTCCTGAGCGTCTTTCCCCGGATTTAAATAAAAGTATTAACGCGACAAACATACCGTATGATGATCACAAAGGGTTGCAGTTTGCTTCCGTTCTTGAAGTGAGGGTAAGTAATGGTGGCTCTGTGTCTTCCTTAGGTGGAAAGAAACTAAGCGTTCAGAACGCGGACTGGGCGGTTCTGGTTCTTGCGGCTTCATCTAACTTTGACGGTCCATTTACGATGCCCGTTGATTCTAAGATAGAACCTGCGAAAGAATGCATTAACAAAATCAGTGCAATCCAGAAATACGCGTACGCTGATCTTTACGCTCGTCATTTGGGAGACTATCAGAAACTTTTCAACCGTGTCTCTTTGCAACTTTCTGGTAATAAGACCGTGCAACAAGTAGGTTCAACCGCTGAAAGGGTCCGGTCGTTTAAAACCGATGAAGATCCTTCATTGGTGGAACTTCTGTTCCAGTATGGTAGATACCTTCTTATATCTTCTTCAAGACCTGGAACTCAGGTGGCTAACTTGCAAGGCATATGGAACAGAGACATTCAACCGCCATGGGAGTGCGTTTTCTTGAAATTTCATAGCTTCATTTTCTTAAAACGAAGCTAACTCTTAAAACGAAATTTCTTAAAACGAAGCTAACTCTCTTCATTTTCTTATCTTTGTATTTGCAGGTGTGCTCCTCACCTGAACATTAATCTCCAGATGAACTATTGGCATTCTCTTCCTGGTAATATCCAAGAATGTCAAGAACCGTTGTTCGATTATATGTCTGCTTTAGCAATCAACGGCCGCAAAACTGCACAAGTAAGCTTTGTATTCTATTTTGTATCGATGATCATTACAATAGCCATTTATATATTCCATCTGTTTCTCAATATTGGATGTTTTGGTTAGAAGCACAAAACATAAAAAAAATTCTTTCAAAAAGTATTAACTAATAATAATTTAGCCAATTATTAAAAAGACTACAGAATACTATTGCCACACAGTTTTCAATAAAGGTAAAATCAACATAAAAATATGAGAACATCTTATATTGTAAAACAAAAAAAAATCTCTAAAACATCCTATATAGAAAAATAGAGGGAGTATAATATGATGCATTTGTGTTTCATATCACTAGAGGCATTAGTCGAATATTCATTTTGATGCGCCGTATAGGTGAACTATGGAGCAAGTGGTTGGGTGGCGCATCACGTATCAGACATATGGGCGAAAACGTCACCGGATAGAGGTGATGCGGTGTGGGCTCTCTGGCCAATGGGTGGAGCTTGGCTCTGCACTCATGCATGGGAACATTATACATACACAATGGACAAGGTAAAGTTCCTCAAAATTTCTGATTCTTTAACCGGTACGGTGTCTAAGCCTTTTTGATTTGTTTTTAGGAATTTCTTGGAAAGAAGGCATATCCATTGTTGGAAGGATGTACGTCGTTTCTTTTAGACTGGCTGATCAAAGGTAAAGACGGATATCTCCACACGAATCCATCGACCTCCCCCGAGCATATGTTTACGGCTCCAGATGGTAAACCTGCTAGTGTTAGCTACTCATCAACTATGGACATAGCTATTGTAAAAGAAGTCTTCTCTGCTATTGTTTTCGCTTCAGAGGTAACAAGACCGAATAAAGCGAGATAAATAACAAAAAGAAATCATTTGATATTGGTTTATCAACAGGTTTTGGGAAAAATGAATGAGACTCTTATCCGAAAAGTCGTTGCTGCTCAAGCAAATTTTCCACCGACTAGAATAGCAAAGGATGGTTCTATAATGGAATGGGTAGAAGACTTTGAGGACCCAGAGATACATCATAGACATGTTTCACATCTCTTTGGTCTCTTCCCTGGGCACTCAATCACACTTGAAAAGTCTCCACAACTTGCGAAAGCCGTGGAAGTAACACTTAAGAAAAGAGGTTTGTGTAATTTCTTTCTTCTTTCTAATTGTCATTGACTTGGTTGGAGAAATATGTTTATTTGAACTGATTGTTGTAGGAGAGGAAGGTCCAGGGTGGTCCACAACTTGGAAGGCCGCTTTGTGGGCAAGGCTTCACAATAGCGAGCACGCTTATCGAATGGTTAGTCATATTTTTGATCTGGTGGATCCATTAACCGAACGTAGCTTTGCAGGAGGATTATATAGTAACATGTTAACTGCACATCCACCGTTCCAGATCGATGCCAACTTTGGGTAAGTCAGGACAATTTATTGAAAATACTAAACCATTACAGAAAGTCATTAGTTCTTATAACAAACTGAAACAATCTGATAAATAGTGTAAACTTATATACATGAATTTTTAATTTCTTGGGCAGATTCTCAGCAGCGGTAGCGGAAATGTTAGTGCAGAGCACGACGAAGGATCTGTATTTGCTTCCGGCTCTGCCAGCGGATAAATGGCCAAACGGTTATGCGAAAGGGCTAAGGGCACGTGGCGGAGTGACAGTTAGTATAAGGTGGAGTGACGGGAACCTTGTGGAGTTTGGACTTTGGTCGGAACAGATTGTATCCACCAGGATAGTGTACAGAGGAATCTCTGCAGCTACGGAATTGGTGCCAGGGAAAGTTTTTACTTTTGACAAAGATTTGAAAAGCATTCGGACAGACAACTTCTAAAAATGTCCAAATCTGTTTTGTTCATGTAATAGAGGAAGAACATTGTTGTCCACGAGTTAGACCATGATCAACCATGATACTTTGTGAGTATCATAAGATAAAAAAATAATAAATCTCCTCTTTTTACTCAATTTTACTCAAAAAAATACTCTCTCTCTTCATTTTACTCAATTTTTATTAATTTTATATTTAAAAACACTCACTTCCTCCTATTGATACCTACTTTTGAGTATCAAAAGTATCAACCCATTGATACTTTCTCTCCAATAATAACAACAATCTCCTCTTTTTACTCAAATTTTATTAATTTTATATTTAAAAACACCTCATCTTTTTACAAAAAAACACTCTCTTTTCTCCTATTCCTCAAATTTTAATAATTTTATATTATATGATACCCATAAAATATCACCGTTGATCATGCTCTTATATGTGTAAGTGTAAGCCTAAATGTATGATATATCATCGTAATAAACGTCTTACATGGGATGGGTATATTCCTTTCTGCATCTTTTTTATTCAGTCTAAATAAAACGATTGCAAGTGTGTAAACTTATTATTAAATGCTCCAAAAGTATTGTTAGTATGGTCTTCTCATTCGTAATGTTATCATGGTTAAAAAAATTGGTTTAACAAGAAAATTCTTCATCCTCGTTATCTTCACCAAGAAGTGGTTGATGTATTGGACACATTACTTTCTTGGATTTGGATCATAGTTATAGACTTATTTGGTAACATTATCTGCACATGTGGTCTCGTTATTTGGGTTGGAATCATTGCTAGTAGTAAATGAGTTGTAATGGTTTGTAATTATTATTCCTTCGAATTGGTTTGTAATTATCATTCCTTCGCTTTCAATTTTGGTTTTAACTACATAATTCATTTTTGGAACTTTTTAAATATTTTACTTATCATTAATTTTTTTTTTTTTTTTTAAAAGTTATCCTTGAAACTTACACAGTTACACTAAAATCATGAAAACACTTTTTTTTACACTTGGGATGGTGTATTTTATGAAAAATTTATAAGGGTGAATTTGCTTACTAGCCAAAAAAAATATATAATTAGTAAACTAACCAAAATGAACTCATGTGGCATAATTATGTTTATTGGATTTAGGTTAAATGGTTAGGATTTTAATTATAATTTTTTTGTGGTTATTTCACCTAATTTCCCAATTTATAATGATTTGAAAGAATTTGAGTTTTAATGAGTTTTTAAATAACTTTGGATGAATTAAGAAAGTTATTATGATATATATTAGGGGTGGGCAAATTACCCGAAACCGAAGTCCGAACCCGAACCCGACCAAAAAAACCCGGTTCGGATCGGTTATGGATATGACAAAATAATCGATTGGTTTTCATCTCCCAATTATTTTGGTTACGGTTCGGTTCGGATTTAAACCGAAATCCGAAATGAGATCCGAAGAAAATTTATGAGTTTATTGTGACACATTTCCTTAGCCGCATCTATATCTTCACTTTAGGCAAATGCAATTAGAGAGAGTTGAAAATTGATTTCTTTTGTTGCTTTGAATTTGATTTCATTTGAGAATTTCACTTTGAAATTAAAACAATGTTTCATCTTTATGAATTCTACTTCAATTTGGTACCTTTTATTTATTATTTCGAATAATTTGTTTTTTTGCTTAAAATTTTATGAACAATCACTTCGGTTATAGTTCGGATATATCCGATCTGAACCCGATCCAATCATCGTATGGATCATTATTGGATCTCTCATATAGTGTAAAAAATCGATCCGAATCCGATCTCATATAACCGATCCCGAACCTTTTGCTATAAAAATGCAATCTTGGATTTAAAACTTGTGTTGTATTGAGCATTGATGATTTTTTTGATGGATCTGAAGTGTAAAAGTTTAAATGGGTTTTGGTTTATAGAGGATACGATTTGGACTGGAGTTCCGGCGGATTACACGAACCCGAATGCGCCGGAAGCATTAGCAGAAGTTAGGAGGCTTGGATGAAAGAAAATATGCAGAAGCAACTACAGCAGCTGTCAAATTATCAGGCAATCCTTCTGATGTATGTTTTCGATTCTTTTTCGGCGAAAATATTTTGTTTTTTTTTTCAGTTCTTGAATGTGTAAAGAATAATCCTTTGTTTCTTGATTTCTCTAAAAAGGTTTATCAGCTAGTGGGAGATTTGAATATAGAGTTTGATAGTTCGCATCGTCAGTACATTCAAACTTCTTATCGCCGTGAGCTCGATTTGGAAACAGCGGTAGCTAAAGTAAGCTACTCGATTGGTGCTGTGGAGTTTTCGAGGGAGTTTTTCGCTTCTAATCCGGATCAAGTAATAGCAGCCAAGATCTCTGCAAGCAAACCGGGGTCTCAGTCTTTCACGGTGTCTTTTGACAGCGAATTGAATCATCATACGGAGACAAGTCCCAAGACGAATCAGATTCTGATGAAAGGAAGTTGTCGTCCTAAGCGTCTTCTTGTGAATTTAAAGAAAAGTATCAACGCGACAAGCATACCGTATGATGATCACAAAGTATTGCAGTTTGCTTCAATTCTTGAAGTGAGGGCAAGTAATGGTGGCTCTGTGTCTTCCTTAGGTGGAAAGAAACTAAGCGTTCATAACGCGGACTGGGCGGTTCTGATTCTTGCGGCTTCATCTAACTTTGACGGTCCATTTACGATGCCTGTTGATTCTAAGACAGACCCTGCTAAAGAATGTGTTAACAAAATCAGTTTAGTCCAGAAATACGCGTACACTGATCTTTACGCTCGTCATTTGGGAGATTATCAGAAACTTTTCAATCGTGTCTCGTTGCAACTTTCTAGCAGCTCTGGTAATAAAACAGTAGCTTCAACCGCTGAAAGGGTCCGGTTGTTTAAAACCGATGAAGACCCTTCATTGGTGGAACTTCTGTACCAATACGGTAGATACCTTCTAATATCTTCTTCAAGACCTGGAACTCAGGTGGCTAACTTGCAGGGCATATGGAACAGAGACATTCATCCACCATGGGAGTGCGTTTTTTTCGCTTTTTCTTCATTTTCTTTGGATTAAATCACTTTGTTGTGTTACTAACGGGTTTCACCTTCTTATGCGGTATTTGCAGTGGTGCTCCTCACCTGAACATTAATCTCCAGATGAACTATTGGCATTCTCTTCCTGGTAATATCCAGGAATGTCAAGAACCGTTGTTCGATTATATGTCTCCTTTAGCAATCAACGGCCGTAAGACCGCACAAGTAAGTTTCGTATTCTTTTTTGTATCGATGATCATTACTAGGGGTGGGCAAACGGGAATATGGGACGGGATCTAACGGGAATGAGACGGGAATGGGACTTATGAGACTAGAAAAATACGTCCCATTTATGTCCCATTTCAAATTCGGGACGGGAACGGGATAAAATGGGATGGGACGGGAACGGTACGGAAAATCCCATAAAATAACCGGACTCAAAAATTAGAATAAACAATGCTTCAAATTATTTTGTACGGGAAGTTTTTTATCGTTACAATGTTACTAAGAATTATTTTGATGCGCCATATAGGTGAACTACGGAGCAAGTGGTTGGGTGGCGCATCAAGTATCAGACATATGGGCAAAAACTTCTCCGGATAGAGGTGAGGCGGTGTGGGCTCTCTGGCCAATGGGTGGAGCTTGGCTCTGCACTCATGCATGGGAACATTATACATACACAATGGACAAGGTAAAGGTCCTCAAGATATCTGATTCTTTTTTATTTGTTTCTAAGCCTTTTTGATTCATTTTCTAGGAATTTCTTGGAAAGAAGGCATATCCATTGTTGGAAGGATGTACGTCGTTTCTTTTGGACTGGCTGATCAAAGGTAAAGACGGATATCTCCAGACGAATCCATCGACCTCCCCCGAGCATATATTTACTGCTCCAGATGGTAAACCTGCTAGTGTTAGCTACTCATCAACCATGGACATTGCTATTATAAAAGAAGTCTTCTCTGCTATTGTTTCCGCTTCAAAGGTAACAAGACCGAATAAATAACTAAAAGAAATCATATTACCTTATTAGATACTGAGCTTTCTTGCTTCTGCTTTATTCAACAGGTTTTGGGAAAAACGAATGAGACTCTTATCCGAAAAGTCGTTGCTGCTCAAGCAAAACTTCCACCGACTAGAATAGCAAAGGATGGTTCTATAATGGAATGGGTAGAAGACTTTGAGGACCCAGATATACATCATAGACATGTTTCACATCTCTTTGGTCTCTTCCCTGGTCACTCAATCACACTTGAGAAGTCTCCAGAACTTGCAAAAGCCGTGGAAGTAACACTTAAGAAAAGAGGTTTGTGTAATTTCTTTTTCTTTCTAATTGTCATTGACTTGGTTGGAGAAATATGTAAATATTGAACTGACTGATGTAGGAGAGGAAGGTCCAGGGTGGTCCACCACTTGGAAAGCTGCATTGTGGGCAAGGCTTCACAATAGCGAGCACGCTTACCGAATGGTTAGTCATATTTTTGATCTGGTGGATCCATTAAACGAACGTAACATTGAAGGAGGACTATATAGTAACATGTTCACTGCACACCCGCCGTTCCAGATTGATGCCAACTTTGGGTAAGTCAGGACAATTTATTGCAAATACTAAACCATTACACAAAGTCATCAATTCTTATAACAAATTGAAACAATCTGATGAATAGTCTAAACCTATATACATTAATTTTTCTTTACTTGGGCAGATTCTCAGCAGCGGTAGCGGAAATGTTAGTGCAGAGCACGACGAAGGATCTGTATTTGCTTCCGGCGCTACCAGCGAATAAATGGCCAAACGGTTATGCGAAAGGGCTAAGGGCACGGGGCGGTGTGACGGTTAGTATAAGGTGGAGTAAAGGGAAACTTGTGGAGTTTAAACTTTGGTCGGAACAGATTGTATCCACCAGAATAGTGTACAAAAAAATCTCTGCAGCTACAAAATTGGTGCCAGGGAAAGTCTTTACTTTTGACAAAGATTTGAGATGCATTCGGACAGAGAACTTGTACAAGTTCTGAGACCAAATCTGTTTTTGTCATTTGTTTTGTTCATGCAACAGAGGAAGAGCATTGTTTTCCAGGAGTTGTATGTGCAAAATGTAACCCTAATGTATCCAAAAGGTTTACAGTGAGATAATAAAACTTCGTATATCTATTTGTAATACTATACTTTTTGTTTGGCTACACACTATATGGAAAAAGAAATTCATAATCAAAAGGTTTAAAGTTAAAACGATTTGTCTGTACGCTTCATACTATATGGAACGAAACATTAAGCGACATGGGGAGTCCTCTCTAACGACAACACACTTAGTCAAGTTCATTGATAAGCAAGTTCGGAATAGATTATCAACAATACGAGATATGGGAGATCAGATTGCTTCAAGATGATACTCTTTCCATTGTAAAAGTTATTTTTTTGATTTCAAATCTTTAGCGTAATGATGCACTAATTGTAAAAAACGTTTTTTTTTTGTTTGAATAAATTTGACATTCAATTCAAAAAAAAAAAAAAACCATTTGAGTGATTAGTCTTGTTCAAAGCACATAGCAAAGAGGCAGGCAAGAAACAAGGTATTAATTACTGTAAGTAGTTAATAATCTCTTTGAGAGTAGTAGCTTCTTCTTCTCTTTTCCTTTAGGCTCTTTACTCGATTTGCACTAGACTTGGAAAGTAAGAGCACACAATAGGACGACGATTGTATTTGCTGGATTCTCCGAGATCCACTCCCTTGAAGTATCCATCTTCTCCAACCACGTAAGCTATTCTACGTCTTGGGGTCTCCTTATCTCTAGGAAATGTGTAATCAATAAGCCACGCTACTTTATTCTCCTCGTCAATGAAAAAACTCCCATGTTGAATCGCCCACATAATTCCTGCGCTTGGAGTCTTATCAAACACTAAAAACCTACTCCAGGACACAAATTCGGGCTCAATCTTAGTCGTCACCCATATCTCCAGCTTGTATGTATTATCCTGCTGAATCATCACCGCGAGTTGCTCTTCTCTTACACAAGCTAGATCACTAGTCGCATCAAAATAATCCCGAAAGGGTAGTGTCAGACGCGGTCCAAATCTCTCTCTAGTGAAATCAAAACAGAGCAAGAAATCATCCTCGTGTTTTCTCATATCTAGAGCAATCCAGTAAGTATTTCCCTTCACCGATACGCCATAAGAACGATAATAGTCGATATACCAATCGGGATTGACATCAAGAACCTTCCATGAATCAGAATCAAAATCATAGATTTCATACTCGACGATTCTGAGCTTTACATTTACGAAATTGTTATCTATAAACCTCAGTATCTTGTAGCTACGAGACGAATCATATCCGATACAAAACTTATTTGTATAACAAGCATTCCTGAGTTCGATTAACCTGGTTTGCCCTAAATACGGGTTCCAAGCCACAATGCTCTTGTAGTCCTGGGTCACGCATAACACTAACCCGTCGCAATGAAAGACTCTACGTATCTCAAATTGATCGAGATTACCTATTTGCTTAACAGATGGATCAACGCCATTGTCATTGCTTTGGAGATCGTCGATTCTGAAATGGAACAGAGAAGAAAGGAAATTGAAATGATTTTTGTGTATTTCACTATGAACACTCGTACATCCTTTTATATTACAAGGAGAAGATCTTTTGTCTTAAAAACAAAGAGATTACAGAAGATACTAATTAATACTAAATTGATACGATGAATTATATACTCCGGAATTACCGCGATCTGATATTATCCCGAATCTCCAATACCCTCCCTCAAGTTGGAGCATGCAAGTCAAGGATGCCTAACTTATCTCTGAATTGTTCGAACGCGTGACTTCCTAAAGCTTTGGTAAATATATCAGCCAATTGGGAGCTAGTATGAACGTGAGATGGAGATATATTACCTGAGACGATTTCATCTCGTACGAAATGACAATCCAATTCGATGTGCTTTGTGCGTTCATGAAAAACGGGGTTTGTGCTAATATGAATTGCCGACTTGCTATCACAATTTATCACCATCGGTTTTTCATGATTCACTCCAAGTGATGCAAGTACCCGTTTAAGCCATATCAACTCTTTCGTCAAGAATGCCATTGCGCGATACTCAGCTTATGCGGAAGACATACTCACTGTTGGTTGCTTGCGTGTCTTCCATGATATTGGGGAATCACCAAGCTGCACAAAATAGCCTGTGACGGATCGTCGTGTTATCGGACAGCTTGCCCAATCAGAGTCGCACCATCTCGTGATTTGAAAATCTTGATTTGAGCGAAGCAAAATGCCTTGTCCTGGACTGTTTTTCAAGTACCGAACAGCTCTTAAAGCTGCTTGCTAATGGTCTTCTCGTGGAGATTGCATGAACTGTGATAAAACGTGCACACAATAGGCCATGTCTGGTCTTGTTACTCCAAGATATATCAATTTTCCAACAAGTCGTCAATATGATCTTGGATCCGGTAGAAGAGATGATTCAGAGAGAGCCAATTTGTGATTATGTTCGAAGGGAAATGCAACTGGCTTGGATCCAAGAAGACCCGTTTCTTCAATAATTCCTAGAGCATATTTCTTTTGGCATAAATACATACCACTAGCATTGCGTGCAACCTCTATGCCAAGGAAATATTTCAAGTAACCCAAATCTTTCATATGAAAACAGGTGGAAAGATAATCTTTGAATGATTGAACCTCTTTTGGATAGTTTCCGGTGATCACAAGATCATCGACATATATCAGAATATGTAATCGTGTCGGACCCTTCTCATAGGTAAACAAAGAGTAATCCGGAAGAGATTGCTGAAAGCCATACTTTTTCAAAGCCGTTGCAAGTTTTGCAAACCAACACCGTGGTGCTTGTCGGAGGCCATACAGAGATTTTCGAAGTCGACATACCTTCTTTGGGTCGGATGAGGTGAAACCTGGAGGTAATTGCATATAAACTTCTTCCTGCAAATCACCGTATAGAAATGCATTGTGGACGTCCATTTGATGTACATCCCATCCTCTTTTGGCTGCAATATCTAAAAATAAACGTACGGTTCCCATTTGAGCTATCGGTGCAAACGTATCTCCATAATCGACACCTTCTACTTGTCGATTTCCAAGTGCCACCAGACGCGCTTTAAATCGTTCGATAGAACCATCAGATTTGTGTTTAATTGTAAACACCCACTTACAACCAATCGCTCGTTTTGCCCGGAGGTAAATCCACGAGATCCCAAGTTTTGTTGATTTCTAGTGCATCAATCTCAGAACCCACGGCACTTCTCCATCGTTTATCCCGAACTGCTTGTCGGTATGTTTTAGGCTCAATATCGTTCATGATAGAGGTTTGATATGCTTAATGTTGGATTGAAAACTGCGCACATGTGACATATCGGCTAATAGGATATGCAGATTTCGAACTGAGCAAATTAAATTTCTTTGATCCAAAAGAAACTGCTCTAGTGACATAATTCTTCAAAGTAACAGGAGGTACCTTTTTTCTTTGGCCACGACCTAGCAAAGGCTCTGTATGTGGATTGTCGGCAACGTCTTGTAAAGGCACCGATGATGAAGGAGAATTAGACATAGAATTCTCGTGTCCAACGATGGGTTGTGTCAAATTAGGACCCAAATTAACCCCAATATCGACAATCGGCTCAACAGTAGGCTCACCATTATTTGAATTGGATTGTAGAACCACATTTGGGCCTTGTGAAACCAATGGGCCTTGTGCAAGTAATGGACGTGCAATATTTCATCCATCATCTTCATCGAAACAAGGAGTTGATATGGGTTCCCAGAGAGGCTGACCTTCATTACTCCCATCATTCAGATTTGATGAAAGGGTGTAAGGGAACTCCGTTTCGGAGAAGACAACATCTCGCGATATAAAGAATTGACGTTTGTCCAAATCAAACGACCGCCAACCTTTTTGTCCATATGGATAACCCATAAAAACACACTTTTTACTTCTAGACTCAAATTTATCACCTTTGTGAGCTTGGTTATGAGCATAGCACAAGCTCCCAAACACTCGCAGATGATTGTAATTTGGTGCAGTTTTATATAGACTCTCATACGGAGTGATTCCACCAAGTAACGCAGTCGGTGTTCGATTGATTAAGTAACCCGCGGTCAAGACGCACTCTCCCCAAAATTCAATCGGTAGATGGGCTTGGAATCGTAGAGCGCGTGCAACATTCAATATATGACGGTGCTTCCTTTCTACTCTGCCATTCTGTTGTGGTGTCCCTACACATGACGTTTCATGGAGAATCCCATATTTAAGAAAATGTTCTCTCAAGCATACGAACTCCGAACCGTTATCGCTTCGGACGATTTTGACTTCAATTTCAAATTGTCGTATTACCATAGAGAGAAAATTCTTCAACTGATTTGGAGCTTCAGTTTTATCATTCAAGAGATATATCCATACACAACGTGAATAATCGTCAACGATAGTCAAGAAATATCGAGCTCCCGAAAAAGATTTTGTTCTGTATGGCCCCCATAAATCACAGTGTATCAACTCAAAAATCCGTGTTGTTTTATTAATACTAACTGGAAAAGAAGATCTTGTTTGCTTAGCGCGGAAATATACATCACATGCTTTATTCATAAAATCTGAAGAAACTGAACCAGAAACAACAGGAAGTGAGCAAACTACTTTTCCAGCTGGATGTCCCATACGTTGGTGCCACAACTCATATGACGTTACATCTTGCGTTGTGACTGATGCTATGGTTTCCATACTGCGAAAACAGAATGCTCCTTGCTCTCTCTTAGCCGCTCCAATCACCGTCCTCGAAGTACGGTCCTGAACAATAAGAAAGTGATCAGCCATTTGTACAACACAATGATTTTCATCCATTAATTGCCCAACCGATATCAAATCAGACTGCATTCCCTCAACAAAGAAAACTGAATTCATCACTAAACTTGCTCCTAGCCTAACTTTCCCTTCTTTAACAGAAACTTGCTCATGTCCATCAGCCATTATAACCAATACAGGTTCCATATCACGCACATCAGTTAAGATATCAAATTTCCCAGTTAAGTGATGACTCGCACCGGTATCCATAATCCAAGAAGGACCAGAAAACATACCGGATAATTTTTCATTGGTGTTTTCCTTAGCCTTTCCAGCGTTGAGTATCTGGACAATAGAACGCCATTGACTGTCAGTCAAACCAGTCACACCATCTCGATCATTATCAGTGATAACGTGGTTAGCTTGCTCAGTGTTCGGTACTCTGGTAACGTGCACTGTATTTGCATAAGCAACATTACCACGTCCTCTACCTCCTCCACCAGAAGAAGATGCTCCACTAGAAGAAGAAGAAGCTCCACCACGACCCCTCCCTTGTGTGGTTCGTGATCTTGGTCGTTCACCCCACCACTCCGGGTAACCAATCACGGCAAAACAGCTTTCAGAGGCATGACCATTACGGTTGCAATGTTTACAGAAACTCACTTTGTTTACTTCTTCTAGTTTTCCTCGTGCCTTTGCTTGAGCAGCAAACGCAGTCACCGCGGTCGCAGAGGCTTCTTCATCAAGTTTAGCTATAATTCTCAAATCTTCCTCTTGGCGTACGATATTGTACACTTCCTCCATTGGTTGAAGTGGTGAACGAGACACCAAGGAAGATCGAACAGTTCTGAAAAGCGTATCATCTAGTCCATAGAGAAACTGGTGTACCTTATCCTCCTCACGATCACGTTCATGAATTGTTCCGAGATCGCAAGTGCATTTACCACATTTGCACACACGGAGAGGACGATAGCTCGCCATGCTATCCCAGATTCGAGTGAGCTTTCCATAGTATGTTTCAATTGTAAGACCACGCTGTTTGCAACATGCCAATTCAGCCTTGATTTGTTGAACTCGAGGCCCGTTCAATACAGAGAAACGTCTCTTGAGATGTTCCCACAGATCTTGTGCCACATCACGATGCGAGATGTTGGAACGAAGTGATGGTTCAATCGTCATCCGAATCCAAGAGACAAGAAGGGCTTGAATGGTCCACCAATCTTCTAGATCTGGAGAATCCACATCAGGTCTTTTGATTGAGCCGTCAAGAAAACCGTATTTCTTGCGAGAGCATAGCGCCGTCTTGATCCCGCACGCCCACTCATCATAATTCGTTCCTCTCAGCAAAGGATGAGAGATTACAGCTCCAGGATTATCTGCAGCAGTCAGATCGTACGGCGAAATCGTTCGCCTCACTTCCGTCGTTATCGGGTTCGTGATCGGAATTTCAGGGGTCGGGTTAGGGCCGTTTGGTCCAGCCATTATCGTTTGTGTAAAAAAAAATTAGAAAGAGAAAATTTCAAGCTCTGATACCATGAAATGGAACAAAGAAGAAAGGAAATTGAAATGATTTTTGTGTATTTCACTATGAACACTCGTACATCCTTTTATATTACAAGGAGAAGATCTTTTGTCTTAAAAACAAAGAGATTACAGAAGATACTAATTAATACTAAATTGATACGATGAATTATATACTCCGGAATTACCGCGATCTGATATTATCCCGAATCTCCAATAGATTCTCACTGACCAAACCCTAAGACCACTCGACATAAACCCTAAAAACTGATTCTTTGATTCTGCTTTACAAACTACTCGATCTTTCGATAAATCGTTCCATTTTTTAGATGCACATCGCACTTTGCTCAGAGATGTTAATGGAACTCTAGAGAGTATCTCTTCTACCAGTTCAAGTGGAAGGTTGGATATCGTCTTCTTCATCTTTCAACGAAAGGGTGGAACACAAGTTAGGGTTAAATTGATTTTATATACGCCATTTGTAACTTAACCGTAACCATACCAGAAAACCAAATCAAAATCGCGTAACCAAACCGAATATGTTAATCTTAACCAGATCAAACCATGTCCCTTTTGCTCAAATTCGATTGAATAGATAATTTCCATGTTTATGGTTCTATTTACCAATTTGACATTCTTGTTCGAAAGGTTGGAGATTTTGTTATGAAATGAAGTCATCTCTGCTCAAGCAAATCTTCCACCAACTAGAATAGCAAAGGATGGTCCTATGATGGTAGGGGCAGAATACTTTGAGGTACATCATAGACATGTTTCACATCTCTTTGGCCTCTTCCCGGGTCACAGTACAATCGCATATTATAGATTTGTTGAGACGAAATCAGTTTTTGACATTAGTTTTGTTCATGTAATGAAGGAAGAGCATTGTTTTCCAAGAGTTTTATGTGCAAAGTGTAACCCAAATGTATGCAAATGGTTTATAGTGAAATATAATGTATTTTTATATTAATGCTTTGATTTTAATTTGGCTTCACACTA
This sequence comes from Draba incana, assembly GCA_963576765.1. NCBI lineage: Eukaryota > Viridiplantae > Streptophyta > Magnoliopsida > Brassicales > Brassicaceae > Draba > Draba incana. The sequence goes on along the minus strand of OY755212.1, from coordinate 6,272,634 downwards.
AACGCAGAAGAAATTCATATTCAAAATGCCTACAGCTAAAACTGTTTGTCTAATGAAAAGCACATCGCAAAAGGATTGCAAAAGGAAAGAAAGAAAAAAACACATGAGGAAAGAAAGAAACAATGTATTACTGTAAAATAGGACTAGTACGTAGTTGATAATCTCCTTGATAATATTAGATTCTTCTTCTCTTTTCCTTTAGGCTCTTTACTCAGATTTGCACTAAACTTGGAACATAAGAGCAGACAACTGGAATATATCCGGGAAGTTCTCCGAGATCCACTTCCTTGTAGTATCCATCTTCTCCAACCATGTAAGCTATGTTACGTTTTGAGGTCACCTCGCAGGATATCTCATCTTTAAGAAAGGTGCAATCAAAAAGCCGTGTGATTTTCTTCTCCTCGTCAATGAAGTATATCCCATTTTGAATCGTACGTCTAAGTCCGTTGCCTGGAGACATGTCAAACTCTAAAAACTTGCTCCACGACACAAATTCGGGCTCAATCTTAGTCGTCACCCATATCTCAATCTTGCATGAACATTCGTGCTTAAACAATATAGCAAGTTGCTCATCTCTTACACAAGATAGAGTCCCGTATTCTTCCAAATGATCCCGACAGGGGGGGTAGATTCAAACGCGGTCCAAATCTCTCTCTTGTGAAATCAAAACAGAGTAAGAAATTATCTTCCTTGGTGTGTTCCTCATCATAAGCACACCAATAGGCATTTCCCTTCAACGAAATGCCATGCGAATCAAGAAGGACAATACACCAGCCGGGAGTGACACCTAGAGGCCTCCATGAATCAGAATCAAAATTATAGATTTCATGCTCCTCCATTCGGCGTTTTGCAATATTGTAATAGTCAACAGATACCCTCAATATCTTGTAGGTACGGGACGAATCATATCCGAGACCATATATGTTAAGAAAGCTAACATTCGTAGGTCCGATCAACCTTGTTTTAGGTAGGATCAACCTTGTTTGACCTAAATACGGGTTCCAAGCCACAAGCCCCGAGTCATGGACAAGGCATAACACTAACCCGTCGCAGTGAAACACTCTACTGGTCATAAATTGATCGAGTTTACCTTTTTTTTTTACAGATGTATCGCCGTGTAAGTCGATTTGGAGATTGAATCTCACTGAATAAACCCAACAATCCAAAATCATAAACCCTAAAAACTGCTGCTTTGCTTCTGCGTTACAAACTATTCTATCTTTCGATAAAGCGTTCCATTGTTTCGATGTCGATCGCAGTTTGCTCAGAGATGTTAATGGAACTCTTGAAAGTATCTCCTCTACCAAATCCCGTGAAAGATCGGATATCGTCGTCTCCATCATTCAACTAAGTGCTGCAATAGAAATTAGGGTTCTAGTTGAGATTATATAGACATATTTATCTTAAACTAAATCGAATCTGTACCAGAAAACCAAATCACAATCGATCCGAAACAAAACCGAAAATTGCTAATTTTTAAATAATCTTTGGGCTTAAAAAGAGAATAAACCGAACCAAGGCGTAAACAATTTTGGTAGAGAATTCCCCTCTAAATCACTAATGTTTCCAAATGATAGGAAAATTTAAAATGTATGATTTATCACATTGAGATGTGATTTAGTGTCATCGCATTGACCAAAACAAAAAAAAGTTGTAATCCTGTGTTAATTTTGTTGCTTTGTATAGGCATTTGGGAGAGCTTGGATGCCTTGAGTCTTTCTTGCCTCTTTACAATGTATAATGTTGGATCTCTAAGTAGTCTCCATTTGTGAGTGTTACTGTTCTTAGGATTACATTGGAAAGAGATTAGTTTTTTCTTCTTCTTCTTCTGAATAATCTTGTTTAAAGTTTCTGCTTTGGAACAATTGTGTGTTACTCTTTTCATGCTCAAGTAGGAATACAAATGGATTTAATTCTTTAATGGAATGGGCACAAGACTTTGAGGACACGGAGGTACATCATAAACATGTTCGACACTATACATAATAAAAGTTTATATCTATTTGCATAAATATTCTCTTTTGATTCCAAAAGGTTTACAGCTAAAAACTATTTGTCTGATTAGCAAAATAATAGTAATTGACTAGCCTTGTTCAAAGCACAACAAAATTGTTCAAAGAACATTGCAAAAGGATTGCAAAAAGGAATGAAACAAAAAACACATAAGCGAAGAAAGAAACAAGCTATTTCTAAGTGGGACTAGTAGTTAATAATCTTCTTGATAGTTTTGGATTATTCTCTTTTCCTTTAGGTTTTTTTCTCGATTTGAACTAAACTTGGAACGTAAGAACATACAATTGGGGAAATACATTCGGTGGATTCTCCGAGATCCACTTCCATGTAATATTCATCTTCTCCAATGATGTAGGCTATGTTAAGTGTTGTAGTCACCTTACCGAAAGGTGAGCCTAAATTAAAAAGCATTGCGACTTTCTTCTCCTCGTCAATGAAATGTAGGGACCCGGAAATCAACCTGCTATAACAACGATAAACCGAATAACGAATTCAAGAAAGCGAGAACGAATTCTCTTTCCTTAATTCAAAATATCGCCCGTAGTGTGATGGTTTTGTACGATAATGAATCCCAGGATACGATCTTGATTAAGACTGATTAGCAACACTCTAAAATCAGAATCTATGAACCGTATATCTACGATATACTCTCGACTAAAATTTGTAAGACTCGGAGAATGATTGGAAACAAAATGAGAGAGGAAGTTGTTGTGATTTTTTTTTCCTTTGCTGTTGAATGTTTACAAAAGCGTTAAAAAACAATAATGAGTTATGGCTTTGTTAAAAATAGCCTAGGAGTTCATTTGTTGAACCGAGTATTTCTCTCACGTGGAGGAAATTTCGCAGCAGTTCAACAAGGTGGAGAGAGAGGGAAGTGGCGTGATACAAGGAGGAGAAGATCATGGATTGGTTAGGATCAATCTTATCCCAAACCGAATCCGAATATGCTCTTTATATCCTCTTAAATCAAACCGAGACCCTAACCAATCCCATAATAACAAACCAATTTCTCATTCAATTCTTAATTTAGTTAACATTGCAATTAGCCCATTAAGCCCATATTGGCAATGAAACTTTACGATCCAACATGAAAAAACTCCCATATGTCATCGCACATCTAAGTCCTTTGCTTGGAGTCATGTCATACACTAAAAACTTGCTCCATGACACAAATTCGGGATCAATCTTAGTCGTCACCCATATGTGCATCTTGTATGAACCTTCGTGCCTAACCATCACAACAAGTTGCTCTTCTCTTACACAAGCTAGATTCCCATAAAACCCATAACTATCCCGAGAGGGCAGTCTCAAACGTGGTCCAAATCTCTCTCTTGTGAAATCAAAATAGAGTAAGAAATCATCCACAAATTCTTCTTCCCCTACCCATTCTTCTTCTTCCTCCTCGGATTTTCTCCTATCTTGAGCAATCCAGTAAGTATTTCCTTTCACCGAAACGCCATGCAAACGAAAAGAATCAATATACCAGTCCGGAGTAACATCTAGACCCCTCCACGAATCAGAATGAAAATCAGAGATTTCATACTCGACAATTCGCGGTTTTGCATCATCGACATATTCATCTATAAACCTCAAGATCTTGTAGCTACGGGACGAATCATATCCAAGACCAAACTTGTTCATATAATGACCAGCGATTTCGATCAACCTGGTTTGCCCTAAATACGGGTTCCAAACCTCAAGACACGCATAGTCTTTGCGCACGCATAATACTAACCCGGCGCAATGAAAGAGTCGAGACACCTTTATTAATTGATCGAGTTTACCAATTTTCTTTATAGATGGAGCACCGTATAAGTAACTGTCGTCGCGTTTGAGATTGAATCTCAATGAGAAAACCCTAAAATCCTTCATCAAAAAACCCAAAAACTGCTGCTTTGGTTCAGCTTTACAAACTACTCGATCTTTCGAGAAATCGTTCCATTGTTTCGATGTAGATCGCACTTTGCTCAGAGATGCCAATGGAACCTTAGAAAGTATCTCCTCTAGCAATTCCGGTGAAAGATCTGATATGGTCGTCGTCTCCATCGTTTCAACAAACAGAGATTAGGGTTCTAGATGAGATTATATATACATATTTATCTAGAACCAAACCGAAGCTATTATTGGAGAATGGTTTGATGCTGGTCAAATACGGTTTACGTTCGGTTCATTTAAATCAACATCTTCCAAAGATATTCTTAGATTTGAAGATTGTTCCTTCTCCGAAACAGAGTTCTTCTCTTTTTTTTTTTTTTTGAAAATTTTTGATGCATTATATTTAAAGGTAACAAGTAACAAGAGGTTTACAATTGTTAGATAAATCTTACAACTGAGAGAAAAACATATATTTGGGACAAACATATGAGAAATTGCTAAAAAGAAGAATCCATTTAAGGAGTTTTTAAAGGTGTGAGAAGGTGATAAACCAATGTCCTCGTCATGATGATCACGAGTAAAGAACCAGATATTTAGATAGCTTTTTGTTGAAGTCTAAGAGGAAGAGTCGTGGCTGCCACGTCCTCTGCTTTTTCGTCCTTCAACCTTCGTCCATTCCATCTCTTGGAGTTTTAGCGTAGGTTTTATTATCCTACCTCCTCGGGTCTTTTGAGACGCATCACCCATCGTAAACTCTGAGTTTACAGTATCCAAAAAGGTTTACTGTATCCAAAAAAGGTTTACAGTAAAATAATGTATCTTTATCCTTAGAGCATGTACATTGGAGACAATGTGGGTGTGTCTCATAATATAAAATTATTAAAATTTGAGTAAAAAGAAGAAAGAGAGTGTTTTTTGTTGAAATAGTGTGGTGTATTGAAATATAAAATTAATAAAAGTTGAGTAAAGAGAGGAGATAGTGGGTTTAGTTGGAGAGATTGTGTCTTGGGGAAGACATAAAAGAGAGATAATTGGGGTGTGTTTAAATATAAAATTAATAAAAGTTGAGTAAAAAAATGAAAGAAAGTATAAAGTTGAGTAAAAAAATGAAAAAGAAGGTATAAAGTTGAGTAAAAAGAAGAGAGAATGTGTTTTTAATATTTTTATATTGTGAGACATTGGTAAAATGTCTCCAATGGTGATGGCATTATATTAATGCTTTTATTTTAATTTTCCTTCACACTAGATGAAAAAGAATTCATAATGCCAGAGGTTTAGCCTTGTTCAAAACACAAACCAAAAAAGATTGCAAAGGGAAAGAAAAAAAACAGAAACAAGGTATTACTAATCTCCTTGATAATAGTAGATTCTTCTTCTCTTTTCATATAGGCTCTTTACTCGATTTGCACTAAACTTGGAACGTAAGAGCAGACAATTGGAGTATATCCGGGCGGTTCTCCGAGATCCACTTCCCTGTAGTATCCACCTTCTCCAACCATATAGGCTATGTTACTTCTTCTTGAGGTCACGCCGTAGTCTATATGGTCTTTAATAAAGCATGAATCAAAAAGCCATGCGACTTTCTTCTCCTCGTCAATGAAATATCTCCCATGTTGAATCGAACGCGTAAATTCGTTGCCCGGATACCTGTCAAACACTAAAAACTTGCTCCACGACACAAATTCAGGCTCAATCTTAGTGGTCACCCATATCTCTATCTTGCATGAAAATTGGTGCTTAAACAATACAGCGAGTTTCTCTTCTCTTACACAAGCTAGAGCCCCGGTAAGTTCCAAATGATCCCGCAAGGGAGGTAGTTCTAGACGCGGCCCAAATCTCTCTCTTGTGAAATCAAAACAGAGTAAGAAATCTTCATCTAGGCCTTCCCAATCTATGTCATTCCTATCAAAAGCATACCAATAGGCATTTCCCTTCAACGAAACGCCATGAGAATAATGTAAGTCGGTATTCCAATCGGGAGTGACATCTAGAGGCCTCCATGAATCAGAATCAAAATCATAGATTTCATGCTGGTCAATTTCTGCATTTTGGATACCTTTAAGAACAGATACCCTCAATATCTTGTAGCTACCGAACGAATCACATCCGAGACCATAATTGTCCCAACAATAACCAGTCTTAGGTTGGATCAACCTTGTTTGCCCTAAATACGGGTTCCAAGCCACAAGAGCCTCAAGCTTGGACGACTCGTCACGGGTTAGGCATAACACTAACCCGTCGCAATGAAACACACTATGTACCATAAATTGATCGAGTTTACCTATTTTCTTTACTAACGGATCACCGTGTAAGTTGCTTTGGAGATTGAATCTCACTGAAAAAACCTTACGATCAATCGTCATAAACCCCAAAAACTGCCGCTTTGCTTCTGCTTTACAAACTATTCGATCTTTCGAGAAATTGTTCCATTGTCTCGATGTAGATCGCACTATACCTAGAGATGTCAACGGAACCCTAGAGAGTATCTCCTCTACCAAATCCGGTGTAAGATCAGATATCGTCGTCTCCATCGTTCAACAAACAGAAATTAGGGTTCTAGTTGAGATTATTTTTTGAGAATTGCCCCATACATATTTATCTACAACCAAACCGACGAAAAAAAGAAAAAAATTTCTAAAATCAAACCAAACCAAAAATTGCTAATCTTTTTGAGCTTAAAGGATAGTAAACCGAACCAAACCGAGTGTCTTCATTTCTCCGTCTCTCCGCCGGCAACGAATCCGCGACTCCGTCCTAGTCAATCCTCTTTGCCTTCTCTTTTGCCTCTATTTCTTCTATTCGATCCTCTTACTTGCATAGATAATGTTCGGGAGGAACCTTTGCGGCCACATAATAGTTATCTCATGTATTAATAGTTTTAGTTTTATATATGGATTCATATACTATATGAAAAAAAAAAAAATCATATTCAAAAGGGTTACAGCTAAAATTGTTTGTCTGATTAACAAAATATTAGTAATTGACTAGCTTCCTCAAAGCCCATTACAAAAGAAAGAAATAAGGTATTTTTAATAATCTCCTTGTAGAAGTAGACCTTGTTCTTCTCTTTTACCTTGTAAATAGGACTAGTAGTTGATAATCTCCTTCATAGCAGTAGATTCTTCTTCTCTTTTCCTTTAGGTTCTTTCCTCAGTTTGCACTAAACTTGGCTCGTAAGAGCAGACAACTGGATCAATACAATTGCTCGATTCTCCAAGATCTAGTTCCATTTTGATCATCCATCTCCAATCATGTAGGTTACGTTGCGTGTTGGGGTCAGGTGATGTTTTGGTGCGCCTATATAAAACAGCATTGCGACTTTCTTCTCCTCGTCAATGAAGAAACTCCTTTATTTAATCGGATCAGAAACAATCCTTTGCTTGGATTCATATTAAACCCTTAAAACCTTTTTTTTTTAAAACCTTTAAAACTTGCTCCACGACAAAACTCCGAACTCAATTTTAGTCGTCACCCATATCTCAATCCTGCATAAAATTTTGTGCTTAAACAATATAGCAAGTGTTGGATAAGCTCCAAGAAGAATCTAGAAGAGGTTTTCCTTAAAGGAATTAGGAATCCTAATAGAAAAGGAAATAGATTAGAAAAAGGAAATTCTAGTCCTATATAAGAAGTCATCGGTTTGTGATGTCTCTTAAGGAAGAACAATAGAGTTTGTGTTTAGGTTTTGAGAAGGAAGATTTTCCTAAGCATTAATAAAGAGAAGGATTTCTTTATCAAACAAGTTTGTTCTTGCTCACTTTATTTGGTATCAGAGCCGTAGGTTACCAGATTATTAGAGAGGTGTTTAGATTATCAGAAAGGTGTTTTGATTATCAGTATTGATTGATCATCACGAGCCCAAACTATGGGTGATACTAAACCGGCGGCGAAGGCAAGAGATTCGGTCCCCTCATCAGTACAATGTCCGATGCTCAGCTCAACCAATTACACTGTTTGGTCAATGAGGATGAAAGTTCTACTTCGTGTTCACAAGGTATGGGAGGCGATTGAACCTGGATCGAAAGAAGACGATAAGAACGACCTTGCAACAGTTCTTTTATTCCAGTCTGTCCCGGAGCAGCTTATATTGCAAGTTGGTGATCAAGGCTCACCTAAGGAGATATGGGAAGCCATAAAATCAAGACATCTTGGGGCAGAGCGAGTAAAGGAAGCGCGGCTACAAACCCTAATGTCTGATTTTGAACGGTTAAGGATGAAAGAAACGGACACCATCGATTCCTTCGCCGGGAAAATATCCGAGCTAGCTTCTAAGTCTACATCTTTAGGACAAAGCCTAGAAGAACCGAAGTTGGTAAAGAAGTTTCTAAACAGTCTACCACGAGCTAAGTATATTCAAATCATCGCATCTCTCGAACAAGTCCTTGATTTGAATAGAACCGGATTTGAGAATATTGTTGGGAGGCTCAAAGCCTATGAGGAACGTATACAAGAGGAGGATACACACGAAGCTCAAGGAAATCTTCTGTTTTCAAACGCAGAAGGAAGCAATCAAAGGAGGTTTGATAACTCAAAAGGTTTTGGAAGAGGCAGAGGCCGTGGTCGTGGTTTCAGAGGAAGAGGACGAGGCCGATTCAACTCGCAAAGCAGAGAAAGGAAGGATAGATCTCAGCTTTTGTGCTTTCGTTGTGAGAAACCTGGACACTTTGCCTCCTCTTGCCCCATAAAGGTTCCAAAGGATCAGGAACTCAACAAAACCGAAACAGAAGAGGCTGATATTGCATTATATATGCATGAAGTTGTGTGTCTAAACGAAGAGAGTGTAATCCCCAAGAAATATGAGACAACCACAAAGGAGGATGGAGTCTGGTACTTGGATAACGGAGCGAGCAATCATATGACAGGAGAAAGGTCATATTTTTCTGAGCTAAACGAGAGAATCAAAGGAACGGTTCGATTTGGGGATGGATCTTGCGTTAGCATCGGAAGAAAGGGTTCAATTCTCTTTGAAGGAAAGACTGGTGAACAAAGAGTTGTAACAGATATCTACTTCATTCCTGAGTTGAAGAGTAACATTCTTAGCCTTGGACAAGCGACGGAGCATGGCTGCGATGTGAGAATGAAGTCAGACTATCTCACGCTACGAGACCCTCTCGGACGTCTCCTAGCTAAGGTAACACGATCACCAAACCGTCTTTACAAAATCAACCTCAAGATAGGGAAACCAGCTTGTTTACTCTCAAAGATTGATGAAGAGACGTGGAAGTGGCATGCAAGGCTTGGTCATGTGAGTTTTGGAACCATAAAATCGATGGAGACACACGAGATGGTTCATGGTCTATCCAAAATCAGTGGGGAAAAGCAGGTTTGCGAGTCATGCTTGGTTGGTAAACAAGCAAGACAGTTTTTTCCAAAGGCATCACAATATCGATCATCAAGGCCTCTAGAGTTGTTGCATGCTGATTTGTGTGGTCCTATTTCTCCAGCCACACTTGCAAGAAACAAGTACATCTTTGTGATAATTGATGATCACACAAAATACATGTGGTCGATTTTGCTAAAAGAGAAAAGTGATGCATTCGGGAAGTTCAAGGAATACAAAACCCTTGTTGAGAAGGAGTTTGACAAGAGGATCTTAACACTACGCACGGATCGAGGAGGAGAATTTACATCATTGGAGTTTTAAGATTACTGTAGCCAACAAGGAATCAAACGCCACTTGGCAGCTCCGTATACTCCTCAACAGAATGGCGTAGTAGAAAGAAGGAATCGTACACTAATGGAGATGACTCGTAGCATTCTTAAAGCAATGCGAGTTCCTAATTTCTTATGGGGAGAGGTTGTTCGACATTCAACATATTTGATTAACAGAGTTCCCACTAGAGCTTTGAAGAATCAAACACCATATGAATGTCTAAAGGAGAAGAAGCCAAACATTGAACACCTTAGGGTATTTGGGTGTCTTGCTTATGTTAAAGTGGAGTCGGAACACTTGAAGAAGTTAGACGATCGGTCACAAACACTTGTGCACCTCGGAATAGAACCTGGAACCAAAGCATATCGACTTTACAATCCAATGACGAGAAGAATCATTGTTAGTCGTGATGTGTTTTTCAACGAGAAGAGAATTTAGAACTGGAAGGGAGCAGAAGAAGATGGTCGAGAACCAGGGATGTTTCAGATGACATGGGGAAGTATAATTGATGATGGAGCTGGACCGGTCACGATCGAAACTCAAACGGAAGAGTACGATGGAGCTGGAGCAGGACCGGTCACGATCGAACCAGGACCGAGCGGTCCTCCCTCAAGTCTGGTCGATCCTCACAGAGCAAAGGCTCTGGCTTCTGGATCTTCTGGATCGACCGAACCGACCTCAAGACTGGTCAATCCTCACAGAGCAAAGGCTCTGGCTTCTGGATCTTCTGGATCGACCGAACCGACCTCAAGACCGGTTGATCCTCACGCCCGTGCAAACAGAGCAGAGGCTCTGGTATTGGGACCGACCGGTCGATCCCCATGCTGAAACAGAGACACAAGACGATCTTCAAGAAGGACCTCGAAGAACGAATCGACAAACATCACGACCAAAACACCTGGATGATTTCGTGCTTCTAGCTAACGTAGAATGTGAGTTGCTTCTCCTATCTCTCAACGATGAACCGGCTAATTTCCAAGAAGCAAAGGACATGCTAGTATGGACAATTGCATGTTCAGAGGAGATAGACTCAATCAACAAGAACGGGACTTAGCGTTTGGTAGACAAACCGGCTGGATTTAAAGTTATTGGTCTCAAATGGGTCTTTAAGATTAAAAGGAATGCAAGTGGAACTATAAACAAGCATAAAGCTAGACTTGTTGCAAAAGGATACGTGCAGCAAGCAGGGATTGATTTCGAGGAAGTTTTTGCTCCAGTTGCGAGAATTGAGACCATTAGGCTTTTGATTAGTTTGGCTGCCTCACATGGATGGGAAATCCATCATCTAGACGTCAAAACCGCCTTCTTACATGGAGAATTGAATGAAGAGGTATATGTGTCTCAACCCGAAGGGTTTGAAAAGAAGGGAGAAGAGCACAAGGTTTTCAAACTCTCTAAGGCTTTATACGGTTTGAGACAAGCTCCTAGAGCTTGGAACAAAAAGCTCGATCAGATTTTGAAAGGTTTAAGGTTCAAGAAGTGTTCAAAGGAGAGTTCTGTTTACCGAAAGGAAGAAAAAGGTCAGCTTCTTGCTGTTGCAATTTACGTAGATGATTTGTTTGTAACGGGAAACTCAATTCAAGTCATCAAGGATTTCAAAACGGATATGTCAACAAACTTTGAGATGTCTGATCTTGGTAAGCTCACGTATTATCTTGGGATTGAGGTAAAACAGAGTAAGGAAGGAGTTGAGATAAAGCAGGAAGCTTATGTACGTCGGATTCTAAAGGAAGCAGAGTTGGATACATGTAACCCGACATGTATACCAATGGAGTTTGGCTTGAAGCTGTCTAAAGCTGAACACGAATCCGAGATAGATGCGACGTTATATAGAAGGAGGATTGGCTGCTTGAGATACCTCTTGCACACGAGACCAGACTTGGCGTTTTCGGTTGGAATTTTGAGCAGATATATGCAGTCTCCAAGAGAATCGCATGGAAACGCACTAAAACAAGTTCTAAGATATCTACAAGGGACATTGAGCTACAGTTTGATATTCAAGCATGGAGTATCAAAGAAGCTCATTGGTTACAGTGACAGCAGTCACAATGTAGATGAAGATGATGGAAGAAGCACCACTGGTCATGTTTTCTACTATGGAGAAACACCAATAACATGGTGCTCGCAGAAGCAAGAAACGGTAGCTCTTTCTTCTTGTGAGGCCGAGTTCATGGCTGCAACGGAAGCAGCAAAGCAAGCAATTTGGTTACAAGACTTGTTAAGTGAGATCACGGGAAAGAATGGTGAAAGGATAGTCATTCGAATCGACAACAAGTCAGCCATTGCTTTGACGAAGAATCCGGTGTTTCATCAACGCAACAAACACATTCATAAAAGGTATCATTTTATACGTGAATGTGTTGAAGGAAAGCAAATTGAAGTCGAGCATGTACCAGGAGAGGAGCAATGTGCAGATGTTTTGACAAAGGCCCTAGCAAGAATTAAGTTTCAGAAGATGAGAGATCTAATTGGAGTTCAAGATCTTAAGAAGAAATGCTTGAAGCTTAAGGGGGTGAATGTTGGATAAGCTCCAAGAAGAATCTAGAAGAAGTTTTCCTTAAAGGAATTAGGAATCCTAATAGAATAAGGAAATTCTAGTCCTATATAAGAAGTCATCGGTTTGTGATGTCTCTTAAGGAAGAACAATAGAGTTTGTGTTTAGGTTTTGAGAAGGAAGATTTTCCTAAGCATTAATAAAGAGAAGGATTTCTTTATCAAACAAGTTTGTTCTTGCTCACTTTAGCAAGTTGCTCTTCTCTTACACAAGCTAGAGCCAGGCCCGGTCCTAAGATTTATAAGGCCCAACACGAAATAAAAATAAAAAACATGTTCTTAAAAAATGTAAAGCATAATTTTTGAAGATAAAAAACCACAATTTTTTAAAAAAAATACAAAAATTAATGTTATTATGAAAAAAAAAATTCTAAAGTCCTATAAACCATTAAAATCTATTTATTAAGTTATTTTTTAACATTTTACTTATTTAGTTACATATTAATAATATGGGTTCCATCACAATTAATTTTCTTTCTCACTATGTTACTTTTTAGGAAAAAACTAGCAAAAAAAATATAAAGTATAAAAAAAAATTACCTTTAAAAATATGAAAATTTTTGGGGCCCGACGCGTAGGTGTTTTTGGTGTTATTACAGGACCGGGTCTGGCTAGAGCCCCGGTTTCTTGCAAATGATCTTGAAAGGGTTAGTTCCAGAGGCAGTCCAAATCTCTCTCTTGGGAAATCGAAACAGAGTAAGAAATCTTCCTCGTTTTTTCTCTTATCTTGAGCAATCCAATAAGCATTTCCCTTAAAAGAAACGCCATGCAAATCAAGAAAGTTCCAATAGAGAATAATATCTAGAACCCTCCATGAATCAGAATCAAAATCATAGATTTCATACACAACATTTCCGAGATAATCAATAGATATTGACGGCGATGGACAAGAGCAGGTGGAGCTTTTGCCCGGGGGCCGCGATTTTTTTTTTCTTTGTATTTTAGGGCCCAAATTTCTTAAAACTTTGTAAAAAGTACCCAAATTTCTTAAAATTTTGGGGAAAAAAGACCCAAATTTTTTAAAACTTTACAAAAAATGGCCAATTTTTTTTTATTTCGCACAGGGCCTAATATAATAGTGAGCTGCCCTTGCGAAACCATAATTGTTTTGACAATGACTAGTCCTAGGTTCGATCAACCTGCTTTGCCCTAAATACGGATTTCAAACCACAAGCTTTGGGTAGGTCACGCATAACACTTACCCGTCGCAGTGGAATACTCCATATGTCTTTTTTTTTTTTGAATTATACACAGTTTCCCCAAAGACTTTCTAGGCCCAAGAGACTAATCTGTGTCGCCGGCGATGCCCAAATGTTAATTCCCCGGTGGGTAGGTCCAAATGTTAATACTCCACATGTCTTTAATTAATCGAATTTACCTATTTGTTTTATAGTTGGACACCAAAATCGCCGTTTCGGAGATGATAGCTCACTGAACAAACCCTAAAATTATTATTCGTCATAAACCCCAAAAACCGCTGCTTTAATTAGTTATGCTTTACAAACTATGAGATCTTTCGATAAATCATTAAATTGTTTCAATGCACATCGCACTGCGCTCAGAGATGTCAGTGGAACCTTTGAGAGTATCGTATCTACCAAATCCGGTGAAAGATCAGATATCGTCCTATTTCGAGAACCCCTCAAATATTTTACTATTATTTTGTACATCTAAATTATTTAGAACCTCTAGTGAAAACCCCTTGATGGAGATAGTCTCCATCGTCTTGCATCTGCCATTGTTCATGACATGATCTAAGTAGGGGTGTCAAAATGGGTTCTTACCCATGGGTTACCCGAACCCGCCCGCATTTTTAATGGGTAAGGGTTATATTTTTTTACCCATATAAATAAATGGGTTTCATTGGGTTACCCTATTGGGTTCACGGGTTTAATGGGTAAACCCATTAGGGTTATGGGTTACCCATGGGTTAAGCACAAAATATAAAAAATATATATATATAATTATATATATATTCTTTTAATAGATTTATGTAAATTAGCCTAGGGTTTTCCGGTTTAAAATAATTAACTATTCTTATAGCTAACATGTATGAGTTTCTTATAATATAGGATTTGTTTGATTTAGATGATGCTCCTGATGTTGCGGATGAAGGAAAGTTGGAGTTGGTAATGTATTGGGAATAACCAAAGTTAAAGATGAGAGACCATCATGACATGTCTGTTTTGCAGTATTGGAAAGATAACAAACATCGTTTTGGTGCTCTAGCCTATATGGCATATGATGTGCTAAGCATTCCTATAACTACTGTAGCTTCATAATCATCTTTCAGTATTGGTTCTCGTGTTCTAAACAAATATCGGAGTCCACTTCTTCCGAAACATGTCCAAGCTCTACTTTGTACGAAATCATGATTATTTGGTTTTCCAAGTGATGAAAAAGGTAAATCATTTATATTTACTATATTAATACTAATTGCTAAATTATCCAAGTTAGTAATATACTTTTCTTATTATTTGTAGACATTGAAAGTGATGATGAGAACAATGAACCAGATGGATCTAAGGAAGGAGAGGAACCGAAGAAAGATTGAAGTGCTTTTTAAAAATACTTTTATTGGTTTTATGGTTTTTGTGTTTTATTGTTTTTATGATTTTACTAGTTTATTTTAAGATACATTGGTTTTATGGTTTTTCTATTTTATTGGTTTTATGGTTTTTTCTTGTTTAAGTTAAAACTTTTGTTGGATTTATAATAAATTATGAATTATGTTGAGTTTTTATAAGTTTATTGTGTGATTCCATATATATATGGGTACCCATTTAACCCATTAAACCAACGGGTTTCATATAAATGGGTATGGGTATGAAAATTATACCCATATAATAAATGGATTGGGTTAAACCCGCTCACGAAAATCTCAAACCCATACGGTTTTGGGTAGGATTGGGTCGGGTTACCCATTTTGACACCTCTAGATCTAAGGCTCGCAAGGCTTGAACAATTTTGGTAGATAATTTCTATGTAAATATATCCTTATTTGAGAAGAATTGAAAATGTTCAATTTATCAGACTGAGATATGAGTTTCGTGTTATAGCATTGACCCAAGAAAATAAAAAGTTTAGTAAAACTTGTGTTGATTTTGTTGCTTTGTATAGGATTTTTGGAGAGCTTCGATGCCTAGAGTCTTTCTATATGGAAAATAAAATTCATAATTGTGCTAAAACTGTTTGTCATATTAACAAAATAATTGTTGTAATTAACTAGCCTTGTTCAAAGCACATTGCAAGAGGAAAGAAACAAGATATATTTTAATAATCTCCTTATAGAAGTAGACCTTTCTTCTCTTTTACTCCTGCTGATTACTCGATTTGCACTAAACTTGGAACGTAAGAGCAGACAATTGGTTCAATATAATAGCTCGAGCTTCCGAGATTAACTTTCTTTTGGTATCCATCTTCTTTAATCATGTAGGCTATGTTGCGCCATGGGAACTCAGGACCTCCTCTAG
The DNA here is from genome assembly GCA_963576765.1 of Draba incana. NCBI lineage: Eukaryota > Viridiplantae > Streptophyta > Magnoliopsida > Brassicales > Brassicaceae > Draba > Draba incana. The sequence goes on along the minus strand of OY755212.1, from coordinate 6,257,067 downwards.
GTCTGGCCATATTAAAAAACACTACCACTTTCTTCTCCTCGTCAATGAAGAAACTCGCATGTTGAATCGTATTCTTAATTCCACGACACAACTTCCGGCTCAATCTTAGTCGTCACCCATATCTTGATCTCGCCTGAAGATTCGTTCTTAAACAATATAGCAAGTTTCTCTTCTCCTACACAAGCTAGAGACCCAGTACCATCAAAAACATCCTGAGAAGGTAGTTTCAGACGTGGTCCAAATCTCTCTCTAGTGAAATCAAAATTGAGCAAGAAATCATATTCTTCTTCTCCTCCCCAATCTTCCTCGGTGTCTCTCCCATCAAAAGCATACCAATAGGCATTCCCCTTCAACGAAACACCATGCGAATAAGAGTCAATACACCAGTCGGGTGTGACATCTAGAATCCTCCATGAGTCAGAATAAAAATCATAGATTTCATACACAACATATAGGCGATTTGCTATTTTGGAATATTCATTCGTAAACCTCAATATCTTGTGGCTACGGGATGAATCATATCCGAGAGCATAGTTGCTTGAAGAATTCACATTCATGAGTTCGATCAACCTGGTTTGCCCTAAATACGGGTTCCAAACTATAAGCCTAGAGTAATCTTTGGTCACGCATAACACTAACCCATCGAAGTGAAACATTTTTCTGACCTTAAATCGATCCAGCTTACCTATTTTCTTTATAGATAGATCAACAAATTCATCGTTTAGGAGATCGAATCTCACCGAACAAACCCTAGAGTCTATCATCAAAAAACCCAAAATTTGTTGCCTTGCTTTTGCTTTACAAACAGCTCGATCTTTCGATAAAGCGTTCCATTGTTTCGACGCACATCGCACTTTGCTCAGAGATGTTAATGAAACCCTAGAAAGAATCTCCTCTAGCAATTCCGGCGGAAGGTCGGTTATCGTCGTCTTCTTCATCTTTCAACAAAAGAGTGCAACACAAGTTAGGGCTTTGGTTTTCTAATCTAAATTTAAACCGTATATATGTATAACCAGAAAACCAAATCAAAATCGCTTTTAAATCGATTTGAACCAAACCGAACCAAACCGTTTAGGGCTTCTTCCGAGTCCACTATCTTCTTCTTCTTCGAGATTGATTACTTTGCTTGGAAAATCGAGAACTTAGACGAAAATGGCATGGCGAAATGCAGGATCTGCTGCTCGCTCTTTCGTTTCCGCCACCGCTAGAGCTCCGTCTCTCCGATCTCCTCCGGCGACGCTTCCCCGACTCCGTCCTTCTCAATCCTCTTTGCCTCGCCGCCGATTTACGTCTTTCACTAATCCCAGGTTTGATTTGGTAGATACTTTCTGGGTTTATGCTCCTTCTTACCAATTGTAATATTCTTATTCGAAAAATTGGAGATTTTGTATGATATGAACTAAGATTAACTAGGCTTGAACAAATTTGGTAGATTGATTAAAGTGTTTTTGGAAAGAATTGAAAATGTTTGATTTATGAGATTGAGATATGATTGTTGTGTTTTTATGATTGATTCCAAATGAAGAAGAAGTTTTGTGTTGATTTTGTTGCATTGTATAGGAATTTGGGAGAGCTTGGATGTACACAGTCTTTTTTGCCTCTGTACAATGTTGTAGCTACAGCTCGACTCACTTCGCACCTTAATGTTAACGTTCGAGCTTTCTGCGAACTCCCTAACGGTACCTTCCAACGCACTTGTCAAGATCGCTAAGTAGTCTCCATTTGTGAGTGTTACTGTTCTTAGGATTACTGTTTAAAGTTTCTACTTGGAACAATTGTGTGCTACTCTTGACGAGTTGAAGTAGAATGAAAATGGATTTGGTGTTTCCTTTTTTTTCTTCTCGTGATTAAGGTTTTGTGTTAAGAACATATTATTGGGCTTGGGATTTGATAGGGAATGGAAAAGATGGGTGATGGAAGTGGATTTTCAGTCGCTGTCAAGAGAGGTGTGCTACTGCTTTGTAGGTTTCTTGTCCATTTTTTTGTTTTTGTGTGTTTTATGCTTAGGATCTACAACTTTAGACCGTCTTTGTCTTTTGATTGATTTCGTGTACGCAATCAATCAACACGGTAAAGCTTCAACACTAGGTGTTACATCTTGTTCATTTTGACCCATTTAAACATCGTATCAAGTATTTCGATATAAAGCTTATCCCCAAGCTCCTGTGTCTTAAGAAGATGAGTTGTTATTCTGATAGAATGCATTGTGAGGTGACAAACATCGGCTTAGCATAAAGGTCATGCGTTTTAGATAGATTGAGAACTTAAATTAAACATAAATAAGGTTCGCTCTTGTATTGTTATAATGAATCGCGGGTATAACACATTGTTCATGGTATTGAATCACCCATGATACAAATATGGACTTGTATTACTCATTATCATTTTGAATGGCTGATATAAGTTGGGTCTTAAGATGTGATTCTGATTCAAAGTTTTAACTGTGACAGGTACTTGAATGCCAAAGTGTTTGCATCAGTCATCTTGAAGCAGACGGAGACTTTAAACAGGGGTGTACCAAGAAGAACTCATTCGTTTGTGTTGTCTTTCATAAGGAACCAAAATCCAAAATACATTATTTTTTGGTCTTCTTTCATTAGGAACCTAAATGTAAACACTTCAGGATAGGTTCGGTTTATCTTTCAGCACATTCTTGAATAACCATTATTTCATCTTGTACTTGATAATGTCACTTTCCCTACTTTCTTCGGGTATTATTTACTGAAAGGGAATCAAAAGAAAAGTTTATTTACATAAAATTCATTAGAGTCAATTTAGTTTTCACTTCAGACATGGACAAAGTGCTGAATAAGTTACTTTAATATTAAACAGAACTAAAATAACTCTTATCATGAGTCACTGTGTCTACTGAATCGTGACGATCATGCCTGCATATAAGTACCTTTTACACTTGAGTAAATTTCGAGATTTCACAATTCAACATAATGAGACATTGCATTAGTGTGAAAGCGTGGATACATAAATCATAGACTTTGAACAGTGAGAAGGAAAGTATTTTGGGAACGATGAGAGTGTAATAACATGAAAGGGTTTCAGTTTTCACATGAAATCTACTACATGAATAAGTTAAGTAACTCCTTACATTAACAAACTCAAACTCAATAGTAAGTATTTTGACTGTGAATAAAAAGCTCATCAATACCCTCTTTTGGATTTAAGTTGCAAACTTTTATAAACATCCTACACGCTTTGAGGGATCTTCAGTTTCTGCGTCGTCTTCTTAATCACCGGAAGCCTCTGACTGATGGTGCTCGGGTCGCTATAGACTGCTACATCAACTGGATATCCTTTCTGCATTTATATAAATATTCAAGAGTTAAATCACAAGACCTTCTATATTCACTAACCATGGATAGCAGTCTTGTAACAAAAAGATCGTGGTTGGTTGATGATTAACAGGAAATGGTTAGGTCTATGAGTCAGACGTTCTAGGTTTGAATTTGATGGAAATAATATGGATTTCAATAAGAACAAAGATTATAAATGGCAACAATATTTAGTAATCTGAACTAAAAGAGAGGAAAACTAACCGCAGATAACGACTGGAATGTTGCTTCTCTCCAACAGCTTTCACGAAGAACAGTGGGTGTCTCACCTTTGCCAAACACATAATGCATTCTCGTCTCTCTCAATCTCATAAGCACACCATCAACTCTAAGCTATGAAAAAGTAACCGAGTAGAAAATGTAAATTGAAACATCATCATAGTCAATGAAGACCCAAAGAATGATTTATTATATAGAAATGGCTTTTTCCTGACTAACCCAAAATCGTAAGAGGAGGAACCATGAACTTGGCATGACTCTCTGAAGACAAACAAACGGAACTCAAATCAAATTCACGGCACTATGAAACAATGTGACTGGAGAGAAAGACTCGAGATTTCTTTACCACTTTCACAGTCAGAAGTGAGACTCCATTGTCAGCCAGTTCATCTTCATACAAAACTACCTGAAGCAGTAGAGAATAAGCACACCAAAGGACACAGAAGAATGAGTCAGAAGACACAATAGTAAATTTTTTGTGTTAGTATCGATCAAAGGACATCAAAGGACCAACCTCATCATAGAAGAGAATAGGTTCTTTAAGTGAGAGAGCAGCCAAATCAATCTGCTCTTCACACTTCTCCCACTGAAGATTAGTTTTCCCCTCCAGATTAGCTTCCCCCTCAACCTGAAAACAGCATAAGCATGAAAGTTAAACTTCCTTACTTTGATTATCATGAGACAAACAGAAAACGGGTGAAAACGAGAACAACACAAACCGCTTCTTTGTCTTTCTCAATCACTTCACTTCCACGGTATGGCGTTGTAAATGTGTAATCATAATCTAGTATCACCTGCTGTGACGGCTTGCTGCACAACAAGTACATCAGAATTTCCCCGATTGAAACGAATAGTATTCCATTTTGGTTACTCTATTCCTGAAACCATTCATAAACTCACCTCCTGAATTTCCATTGAGCTGCAGCAGGAACTTCAACAGGTGGAAGTCCTTCCTTCTTCCAACCCGCAAGCGCGTCAAACGCATTGAAATGAATCTTCGTGCCGCTACTTAAATGCTTAAGGACTAATGCATTCTCTCCAAAAACCATTTCAGGTAAATGAGATGTCTTAAGCTTTTCTTCCCACCTATGTGACAATCAGTAAAGTGAACAGATCATACACTCAACCAAAAACCTAGGCATAAACTCAAAATCAAAATCAAGAACACATTTCTAATTTTCTTCGATACGATTCCACTAATTAGACGTACATCAGCTCAAAACCCCAGACGACACTATGAATTCTCAATCAGGCCAAATCGAAATGACGAAAGTTGAGAGATAGAGAGAGAGATTACTCTTCGACAGCGAGAGAAGTGAGGATCGTGCCACGGAGGGTTTCGATCTCCCAACCATGGATGCGTAAACCTCGGCGTCCGTCGGGAAGAAGCTCTGCTCCGGCAGATTTTATTTCCTCCTTATCGACCACCGTGTCCATCTGAATCGCCGGAAAAATATATTTGGTTACCTTTTCTCCGCCGATTTCACTTTTGCGACCAACCCGGTGAAAAACAAACTATCCAAAGGATATATTATAGACTTTAGAAATTAATGGGCTTTAATGGGCCTCGTTAAATTTGGAACAAAAAACAACACAAATGACATTTATCTAGGATAACCAAATTATGTTCTTTTTATTTATTTTTTCTCTTTTTAATCAATTCAATACTAGCCAATTTAGGAGTGGGCAAACGGGAATATGGGACGGTGTAACGACCGTAACTCGGAATAGCCAATTTCGAGTGGTATCGATCGACACCATTGGGAGGTGTCGATCGACACTAAAGCTGCAGAACCGTTTTGTTTTGACTTAAACCGCGATTTTCACGCGGTTTGGGTTGAGGAAAACCCTAGAGATCGTGGCTTTTAAGTTATGGGTTGCGCAGTCGTGAAAGGGGATCGAATTTGAGTGTTAGAAATCGTGAAGAAAGGAGAAGAGAGGGATTTTGAGCATGAATCGTTGCGTTGTCTCGAGTTTTCGTTCGTGGTGCGAGTTAGTGCGTTTTCCAGCGAGAACCAGTGAGGCCAGGCGTTGCAGAGGCAGCAACCGGTCTATTTCCGTGATCAAATCCCTCGGTTATCCTCGTTTCGCGAGGTGAGTGCGTGATCACGGAGTTTATTCATTTGAATAGCGTTTATCCGTTTATAGTTGTGTGATTCGTGCTTATTGGTTGTTTTTCGTGATGTTTGATGTTGATTGATGTTGATTAATCGTGTATTGTGATCGCTTTCGTCGTTTGTATCGATTCCGGGTTGAGTCGTGAGAGGAGAGACTCGGCTCTGGTTTCCGAATCGAGGTGTCGATCGACACATAGTGGTAGTGTCGATCGACACCACCTTAAATTGGATACTCGATGGTTGCGAGTGTCGATCGACACCTACTGGTAGTGTCGATCGACACTCAGTGCAATTTTCTGTACTCGAGTAAATTGTGTCGATCGACACCACTGTGGTGTGTCGATCGACGCCTGGCTTAATTTTTACGACACTTGAATTTTGTAAAAAAGAAAAAGGAGAATTGTGGTTAAATATGTGTGATAATTGGTTAAATGTTAATCTATGTTTAATCTTTTGCGGGATGACCGCTCTACTGAGTATTTATGATAATACTCACGCAACTCCCGTGTTTTTTTATGTTGTTTAGTCTAGCGAACCAGTTGAGCTAGGTTGCTAGTATTTATTCATTCCTGAATTTGATTTTTGGCTTGTTGGAATTATGGAAATTATTTTATTATTGAATTTATTGTTTTATTAAATGGTTCAATTATGTTTTCCGCGGTAGAAATGTTAGTATAAAAAAAAAAAATTGGGTTGTTTCAGACGGGATCTAAGGGGGACGGGAACGGGACTTATGGGACTAGAAAAATACGTCCCATTTATGTCTCATTTCAAATTCGGGACGGAAACGGGATAAAACGGGATGGGACGGGAACGGTACGGGAAATCCCATAAAATAACCGGATTCAAAAATTAGATTAAACTATGCTTCAAATTGTAAATATGTATACAACAAACTTTTTCAATTTATGACAAACATGTTTAAATTAAAGAAAATTCAATTGTATTTCATAAAAATTAAAAATTAAAAATAAAATAAAAACCATAATCTTCAAATTGAATCAAACTTAAACCACATTAAACCATATTTCATATTATCCCATTAAAAATAGATATATGTATATATCTCATATTAAACCATATTTCATATTTCTCATATTCTATAGTAAACCATATAAAAACCATAATCTTCAAATTGAATCGTATATCCCATATCCCATATTAAACCACATTAAACCATATTTCATATTATCCCTATAATTTCATATTACCCCATTAAAATATATATATATAAATTAATATTTATAGTTATATCAAACGGGATTTTCAAACGGGACTTTGGGATATTCCATTCCCGTCCCGTCCCGTCCTGGTCCTAATTGGGAATTGAAAACTTGTCCCATATGGGAATATGGGAAATATATAGGACGGGAATTGGGATGGACCGGGACGGGACGGGAATTATGCCCACCCCTACTAGCCATCAGCCAGAAATTCCTCTGGTTGCTCCAAATAGTGTGATGGATAATACCATAAAAGTGAAGGTGGAAGATTTAAAACTGAACTAATGGACATAATCTGAAGTCTTACATAAAGTGAAAAAGAAACTAGACTTGATTACTCTTGAACGCTTGAGACTTGATTGCAATGGCTGCTGAGATGAGTTGAAGTATTTGGCCGGAAAGTCCACTTGGTGCCTGCGACGTTTATTGAGGTAGAATGTGAAGAAAGGAAATGATAATAAGAATCCTGTGATGACAGGGTAGGCAAAAGGCAAGAGGGATACTGCGACATCCCCGAATGAGCTAATTGAATTGGGGAAAGTATCGCTGAAGGATGCGTAATTAGCAATCCCAAGAGCTGCCGTTGAACCGTAAAGGACCATCCACATGGGGAGTCCAATGATGAGGGTGATGATCACATATAGAGATGAGAAGAAGGCAATTCCGTTGAGGATATAAAAAAACAAAGCATGGTTGAAAGACATTGTCATCTGCCCCGCCGCATGACCACTGTCAATGTCATCATCTTTGGTAGAGTCTGGGGAATTTTCCTGCCAATATCCGCCAGGAGGACTGAGACCTGCCTGGTATGTGGCTGTTACTATCAATACAGCCACCACAAGTATGGCATTGCGGAAATCGCTTGTGTTTAGAGACCCGTGTCTAGTCTTGCTCAAATGGTTCAGCCCCAAGAGCTTGTTCTGCTTCTCAATAAATGATGGTCCTTTGCTTAAATATCTCGCAAGTGTCATCGTGGAACCAAAAAGTAATTTATCTTTGGCACTGCGGAGGAGTCTGCTTGCTTTGGGGAAAAGAGGAGACTCGTAAGTTTGGAGTATGTCCATTGCGGTCTTGCCATCCAAGTTCTTGGCTTTTACTTTAACGGTTCCACGTAGCAACTTTATCACCTGCAAAATCAAAGCGCATATCCTCCTATTAGGCATGGAATTATTCCATTAATTGCGCGCCCAATGTTTTTTGGAGATGGGAGCTCACAAATGACACAAGACGATCCAAGAAAATTTATATACCAAAAGCAGGATCTATCACATTTGTATGAAAAAGCAGAAACTAAAAGATTACCTCTGTTTGATTTGTCAATGCAGCAATATGGAAGACTGTGTTACCATCTTCATCTTTCCAGTCCAATATTTCTTCCCTGTTCACTCTCTTAATCCATCCCAATAGAACCTGAAATGCCATAAACTGGTGGTTCTTCACAGCAACGTGCACGGCTGTCTCACACTTAATCGTCAAATCTTCTACAGAAGAAGGACAAGCAAACAAGAACTCACTCAACAACTCTGTATCACCTATCCGGCCACATGATGCAAAGGAGTAATCCTTCCTCTTCCCTTGATGCTGACTAAGCTGCTCTTGACTGCCACAAACCCTCGCACCATCCGAATATGGTTGTTTTCCAGAGCTAAATGAATTGGGCTGAAACCTGATGCGTTTAGCTTCAAAGCAAGTGAAGGCTTAAGGGTCATTAACTCCATGGCGAAATGAGTCTGCCCTTTGGATCTTCCGCAATCAACTCGTAGAGTCTCTCAATATTCCCGTCTTGAGCCGCCTTCTTCAATCTCTCATAAATATCAATAGCTTGAGCTGCTCTATCCACCCTCACATGATGTACATTAGCATTTGGAGTTGCCATATCCCTTATCTGCAGCCTGCCTCCACAGTTTTATTTATCAACTATTTGGTTCTTGCAACACAGTCTTAAGTACAAAACAAAAAGTCTTTAGTCTACTCTTTTTATATGAACGATCCTAATCATTCTAACCTCAGACGACTCAATTATTTCCACATACCAAGTCAACTAAAAATTCCATTTACGAGTCACCATCTCTTTTTAACATATTGTAATTTTCTCTCTGCATGTCATGTGTGGAATATTAATTTATTTCAGCAATGATGACAAAAAAAAAAAAAAATTCAGCAATTAATGTGTGGAACCCATTAAGTTTTTTTGACACTAAAACCGTTGAAAATTGAAACCAAAAAGTCAAGACGGGTTTCAATCTGATTTAGAGCATCCACAATCTCATAAAACTTAATTTAGTATTATTTTTAATAATTGTTTATTGTTTGAAATTTAGTATGAGACTATTAATAAATTTGTCTCCAATAGTGAGACCGATATCGGTCTCAAAAAAAAAAATGTAAAATGTTTGCAAAATGAATAATAATCAAAGTAAAAAGGTAAAATGCAAGAAAATATATAAAATATTTGATTGATATTTTGGCCGATTGACGTCTACTGTAATCATCTATACCATCTTCAAAAACTTTTTTCAAAGATTTGATCGACATTTTCGTCAAAATCCTCATCAAAATTAGAAGTGTGAGGATGAGATGCCATGGTTTTTTATATTTTTGGAATCATAGAAATCAAATGAAATGAGAAGACTTTGGCATTGGAAGGGAATGAAAAGATTTTTGCAATGAAATGAGAAGGAATAGAACAATTGCATATTTGCAAACATTAGCCGAATATATATATATAAATACTTTGGGACATAGTTTGGTAACCACAATAAATTAAAAACCACATCAAACACATTACAAATAACCGATTGAGTTTAGTACACCTACTTTGGTACACTTTAAAGACCAAGACATTTCAGTTCAAGTGAATCGAAAGAAGACTGTGTCATGTTTTCCATCATCATGTCCTGTTTTGCCTTCAAACGATCCAACCACCAATCTTTCCCTGCTGTCTGCCCACAAGCACATAGATTACAAACAAAGTCATAACAATCACAAGAAAACAATACGTGAAAATAAAATGAATCTTTATGAAGCATACAGAACCAAAATAGAAAACACATAAACTGCAAACACATAAGAATAGAGACATAAACTGTATGTAAAGAAGGGAATTAATTTACACTGGGACAAGGGAGGAGTGATTTTCATGATGTTGCTATTAACTTCATCAACATCAGTTAATAGCAATCGGAAACTCTAATCTTGTAAGGAACAACACCGATTTCGTTTCCTTCCACAATGGTTTCGACCAAGTAACCATTCTCAAACTGAAGAACATCAATATCTGCACAAGAATCAGACACACAAAAGATACATCAAAACCAAGTTAACAAAATTGAATCAAATCGAACAGAAAATTTGGAAAAAACAACAACAATGATAAATCCAAATCCCAATTAACGACAACAACATCAATTCCTATAGATATACAATAACTTATTAAACAATGGAACATCAGTGTGGTGGATCTTGAAATGCATGTTACGAATTGGAGTCGAATTTTATTGGAGATTTCCAAAATCGGAGAATAATCTAATGCAAGCTCAAAATAGAGTATCGCCATAATCGGAGAATAATCTAATGCAATCGGTGGTAGTGAAATCGAAATCGGATTCCGTAGGGAAACCGCTCATGTAATCTCCGACGGTGGATTATCAACAAAATCGGAAGAGATATCGACAAAATCAGAGAGAGAGAAGAAGATAATTTCAGAATTTTGCAAATGAAAAAAAAAAAAAATTCTCTACTTTCCCCACGACGAAACTGATTTCTGGCCAATAACAAATTGCCACATTGGCTTCTGAGACAGTCTCAATAAGCTCTCGGTGTTGAGCCGGCTCAAGTCCAAAAAGTGTTTCAGATCCAATTTTTATTAATTTATGGCCTTATGAGACCCACTTTTGCTCACCATGCTTTTTTTTTTACTCTACTCTCATTTTTTATGATATTGTATGTTATGCTCGAAACATTTTGAAAAAGGTTAACATTTCATAATAGATTCATCAAAAGGATTGAATGAATTGCTTTGTAGTACAAAATTCACAACTTGCTTTGCGCAAACAAGCTCGCCGATATAATAATAAATATATTCATTCCCCTTTCGCATTGCCAAGACGCACAAATATAAGTCTGGAGATAGTGTGGATAATAGAGCAATGCACCAAAACTCGAGATTTATTGAGAGTCGGAATCTGAATAAGCACTTTGCCTTGCACTCCTCCTTTTGGATTGTGTTGTAGACTTTGGTTTAAGAGATGATTCTCCTTCGTAATGTATCACTTGAGCTCTAGCTAATCTCTCTTCTAGATCCTCGGTGCTGAAATCGTCTTTCCCTCCTAGCTCATTGAACCCAACCTATCAACAACACTGAAATCCCATTAAAAAATCAACATAAAAGATAGCTACGATTGGATTTGTTTTTGTATTCTTGATTATTTACCACATAATCATCGACTTTAGTGTTCTTTATGAGGGCAAGAGTAGGAAGAACAACAATCTTGAGTCTCTCAGCTAAAAATGGACTTTTCTCAGCTTGAATCTCCACAAAACGTGTCTCAATATGTTGCTTTGCCAATATACTCATATGTTTATCCATCACCTGCAACAACAAAAAAACACTTCTGGTTTATAGTAGCTAATGAACAAGAAGAACAATTTTTTGAAGAAACAAATTTCTCTCCTTGACATCTCTCATCAAGAATCATACATAAACTTAACCTAACAACACAAACAAATCAAACCAAAAAGGAGATAACTTCTACAAATTGAACAATTCAATAAAACCTGAGAAATCTAAAGAAAATCGAAACCCCAAAATTCAAATGCAGCTCACAAAGAACGAGAAACTCTTATCAAGATCATACATGGACTTGGACTTGACTCAATAACACAAACAAATCAAAACCAAAAGGAGAGAACTTTTCGAAAAAAAGACTAAAATCCAACAAAATCTTCTGCAAATTGAAACCTGAGACATCTAAAGAAAAATCAAAACCCCAAAATTCAAAGTAGATCACAGATTTTGAAATTGAAATCAAAGAGGAGATGTATCCATACTTTACAGGGCCAATTCTCACGGTAAAAGTACAGACAACACGTTCACTGGCTTTAACGGCGGCGAAAAATTCTTTCTCGGAAGGAATCTCGGAATATTCGACCATGACTCATCCAACGTTTCCTTTTGTCAGCCATTTTCTTCATCTGTTGCAATCTTCTTTCTCTCAAAACCTCTAGATCGTCTTCTTCAAGCTTTTCAAGAGACGCGATCTCTTCGTCGATCTTATCCTCCATAGCTTTCGCTACCGTCAAAACTTGTTTCTCCAGAATCTGTCATAGTAAAAAAAAAAAAAAAAAATTACAAACCCAAAATCGTTGAGAAAAAAGTATAAAAATTCAAAATGGTAACCTCTTGAATTGGATTCTCCATTGCTTAATACTCCGGCGAGATTTGTTCGGCGGTTTGTTATTTTGAATTCAATTTCAGAGAGGCGAGATAGATTTGGCATTTGGGTTCTTCAAAACGACACCGTTAAGTGAAACGTATTTTTAATAGGCCTAAGGACGAAATGGGCCTTAAAATGTATTTTTCGTGAAAGAAAAAAAAACAAAAAAATTATTATTTCTCTACCAGCATCTTTCTGCACCTAATAGGACGGTCCTGAGGGGAGGCCAGAGAGGCGGTCGCCTTGGACCTTCGTTTTTAAATGTCAATTTTAGGCTTGAAATATATATATATTTTTTTTTAAGTAAATTGGCCTCTGGTTTCGGTTTTGGCCTAGGACCTCCGTTGTTCCCGGGCCGGCCCTGGCACCTAGACACAAGATTCTATTCCGAATCCAATTATGAAGATCTTTCGTTGCAGAGTAACGCCGAATGCAAAAACATAAGTATTTCATTATCGTTATAAAATAATGAGACACAAATCCACAATGTCACAGTTCTACCAGAAAAGTATTATATTATGACATTTTTATTTTATTAGGCATCTGGGTGAGTTTGATAGAAGTAGACGCTTTACTTTTTTATTTTAAAATTGGGACGATTTTAGATTTTAGTCAAAGATAATTTACGTGCACTACTCAAAAAATTATATATATAACTATTATTAGTATATGATTCATAATTAAAATTTAACTTCCATAGGTGAAACACTCTTCTTTTTTTTTTTTTTTTTTCACAAAACACACTTCTCTATTAACTAGCGAATACAATCTCTATATCAGTGAGCCAATAGGGAACAGAAGTGCTAATAACTGAGAAGATCTTGTTCCTCGTGTGTGCATGTCTTGCTAACAAATATGCTCTCTTATTGTTCTCCCGTTGACGGTAGATGAGATCGAATTCGGGGTAGGATTCCCGAAGGCGTGCCAATTCACGTAACTCTGGTTCAAACCCGGGCCACTCGTTTGGCGCTTCTACCATCATCACCAGATCTCTTGAATCTGTGACGAAGGAGGAGCAAAAACGTTCCTTTTGAATCAGAAATTGCATTGCCCATAGTAGCCCATGCATCTCTGAGTGTAGGGGGGGAGATACTCCGAATGCTTCCTTGTAGGCCCAGCAAATCTGTCGTCCCATCTTGTAATTGCAAAACTCATCCCACTCCACTTGTATTGTCCTCTCTTTTCCATGAGCCATCAACGAAGCAGGTGAAAGTGACTGCGTGCGTGTCTGGTATGAGCGGGGGTTGAAATGGTAGAACTTGACCCGAGATGTTTGCCTCGGTCCATTCTCGTGCCTCCTTGATTGCCATTGCTAGAGTCGCACTCGCTTCGCGGTTTACTGCAATAAACTTCTTGTCATTTCGCGCTTTCCAGATATACCATATGATCCACGGAAAGGCCTTCTTGGCTTCGTCTGTATCCCTCGACTGAGGGATACGCCAGAAGAGGAAGTCAAAATTAGTTCTAAGGTTCTCTGACGGAAAGGTTTGGTTATCGGCGAAAAGGCCCGAAAGGGCCCAAACTTCCTTTGCGGTTGGACAAGTAAAGATCGCATGGTTGATCGATTCAACTGCGTCCGTACATCTTGTGCAGGTCGCAAGCTCCCTCATGCATCTAAATCTTAGTCTCTCATTTGTCGCCACCGCCCCGGTTAGACACTGCCAGATAAAATGTCGTAGTTTGTTAGGAGTTTGCAGTTTCCAAACGTGGGCCTTTAGGGGATTATCGGACGGTAGTTGGAGGGAAAACTGAGTGTCCTCATCCTTGTAAACTCTGGCAAGATCATATCCTGATCTAACTGAGTAGAGTCCAGATTTAGTGTAGTGCCAACAATAATTATCCTCCGACACTCTTGAGGGGAGTCTCATGCTTAGAATTCTTGGAACATCCTTGGGGTGAACGTTTACACGTATTGCATGGGTATTCCACTTTCGACTCTGATGGTGAATGAGGTCTAATACTCGAAGTTGAGGGTTGATTATATCTCCTCGACTGATTGCCGGCCGTGGGTTCATATCTGGTATCCAATTGTCTTTCCAGACAGTCGTACCGTACCCACTCCCTATAGTTTTACGAGTTCCCTGAAGCACTAATTTCTTTGAAGACCATACGCTTCGCCACCCAAAGGATGGGCGGTATGGTTTTGGCGCCTGGAAAGGGTGCATATTCCGGAAGTACCTACCTTTCATGACCCTGGCTGCCAGGGAATTTGGGTACTGGTGTAATCTCCACATCTGTTTTGCCAAGAGGGCCTGATTAAAGTCTTCGAGAGACTTAAATCCAAGTCCGCCCTGATTCTTAGGTAAACAGAGTTTTTTCCACGCTACCCAGTGTAGACCTCTTGATTGGGGTTTCGACCGCTACCAAAACTGGGAGACCGCACTGGTCAACTTCCTGCAAAGTCCTTTAGGAAGGAGAAAACTTGACATTACATATGTTGGGATGGCTTGGGCTACCGACTTAATCATAACTTCTTTACCACCCTTTGATAAGAATTTTGCAGACTAACCATTGATCCGGCTATTAAGTCGATCGTGGACGTAGGCAAATATTTGTGTTTTGGACCCCTGTAGTTGTTCCGGAATACCTAAGTACCTGCCAGAACCTCCCTCGTTCATAATTCCTAGTCGTTGATGTATGGTCGACCTAGTCTGAGGAGAGACCTCCTTGCCGAAGGTGATAACAGACTTATCAAAGTTGATTCGTTATCCTGAGGCATTCCCGTATTGTGTAAGAATCTGCAGAATCTTATCACATTGTTCTTCGTTTGCTTTACAAAAGAACAGACTGTCATCTGTAAACAAGAGGTGGGATATTGGGGGGCTAGTATAGGCTACTTTGAGGCCTGTGAGTATTCTGGTGGATTCTGCTATCTTTAGGTTGGAGATTAAGACTTCCGTGCAGAGAATAAATAGGTACGGTGAGAGAGGATCTCCCTGCCGAAGTCCCCTGGATGGGGTAATTGAACCACGCGGTTCTCCATTAAGAAGAAGGTGGTAGGTCACCGAGTTCACGCATGGCATAATCCATGATATCCATTTTTCCGAGAAGCCCATCTTTCGAAGCAGACATTCTAGGAAGCCCCACTCAATGCGATCGTATGCTTTACTCATGTCTGTTTTAACCGCCATAAATTCCTTGCGGCATTTTGCATTGGTAACCAAAGCATGGAAAGCCTCTTGTGCCACCAAAATACTATCTGATATCACCCATCCTGATATAAATGCTGATTGTGTCTCTGACACTAGTTTCGGGAGGAGTCTTTTTAGACGTTGGCATAAGATTTTTGAGATAATCTTATAGCTAACATTACACAGACTGATCGGACGGAATTCCTTCATTGCCCGTGGCTGCTCAGATTTGGGTATAAGGCAGATGTTGATTTCATTCATGCTGGTTTCGATTGTCCCAGATGCCATAAACTCCTGAACCATAGCGATAACTTGCGTTCCCAGAATATGCCAAAACTTCTGGTAAAAGAGAGCCGTCATCCCATCAGGTCCCGGGGCCTTTTCTGGGTGGATGGAGAAAACTGCAGATTTGACTTATGCTGCAGAGATTGGTCGAGTGAGATTGGCGTTCATCTCTCGTGTTACCGTACTTGGTATATGACTCAAGGATGTTTCTAGGTTCGATATGCCTGTTGTTGCAAAAATGTCATTGAAATATGAAATCGCTATCTGCTCTATTTCCGCCTTTTGTTCGGTCCATATCCCGTTGGAGTTTAAAATGCCTATAATCCGGTTCCTTGCCCTTCTCTGTTTCGTAGACGCATGGAAAAACTAGGTATTATGGTCACCGGCGACCAGCTACAACACCCTACTTTTTTGTTGCCAGAAGATCTCCTCATCCGCCAAGGCGATCCGAAGTTTCTCTTGCGCTTCCGTTATGTCTTCTTGGGATGCCGTATCATCGCTTTGGAGCCTGTCCAAAATCACCTTCAGGTTTTCAATTGTCTCATCAGAGGTTTGTTGTTCCTTTTTTCGCCATCGAGAAATAAGTTTTCGGCAAAATGAGATACGTTCACTGATCTCGATATTGGGATCAGAGTCATCTTGGTTCAATCCTTCCTTTATTATGTTCTCAAAATTGGGTTTTGATAACCACCTTTTGTCGAATTTGAACTTTTTTGTTCCTTGAAAATCTCTATCCGTGACTCGAGTAAGTATCGGTCGATGGTCTAAACCCATAAATCTTAGGTATTCTGATTTGGTGTGAGAAAATTTATCGTGCCAATCCTCGTTACCCATTGCTCTTTCTAGCCGGCATCGGATGACATGGTGTCCTCTTCTTCCCACCCAAGAAAGGGGGTTCCCTGAGAAAGCGAAATCGATCATACCACAATTATTCCTCATAAGGCAAAAGTCCAAGAAAGTGCTCTCTCGTCTCTTTCGGCCTCCGGTTTTCTCGTGGTGTCCCGTGATTTCATTAAAATCTCCTGTCATTAGCCAGGGACCAGTGCGAGAGGATCCTATCTGGCTTAGTAAGTCCCACACGTTGTTACAATGGGATATTACAGGATCTCCGTAAACAAAAGAGATAAAAACTTTATTACCATGAATTGTAGCCAATACATCGATAATATTCTTATTAGAAAAAAGGACTTGAATTTGAAATTCGGGTAAAGCAATAAGGGCTAGACCTCCACTAAGACCACAAAGGTCAACAGTAAAAAGAAAATCGTAACTAAATTCTGATTGTAACTCTTGCAAGTAACTCTTCTCGCGTTTTGTTTCTATAAGAAAAATTATTCCCGGGAATAGTCTTCTACGGAACTCACGCAATCTCCGAACTGTCAGAAAACCACCGACTCCCTGACAGTTCCAACTTAGGATCATTTATTCGACCATCGGTGGTTTCTCTCCAACCACCGGATCTTGAGGTTTCTTCGGGCTCTTTCCCCTGGAAGGGGCCATCCCCGAAGATGACGGAGGTAGTTTTCCACAAAGAGTTTTTTCCCCTCTAAGTAGGTCAGCTACTGCGAAAGCGGCTTGTTTGTGGATTTTTGCCCCTCGAAATAGGCTCTGTCTGATTTTCTTTTTAACACCCAAAGCCTTCTTGAAATTAACTAAGAGAGATGAGTTGGGCTTTGGGGAAGACCTTCTTGGGCCCAATGGCAACCCTGGATTCCGAGATCGGATTAGTTTCTTTAACGGGGAAGTGAGCTCATCAAATTCCTCCACCGTGAGAGTAGTTGTCTTAGATCCTTCCGACTTGGCTTTCTCTGCCTCCATCGCCAAATTTTGCTCTCTGATTTCCTTGGCCGCTTGTTTCCATTGCCTGTGCTGGGTGATGATGAGATCATCCCTCTTTGCTTCCTCTGCCGTCTCTCTATACCAAGAAGCACGGTGAGTCATCAACGCCAGCTGCGTCTCTGTGGTCTCCTCCGAAGAAACTCTCGGTTCCTTTCTCGGCGGTTGAGATACCGAGGCTTCTGCTCCAGTCTTCTTCTTATCGATCTCTTGAATGCGATATTGATTTTTACCCGAGGATTCGCCTTCCCTGTTTGAATGAAAGCTTTTCTTCACCCACTCCTTCGTCATTAATGGAGCTTTAATCACAGTCGGAGCTTTTACCTCGGATCTAGTCTCCTCAATTTCCGACAAGAGATTGCGGTGGAGTGGTTTCTTCTCCGGGGCGATTGAGTTAGGGCTAGGTGGGAAGCTTTCCGGTCTCTTTCCATTATCTCTGGTAGCTGGTTTAACATCGGCTCTCCCATCGACGTCTTCTCCATAATTGCGGGATAGAGCTTGGCGGTGGCGACCGAATCTTTGGAGTGGGCAATGGAAGCGGTCGTGAGTGATGCGGTCACAGAGTTTGCAGGATTTAACTAAGTTCTCGTACTTGAAGGTAACTTTAAGCATTACCCCTCCTCCAAAATCAAGCTCTCTATCTCTGATTAAGGGTCGAGACCCTTCAAGGACCACTTGAACTCTCGGTGGGTTTGATTGCCAATCCCATCGCAATAATTCTCCAAGTTTCTCACCAATCGCTTTGATTCCTTGCTCATAACAGTAGAACTCTGGGATCCCGTGGATAGAGATCCAGAAGGGGATTGTTGACGGGAAGTCCTCTCGGGTCGACGGAACCCATCGTTCCAAGGCGAAACTCCATCCGTCGAAATGGTATGGTCGGTTTTCCATAACCCGCAATAAGTCTGCCTCTTCCTTAAATCTGAATTGGAATCTTCCTCTTCCCATATCCAGCCCTAGCACTCTGTCTTCACACCTCCAGACACCGGGGAGGACGGTCACCAGGTTCTTCACGCGATGAGCTTGCGCCTCAGGGTTGAGAACACGGCCAGCTAAGGTGAGTTTGAATTTCTTGAGCATTGCCATTGTGTCAAACGCTGGCATTTTGATCGGATCTGGCTTCCTCCTCTCTTGTTTTTTTCCGCGATTGGAAGCAATGAGTTTGCCAAATTGAGACATGGTGAGAGATGAAAGGTTGTGATAGTGTATAAACTGTAAGCTCAGGAGGAAAGGAGATTCTGAGTCAAGTCGATGAAACCAGGGTATCCACTGTGAGTGGTTTATAAGGTATGTATTTTTAAAACGCAATCCATTAATCATCGTCTTCGTTGACCATTTAGAGAAGATCTGGTCAGATTGATTTCTTTTCAAATTGATAGCAAAAATGGTGTTGATTGCGGGTAATCGGGGATGGGAGCCCTGATTTGTAGTCATTGTGTTGAGCGGGATCGAAATTAGGGTCTTTGACCATGAATACAGGTTTATTGGTAAGTAAATCTCCTTCCCTTGCCAGCGAGAATTTCGTTTAAAACAAATCCCTACTTTAAAGATTGGGATTTTTATGTTGTTTGCAAGATTTGATCTGATACTAAATCCCTGTCTTGTAGCTTGTAGATTGGTGTTGAATCGAATCCATCTTTGACTGGTTACCGCTGATAGAATATACCATAGCATAGTCCAGATGTTCCTAGCAATGACTTTAGCTTGGGAGAAAGACCTCAAACATTCTGAAGAGAAGAGCATGACGAGGCTCTTCCCGATGGTGCTCAGTGCTCCGACCATGCATGATGACTCGTGAGTTCTGGCTCGCCGTGGAGATGGCCGGAGTAGTGAGAAAACTTCGATCATAACGGCCATTTTTTTAAAAAAGAGGACGTTACAAGACCAAGAGAATAGGTGAAACACCAATAAACTAAAGATGCGTGAAGAAATATTATACATATATAATATATGTAAAACTTGCAACACAAAATGCATGGTCAAATAAGTTGGTGGACGTAGAACTAAAAGTTATGGTGGTCAAGTCCTAAGTTTTTAATTCAAATTTAATCTTCAAAATTTTTAGTAACAAAGATTGTTGTAAATTAAGTAATCGTATATTGTCTGTTTTCCTATTGGTTGGATTGTGTTTAAATAGATATTCCCTCTGTAGCATATTCCATCAAGTCATCAACTATTTATTAAAATAGTTGAGGGAGTATATAATAAAATAAATAATTTTTTTTATTTGTAGTATGCAATAACCACAAACATCGTTTATTATTAATAGAAGGAACATAAAATTTACAATCATTAATACCTTCTTGTCTTTGTATAGCATTAAACATCGTTTATATTTATTTTAATACAACCATCGTTAAAAAATAAAAACTTAAAATTAAAAAAAAATTATGCTCACAGCTCACACACAATACGGACCAATTACCTAATTTCTCACGATGATTATAGAATATTGAGACAAAATGTCACATTATCGCTATTTTGTATATGGAGACACAAATGTCACACACACCTACCCGAACAGTATTATATTTAGCTCTATTTTATATACGCATGTGTGAATAATGTAATCGATAGAATTAGACCTTTACTTTTTTATTTAAGATTTTGACCTGATATTTGGTCAAGATAATGGGATTTATGTGCACTACTCACTCACTCATAATTAAATTTAAGAAAAAGGCACAAAATTAATGCCAGGTGGCAGATTTAGATGTAAAGTCATTTCTGATAGATGCTCGAAACTTCCCCTATACGGCTATACCTGCTTCGTTCAGAAAAAGTTTCCTGATAACATCGAAAGAAAGAAAAGAGAGAGAGAGAGAGAGAGAGAGAGAGAGAGAGAGAGAGAGAATAATCTTGAGTTTTTATCTTCAAATTTGATTCAATGGCTATACTCACTGAAATAGCCATCCTTGAAGAGAAGTGAGTTTTTCTTTAATTTTTTACCCTTTTTTTTGTGTGTGTAGCTACTCATTTGAATTAAGACCAAATTCGAGATGTGATCGTATGTTTGGGTTTTGTCTGAAACCTGGAAATTTGTATAGACTGTAATTTTGATTATTTGGTTTATTTGTGTTGTTACTGTGGATTTTGTTTAAAATTATTGCTTCGTTCTTTGATTAAAGGATTGATTTTTGTCTATTTGATTCTGTCTTTAAAGTTTTTGCTTTAAGGAATCAAAGAACTGATTATTTTTTTGTTAAATCTTTTTTTTTTTTTTTTCTTGAGGTAAGCATTGCTGCTTCAGGGTATTTTCTGGGTAGGATTAATTTGGGCAATTTCTTTAGTCTTGGATCAGATCTCTTGATAGACGTTAAGTAGGGTTCGTGATAAAGTTATAATGTGTTAAAAATGATTCCTTTACTAGTAATTAAGGTTAATGTATTTGATTCATTTTATGGTTATAGGTATATTGAATTATGCAAGAAGCATGAAGTCCAACCCAACACTGCCATTTTATCTGCCTTCTTTGAGGTTTGTTTACTTTCTTCTTGTCCTGAGATTCTCTTTAGCTTAAATCTTAGTGTTAAACTACAATTGAGCATATGATTCCACGGAACTTTCTTCAGGTGGCGGTTAAGAAGTCGAGTAATCAAAGATGTATCATTAACTTTTTACTGGATAGGGTGAAGTACGATGACTTTCACCCGCTTCTCGAGTTATGCAATGAGATCAATACATCTGAAGTGGAAGAAATAGATATCTTTGTGAGATCATCTTGTTCCTTGGACGATCAATGTGCGTTGTCCTTAATCCGTTCTATCAATGAAAAGCTTCGAGTCGTTCATTTACATGATTCTTTCGGGAAAAACTTCTGGCGGTAAGCAAATCGTCTTTTGTCTTCCTTTATGTGTATTATTTCTTGACTCTTGAGTCCATTTTCATTTTGGTGATTGTCTTTTTATGTTTCAGGGACGTTTTTGTTCAAGGTTTGAACTGCAAAGTGTTAAATGCGAGGTCTTTGCATTTCCATAAGCTTAACATCGTAGGAGAGTTCTCACAACTACACACCCTTATACTCGATAAAAACCGTTTATATGGTTTTGGGGAAGGTTGTTTTTCTAGCATGCCTAATTTGACATATCTTTCGATGTGCGACACTCTAGTCTCGGATCTTTGGACAACAACTGCCGCTCTCTCGAAACTCCCTTCTCTTAAGAAGCTTCGGTTCCAAGTTTGGATTTGTTGCAGTGATTCTAGCCCGATTAAATCAGATTCATCGTCGTCATCTTCTAATGAATCAAACTCTCCCATTGGAGCAGATTTTTCGGAACATATGGATACTGATTTACCTGGAGAAGAGACTCTTCATAACATGGATTTCTCGTATGAAATTCCCGGGGAAGATGATTTGGATTCACGTAACTCCGCGACGAATGGAGAAGTATTCACAAAGGAAAAGGTAAAACATACAAACCATTCTTTCTTGTTTGTAAATCAACCGATAAGTCGAAACATTGTGATGGTTAAAGCTTCTTTATATCATTTTGGCAGGTTAGGAAAGGGAAGATGCCGAACCAACCCGACGATGTTTCATTCACAAGACAATTTGAGAATGTTGGTTTGAAATATATATCTTCGAAAGCATCACCGATATGTTTAAAAAAGCATTACAGGATGTATATGATAAACTCTCTACCCAAATTAAACGTGTTGGACGATTTGGCTATCAGAAAGAGTGATAGAGATAGGGCTATGGAAACATATTCCGCAAACTTTGAGCATTTACCGTATAAAAGAAAGAAGAAGGAAAATGTAGTTAGAATCCTTGAGAGGCGCGAAACGAGATCAAACAAGAATTTCTATACGAGGTCGATTTGTGCGGCTAGGGTGGGATCGTCTTCTTGGCCTCTCTTGCATTCGCTTCCTTTTAGTAGGAATCATCAGGACGATGAAAACAGGAGATTAAGTCCGAGGCAGTTTGAATATCATCCGTTGGATCCTACCTTAATGGTGTTTGGGACTTTGGACGGCGAGGTTGTTGTTCTTAATCACGAAAGCGGGAAAATTGTCCGTTACATCTCATCTCATGGAGCTCAGAGTAGTATCTTGGGACTTTGTTGGCTCAAAATGTATCCATCTATGGTATGTTTGATTTTTTGAACTGCCTCTGTTTTTTTTCGGTTACGTAGCAAATTCATTTCAAAGGTTTTATATTTCAGGTTATAGCTGGGTCAGCCAATGGCTCGTTGAAGCTGTACGACATCCAAAAAGCTTCGAAGACGGTTACTACTAGCGGTCAAGTTACTTCGGGTTCTGTAACTTTTGATGAGTTTGACCAATTGACTTCGGTTCATGTTAATTCGACGGATAAACTATTTCTTGCTAGCGGATACTCAAAGGATGTGGCTTTGTATGACATTGGTAGCGGAAAACGCTTACAGGTTTTTCCTGATATGCATCAAGAGCATATTAACGTGGTGAAATTTGCAAACCATTCCCCGTTTCTTTTCGCGACTTCTTCTTTCGATAAAGATGTTAAGCTTTGGGATTTGAGACAAGAGCCGTCTCGACCATGTTACACCGCTTCTAGTAACAAAGGAAACGTGATGGTTTGCTTTTCTCCGGATGATCGGTATCTTCTAACATCAGCCGTGGACAACGAGGTACTCTCATGGACCATTTATCGGTTTTCCAATATATTTGTCGTTTTTTTTCTACTGATTTGTTGCAATCCATTGCGCATTTTCCTCAGGTGAAGCAGCTTTTGACAGTTGATGGAAGGCTTCATCTGAATTTTGAGATAGTTCCAACAGGAAGCTCGATGAACTATACTCGATCGTATTACATGAATGGTAATGACTACATCATTAGTGGAAGTTGCGATGAGAATATGATCCGTGTTTGTTGTGCTCAAACCGGAAGACGTCTCAGGGATGTATCTCTAGAGGTAATATTAGCTAGAAATGCAGAACCGTATAATAATGTATAAGGGTATGAATGTGAGCTGCGACGTGTATGACCATATTATGTGATTCGGTTCGCAGGGAAATGACTCGGACTACTCCATGATGTTTGTTCAGTCTCTACGCGGTGACCCCTTCAGGGTGAGTTAACACGTTTTATTAAACCGTAAAATGAAGTTTACCGGTCGAATTTCTATTTATAAGAATTTTTTGTTGCTTTTTCAAGACTTATGTATATGGTTTAAATCTCTTGCAGGATTTTAACATGAGTGTTTTGGCTGCGTATACGCGACCGAGCTCACTATCTGAGATAGTCAAGGTAATACATTGCAAACACCGTTATAGTTTTATCGATAAAAAGTTTCCGATTCTTGATTTAAACTCTGTTTATGGTAAAATGTGTTTTGCAGGTGAATTTGTTAGCACCAAGAGATTCAATAGAAGAACAATCTTTTGGTCTTCGTTGTTATCCTTCAAATAGCATGGGAGGCTAAACAAAAAAAGGCTTAATTGGTTCCTTTACAAAAAAGCAGTTAACTATTGTGTTAACTCTACTTGTAATGTAAGCTGTAATGATTTTTTGTATAGGCTTTGTATAATTGTATTAGACTATTACAATGAGGTCCAATTAAGACACTAATACAAATCAATAGTGTACATTTATGCAAATCAGTAGACATATGGTCTGGTTCTACTAAACAATATCCAACCTAAGAATGTTTTGAGAATTTATTTATTTTAAATGAATTAAAAAGAGTTAATGATTTTCATTTGAATTTTTTTTTTAAAAATATGATTTAGGTCGAAAATGCCCTTTTGTGTTTCTCTAGAATTTGACTACTTGAGAAGAAAAAAGGATAACACAAAACCTCTCGTCTTCCAAAATCCACCACACAGGCAAAAACTCAAAACGGCGAAAATGGCTCTTTCTTCTGGAATCTTCTCGACCTTTCTCTGCGTCGAAACGGCGCCGTTTCGTAGCTCGCCGACTCTATCGTCTCTCCGTCTTTCCTCTCGTCCGGCGAATCTGCGGATGGTGCGAGCGGTGACTTCGGCGACGGCGGCGTCCTCCGAGCCGACAGCCACCAAGGTTCGGGAGCCACGTGGCATCATGAAGCCGAGACCAGTGACCCCTGAGATGCAGGATGTTGTCGGCGAATCGGTGATTCCTCGCACACAGGCTCTTAAGCGCATTTGGGCTTACATCAAAGAACACGACCTTCAAGTATACTCATTTCTTTCTCTCTAATGCTTTACGGATGGAAGCAAGAGCTCTAATTTTGGTTTTGGTTTCTTGGATTTCTCGTTAGGTGTTAGGTTATTTTTTCAGATTGATTGAAATGCTAGGGTTTACAAATTTCTTATGGATAAGGTTTTCAGTAGATTATGGCTTGAATTAGGGGGGTTTTACATTTCTTATGCTTCAATTGTTTATTGGAGAAAGATTTGATTTTAGCTGACATGTTTTGGTAAGGATTTTTATGATTTGTTCTGTCTAAATGATACTTTGAGCTATGTGTGTGATGGAAAAAAAATGTAGACTTGCAGATTTTTCTTTACTTCACCTTAAGATGTTAGATGTTTTTAATCTCTCTTTTAGTTGTTTGGTGTTAGATTCTCAAGTGTTTCTTGACATTTAGTGATAACTTTTCAACAAAATGAACAGATTCTACTTTGTGGTAGCTAAAATGAGTAATGTTTGTTCTTTGCAGGATCCACAGAACAAGAAGGTGATAATCTGCGACGAGAAGCTGAAGAAGATATTCGATAACAAAGACCGTGTCGGATTCTTGGAGATTGCGAAGCTTATTGGTCCTCACTTCCTCTGAATGGATTTGGCTTAAAGAAGACAGTCATTGGCATATGTTTTACTGAGCTATGGAAAAAAAGGTCATGAAAGATCAGATTATTATATATTAGTAAGATTAGGGTTTAAGAAGTTTTATGCAACGAAATGAAGTAGTAGTTTTAAGTCTTTTGGAGGATAATCTTTTGTCGGTTTTGTGTACACTTGCTTCTCATTGCAGTTAAAAGTATGCCTTTTTGTCTTGGGATTTTGAACAACTCTTTTATGCTATCTGTTCTTCATATTATTTACTTTTTTTATTTATTTTCAACTTTCAATCCTCCATAAGTAATCATAATCTGATATAATAACTAAACATACACTTATCCACTTGTTTATTCCAAATACTATTGATGATTGACTTAGGACGATTATCAGCATATTTCCCATCCAGATTAGGAACGGACTCTTAACCATATTGGTCTCTATAAATAGAAATCCTCTAAACTCTAAAGAGCTCACAAAAGCAGAGCAACAAAAAAAGAGATTCATTAATCAATCAAAGAAGAAGAAGCAATGGGTCTCCCTATGGCACGCAAGCTACTCTTAGTTCTTTTGGTTACTACATGCGTATTCTCCGAGACTGCTGATGCTTGGAGCTGGAGCTGGGGATCTGGCCAGTCTGGTTCGGGCTGGGGTTGGGGCTCCGACAACTCTGGCGGTTCTTCTGGCTCGGGTTCAGAGTCTAACTCGGATGGTTTTAGCTTTGGTTGGGGCTGGAGCTCAAACGGAACCGATACAAACTGGGGTTGGGGAAGTAGCTCTGGCTCAAACCACTCAAGCGGCACTGGTTCTACACACAACAACCATACGGCTCCATCAAACAACTCAAGCGGTACCGATTCTACACACATCAACCAGACGGCCCCATCAAACCACTCGAGCGTCACTGGTTCTATAAGCAACCACAACCACACGGCCCCATCAAACCACTCAAGCGATGCTGGTTCTACGTCTACAAGCAACAACCACACGGCTCCAATACTGCAAAGAAGAAAGATTGAGGTTACCGTGTGGCAGAACGGATTCGATTACCAAGAATGGGTTTCAAAGAATGCGCCGTTCTACATCTACGATGTTCTTGTCTTCAAGTACAACAATAATCAAACCCACCACTACAAGAACGATGTTTACTTGCTTTCGGAGTTGAGGAGTTACAAGAGATGCGATGTGACGAGAGGCAAGAAGCTAGAAGCAAGAAGACACTTGTGGAGCTCATATTTAGGAGGCTTCAAGTTGCTTCTCCGTAGGACTCAGCCTTACTACTTCGCAAGTGGAGACCACAACGACTGCAACCACAACATGAAGTTCTCTCTCGCACCGATTCCTCGTCCTTGTCAGACACTAAACCCTCAAATCGACTTCGCTTGTTAATTACGTTTTCGGATTTTGTTGTCCTCTCTTTTGTTTATTCCTTCTTGTAAGGCAACGATGGATTGAGATTTAGAGAAATACAATTCTCATTATGTCATCCATTAAAATATTTGTTTTTTGTTCCTTTCCTTCTTCTTTATGCCATCCATTTTTTTTTGTTTAATTGTGTTTGGTTGACAAACCATATATTGGACCATTAAATTCTATCAAATATAAATAGCAAAAGATTAAACATTAACACATTATTTGCTTTCTAAAGCGTAACAAGAAAAAACCATTATCAAATACTCAAGTTTGTTATTCATAGAGTAATTATCATGATTGTAAAACAAAAAGAAGAAACTTTGACCAAAAACAAAAAAAAAAAAGATTGAAGGAACAAAGGTGTTCACAAAATTAGTCATTATTATGCGTGATGATTTTTTTTTTCCATAAGTGAAATTAGTTGTTTAAATAAATAACGCAAACTAATAGATTTGACGAAATATGGAAATCTATAAAGAAAAGGAAATCTAAAAAGATAAGGAGTATATATATAACCTAGAGACCTAATCCATATGTTGATTATACACACATTCTCTAAAACCATTCTCGTCTTTAAGGCTCATCGATCAGAATATCAAAATCAATCTTTCCCAACAAAACCATGGTTCTTTACCTCGAGTGTGACGACGAACCCGATACCTTCATCAACTTCGTCCCGGTCTACAAACCCGACCAAACCACCGATCACAAAGACAACAATCAGAACTTCTTGTTCGATTTCCAAGTTGTTTACACTAGAGCCCCTGAGTCAGATTCGGACGGAGACGAAGATCTCAACAATTTACAATCTCGAGCAAGTCGTCAAACTCACGTGTTCGACAAAGATTGGCTCATCGGTGGCGATAAAGATCGTATACAAGCCATCGTTTATCATATCCTCGATGTGATCCAAGTCCCTTCGTACAGAGAGATCGTTATGAGACTCACTCGAGAAATCTTGGATCTCAAGAAACGTGATGCAATGTCTTTATTACCTAAAGTGGAGAAGATAAACGTAGATATTGATGTTTTGGTGTGGAATTTTCCCGGTGATGGTGAAGAAGACCACGTGGATGTGAGATTGGCTGTTGCTCCATCAAGTGATGAAGCCGTGGAGGAACACTTTGAGACGGTTGTTGTTGAGAAGGAAGCATATTGTGTGATATGTATGGACACGATTCAGGTTGGATCGGATATGGAAGCGGGTCGAATGCCATGTTCGCACGTGTTTCATCGTACTTGTGGGGTTTGTCCGATCTGTCGTGCCGTGTTCCCATCTTAAGCAACCCTAACCGTGTTTACGTCTTAAGCAACCCTAGAAGTTTATGTAACCCTAATTCTTATGTTAAGTATGTTTGATGTAATTGGATTATTGCTCTTTGTGTGTTTTTAATCTTATCTTTGTTTCATCTATATTGTGCATGTAACCTAGATCCCTAGTCTTTTTTCCTTTATCAAATTCGATCTTTTTTTTTCTTCTGCTCCAAGAAACTAAGAATCCTTGCTCAATGAAACATTGCTTTATCATTGTCAAATTTTATAGCAAGAAGATTGCTATAAGAAAACTAACAAATAGGGTGGATTAAAACCGAAAAACAAAAAAAAAAATCGAATGTGTGACCAAATATTTTCCTACAAAGAGGTTGGTATGAATGATATGTACAAAACTTAAAAATTTTGTTGCAAGAAGTTTTCGAAAAGGGTTCCTTTTAATGTTTTTTGTACCTCTTCCCAATTCTGTACATGTTGCGACAGTGAATCTTCACTTGCCGACTCTTTTTTTTTTTTGGACAACACTTTCTTCATTCATTACAAACCGGAACTACATGGGAAAGAGGGGGAAAACATCCTCTTGGATTAAGACAATACACCAAAATATAATAAAAGGGCGAGATAATTCATAGAAGAATGACAGCGAAAATGAGGCGAGGCTCAAATGCGTCAATACAACCTTCACGACATAGCCGGAAAGTTGAAAGATAGCCACTTTAAATTGATTAACTTGTGACGTTGAATACTAATCGTTATCTCCGAATCGCGGTGAAACGAAAACGGTTACTTCTTCAGGTCCCGTGAAGACCGCTACACAAGAAGAGAATACGATAACAATGTTGGAATTTGTCCTCGGTATTAAGGCCTAGGAAGGGTGGACTTTCCTAGAGAGAGGACGAAGTGGAGAAGTTCTCTTTCCAAAAGGGAAGGAGGGTAATAATGATCTCTCCATGCACGAAATGGAGGAAGTTTGAGTAGAGGTCGTACACCTCATCGGACTACACAATTCCCAGCCTACGAAAGACGAACAACGAGGAGACGAGAGAAGTTGCTGGGATTTACCTTTAGGATTATATTGGAGCCAAAAGCTCACAAAATCACCTTCTTGGGCCAAGCCCAAATCACCCACACAACAATAAATGGCCTGCAGAATCTCAACCAATTGATATATGAAGCAATAAAAGACATAATGGGCCAAGCCCATAAGTTTATGAAACCTGATTTCACCACCGACAGTCTCAACCGGAGAAGAGAGGAATGGTCGGTGACTAGGTTCAGGTGTGGCCGGCGACAAAGCTGCCGAGTCTTCGAGCCACCGCCAAGGATGTGACAGATTTACGGTCGGAATAATTGAGCCGATAAGAACACCACTAGCTCTCGGTAAGGCAGTGGATTTTGCAGTCCTCAGAGAAGACATCAGAGAAGACGGTGAGACTAGATCTGGTGGTTCGGTTGGGGGATCTATCTTGTTTATGGTACCAAAAACGAAGATCGAACGGTGAGAGACTAGATCAGAAACACCTGATCTCTCTGACGTGACATTCGTTTTCACCGGGGACAAGAAGAGGAGGCTACTACGACAAGATCTACCGGAGCGGAGAGAGTTAGAGGGAGCGGAGGAGGAGAATGGTGGTGGAGATGTATCGATGCCTGGATCTGGAGGTTCTGGCGACGGGACCAACTCTTCAACCGGCGATTCCATGACCCAAGAGGAGGCAAAGGGAGAGAGCGGCGTAAGAGAGGCTCCGATCAGGTGAAAAAACGTCGTCGGTGGTGGCTGCCTCAGACTTGCCGACTCTTTAACTCACGTTTCGGGACCTTTAGAAACTTCTGTACATCGTCTAGTCTCTGCATTCCAAAAACTCATATAACAAATAAGAAAAGAACAAATTTCAATGATTGAAACTACTTAGACAAGAAACGAAGTAATAATCATTTTTACTGTTCTTGTACCCATGGATTCAGTCCCTCCGACTGATTCTCCTCTTCCGGTTCCACCGGATTTACTTTTTTTTTTGTCTCCGCCTCCACTTCTTATCACCACTTCTCCGTTAGATCTATTTCCTGAAATTATTCAACCAGAAATGGGTCCTTCACAACCTGCTTCTACCGCTCCATCTCTTCCGGCTATGTCTCCGGTTGTGACTCCGGGAACATCTGATGGTGGTCCCTCGGCTACTGCAGATCTATGGGTCTCCAAATTTAAATCTACTTTTCAGCCTCTCTCCAAAGTGGCTTGTCCAATTATCTCTTCAAATGTACAAGCTCCAGATTCGATTGTTTTGGGTTCTTCACAGATCTGGAAAGATCATTTGGTTGCTTATTTTCATGGAAACCCCCCTTCTGCGGCGAAGATCTTCTCGGATCTGAATCCAATTTGGGGGAAGCAAGGACGGATCTCCGTTAAACATCATTCAACTCGCGTTTGTCTTATTTACATCCCGTGTGAAGTCACAACTTGATATTGGATTCTTCTGGCACTCTGGGAATTGCTCTTTCACAGTCACTGCTTGGACTTGATCGGCAAAGTTAGAACCGATGAAGCTTGTTCACGCTCCTATTTGGGTCCTCTTCAAAAATGTTCCTCCAGAACTTTGGTCTATTTTGGGTTTTAGCACAATCGCTTCGGGAGTTGGAACTCCGGTTCACTCGGAATATGCAAAGCTGAATCCTTATTCAAATGGTATTATTAAGTTAAAAGGTTGTAGTCGAGCTCTCGAAGCCGCACCCTTCTGTTGTTAAAGTCTTTGATTAACTTGGAACTTCTGTATCTATCTTGGCTGAATATCCAAGGCTTCTTCCACAGTGTGGTTTTTGTGGTGCTTACGGACATCTCCAGCTTAGATGCCCCGATGCAATAGTTGCCCAAACTTCCCCAGGTGTGGCTTCCCCAAAAGTCTTGCCTCAAGTGATGGGATCCTCCTCTTCGCCACTTATCACAGATCCACCAACTGTTTGGGTTCCAAAGATCTCGACTCTACCTCCTGTATCAAACCCCACCATTGTTCCTACTACCTTACCTTCACCTATAAAAGTCACTTACGGTTCTGGACAGTCAAAAAGTCTTCCATCAAGTCCGGTTTTGACTTCTCAAGCTAGTAGCTCTGGAGGGTGGACTCGGGTTGTAACTCGCTCAAAACCACCCCCTGCCTCATCTCAACCAGGAGAATCTTCACCAGATAAACCTCTCACATCTTCACAGTTTAGAGAAGAAGATGAGCTTATCAAGTCTGCCCAAGCAATTATGCGGCGTCAGAATAGCTTCTAATCTGGCTGAAGCTCCCTCCTTTTTCACTACTCTTTCTCGGAAAAAGGCTAGGCGAAAGCAACGACAACAGCTGTTGTTGTTATCTTCTTCCCCGGTTACCTCCGCCAGTGTTTCTTCTAAGGCCGGTCAGTCTTCTCGTTCAGTCTCAGTTTCAAGCTTGGTTTCTTCAGGACAGGATTCTCGTCATCCTGCTCCTCAGGCGAAAGCCTAAGTGCGTTTGCACTAACCTTTTTTACTCCAATGAAGTGTTTTTGTTGGAATGTACGGGCCTTAATGGCGATTTTAGACAGTTAGCTGTAAAGCGGTGGATCAGCACAAACCGACCTTTAATAGGCGGCCTTTTGGAAACTCATGTGTTGGAACCAAATCTTGGTGCGTTAATGAATCAGACTTTTCCCGGATGGAATTACGATTCAAATCACTCTTTGGAAGCTCCAAATGGAAGAATCATTGTTTTATGGAACCCTATCCTCTCACTAGTTACTTATGTGAAGACTGACCAACTTGTTCTTTGTGGTGTCTTCAATCCCACTACAAATCAAGCTTTCACATTGCCTTCATCTATGCTAGGAATTCAGTATTGGAAAGGCGCCGTCTTTGGAATCTACTTACGGATTTGGCATCTACCTCAATTCTAAACGAATCTCCGTGGTTGTTACTTGGTGATTTTAATCAGGTTCTATACATGTCAGAAGCGTATTCTGCTTCCCCATCAACTATCTCTTTGACAGGGATGAATGAGTTTCAAGATTGTCTCACATCTAGTGGCTTATTTGACCTATCAAACAGAGGATGTTTTTACACTTGGAGCAACAAAAATCCAGCGAATCCAAAATCAAGGAAATTGGACAGAGCTTTGATAAATGAAGCATGGCAAACTAGTTTTTTGAGTTCTATGGCTTTCTTTGATGCACCTCGAAGCTCTGATCACTCGCCGTGTTTGGTCTCCTTATCTAATTCAGTGGCTCGGAGGAAACCTCGTTTCAACTTCTTTAAATTCTTTACTACTCATCCTGATTACTACAACCTCATGGAAAGAGCATGGAATGAACCAATCGAAATGCTAAGGTCTGTTGCAAAACATTAAATCACACAAGCTGTAGTAATATTCAAAAACGTTCAAAGGAATCTTTCGAGAGGTTGGAGGCTATTCAAAGGCAGACACTGGCTAATCCATCACCTAGTCTATTCTTAGAAGAAAAAGTGGCAAGAGATTCATGGTTGATTCTGGCTAAAGCCGAAGAATCTTTCTTTCATCAAAAATCAAGAATTAGGTGGATGGCAGAAGGTGATTTCAACACTAGTTTCTTCTTCAAATCGGTGCAAGCAAACCTCTCTAGGAATATCATCAACTTTCTAAGGGACGATTCAGGAAACAAAATAACAGATTTATTGGTGCTTAAGAATATGGTGATTCAATACTATTCAGATCTTTTGGGATCAGATATCTTTGGTGTTCAACCTTACTCCTCAGCACATATCAAGACGATCCATCCCTTTCGATGTTCTTCTGCTTTGTCTGCCATTATATCCTCTATTCCCTCTGATGAGGAGATTAAGGAAACAATTTTCTCTCTTCCGAAAAACAAAGCTCCTGGTCCAGATGGGTTTACGGTCGAGTTCTTCACATCAAGTTGGGATTTAGTTGGGTCTGATCTAATTTTGGCGGTCCGAGATTTCTTCTTAACCTCGTCTCTATCTAGACAATCCAATACTACAGTGATAGCCCTCATTCCCAAAATCAGTGGTGCTTGTAGGCTTTCTGAGTTCAGGCCAATCTCCTTGTGCAATACGGTTTACAAAGTTATATCCAGGATCCTGGCATCCCGGCTGAAATTGATTACTCCAGAAGCTGTGCAAAGGAACCAAGTGGGGTTTGTTAAGGATCGGCTACTTTGTGAGAATGTTTTATTAGCTTCTGAGTTAGTAGAAGATTTCCACAAGCAAGGCCCCACTACTAGAGGTTGTCTTCAAATTGATATCTCCAAAGCCTTTGATAATGTTGATTGGTCATTCCTAATGAATATTTTAGAACCTTTTGAGCTCCCGTCAGTGTTTCAAAAGTGGATTCATGAGTGTTTGTCTACACCGAATTACTCAATTTCTTTGAATGGGGAACTAGTTGGGTTTTTTCCTCGGAAAAAAGGTCTTAGACAGGGAGACCCTATTTCTTCATCATTGTTTGTTATTGTGATGGATATTCTGTCAAGGGAGCTTGATTTGGCTGTTATGAATAATGTCTTCAAACCTCATCCGCAATGTACAGAGCCTCTTATTACTCATTTAAGCTTCGCAGATGACGTCCTTATCTTTTTTGATGATTCAGAGAGATCTCTAAAAGGCATTCTTCAAACGTTGCGTTCTTTTCAGAATGTCTCTGGACTGGGTCTGAGTTTGAGAAAATCATGTTTGTTTATTGATGGGAACAATCAGGCATACTCTCGAGATTTAGTAGCACGCTGTGGCCTTTCCCTTGGCTCTTTACCTGTCCGATATTTAGGGTTGCCCCTCTCGCCTCATAAATTACGACCACAAGATTATCAACCTTTGATTGACAAGGTCTTCCGTTGAAAGAGCATGGAATGAACCAATCTTATATCTTCCTGGACAGTTTAGACACTTGTCGTTTTCTGGACGCTTGCAGTTGATTCAGTCCGTCTTATATAGTATCATCAACTTCTGGTCTTCGGTTTTTCCGTTACCCAAAGGATGCTTGGAGACTCTTGAAAAGATTTGTAATGCCTTTCTCTGGAGCGGAGTTTCAAGTTCTGCACGCGGTGCAAAGATTGCTTGGGAATCATGCTGCACACCGAAAAAGAGGGCGGTTTAGGGCTCAGGAGGTTACTTAACTCAAACCAGGTTTATGGCTCGAAGTTGATTTGGCTCCTCTTTGCTGGCAATGGCTCTCTTTGGGTTGCTTGGGCACAAAGAAACATCATCAATGGCAGGCTCTTCTGGTCCTCGGATTTTAATCGTCGTGGCAGCTGGATTTGGAAGCGGCTTATGAAGCTGCGGCCCTTAGCTCAACCTTACCTTTCTTGTCAGGTTAGGTCTGGGTCTAAGGCACTCTTCTGGCATGACGATTGGACTGGATTAGGGCCTCTTATTGATCTTACTGGTTCAAATGGACCTAGAGTTACAGGGTTCTCTTCTCTTGCAACTGTTTCACAAACTTGTCTTCACAGGGAGTGGTCTCTTTCAAGAGGACGACACCCAATATTGTCTTTGCTTCGGAATTGTCTTCCTCTTGTGGCTCCCGACACATCCGTCTTGGAGGAGGATTTTTTCTTATGGAAGAACACTTATGGAGCTGACCCGGGTATATTCTCATCTTCCAAAACTTGGCTTTCATTAAATCCTCTTTCTGCAACTGTTGTTCCCTGGTTTAAGGCAGCGTGGTTCCGTCAGAGAATCCCAAAGCATGCTTTCATCACTTGGGTTACTCTTAGAGATAGGCTACCAACAAGGGATAAACTTCGTGGATGGGGCTTAAATATTCCTGGGGAATGTTTGCTTTGTGGTAACGCACCGGAATCAAAGACACATTTGTTCTTCAATTGCTTGTATTCTACTGAAGTTTGGAGCAGTTTCTTTACTCATTCATCATTGCATCCGCCTTCTCCATTTGCTAACATTGTGAGCTGGGTACTTTCACCTTCACGTGTTTTGAAACTCAACACAATCTGTAAGCTTATTTTTCAGGGAGTTATTTACGTGTTGTGGCGGGAGCGAAATTCTAGACTACATTCCGGGAGTCTCCAGCCTGCACATATTGTTATCAAATCAATACAACTCCTAATGCGTGCTAAGTTAGCGGCATTGGATGGTCAAGACAATCAAAGTTTTAGTCGTTCTTCAATCCAAAGGCCTCTTAATTATGAAAGTTATCTCTGCACATGGTTCAAGTATATTCAACGGTAGAGCATGGTCACTGCAGGTCTACAATGATTCGCTTCTCATGAGTTTCAATGTGCTTTCTCCTTAAGCTACTCTAATTATGTTTTTTTATTTCTAATTTCTTATTTTTCCTCAATTGTAAGTTTTCAAAATGTCTCCCTTTTGGGAATGGAATGGAAAGGAAAGGTTCAGAAAGAAAAAAAAGAAAAAAAAAAAATGTGGTTCTTGACAACATCTTCGTAGTAAATAAGTATATGTCGAGTGGTATTAAAGTAACCCAATGCTCTCAAAGTCATTTCTTGAACCTGCTTAAGATCATTTCTTGTATCATTATCATAAATATAATGTGGTGTTGGTACGTAGGATTTTATACGTCAATATACTAACCAACAACGTATGTGATTATTGTTGCATAAATGATGGCTATTTACATTAGTTTTGAAGTGCTTATATGCTTGTGAATTGTGGATCGGTTTTACAAGATAAGAACTACTGTATTCTCATATGCTTCACATATCCCAAGTGTATCCGTAAAACAAAACATAATATAGCTGAAGAATAAAGGAATGTTAAGACTCAAAATATTGTTTAAATGTGTTTTATTACAATGGATATTAAGGAAAGTCAATTTTTGAAGTGGAACTTGTCTCGTACCAACACAATCACACTTATTTTTGCTAACATAAACAAAATATTTTAAAGAAATTGGAAAGTTAAGGAATTCTAATCCTATATGACATTCATAATATAAAAAATAATCAAAAGCTAGATTTATCCACTTGTATGTCTAAAATTTTGTAAAAGGGAAAAGGAAAAGGAAAGAGGAAGCGAGTAATACTTTTGCATAATCGATTTGGAAGTTGGCCTTGGGATGGTAGTCAATATTCCTATCCCATTTGGGATTCAAATCTCAACAATCTTAGTCTCTATAAAAAGAGAACCTCTAAACTCTAAAGAGCTCACAAAAGCAAACAAACAAGAAACAAAAACTAAAAAGAAGAAACACTACAAGAAAACAGGTGTATTTGCGACGGTTTTGCGTCAAGGTTTACGTTTAGACGCAAAATAGTCGCAATTTTGCGTCGAGTTTGCGACGATATAACGTTTGCGAGGGATTTGCGAGGAAAGTAGGTAGAACGCGTTTTAATTGATTCTTACTTGTTTATGAGTAATATTTTAGCCGCAAATTAGTCGCAAAAGTCTTGCAAATTAGTTGCAAATTAGTCGCAAATTGAAATGAACATTCTATAAAATGCACCTTATGGATATCACAATATTATATAATTCAACAAATATGGATAACAATCGATCTTTGATACCGGGTCCGGCTGGTGTGAGACAAGCAGAAGAACGGGCAAGGAAAAAACTTGAAGAATCGATGTTGGAAGAATGCAATTCTTATGAGAGACATGTACAGATGGTTAATTGTGTTGTTGAGGCAGAAGATCCATCGTTCACCGATGTTCTTTGGAAGACGACAATTGGAAATGTCACCAAATTAACAGGTATAATGAAATGTTATTAATACAACCTTTGAACTATATATTAGTAATTAAGAAACAGAAATAATTATATTTCAAAGTTTGTATATTGTTTTATTGACATTTAATTATATTTTACTTATTCTACGTAAAATATATACAGGTGGACACACACGTGAGTGGACACTGGTAAAAGAGTTGCATAAAATAAAACCACAATGGCGTCACGTACCATATGTGGTAGCAGTGATTTATAAAATGGAACCTAATGGATTGGGGGACGCGATGGTCATACTAAAGGTAACATGTATATATAAGTTCTAAGAAAAGATGTTTTAAACAAATTATATATTTAGTAATCTATAAATGTTATTTATTTTCCTTGAAGGATCCTACCGGGACTGTACAAGCGAGCATTCACTGCAAATTATGGTATTCATGTCCCGGGCGATACAAACTTCTATGGTATTTTGAAAGAAATCATTGAGATTGAGTATGCTGGTGTGTTGAACTTGAAAAGTGTATTATTTCGTTGTGATTGGTTTGATCCATCCAATGGTCTCGGGGTTAGAACCAGCAAATTTGGAGTTGTTGATGTAAAAGAAAATAGGAGCTACACTGACAAGTTTGAGCCATTTGTTTTAGCATCCCAAGCAGAGCAAGTAGTCTTCATTCCTTACCCTCGTACTCGTGGACGACGGGATCAAGATTGGCTATCCGTGATTAAAGTTAACCCAAGGGGTCGAATTGTCGGGGGGTTAGCAGCTGATGCTGATGATGATCATCAACCCCCAGTGCAACCTGCAAGAACCGAAGAAGTTTCGATCCCTACAGAGGTAACCACCAATTTGACAAGAATTGACCCACTTCATATTGGTCTTGATGTGATATTCGAGGATTCAGAAGGAAACGAAGATGAGTTTGATGAAGACGAAGAGGAAGATGAGGACGACGATGATGACGAAGATGGCGGAGTAGAACGTTATGTTTCTGATCATGATGAAGAAGATTAATAAATTTAATATTAAATATGTGTATTTTTAAGTGTGGTGAAATTTTTTTTTTTAACCAAGATATATAACCATTTGCTACGACTTTGCGACGGATTCGTCGCAATTCCGTAGCAAATTTGAACTTTTGCGACGGTTTTGCGACGCATCCGTCGCAAAGTCGTAGCAAACTTCCATACCCAATACTCTAACCAATACATTATTTATACCGTTTAAATTGCCTCTTCTTGGAATATAAAAACATATCATAGAGACCCTAATTCATATATATATTTATTTCCATCAATGTCCATGTAATAAGAATAAGAACAAAACACTAAGGTTTAGGGTATATAAGTTTGCTACGGTTTTGCGACGAATGTGTCGCAAATCCGCCGCAAATGTGAACTTTTGCGACGGATTTGCGACATATTCGTCGCAAAACCGTAGCAAACGTCCATACCCTAAACTCTAACCAATACATTATTTATACCGTTTTAATTGGGCCGTCTTCGAATATAAATGTATGAGTCGTCTAATAAATAGCAATCCCTTTATAATTATTGAAATAAAAAACTTATCAAAACTTTATCAAGAAAACATATATAACGAAGTATCACATACATGCACTTATACTAAGAATATGATCAATCTATCATCTTTGCCGATTTTACGAAAAACTTCAATTAGTAGACTAACTTTGTTTCATACATGGACTTTGGACCTAAAGAAGTGTATATTTACCTGTATGAAGTGTAATTTTGGTCTACAACATCCAAAATCCTAAGTATACCCTAAACCTCGTTTGCGTGGGATTTGCGACGATTTCGTCGCAAATACGTTGCAAATCAAACATTGCGACGGATTTGCGACGTTTGCGTCGCAAATCCCACGCTAAATTTGCTACATTTTTGCGATCATTATTACGGTCAACTCTATTAACACATCGAACATTCGCCTCGGGATTTTCAATTTGCGAGGCATTTGCGACGTTTTTTTAATGTTTGCGAGGTATTTGCGACGTTTTGTGGGCGGCAAACATGCATTGGGTGAAATATTCGGCCCAATTTGCAACCAATTTGCGAAGGAATTGCAAGGGATTTTTTTCCCTATATAAGCAATTCCAATCCCTCGCTCATTCCTCACATCTCTCTCTTCTCTCTCTACAAAAAAACCTTTCTCTCTCTAAGAAAACGTTTCTTCGACCTTCCGAATCCCGATCCCTCGACCTAATAAGGTAATTTTCTAAATTGTTCGTTTATTTTATGAATTTTAAATTTTTCTTTTAATGTTATCTTTAAAGTTGTTCAAATTAATATTAAATTTCAAATTTTTTTAATATGCAATTACTAATTTCAAAATTATAAAATTTATTTAGATGGCGGAGAACGACTATACCGACTACTTAGAGCCTGGTGTTGGTCGTGGTAGTGGTCATTCACGACCAGGACAACGTACACATTCCGCCCGTCTCTCCTTCCGGTACCGCTAACAGGATTCCGGAGTCACAGCCGACGCCACCTCCCGAGCCAAACCCTGGAGCGATTCTTTCATGGGATGACATGACCTTCGAGCAGCTTCTCGTTACTCCCGGACAGCAGGCTCTTCCCCATTTAGAACCTGACTCTACCAGCAACGCTGTGTGGTAAGTAATTTTTTTTACATTATTTTTGTTTAATAATTATTAATATATTTATTTAAACATAATATCATTTTTATAATTTTTTTTAGGTTTTGCAAAAACAAGGTGGGAAAGGATGTTAGAAAGATCATAGAGCGGGATTTCAAGATGTGCCACACGAGTTGGAAGTATGTTAACCTGGAGACCAAGAATCGGTGGTTCAAAACATTCGCGGTAAAATGTTTTTTAAATTTTTATTTATTTATTCAATTTTGTAATTTTATAACTTATTTATTCAATTTTCAGCAAAATTATTATTGGGACCCCGCGATTACTGGTTTAGTTCGTGAAGAATTTGAGGAGAAAGCGAAGAACCGTCTCAACAACCAAATAGGACGGTGGAAGGAGAAGTGGCAAAAGAATCCGGATCCGAAGGTATGTATGCCATCTTTCTTCGATCCCAATATTTGGGTTGGTCTTGTCGCCTTCTGGCAGTTGGAGACTTCTACGAAGAAGTCTGCCCAGTGCTCGGCTGCTCGATTGACGAAGGTTGGCGGTAGTGACCAGCCTTCAAAGCACTGTTCGGTACAGATTTCTTATGCTCAGCATGCGGTTGACATTGTAAGTTATTAAATTTTTTAACTTTCAATTTTACGGTAACAAAAAATTCAACTTTTAATATGTTTCCATTTTCAGACTGCGGAAACAGGAGTTCCCGCAACGATGACATCGGGTTGGGAGAAGACCCACCGCAGGCCGGACGGGACATGGGTTGATGAACGTGTCCACAAGCTCCACGACGATGTCATTGAGCGAGTCGACGAACTTTCAACCCAGCTTACTCCCGATGGTCAACCTACTCAGCTGACACCGATGGAGGTCAACCGTGTCGCATTACAGGTAAAAATTTAATTTCTTTTTATTTTTATTCACAATTTTAAATATTTATTATACTATTAACATTTTTAAAAATAAAATTATAAACTTTTAATTTTTTTTTGTAGATGACTCCTCGAAACCGTAAGGGAAAGATGGCATTTACAGGATCTATCCGGACGGATGATCAGGGAGTGCCATTTTGTCCCGTTTCGAGATATGCTTCTGATCCGCAAATGGACAAGGAGCTCCGGGAAACAAAAGAACGGCTCGGCCTAACAGAGAAGAAGTTAGAGAGGACGGTGAACGTCTACGATAATCTGTTCGCGGAGTTAGCGAAGTCGAACCCCGCCATTGCCGGGATTTTTAGAAGGAGGGAAAACGAAAAAGGAGGCACATCGAGCCAGGATCCGCTCGATAATTTTAACTTCGAATAGATTTTTTTTGGTTTTAGTTTTTTGTATTTTTAATGTTTTTTTTATTTCAAACATTATTTTATAAATTTTTTTTTATTTTAAATATTTTCGAATTTTATTAATAAATAATAAATTTTTTTTTTTTTTTAATAATCAAAAACATCTTCGTCGCAAAATCGTCGCAAATCAAAGCCGCAATTACGTCGCAAATATTTTTGACGCAAACCCATCGCAAATCTAAGTCTCAAAGTCGTAGCCAAAACAGTCGCAATTCCGTCGCAAATTTCTTTGCAAATTCGCCTCTAAGTTGACGCAGATGTTTGTGCCGTAAAACCGATGCAAAACCGTCGCAAATTTGATATAAACAGTATTCGTCGCAAATCCGTCGCACAAAGGAACGTCGCAAATTCGTCGCTAAGATTCATAAATTTGCGACGATTGTGCGACGCTTTTTGGTTTGCAACGAGCTAGTTGCGACAAACCAAAAATCGTCGCAAATCCGTCGCAAATCTCCGTTTGCTATGGATTTGCAACGAAAACCTCCCTTGCAAATGCACCTGTTTTCTTGTAATAAAAGCAATTCACTAATCAAAGAAAAAGAAGCGATGGGTCTCTGTAGGGCACGCAAGCTACTCTTAGTCCTTGTGGTTACTGCATGCGTCTTCTCCGGGACTGCTGATGCATGGAGCTGGAGTTGGGGCTCTGGCCAGTCCGGTTCGAGCTGGGGCTGGGGATGGGGCTCCGACAACTCTGGCGGCTCTTCTAGCTCCGGTTCAGAATCTAACTCGGATGGTTTTAGCTTTGGTTGGGGCTGGAGCTCAAACGGAACCGATACAAACTGGGGTTGGGGAAGTAGCTCTGGCTCAAACCACTCAAGCGGCACTGGTTCTACACACAACAACCACACGGCTCCATCAAACCACTCAAGCGGTACTGATTCTACACACAACAACCAGACGGCCCCATCAAATCACTCGAGCGTCACTGGTTCTATGAGCAACCACAACCACACGGCCCCATCAAACCACTCAAGCGATGCTGGTTCTACGTCTACAAGCAACAACCACACGGCTCCAATATTGCACAGCAGGAAGATTGAGGTTACCGTATGGCAGAACGGATTCGATTACCAAGAATGGGTTTCAAAGAATGCTCCTTTTTACATCTACGACGTTCTTGTCTTCAAGTACAACAATAATCAAACCCACCACTACAAGAACGATGTCTACTTGCTTTCGGATCTGAGAAGTTACAAGAGATGCGATGTGACGAGAGGCAAAAAGCTAGAAGCAAGAAGACACTTGTGGAGCTCATATTTATGAGGCTTCAAGTTGCTTCTCCGTAGGACTCAGCCTTACTACTTCGCAAGTCGAGACCACAACGACTGCAACCACAACATGAAGTTCTCTCTCGCACCGATTCCTCGTCCTTGTCAGACACTAAACCCTCAAATCGACTTCGCTTGTTAATTACGTTTTCGGATTTTGTTGTTCTCTCTTTTGTTTAAGTCATCTATTTTTATATTTTCTTCAACTGCGTTTGGATGCTATAGAAAGCTTCCAGAGACTTCGGCTTCTTTATAAGTACTTGTGAAGTTATGATATCTCTTGCACCATCCACAGATCGTTGGTTAGTCTCAATCACTCTATCTTACAAAGCCAAAGATATAATTTCAGATTGGCATAATTCTCTTTTGTTTTTGGCTCTTTTGTACTTGATTTGTTATCCAAGATCGTATTTGTATACAAATTTAACAATAAAACCATGGAATGAGTAATATATTGCATTCACAAGTCTATATCACACAACCCGAATGAGTATAAACTTATAAGAATCTATTTTGTTAAAAGTTAATATAAAAACTTATATTTAAAATCAACCATAACTAAAATCGAAATATATATTCTGATTAGATTGCTTGTATCTTATATTCTTGATATGATAACTTCTTACGATTTTTAAAAGGACATTAGATACTAGATAGTTTTATTTCTACCTTTCTTCTCTACACTTTGGTTTTTTGACAAGTTGTGTGAAGCCGACTTTAGACAAGTTGTGTGAAGCCGAGCATTTCGTTCCTTCCACAAATAATAAACTACCGCTTGAACAACCAAATTTGAGATTACTTTTAACTTCTTGTTTGGCAGAGGGCGATGCAGCCAGCCAACAATGTCATCAAACAACCGAGGCGGAGTTAGAGAAGAGTGGAGAAAGAGTGTTCGAATAACCTGACCAGAGAGGTGACATTGAAACAGGATGTGGCTCCTCGATTCAGGTTGATTACCACACAATAAACAATGTGTGGGGACATTTAATCCCCAGCCACTAAGCCGATCTCGAAATGGAAGTCTGTCCCGCAATACAACCCAAAACATGAAGGAATGCTTCGGGATGTTGATTTTAGGCCACACTGCTTTGTACCAAGCCACTAGAGGAGGAGAGGGATGAAGAGATAACCAAGTTTCTGAATTTGAGAAGGCTCCAGGGGGTTTTCCAGTGGTATTCCTCCACGAGAAAACGTCTGGTTCCTGAGACAATGAGGCAGGAAGGCAAGACCGCAACAAAACCAAGATTGGGTGCCTCCCCAACGAAATGTCCCACCTGCCATCAATGGTTGCTTCTCTGACCGAGGTCAATGAAACAATTCCAGAAACTCGTGGTCCATTTGATCCTGTGATGTTAATCAAAGGCCCTAAAGCTGTCCAATCATCATGACAAGAGAGAAAAGGTCTAGCCAGAACACGGAGTTTCATAATCCTTCTCCATATCCAACTACCGGACTGCTGGAAATCTGTTGTCCAAAAATTTCTCTTTCGAATTACTCTCTTCATGATCCAAGCCACCCACAAGGACCCTTCGGCTGCAAACAAGAGCCAAATAAGTTTTAAAC
Organism: Draba incana; assembly: GCA_963576765.1. Taxonomy (NCBI): domain Eukaryota; kingdom Viridiplantae; phylum Streptophyta; class Magnoliopsida; order Brassicales; family Brassicaceae; genus Draba; species Draba incana. Next base: position 6,213,611 of record OY755212.1, on the reverse strand, counting down.
CATAGACTTGGTTCAGTTTATGGAGCCTTTTGAGACCCAATCCTCCTGTATTTTTTGGTGTACAAACAGATTCCCAAGAAACTTTTGCACTTCTAGACGAGTCAGCAGCGCCACTCCATAAGAAAGCACTACAAATTGACTCGAGTTTCTTTAAACAGCCTTTAGGCAGAGTAAAGATCGATCCCCAGAAGTTGATAATACTATAGAGGACTGATTGAATCAGTTGAAGTCTTTCGGCAAAGGATAAATGTCTCACAGTCCAAGAAGAGATACGAGCCTTGATCTTATCAATCAATGGTTGGTAATCCTGAGCTCTAAGCTTATGAGGCATCAGAGGTAGTCCCACAAAACGCACCGGGAGGCAGCCCTGTTGTAAACCAAATCTGCCAGCCATCTCCCTAGATAATGCAAGATTATTCCCATCGATAAATAACCACGATTTTCCTTGACTTAGAGCCAAACCTGATCCTTTTTGGAAAACCTTTAGAACTTGTAGAATTCCATCCAACGAAGAGGAGGATCCATCAAAGAAGATGAGCATGTCATCCGCAAAGCTTAGGTGAGTAATAAGAGGGTCGAGGCAGGATGACATCGGATTAAAAACCAAATCTCTAGCTGCCTTATCCAGAAGCTTTGAAAGAACATCCATAACTAGGACAAAGAGGGAAGACGAAATTGGGTCACCTTGGCGCAAGCCTTTCCTCCCTTTGAAAAAGCCCACTAATTCTCCATTTACAGCAACCGAGTAATGAGGAGAGGTAATTCAAAACCTGCTGATTTACGGCTCTGATCCACTCGATAAAACCTGCTGGTAGTTCAAAAGCCTCAAGAATATTCAAAACAAAACCCCAATTAACATTATCAAAGGCTTTGGTGATGTCTATTTTGTAGTGTAATCTGTTTTGTGGAAATTATTTACCAACTCCGCAGCCAAAAGAACGTTCTCACCGATCAACCTTCCTTTAATAAAACCGGCCTGATTTCTTTGTACCGCCTCCGAGGTGAATAACTTGAGACGAGAAGCTAGGATCCTGGAGATAATCTTATAAACAGTGTTGCATAAGGAAATAGGTCTGAAATCAGCTAACTTATCAGCACCAGAGACTTTCGGAATCAACGTTATGACTGTTGAGTTGACCTGTCTCAGCATAGACGAAGTTTGGAAAAAATGTTGAACAGCTTTAATCAAATCTCCGCCTACCAAATCCCAAGAGTGTGTAAAGAACTCATAAACCCATCCGGGCCTGGTGCATTATTCTTCGGGAGCGTAAAGGCAATGGATTTAATGTCTTCTTCCGTGGGCAAAAGAGATAACTGAGTAGCTAAATCAGAACCACATCTGAACGGATGTAAACTCTTTAAATCAGAAACCGATCATGGATCAACATCAGAATGTGGAGTTCCTAGAAGGCCAGTATAATAATGAAGAACCATGTTCTTTAATAGCTGAGAATCAGTCACTTTGATGCCGAAGTCATCCATAAGAAAATGAATCACATTCCTTAAAAGATTTGCCTTTACCGATTTGTGAAAGATATATGTGTTTGCATCTCCTTCAAGCAGCCATCTAATTCTGGATTTCTGCCTAAAGAAAGACTCCTCTGCAGCAGCTAAGAAGAGCCAGGAAGTTCTTAAAACGACCTCCTCTTCAAACAGACTCTGAGAAGGCGAACAAAGAAGCTGATTTTGAACACTCTCCAAGTTTTCAAAAGCCTGCTTTGTTCTTGCTTGAATGTTGCTAAAGCTCTTGTGATTTATTTCCTTACAGCAAAGCTTTGCCGCTCTCAACCGCTGATAAAGAGAAGATAAAGGACAGGATGGTGCAATCCAACTTTCCCAGGCCTCTTTAATAAGCCGGTCATAATCAGGATGAGAAGTATAAAGTAAGAAGAAGTTGAATCTAGTATGCTTCCTCACAACCTCATTAGAAAAGGAGACTAGACAAGGAGAGTGGTCAGAGTCTCCTGGCACATCAAAGAAAGCGTTAGAATCAGGAAAAGCGTCCTGCCAAGATTCATTGACAAGTGCTCTGTCTAACTTCCTAGCCTTTGGATTTTGGGGACATCTATTAGTCCAAGTGTAAAGGCAGCCTCTGGATGACATATCAAAGAGACCGCACTCAGAAAGACACTCTTGAATGATGTTTATTTCCTTTATTTCCTTTTTTTTTTGCTCAAAAACATTATTTTCTTTTGGTTTCTCTTACATGATATATCCAGAATGATGCACAAGTGCTCGAATTAATGAGAGGGGAAACATGTTTGAAGGTCAAGTATCTAGCATGTGTGCATGCAGCACCGTTCAAGAGTTAACACCAATTGTCCTAACGAGTTCGTGTCATGGATCCACATAACAATGTAGCGGCTTGCAAGAGTGCATGCGCGGCTTTTAACAAGGAGGAATATTGTTGCAGCGGAGCTCACTCGAAGCCGGAAACTTGTTCTCCAACGAATTACTAGGTGATTTTCAAGAAAGCTTGCCCTGACGCTTATAGTTATGCTTATGACGACGAAACGAGTACGTTCACTTGTGCCGAAGCGAACTACTTGTTAAAAAAAATCAAAGTTTCGGTTTGAATTTGGGTCGGGTTTTCTATCTCACATGTTTTTTTTGCATCTTATGTTTCCAAAAATACCACAAAACTAAAAATGATTATAAGGGTATAAAATTTAACGGTTTAAATGAACTGATATATTGAATAAATGTCTACGAATTGTTAACTCTAGAACGTTTGAAAAAAAAAAAGAGCTTTACGATTTAAAAAAAAAAACATTTAACATTTGCGATAAGATATGTGTTGCATACAAAAGATAAGAAACAAGTCAACAACAAATGATAGAAATATTTGACATTCGCGACTAGATAAGTTGCATAAAGTAAAATAAAAACAGAAACAACAAATGATTGAAAAGTTTGAATAATATAATAAAATGAGCCAATGGATATAATAATTGGAAATATAGCATAAATCGCTAGAAGTATTAATGTCTAGTAAATTAATAAAGAAAGAGTATTTTTTTACATAAACCTACGAAAATCTTGTTCCAGGTGATTGTGAAATTGTTGGTTTTTTTTTTTCATTTTGGTTTTGATGCATGTAGGTTGTGTCATGTGAAGTTTCGTTTTGATGCTTTTTTTTGCTGTTTTTTTGTTTGTTTTTGTGCTTAGTGTGTCTATTTTGTTATGTAGTTTTGTGTATATTTTGTATGTAGTTTTGTGCAATGTGAAATTTATGATTTGAGTATTGAGTTTGGTGCTTTTAGGTTTCGTTTTACCGTTTTCTTGTCGTGTAGTTGTAGGTAAAATGCATTTGACATGAGATGAGAGTAAGAGAGACTTCCCATACGACTTCTAATTTGCCTCTGCAACTTTTGTAGTCCAAAGACTTCTGCGTGTGCATGAGGCAAAGGAGATAAGAGCAAGCAAAGAGAGAGAGTAAAGAAATATGATGCACAACAACGTACCTTACACATGAAGTATTGATCCATTTGGCTCTATTTGGCTCTTTCATGTGCACAAAGATTCCCCAAGACTAAGATTCAATACTTCAAAATCTGATCCATTTGCATCTTTAAGGTCTGAAATGGAGATTTTTTTTTAAAAAAAAAGAGTATTGTTTAGAGAATCTTATGGACAGTAACAATAGAGTCAAAGTTTCTATTAGATATATTTATCAAAGTTAGCCACCAAATATAACTTTTATAATTTTTCCGTAGCAATCCGTTCTAAAATAGGATCTTTTGTTTTACACGCTTGAACCTATCAGTTGGTAGCAATATCTTAGCTTTTCTAGAAATTTAAGATTTTCACTCTGAAAACTAGAGTGAAGAAGACCATATGGTTATGTATCTTACCCAAAGTGTTGTTAGAGCGATCACGGCCATCAGGCAGAACTCCATGGCCAAGAAAAAATAATCATTTTCCAAGAAACCTAATCATAGTGGGAACAAAAAGCGTTTAGAACTGATGTCATTTAGTTAGAATATGTTAGAGTCCATATAGCTTAATATAACATTCGATCCACAATATATTTATCTTGATATAGCGCACGTCCAGGGGGAAAAAGGCCATAAAAGGGGTTAGGGGTCATTCCTGTTATATAAACTCAAAAATTATTAAGTCTGCCACATACTAGAGAACATAGTTGTCCTAAGAATTTACAGTGAAATATTTCACAGAAAAAATGTTCTAGTGATCTCAACCAAGGTGTCATTGTATATGATCCCAATCCAACAAACTGATGTAATGTTGAAATCGAGACCAACAGACGAAACAAGGTTACCTGGAAAAACATCACCAACTTGAAGATTTGAAGGCATAAATTTGATAGCCGATCATAGTTCTCCCATTAGCATCTGAAAAAATTAATATGGAAGACAACAACTGAAACATTGAATACCAATTACATAAAAATTATCTTGATGCTACGAGAACAATTGACAAGAAAAGTATACCATAATTTCTCATCGTCCACTAAGATTTCTCGTCAATTGCCTGACTTCTAACTTTCTCTTTCTTCTTTCACAAGAATTCCAGCTTTTTTCTTTTTGTTCTCACCGCCAATAACCTTTCCCACGGTTGGCGAATGAAACTTAAGTTCTCTGGCCACTCCGTATGTATGACTGAAATATCAATGACATATGAGTCAGTATAAGTTCTCTAGAGACTGGAATGATTCCAATATATTGAAAGCTGATAAATTTTAGTATTAAACAGAGAAATATTGACCTGAATGGCAATAAACACCAGCTTCATTGCGAGGAGTAAACGAGACATGGTATAGAAGTTCTACTGCCGGTATAAGAAAAGCTAAGGGTTTTCCAGAACGGGTTCTAGCAGCTCCATGTACATATTTTCCCATCATCAATGGTGGAATTGGTTTAGCTTGTATCTGCAAAACCCAAGAGAGATCATTTAGAACTGCGAAAAATAAAAGGTTTCACAAACATTATAGTCGATTCCAAATTATCACGTGCACATAATACACATAACAATGGAAAACTTCCATATCGCCAGTTGTATTACTGTAGAAAAATACCACTATGGAAGTTTCTTCAGTAATATACGTGAAGATATGGTAAATATGGGTGGATATTTAGTCTCTTCCATTGAGTTTTACCAATGTCTTCATGTTTTGGCCAATAGACCTGTTGGAATTTAGCAAAAAGAGGATAAGAAATCACTCTTTTAACTAAAATGCAAATGAATGGAAAGAGAAATATTACCTCCTTGGTTGCATCAAGAATAGGAACAAAATTAGAAAAAAATCTGCCATTCCACTGCTTAACAAAGAAGCGAAAAATTGAATCTGTTCACAAGAAGTTGCATGATATGAATATTAAAAGTCATTAGATGCAATTATGGAGCTTAAGAGTTGAATGCATGACATTTATGTATTCACATAGAAGCTCAACTAGCAATTCCACAAATAGAAACAAACAACTTATGTGAGAAAATCAGGAGAGCATCAATATGGAAGAGAGAATATTGATTTGACAAACTTTTTAAAAAAATACTGATTTGGTTAGACGTAAATCTTCCATTTGCGAACATTGATAACACACACAAAAAACAAGGCAGAGGAAAGGGTTTAGTTTTCATAAGAAGATCATCAAGCCACATTGAAAGATTATATATACATCTCTGAGAAGTAATTTCATACCTGCTTCAAGGTCAAACTTGCAGAACTCTCGGGAAAATGGCTGTAATTGGTGGATAACGCTTTGCAATTGGCACTTCCTCACAAGAGATATCTAAAGAAAAACTCAAGGTTAACATAGATCACAGTGACCTAGATAAAATTCAAGGTACCACCAAAGAAAAAAAATTCTGAATACTTTCTATTGTATCAGTAGAAAACTTCATTCCTAGATAAGAATTATATATAGAATAATCAATGCGTTTATTATTGTGCAGATACAGCTAGTATGTACCTTGTCAAACAAACAAAAATTAAAAAGGAACAAGTAATGTTCCTACAATTCTAAGAATTCTAACGTTCAGAAGTAACTACCATCGGTCTAACATCGCAACAGCTCCTACCTCTCCTCACTTGCTTGCCATTGCTTAGCTTTCACCACCAGAAAAATTAATAATTTCAAGTCCTATCTCTTAAGGAAACTAAGGCACTTAGTTCTACAAGTTCTACAAAGGATTACCTCTATCTTTGAATTTCTTCAAGGTAAAGACCTACAAGTAGTATGGTTGCAGCTTCCAAATGAGAAATCTTCAGTACATGATTTTCCTCATCCCGTAGACGCTGTAATAGAGAAAACACAAAAAAAAATTAAAAACTATGTATTTGTGGATATATATATTACAGGGGCAAACGCCATTACCACAGAGATGAGAACTCACATAGAACCATTGGTTCAGAGGAGAAAACCGATGATAGTTTTTCAACCTTTTATACTAGGTAATCTAGTATCTAATAGATTGTTCTAGGTAATCCAACTGATCAACCAAATAAGAAATGGCTAAATATATTTTGGGACAAAAAGAACAAAACCTCAAGAACTGGGAAATATGGAATGTCCTTCAGAGTTGTTATCCTGTTCTTACTTGCTGCGAGTACCTGAAAACAAATCTTAATGAGGTCTAAAAACTATGACAAATAACAATGCACTGTAAACAACCTTAATTGTGAAACAAAAGATATACCTGAAGCCGGGCGGGGCTGGCTTGCCATTGCAAGTGATTTTAATTAATTAACATGGGACTAAAGGAAGAATATGATCAAAGCTAGTGTGAGAATATATTTGCGGAAAACCTAAAAAAAAATGAATTTACTGACCTTAACTCGATTCAATATCTCAATACCTTCTTGTGCAGATAGGAGATCTCTACGATAGAAAAACTGGTAAGGAGTAGAAGTAGAGGAATATAAAATAAGTTACAATGCTTTTCTTGATTACTTTTGGCGACTAAACGTATATCAAGAAATTTTGTCAAACTGAAGATATTTACAACCATCACTGATAAGCAAAAGTAATCAAGAAAACTACCTCTTTATGCATGCACGAAACGCTGTTTACCTGTAGTCGTTTGATCGAGAAAATGCATGATTGTTGAGAAACAATCATACAAAAATAAAATGCTTCAAATGTAAAATCATATATGAGAAGATAAACTGAATTCAGTTTTTCTGTTTACGCATTTCTTTTCGTTATTTTGTGTTTGAGTTCGTCGTGGGATGTGAAATTATTGGTGCGTGAGTATTGTTTGTGTTTGAGTGTTTTTGTTGTTGTTGTGTATGAATATGCGTTTGAGTGTTTTTGTAACCTTGTGTTCTGCTTTTAAGTTGTGTGATAAGATAAAGAGAGATGTATATAATACATTTCACCTTAACCATTGGTTGCTTACCGAAGCATAAGAATCTACCTTCCTGAAACCAAAACATTTTGTTAGGAAGAAACGTTTAACCACAATACAAAACAAATCATCGCTAGACAGAGTTACTAACTACCTTATTAAGAGTGGATATAGGCAAAACTTAGCTGCATCTGGATGCACATATTTTCAATCTTGATGAGGTAATGCATATATCCCTCAAAAACCTTGTTTGTACCTTTAGGAGATATCCTCAAACATGATTCTTTCTAATCAGTGGCCATCATTTATATCCATTTCCAAATTTTCGACCAAAAATTACCTTTCAAATCTCTTTATTATCTCCTCGATGGATCCAACAGATTAAGTTATGTTGACCTGAAAATTGCGAATACATTATTTGTTAACCGAGAATAGAAACTAATTTTGCATCTCCCATATGAAAACAAGCCATTAACTTAACCAGTTCATCAACCTATCGCATCTTAGTTGCGAATTGAAGAAAAACAATAGCGAATACTTGACAATATGAACAAACCAAAATAAGATAACGAACAACACAGGGTTTTTGCTGGTAACGATTAAGAAGGAATCTTGAATCAAAAGCCCAGATCAATCGCTAACGAACACACACAAATCAATCGCTAGATCTAAGAAACAACTTCTGAAATCAAAACTCATCACAAAGATTTTTAAAACTGAATCATGAATCAAAAACCCAGATCGGGATCAAAATTAACCACATGGATTGGAAAAAAAAACCCTTAAGATTTTCTCGCCATGATCGGTCTTTAACTTCGGAGCAAACGATTCGATGGTTTGCAAATCCGATCATGTGTGGAATTGGAGATACAGAGAGTTTGAAGAAGGAGACAATTTTCTTCTGGTAAAACCCTAAGAGACTAAGAGCGATGATCTTCAGAGAGAAGAAGAATCTAGAGATTCAAAAACGGAAAGCTCCTGATTTGTGGTATTTAAACCATTTAGCCATTGAGTTTGTATTTACTAAACTACCCCTAGTACTACTGCATTTCAAATTTCAAATTTTTTACAACCCGTTAAGTCAAGCTACGAAAATGGCCTTGTTTAACTCGAGTCAGTCCCGGTTTAAAGGTAATTCTACCGGTTTTCATTTTGCATTTGGTTTTGTTTTCTTTCGTTCAATCAAGTAAAAATTCCCATTTATTTGAGGATTTATTTTTCATCATTTATTTTCAATGTGTTGGAGCCCATTAAAAAATGCTCTTCTCTCTCATCTTTTTCTATGCCTTCTCTCTAAAATAAGAAAGAAGAAAAAAGGGTTGTGATTTAGGCTCTTGCCGAAGTCGTGGTATAGTTTATTGTTAGGTAGTTTTAGTAGTCTTGTTCCGATCTATTCAGATCTAAATTTTTTGGCTTGACCGATTTTTGTTTTCCGGCAATGTCCAGATTTATATTCCGTTTTAATCGGATTTAGATTTCGGTGAATCCGGATTTTAGTCACTACCTTTGATCGATCTATTGTCATTGTGAGCTGTTGGGGTCGGTTTTCACCAACTCAACGTTAATATTCAAAGTCAGGCGACTGAATAAATGACCCTCCGGGCTCTCGATGAAGAAGGCGGAATAGCACCTAGGTCTCAACGCGGAGCAAAGCAGGTAGCCATGGAAGGTGTCTGGGCAAGGCAGAGGGCCGCACAAGACTTCACGAGTGAAGACGGGTTCGGCACGACGGAGCCCACCACAGCCTCGGCCTCATGACCGAGCACGGCCTCGGCCTCATGACCGAGCACGGCCTCGGCCTCATGACCGAGCATGACCTCGACCTCATGACCGAGCACGGCCTCGACCTCATGACCGACCACGGCCTCGGCCTCATGACCGAGTACGGCTTCGGCCTCATGATCGAGCACGGCTTCGGCCTCATGATCGAGCACGGCTTCGACCTCATGACCGACCATGGCCTCGGCCCAATGACTGACCGCGTCCTCTCCTCGGCTGCTGATTACATCAACGGTCTAGCACAAACTCCAGCCCAACGACATAGAGATAGCCTGAAGCCCGGTCCAGACACGAAGCCCACGTTGATGCAACCGACTCCGCGAAGACTTAGGAGGCTTAGCCGACTTAGGAAGCTATATATATGTCCTTGTACAAACCCTAAAGGCATTCGAAAATTCATTCACAATCTTGTACTCAAACTTTTACAGAGCAATAACAAAACTCTTTTCTCATCTCTTGTGATCTTAGCTTACCCTAGGAATCTCTGCTTCCTCACGAACCCTTACAAATTTAATTGTGCTAGTTTAGGCTCCCACAATTTGGCGCCGACTAAGAGGAACTAGAGAATTTCTGACACAAAAAGGCTAGGTTACACAAGATCTGGGAGGATGACCAACGACTACAGCAAGTCAAACAGCAGCGAGGAGTCCTCGTCTCGCAGGAGCAACCAGGAGAAGAAGAACTCCGTCGAAACTCCTACACCCAACACTGCTAACAACCCAGCAGACATAAAGGAGATCAAGCAGATGCTAGAAACGCTCGTCAAGCAGGCGCAGGAGCAGAATAAGTTCAACGATGCGACGACAAGCAAGCTGCAGGCGCTTTCAAGAAGAAAGCGCAAGAGATCCCGCATCAATACGCCTCAGACCGCTCGCACGGATCCAGAAGACTTGCCTCCACCACCGCCACGACGGGACACCGATGGAACCCCCGAGCGTGCTGTGGAGGTGTCTGACGACGATCAACCTCCTCCTCGGAGACGTACCCGAACGAACACAGCTGACGACAGCGCCAGGGATGACGGAGAAGGAGAGCCCTCCATAGCAGAGCTGTACCAGAGGGAACAGGAGCGCATGGCTCCACGAGGTTCCCGAGACGAAGAAGTCGCTGCGCTGAAAGCCCAGTTGGACAAGGTCGTCTCTGACCTAAAAGCTACCCAACTACAGATGTACCGGAGCACGGCGAAGGCTCCTGGGATAGCCTATGTGCTCGAGAGGGCACGAAACACACCCTTCGCCGAGAGGGTCACGAGGGCTCAAATCTCCGACCCCGGAAAAGTAAAGCTTCCAATCTATGAAGGAACCACCGACCTTGCCTTCCATCTGACGGAATTCGAAGTCGCCTTAGGAAGGGCAAACTTCACAGAAGTCGAGAAGGACATCGGCTACTGCAAACTGTTCGTAGAGAGCCTCAAAGGGCCTGCCCTCCAGTGGTTCTACAAGCTGGAGAAGAACTCAATCCATACCTTCCATCAACTCTCAGAGATGTTTTTGCAGCATTACAACATCTTCGCGGAAAGAAAAATCTATGACGCGGAGCTGTGGACGAACAAGCAGGGTGAGAATGAAAGCCTGTGGTCTTTCGTGACAAGATTCAAGCACACGCTGTCAAAGGTGGACGGTATTACCAACACGTCTGCGCTGGAGGCCTTGAGAGGAGCGCTTCGATGCCCTTCTCCATTCTGGCAGGAATTGACTGTCAACCCACCCGCGACCATCCAATACGCTCTCCACCGCGCTATAGACTTCGCCGGAAGCGAAGAGGAAGTCCGCGCTAAGAGGGGCAGGAAAACCAAGCACGCGGACGAACCCACCCAATCCGCTGCGACGCTACCACCCTTTTAGAAGCTCTTGCAATAAACTACGAGGCGACTTAATCCCTGCAAAGGGTACGTAGGCAGCTTGTCTTCGGACGAGTTCAGTTGCCTCCCTCCATCAAAAGGGGGGGGGGGATTACGCGTTTCACAAGCCTCATCTCAGGATGAGCTCCACTCACAATTCTAAGCCTCGTCTCCGGATGAGACCACATGATCTTCTCCGCCTTAGGGGGGGGGGGGGGTAAGTGTTTTCACTAAGCCTTATCTCCGGATGAGCTCCACTGATCTCCTCTGCCTTATGGGGGGGAGTAAGTGTTTTCAAAGCCTTGTCTTTGGACAAGCTCAATCTCTCTAGACGATTTCAGTTCCCTTACTCGTCTAAAAGGGGGGGGAGTGGGGTACCCGTACTCTACTCTTTGACTACATCATCACCAGGATCTTCAAACACTTGACACAAACCTCATCATGAGAACAGCTATGTCCTTCATGGGCTAATCAAAGCTTCATTCAAGTAGAGTCGTTCCGCATTCATTGCTGCTGGCCACAGTGATGATGCGGGAATAGGAACACAATGACATCCAACATCGGATTCAAAGCGCGCTATATAAGTATCAGTGTTCATTATTGGGGCGGACAAACCCAACAAGCATAGTTGGTAAAATGCAGCTGCTAATGATTTCGTTTGGCATGTACCCTGAACGAGTCATTCGGAAACCCAGGATGCACGCTGGTAAAACTTAGGGTGTACTTGTTCTCGGACAGACGTGTCTAGAGAACAGCACCATTATACAAAGCCCAATAGCAACGTTGGCAGATAAAGAGCGTGAGCGCATTTGCGTTTTCTCTACTTAATAAAGCCTCATTTATGAGTAAACAAAGCCTCATTAATGAGCGAACAAAGCCTCATTCATGAGCGAACAAAGCCTCATTCATGAGCAAACGAAGCCTCATTCATGAGCAAACAAAGCCTCATTTATGAGCAAACAAAGCCTCATTCATGAGCAAAAGGACAAAAAAATTTCTTTGTACTGCAACAACGCAGTGGCTTTGGCAAGCAAAGTAAGAAGTCTTCAGACCTTCAATCAAGCACGAAGTCTTAAAACCTTTGGTTAACCAAACGCTTACAGCGTTGGCAAACACGTGTTCGGCTCCCTTGCCCGCGGCAACCTCGCCACCGGCATTCGGGACACGGAGTCTTAAAACCTCCATAGGAAATACAAAGTCTTAAAACCTTCGAAAACAAAAAAAATTTCCGCAGAAACGCAGCAGCTTCAGCAGACGAAGCAGGAAGTCTTGAAAATTCAGAGTGCTTACGGAGTCTTAAAACCTCAAGTATGAAGTCACCCTCTACTACTGTGTGAGTGGTTATGCCAACAACGCCATAACTTCAAACGTTAACGCTGATACCCAATACATCTTTAACTCGGCACTGTTATCTCCAACACTCCCGAGCTGGGGGGCTAACTGTTGGGGTCGGTTTTCACCCACTCAACGTTAACATTCAAAGTCAGGCGACTGAATAAATGGCCCTCCGGACTCTCGATGAAGAAGGCGGAATAGCACCTAGGTCTCAAAGCAGAGCAAAGCAGGTAGCCATGGAAGGTGTTTGGGCAAGGCAGAGGGCCGCACAAGACTTCACGAGTGAAGACGGGTTCGGCACGAAGGAGCCGACCACAGCCTCAGCCTCATGACCGAGCACGGCCTCGGCCTCATGACCGAGCACGATCTCGGCCTTATGACCAAGCACGACTTTGGCCTCATGACCGAGCACGACCTCAGCCTCATGACCGAGCACGGCCTCATGACCGAGTACGGCTTCGGCCTCATGATCGAGCACGGATTCGGCCTCATGATCGAGCACGGCTTCGGCCTCATGATCGAGCACGGCTTCGGCCTTATGACTGACCACGGCCTCGGCCCAATGACTACTGCGTCCTCTCCTCGGCCGCTGATTACATCAACGGCCCAGCACAGCCTCCAGCCCAACGACATAGAGGTAGCCTGAAGCCCTGTCCAGACACAAAGCCCACGTTGATGCAACCGACTCCGCGAAGACTTAGGAGGCTTAGCCAACTTAGGAAGCTATATATACGTCCTTGTACAAACCCTAAAGGCATTCAAAAATTCATTCACAATCTTGTACTCAAACTTTTACAGAGCAATAACAAAACTCTTTTCTCATCTCTGGTGATCTTAGCTTACCCTAGGAATCTCTGCTTCCTCACGAACCCTTACAAATTTAATTGTGCTAGTTTAGGCTCCCACATGAGCTTTGATTGATCTTTTCCTCCGGTATTGCCCGGTCTCTGATCGAAAGTTTTGGGAATCATTGGTTTTAATGGTCATTCGTCAATGATTCTTTCTTCTACCCCATTAGAAGCTGAGTTCTCGGCATTGCTAAAGGTGGTTACAAAGATTGCTAAGTTTCTATCAAGGCGGCTCAGGGACGAAAGAAGATGCATCTTTAAATAGTATTCCAGTGAGGTTATGAAGCTTCTGGCGTGTGGGAGAATATGAAGAAGAAGAACACGTGTCGACTTTACTTTTATGCTTATCTTGTCTCACGTGTTTCTTTAACATCATTCTGCTAGCTTCTGCCGTTTGTGAGACATCTCCTATACGCATTCGAAACCCATTAAACCATATAAAATTCGAACTACTAACCGATGAACTAAAACTCATTGAATGAAAGAGAGATACCTGGTCGTCATCTACATAGAGGTTTTTCTCATCATCAACCTTGCACTGATCAACCTTCTCCTACAATAACCAAAACCATTTCATCACAAATCAAGACCAGTCAAATATCATATTCTCAGTCATCCAAAACCACACAAAAATTCTCTAAACCACTCAGAACAATCTTAACCTTTTGCTACACAAACAAATTTCAGTTTCAGATTCAAACCCATTTCTTATTACACTTTAAACTATAAACCCACCAATAAGGGAAGATAATCAGATACCACTGAATCAAAAGTCCTAAAATTAAGTAGATACATGTGTATTGACAGATTCCTCATCGCTACAGTTAATCTTTTGCAGCAGAGATATTAATGAACAAAAACTGAAAATAGGGAGCGAAATGGAAATTCAAAATCGGATTATGGGGTTAAAATCCTAAATCCTAAATCAAGAATTTATACCACAGTAGGACAAAAATATGATTACGGAGTGTATCTATGTGGGTCCCTTTTTACAAGGCGCCGTGACCGTTCGATTCAACATGAAAATATAAAAAAGCATAGTGACCGTTCGTTCCACGTCAGACTAGTCTCTTCCATTCTCCTCTTCCAAAACCCAACCTAAAAATTTCTGCACATTGTTTCGATGTAAATTATCTCCTCTCACAATTTTATATATAATTTCATGGCCCAAACACAATTACTGAATATTCTTCTATATAATTCTAGTTTCCGTCGCAATTTTAGCAAAAAGACAAAAATCTCACGAAAATGGCGATCATAACTTTTGAAGCTGCAATGGATCTTGCTCAGGAAAGTTTACGTCCAGTGCCGGTCCAATCATTTTGGATGCTCTATGCATATATGTAGACAAGTGTCATTTCGTACATTTTCTTACACTGTAAAAATTGTAATCTAAATAAAAAAATCCATTAAAAATCCATTAAATCGTTTATAATTCCAAATAGTTAGTAAAAAATAAATAAAAACAACAAAATAGAATTTATTTGTGAAATATTGCTCTCCTTGTATTTTGCCTGCAAAATCATTAATTAAAAAATCATTAATTAAACTCACGTTGTCGAGTTTTTCAACCATCTATGTTACAATGGATGGCAAATCTAACTCATTCAATCTATCTTGTCACATGATCGACCGCAAATAATTTTGTTATCAGCTTCAACTTCGAATTTTAACTAATAATTTCAAATTAATTTTTTTAAATAGTAGTTAACATGTTTGTTTAGAATAGGTCATAAACATTACAAAAACATTTGAAAAATAAAATCTTACGAATATTATTATTGTAGAAAAAGTTTATAATTTTTTTTATTATAATTATAACAAAAATTTAACTAAAACAGGCCGTCGTAAGCGGTGGCTTCACTGGCTTGTCCGGACCTATTTACGTCAGAGATGCATTGTCATAGGAATGAAGAGCGTCCTGAAATCTCTTCAAGGTCTTCTCTCGTGATCTTAGTTGTTCTCGCTCAAGATCAACCTTTGTCGGATGTCGCTTGTGGTGTTCTTGTTGTCGTCGAGATCGGAAAACTAATGAAATTCACCGTTTGTGTTTTCTGCGTCATGGATTTCCAACGGCGCCGGCAATTTCTTCCTCGCCGATTAAGGTTTCTTTCCACGACTTACTTTCCAATGAACATCTGTTTGGATTTTGAAATAAGATTTAGATTTTATGTTTCATGGATATTGACGTGCTTGTAATTTGTTCATCGCCGTCACCGTTTAAGGTTTCTTTACACTCCTGTGAACTTTCGGATGAAAATCTTACTGGATTTATCATTGGGATTTAGATTTGTTCTTTGATTTCGAATTTCAAATTAGTTGGTGATGATCGATGTATATTTTCAATTCTTGTGGTGTATCGGATTGGTTTTCCGGTGTATCAGATTCGGCGATTTGCTCTCTATATTTTGGCCGGAGATCGACGGTTATTTTCAACT
This sequence comes from Draba incana, assembly GCA_963576765.1. NCBI lineage: Eukaryota > Viridiplantae > Streptophyta > Magnoliopsida > Brassicales > Brassicaceae > Draba > Draba incana. Next base: position 6,198,060 of record OY755212.1, on the reverse strand, counting down.
TTCAATCCTCCATAATCAAACCGCACGGTGATTATTACGCCTTCTTTCACAAGATTTCGCATATAACCTAGACCTAATCCATATATTGATTATACACACACTCTCTAAAACCATTCTCGTCTTTAAGTCTCATCGATCAGAATATCAAAATCAATCTTTCCCAACAAAACCATGGTTCTTTACCTCGAGTGTGACGACGAACCCGATACCTTCATCAACTTCGTCCCGGTCTACAAACCCGACCAAACCACCGATCACAAAGACAACAATCAGAACTTCTTGTTCGATTTCCAAGTTGTTTACACTAGAGCCCCTGAGTCAGATTCGGACGGAGACGAAGATCTCGACAATTTACAATCTCGAGCAAGTCGTCAAACTCACGTGTTCGACAAAGATTGGCTCATCGGTGGCGATAAAGATCGTATACAAGCCATCGTTTATCATATCCTCGATGTGATCCAAGTCCCTTCGTACAGAGAGATCATTATGAGACTCACTCGAGAAATCTTGGATCTCAAGAAACGTGATGCAATGTCTTTATTACCTAAAGTGGAGAAGATAAACGTAGATATTGATGTTTTGGCATGGTGTGGAATTTTCCCGGTGATGGTGAATAAGACCACGTGGATGTGAGATTGGCTGTTGCTCCGTCAAGTGATGAAGCCGTGGAGGAACACTTTGAGACGGTTGTTGTTGAGAAGGAAGCATATTGTGTGATATGTATGGATACGATTCAGGTTGGATCGGATATGGAAGCGGGTCGAATGCCGTGTTCGCACGTGTTTCATCGTACTTGGGTTTGTCCGATCTGTCGTGCCGTGTTCCCATCTTAAGCAACCCTAACCGTGTTTACGTCTTAAGCAACCCTAGAAGTTTATGTAACCCTAATTCGTATGTTAAGTATGTTTGATGTAATTGGATTATTGCTCTTTGTGTGTTTTTAATCTTATCTTCGTTTCATCTATATTGTGCATGTAACCTAGATCCCTAGTCTCTTTTCCTTTATCAAATTCGATCTTATTTTTCTTCTGCTCCAAGAAACTAAGAATCCTTGCTCAATGAAACATTGCTTATTGTCAAATTTTATAGCAAGAAGATTCCTATAAGACAACTAACAAATAGGGTGGATTAAAACCGAAAAACAAAAAAAAATCGAATGTGTGACCAAAAAATTTCATACAAAGAGGTTGGTATGAATGATATGTACAAAACTTAAAAATCTTGTTGCAAGAAGTTTTCGAAAAGGGTTCCTTTTAATGTTTTTTGTACCTCTTCCCAATTTTGTACATGTTGCGACAATGAACCTCGATTAATCTTCACTTGCCGACTCTTTAACTCACGTTTCGGGACCTTTAGAAACTTCTGTACATCGTCTAGTCTCTGCATTCCAAAAACTCATATAACAAATAAGAAAAGAACAAATTCAATGATTGAAACTAGTTAGACAAGAAAAGAAGTAATAATCACCGTGCGGTTCTTGATAACATCTTCGTAGTAAATAAGTATATGTCGAGTGGTATTAAAGTAACCCAATGCTTTCAAAGTCATTTCTTGAACCTGCTTAAGAACATTTCTTGTATCATTATCATAAATATAATTGTGAATTGTGGATCGGTTTTACAAGATAAGAACTACTGTATTCTCATATGCTTCACATATCCCAAGTGTATCCGGAAAACAAAACATATCCAACTATTAAACACACTTCAATATTTAGAATCTTCCATAACTAAAACAAGTCCTATTCGAATAATATAGCTGAAGCATAAAGGAATGTTAAGACTCAAAATATTGTTTAAATGTTTTTCATTACAATGGATATTAAGGAAAGTCAATTTTTGAAGTGGAACTCGTCTCGTACCAACACAATCACACTTATTTTTGCTAACATAAACAAAATATTTTAAAGAAATTGGAAAGTTAAGGAATTATAATCCTATATGACATTCATAATATAAAAAATAATCAAAAGCTAGATTTATCCACTTGTATGTCTAAAAATTTGTAAAAAAGAAAAGGAAAGAGGAAGCGAGTAATTTTTTTGCATAATCCATTTGGAAGTTGGCCTTGGGACGGTAGTCAATATTCCTATCCCATTTGGGATTCAAATCTCAACCATCTTGGTCTCTATAAAAAGAGAACCTCTAAACTCTAAAGAGCTCACAAAAGCAAACAAACAAGAAACAAAAACTAAAAAGAAGAAAGCAATTCACTAATCAAAGAAAAAGAAGCGATGGGTCTCTCTAGGGCACGCAAGCTACTCTTAGTCCTTGTGGTTACTGCATGCGTCTTCTCCGGGACTGCTGATGCATGGAGCTGGAGTTGGGGCTCTGGCCAGTCCGGTTCGAGCTGGGGCTGGGGCTCCGACAACTCTGGCGGTTCTTCTAGCTCCGGTTCAGACTCTAACTCGGATGGTTTTAGCTTTGGTTGGGGCTGGAGCTCAAACGGAACCGATATAAACTGGGGCTGGGGAAGTAGCTCTGGCTCAAACCACTCAAGCGGCACTGGTTCTACACACAACAACCATACGGCTCCATCAAACCACTCAAGCGGTACTGGTTCTATGAGCAACCACAACCACACGGCCCCATCAAACCACTCAAGCGATGCTGGTTCTACGTCTACAAGCAACAACCACACGGCTCCAATATTGCAAGGAAGAAAGATTGAGGTTACCGTGTGGCAGAACGGATTCGATTACCAAGAATGGGTATCAAAGAATGCTCCATTTTACATCTACAATATTGTCTTCAAGTACAACAATAATCAAACCCACCACTACAAGAACGATGTCTACTTGCTTTCGGATTTGAGAAGTTACAAGAAATGCGATGTGACCAGAGGCAAGAAGCTAGAAGCAAGAAGACACTTGTGGAGGTCCTCTTTAGGAGGCTTCAAGTTGCTTCTCCGTAGGACTCAGCCTTACTACTTCTCAAGTGGAGACCACAACGACTGCAACCACAACATGAAGTTCTCTCTCGCACCGATTCCTCGTCCTTGTCAGACACTAAACCCTGAAATCGACTTCGCTTGTTAATTACGTTTTCGGATTTTATTGTCCTCTCTTTTGTTTATTCCTTCTTGTTAAGGCAACGATGGGTTGAGATTTAGAGAAATACAATTCTCATTATGTCATCCATTAAAATATTTCTTTTTTTGTTTCTTTCCTTCTTCTTTATGCCATCCAATTTTTTTTGTTTATAATTGTGTTTGGTTGACAACATAAACCATGTATTGGATGATTAAATTCTGTCAAATATAAATAGCAAAAGATTAAACATTAACACATTATTTGCTTTCTAAAGCGTAACAAGAAAAAACAATTATCATATACTCAAGTTTGTTAATCATAGAGTAATTATCATGATTGTAAAACAAAATGAAGAAACTTTGACCAAAAACAAAAAAAAAAGATTGAAGAAACAAAAGTGTTCACAAAATTAGTCATTATTATGCGTGATGATTTTTTTTTCTCCATAAGTGAAATTAATTGCTTAAATAAATATTCCAAAATTAAATAAATAAATATTCCAAAATAAATAAGGCAACTATGGATTGAGATATTCCAAAATTATAAATTTTTTTAAGTCATCTATTTTTATATTTTCTTCAATTGCGTTTGGATGCTATAGAAAGCTTCCAGAGACTTAGGCTTCTTATAAGTACTTGTGAAGTTATGATATCTCTTGCACCATCCACAGATCGTTGGTTAGTCTCAATCACTCTATCTTACAAAGCCAAAGATATAATTTCAGATTGGCATAATTCTCTTTTGTTTTTGGCTCTTTTGTACTTAATTTGTTATCCAAGATCGTATTTCTATACAAATTTAACAATAAAACCATGGAATGAGTAATATATTGCATTCACAAGTCTATATCACTTATAAGAATCTATTTTGTTAAAAGTTAATATAAAAACTTATATTAAAAATCAACCATAACTAAAATCGAAATATATATTCTGATAAGATTGCTTGTATCTTATATTCTTGATATGATAACTTCTTAGTACGATTTTTAGAAGGACATTAGATACTAGATAGTTTTTTTCTACCTTTCTTCTCTTACTTTGGTTCATTAACTTTATTTCCTTTTTTTTTTTTTGGCTCAAAAACATTATTTCCTTTTGGTTTCTCTTACATAATATATCCAGAATGATGCACAAGTGCTCGAATTAATGAGAGGGGAAACATGTTTGAAGGTCAAGTATCTAGCACGTGTGCATGCAGCACCGTTCAAGGGTTAACACCAATTGTCCTAACGAGTTCGTGTCATGGATCCACATAACAATGTAGCGGCTTGCAAGAGTGCATGTGCGGCTTTTAACAAGGAGGAATATTGTTGCAGCGGAGCTCACTCGAAGGCGGAAACTTGTTTGAGAGTGTATGGAACTTCCACAGAGTTGTAACAGGAACAGATAACAGCAAACCCACAATCTTCAATCAATCGAAATCTTTCATAAACTTTCCTAAACTTTTACATTCACTATCAATCACAGAGTTAAACCACTAATCTATCCAGAAATACACACCCTTGCACACCAGCAAGTTACGTATACGGTAAACAAATTTACACCAAACTATACAAAGCCCAAACCATATTCAATCAAGCCCAATAGAGAAACCAAATTTTGTTTCCAATCTCCAACGTCATCATCTTCCTTCCCTGAAACTAAGAAATCACAACGTCACGATTGGCTTCCCAAACCTAAAGAAATCAATCACCGTTACTACTTTCTAATCTCCGTTACTTATGGTTCCTCTTACAATCTTTAATAAAACTAGGTGATTACCCTCGCGTAGCGAGGGTTAGTATTTCGAAAATAATTTATATAGTTTGGATGTAAACGGTATTCATTGTATCTTTTCATTGTGGTGTTTGCTTTATTTAGACTAAATTATATTATAATTTGATACGCAATATAGTTTTAAAGGACATATGAAAGTTGACTCCCACATTATTAGAATTTGGTTCTCTAGGTTTGTTGGTCATTTCCATGTTTTGGAGACCATTCTTCGCACCAAGATGGTAGAAGAAACTTAACCGAAATATTTGGTTTTAGTCAAAGGAATCGTCTACGAAAAAACTAAGAAAAACAAATGTATAAGAGAACAATGCATAAATTTAAAAACCACGGGACTAAAAAGTGTAGAAAAAGATGGGTTAAAAAAAACATAAATCCCATATTTAGCATTTTTGTTAATATCTCTTGAGCCTTCTCGTTTTAGAAGTATGGCATTTTAGAAACTTTTTTATGAGAATGAAGAAAGACGTAGGGTAAAAGTTGGTGGCTTTCACTCAACAAATTTAGCTTGGAAATTGTATGAAAGGCTTGTTTGTGCTTCTTCCTCTTCTTACCTTGAGTTTTCTGGTGAAGGAAACAAAATTTGATCGGTAAAGAAAATTCAATTTTTGGGATAAAACCATTGTTGCTTAAAGCACGAAGCTCATCACCCTTAGGATACAACAAAGAGCTAGTTAATGATGACTTGTTAGAATCTTGAGTTCTTGACCAAAAAGCAGAACATGAAACTGAACTTCATATATCTAAAGTAAACACCCAATTAGCTATTTCAAGAAGTCCAATTTATCTCTGAACCAATCTCCCTATCTATAAATACAAAACTTATATGTAGGAGTCCTCACAATGAAAAGCACATTTAGGTAAAATAAATACAAAACCAGAAGTAAATTTCCTACACTAAACAAAAGTATTATAAACCTTGGTGATGAATCTTTGCGTAGGCAAGCAGGGCATTTTCTCGATGGTGACAAGACCACCGTCTTGAAACAATCTTCTGTAACGTGGCCAAATCTCTGCATCTTTTGGAGAATGAAATCTTTTAACCAAATAGTATAACCACCAGCTTATTTCGCAGCAATAAAAGAGAGATCAAAATCTGAGATTGAATATATTATGGAGTCTAGATAAGAGAAAAAATGAAACCGACAAATCTGCTAACTCAATGATAATCGTCATTAGTTTCTTTGATTTGGTTCACATGATTTGCCTTTTCATTCTTAACTCTCTTTTTCTCTTCAGATATCTCTCCTTGGTAGCCATAGTTCAATACCTTGCTTTGCCCCTAATGCTTCCTGGACAAAATTTAGAGCAAAAATGCTCTCCATTCTTCCCATATCTCTTTGACTCATGAACAACATGGTACATACAAAGGTGAAAGGAGTCAAAGACTATGAAAGTGAAACATTTAGCATTTACATATATGTTGTAAACCCAATTGTGACCTAATGCAACCTTATTTGCTTGATGCTGACAAAGTAAGAAGCGAGAGTAAAGATATATGTGATGAGAAAACACCTTATTTGCTTTAGTAAAATGTTGTACTATAAGGACTTACACGTTCTGAATCAATCGTCTATGTTTTGAAGCCTCCCACTTACCTCTGTTGCCCGTATCTTCTCTGGTTCTATAATGCCAATGAGAGTTATTGTGAATACATTGGTACGAAGATCAAAACAAGTAGGAGACAAAAACAAAATTGTAGAAATAATTAGTTGCTTTTAAGATTGTTACTTTTTTCTTACATGGACAACTGATAATATATGTACTTTAGAGTTTCAATTCGATACATGTTGAAAGTGTATTAGAGACCTTAAATAGAAGTATCAAACTGTTATAATGTGAACAAAAAGGAAGGGTATAAACTGAGGAAAAAATACCAAGATAAATAAGAGAAGGGGAGTTAGAGATATTACCTATTACAATTCCTTATGATGCCTTGAGAAACCTATACTCGACACCAATAATTAAGTGTGGGTATGATAGGCCTGCTTGAGAATAGATTGCAGTTTTAGGTTAATGATAATTCAGAATTTCACATCGCAAACAGAAAGGAAGGAAAAGTAATAAGAAAAGTGGGGAAAAGTGTCATTTTATTCCCCATGTATTTCAATTTTGCAATTTTATTCCCCATGTATTTTCTGTGCATTTTTATTCCCCAAATCATAGTTGACTCTTTAAATTAAAGCTTACTCAAAGTCAACCGTTAACAGTAAACGGCAATCGTTAAAGACTAAAACGTAGTCGTTTAATAAACATAAAAATCTCATGTCCAAAGGAAGGGATTAAACCATCGTTAGTGTCTCGAATTTGAGAGAGTGTTGTGTTGGTATCTTTGTGTTAGTGTCTTAGTGTTTTTCTATGACAATGTTTATTTACTTGAATGTGTTTGGTTTCTGTATATCGTTGAAGACACAAACATAACATGGTCTTAGACACTTACACAAGCATTTAATTTGTTTTTTTGGTTTAAATATATGCGAGAGGTAATGCTAAAACAGAGAGACAAGAGACAAAAATATAAGAGATGTCTAAAAACTGAGAGGCAAGAGATAAAAGACAATATTTGAAGGCTTAAAGAGATCTCACAAAAAGCAAAGTAAAAAAAGTGTCTAAAAAAGACACAACCTAACAAAGAGATAATGCTTGAAAGCTTAAACAGAGAAGCCAAATCCAGTTTGTGAACCTACAGCTTGAGAAGATCGGGCTTGCGATGCTCCTACTTGAGATGAACTAACTTGTGATGTTTTTCCCTAGACAAAATTTACAATTAAACAAATTAAAAATTTAACCTCAGAACCAAATCAAAAACCACAAGTAAATCATCAAGTAAAAGCAAACCTGATTTAGCCTTGGTCTTCCTCTTGACCTTTTTGATGGAGTAGGTGATGTTGGATTAGAACATCTAGTCTTATTATGTCCTCCTTGCTTGCAGTTTGAGCACAATGGAATACGACCATGACGTGTTAGCTTGTTTGGATTGGAAGAAGACTCATGAGGAGCTTTTATGCGGGCATGACTATTTGGCCTGCCATCCTTCCACCTAGATGGTGGTGGTAGAACAGGATAACGACCTAAGCGTAAGCATTCTTTCATTCTCTGGACAGGTTGTATACCTCTCGTATACAATAGACGCCACCTTGAAGTTAGATAGAAGTGGGAGACATAATCATCAAGAGGCAACTTCAAGGCTGTGATGACATGCATAACGTGCATACAAGGAATCCCATTTAACTGCCAATAACCACAACCACAAGTCCTTGCATCCATATTAACGCTGTAGGAGTCATCATGGAACTCAATCTCATGCACATTTCCTGTAGTCATGTATCTTATGCACTCCTTAGCTTTTTTTCTATTAAGTTCAATCTCTTTGTCAGCTTTAGGAGTGTACTTTTTCTTCCACTTATGTGTCAAAATATTCCTCTTTGCATTCCTCACCATACACTTCCTCCTTACATCGTCTAGCATATCCAGAATAGGCTTTCTTCTTGACTCCCTTATATTTCTGTTGAATGACTCAGATAGATTATTGAGGTTGTCATTGCAGCAAGAACCAAGCTTGAAGAAAGCCCGAGACCAAGTATGTGGTAGAGTGGTCTGTAATGACTCAAATGCTCCTTGGTTGTATGCCCTTAAAGCCTCCATATTATTACCAAACTCTGCCATGGTGTAACTGCGTGCTATCTTCCAGAATAGTCTTTCTAGTTGTATGTCTTTATTAGTCTTCTTCCAATTGTCTAGAATGTGTCTAGCACATATTCTATGTTCAGCTTTAGGAAGCTCATCAGCAACTGCATTTAGCAGATCCTTCTGCTTATCTGAGATGATAGTTATTGAGTCTCCATCCTCAAGTCCTAAATCTCTTTTCAAAAGCTGCACAAACCACAACCAATTCGGGTTATTCTCCACCTCAACTATTGCCCAAGCTATGGGGAAGATTCTGTTATCTCCATCTCTATCAGTTGCAGCCAACATTTGACCCTTAACATCCCATTTCATAAAGGCAGCATCTAAACCGATTATTGGCCTACATGACTGTCCCCAAGAATCATTCAAAGCCTCAAAACACATATATAGACGGTAGAACCTCTGTTGGCTTCCAGGAACTGCCCCAGGAATAGTCTCAATCTCCATTGTTGAGCTTGGATTAGATGACAAAACCTCTTTCTGATAGTCCCATATGCTACCAAAATGATCTTCATGAGTCTTCTTCCTATTCTTAGCAACCAGCCTTTTAGCTATGCTACACTGACTTTCAGTCACAATCATATTGTACTCCCTTTTAATTTCATTGACCATTTCCATTGGTTTTATCTTCGGATTGACTCTCAACCTTTCCTCAAACAAATGTCCAATTGTGCCACTCTTTAGAAGCTTTGTGTAGCCGGATCTAACACAAATATGCTTATTGACGCATATCTTAATCATCAACTTGTTTTTACCCCTCTCAAAAGAACAGTAGACCCTCCATGGACACTCTTCTTCTTTAAACTTTGTACACTTTGCACCAAGTCTATCATGTGAAGATTTATACATCTTGATATCATACTGAGACTTCAGAGAATACCTGAGCATAGCATACTTAAACTCATCTGCATTGTTAAACATTTTTCCTAAACCTATGAGCTCATCAGGATGTACTACAGGAGTTGGTGCACCCTCTAAATCATCATCAGAGTTATATTATGGATCAAGGATGTTATCATCATTCCAAATATCATCCCCACTGTCATTACCACTTTCATCAGTACATTCACGAGCTTCTTCTCCAAAGTGTTCTTCTATATTATTGCATATTTCAACATTCATAATCTCTGCATCTTCTTCCTCCTCTCCCTCTATTTCGTCATTCAATTCGGCTTCACCCTCTCTGTATCTAGCCGTATCTTCTACAGTTACTTCACAATCATCTCCCTCAACACTTTCATTATCACTAGAGACATCATTATCTTCTCCATTCTCAAACCTTTCACCAACCACATCACTTGTTTCTACCTCTCTTTCTATAGTTCCAACCGTAGGTTCCACTACAGTAGCATCTTCCATCGTTACATCTTCAACAACACTTGAATTATGATCCATTCCCCTAGGAAAAATTTAACTAATTTAAAATCTCACAATACAGGTTACACAAAATATAGGTCACATTAAGAGATGATCACGAGCTATAACATTGAGAGAGTAAGTTCGGTTTTACCTCTGGTTTCGTCCCCTTCGAATTGTTAGCTTGCATCGTCTTCCGCCAACCGTAGCTCCTCGTTGGAAGAGACAAAGAGAACAAAATAAAATCTGAAATTTTCTCTTTATCTCAACAAGTTTACACTTACACAATATGTACAATTATATAGTTGTCAACGTAACCGTTGGTAACAGTTGTAACTTACCAAACAAGTTACATCTCTTACTCACACACCCCTTCGACTTAACATACATAATTACTAATGAAATTAATAATTATAAAACATAAACTCAATTATAAACTAACACTCCCCCTTAATTGAGTTTCCATCTAACACCAATCTTCATCTTTGATTTTTGGTGATTCTTCATTTGCACTAAAGAGCATGTGCTTTCCGACAGCATCATCTTCAAACTCAATTGTGCTTCTTTGTGTCATTACCTATGACACTCTCTTGAGAAATGCCAACTCTTCCATGGTTGACTTTCGAGAGGTTGTCTCTCCAACCGGCTTCTCTTTCCTTTTATTTTTCGCACTCATTTGCAGAACACATCCGTTCTTTACACCCTTAGGCGAATTGTGCCGAGTTCAACCCTTTTTGTTTCTTCCTCGAGCATCTTTTACCGAATTTGTCGAGTCACTTGGCAATTCTCCAACCAAGCCTTGACAATTCTCCAAGTGAAACTTAACGCATTCACACTTGAACCGTTCAGAGGTTTAACTCTTTCTCATTGAGTTTTACTCACCGAGTTAAACTTAACGCGTTCACACTTGAACCGTTCAGAGGTTTACTCTTTCTCATTGAGTGTTACTCACCGAGTTAAACTTAACGCATTCACACTTGAACCGTTCAGAGGTTTAACTCTTTCTCATTCAACTTGGTGTCTTCCATTGATCACCATCACGTCTCTGTGACGTCTTGCACGTGAATCTCTTCTCACGTCTTCTACGGTTATCTGTGTAACCGCCTTCTTTGCGTGAATCTCTTCTCCACGTCTTCTTCAAGCCTCTCGTGGGCTTTTCTCACGTCTCCTTGACGTCTCGCATGTGAATCTCTTCTCACGTCTTCTCTGGTTATCTGTGTGTTGGCTTCTTTACGTGAATTCTTCTCCACGTCTTCTTCTGCTTCCTTTTTCCTCTTAGGTAAGCATCATATTTCCTTGCTTGGTGTCTTCCTTATCACCAGCCTCGGTTTTCTCCATCTTGTTTAAGATGGCGAACTATTCGAATTCTCAACTTCATCGACTAATGGCTTCTTCGCATCCTTGTGCTTCACCAAAACGTTGTCGAATAAAGTTCTAGGATTCTCCGTCCACAACTCCATCTCCACAACCATTGTCTCCATCGCCTTTTGAGAAAATTTCTTATTTCCTTCATCGCTTTTGGAGCTTTCTTCTTGAAGGTATGGCTTGTGAATGGTTGTGAAGATTGATGGTGCTCTGTCTTGTCACCACCATCTAATTTTCTCCGGTTTCTAACCGTTGATTGTTGCCTCCATCTTTCTCGTAGCCTTTAATCTCTTAATTGATTTCCAAAATCAATTAACTTGTTTGCGGAGATCTTTGAAACTCGGACTCTATGCATCCCAAGCACTCTTTGATGTGATTGCCAATGCTATACGAAAACATATCTGAACCGTGACGACCGTTTGCAACCGTTGCATCACCATCAAATCCTTCGTTGATAACTCCGCCCATTTATCTTTCGATTTCAAGACTTTGAATGTTTCCTCCGTTTGTAACGGTTGGTTCGGAACTGCACCGTCACCAATTCTCTTGTATTTAAGATGGTCTTCATCTTAATACATCAAAAACCCACTCCATCAAACATGAGAATCACTCTCTGTTTTTGTTTGAATTTTTGACGAGACTTTGCTCGAACCGTTTTGCGGAATTATTGGCCTTTGGATCATTAATGCTCTGATACCATGTTGGAAGAGACAAAGAGAACAAAATAAAATCTGAAATTTTCTCTTTATCTCAACAAGTTTACACTTACACAATATGTACACTTATATAGTTGTCAATGTAACCGTTGGTAACAGTTGTAACTTACCAAACAAGTTACATCTCTTACACACACACCCCTTCGACTTAACATACATAATTACTAATGAAATTAATAATTATAAAACATAAACTCAATTATAAACTAACACTCCTTCAGCCGTCACTTGGACTGGAACTCTTCCTCCTCCCTGAACTCTTCCTCTTCCTTGTTTCCTCACTCCTCCTCATTTAGAGTCTTCTCCTACTTGATTCGTCACTCCTCGCTTAGAACTTTTTCCTCTATCTTTTTCACCACCTTTACGCATCACTCCTCCTCCTCGAGTCTTCGCCATTAAGATTCCACAAAGACCTTTTAAAATCGATTTCAAAGGGGTTTTGGTTGTATTAGGGTTTGTGACTTGCAATTTGGGGAGAACTGATGGAGACGATGAGAGTTGAGAGAGTTAGGGTTCGTGGGTTTTAGTTTGTGGAAAACTAAAGAGACTTTTTATGTTTATTAAACGACTACGTTTTAGTCTTTAACGATTGCCGTTTACTGTTAACGGTTGACTTTGAGTAAGCTTTAATTTAAAGAGTCAACTATGATTTGGGGAATAAAAATGCACAGAAAATACATGGGGAATAAAATTGCAAAATTGAAATACATGGGGAATAAAATGACACTTTTCCCAAGAAAAGTGTGGTGTGGTGTTGAAAATACCGAGATTCTCAATCTCTACTCGTCTGGAGTTGGGGAGAAGGCGACAACCGCAAGAGTTGGGAGTTTTTCTTGCTTTGCTCGTCATCGGTAAAAGCTTATAACGATGAAGATTGCGATTTCTACGTAAACGACCAAAATATTTTTGTTGGTGTTCAATGGAGTTAGCCGATGCCGATTTTTGTTGGCCAACTCCCAAAAAAAAAGAAAGAATGATTGAACATAGTTTTCAAACCAGATTGGAGATCGAAGATGGGATCACACAGATGCAAAAAGAGTTTCGAATCACATCTATGAATTGAGGAGAAGATGAATAAACCTAATGAGTGGAAGCAGAGAAGGTTTATAGAAGATAGAAGTGCAAGATAGAAACTTTTTTGTGGTTTGAGATCGCTGATTTGGAGGGGAAAAGAACGCTCATGAGCAATTGGAGAAGAAGGAGAAGAAAAAAACGTTTTGTAGAAGAAGAATCGATTTTGTTTATGAGAAATTGGAGTTGGTAATATTATTTGGAGATGAAACGATGGAAAAATCTTTAATGTGTGAAATAGGAATACGTTTCAGAATCAGAAGAGTTGGTTTTGATTGTACATGTGGCATTCTTTAGTGTGCTGACATGTCATTCAAAGGGAAAGAGCTTAAGCCCTTTCATATAGTAGATTAAGCAACCGTTACCACTTCATCATCTTTCTATGTCGTCCCTCTTCTCTTAGAACCTATGTGCCTCTTACTCTTCCTAGGGTTTTACGTTCCAATCTTCTCCTTTATATGGAACGATCTTCTCCTTCCTTTTCATTGATCATGAATCGATTTCTCTACAGGAATCGAATCGTATCATCTTCCCCTTTCACTCGCTCATTCCATGTCTTTTGCACATTGAATACAAAAAAAATATTCTCCGAGCGATTACGATTCTCCACCCATCCACCCTTTTCACTTTGTATCATTTAATCTTCGCATCATAGAACTTTTCCCTTGATTCATTGAGGCTGCGAACACTACAAGAAAACAGGGAGGATTCCGACGGCCAAAACCGTCAGGAAGCCGTCGGAAATGGCTCTTTTCCGACGGATTCCGACGGGAACAAGCCATCGTTTCTATCACGTCGGAAAAAAAATGCCGTCGGAAATTCGTCGAGCATTTGCGACGCAATTGCGACGGATTTATTTCAGAGTTCAAATGGAGATGGAATTCCGACGGGTTTCGGTTTTCCGGCGATAACAGACGGAATTCCGACGGTTTCGGTTTTCCGGCCATAACAGACGGAATTCCGACGGTTTCGGTTTTCCGGTGGGAACAGACGGAATTCCGACGGTTTAGTTTTTCCGGCGCGAACAGACGGGATTCCGACGGTTTCGGTTTTCCCGCGCTACCAGACGGAATTCCGACGGTTTCGGTTTTCCCGCGCTACCAGACGGAATTCCGACGGTTAACGTAATTTTTTTTTAAAATTTATAATTATTTAATTTAAAAATAAAATATATTAATATTTTTTATAAAAATGAAAAATAAAAACTAATAAAATTTAAATATAATAAAATTTAAAATTACAAACTAATAAAATTAAAATGTATTTTAAAGTTTTACAATCAAATTTAAAACTCTCCAAATCCTATTCCGGTCTAAGCGTACCGGTACCGAAGAAGTTCTGCATCATCTGTTCCATTGCTTTAAATCGTGCATCGGCGTCCTCCTTACCTCTCGCTCTCGCTGCCTCGGCCTCCTCCTTATCCTTCTTTCTCGCTTCCTCCATTTCCCTAAGCCGGTCGTGCAGCTCTCGGTTTTCCCCCTCCAACCTGCTAGCACCGCGATATCGAACCGTCGAAACAGACGAGCTACTATCCTCAGGGAGGCCGTAAACACGGCCTCTGGTCTTAGGAGTCACCTAAGAAATATATTTTTTAAAAATTTCATAACTTGTATTAAAAGTAATGTTTAAATTTCATTAAAATTGAGTCGGTTACTAACCTCGTAGGTGAACTCGTTGGTCTTCTCGACTGGAACTTCGGTTGGCGCCGGAGTTCCTTCCACGATCGGTTGCGATTGGAGGAACTCCACCTGCCGCCTCTCCACAGCTTCCACGATTTCACGAGCAATCGGGTCTTCAATTTCACCGGTCTTCTTGTTGGTGTGCGAATACTTGATCATATCGAGGTTGGAAGGATAGACACCGTTCTCCTGGAACTGTTACCATATACAATTTCGTTACGGAATTCAAAACTTTTATGAATTATTTAACTACTTACTATTTTGTGAGCAGCTGAAGCCTTGCTCGTTGCACCGAGGTTGTGGGTCGCTTTTCCCTTCCCCTTCCGGGTGCTGTTGCGGTTAGTCGAGTGTTTCTCGGAGTCCTCAACAGTTGCCGCTAATTCCCAATGTCGAAGTAGTCCAGTCCACATCTCAGCTGGTTTATATTTAAAAACCTTTGGCACCTTCCCCTCTTTATACCACGCGTCTTTCCACTCGTTGATCTTCCACGAGAACTTACTCGCCGCCCTTTTGTCGAATTCCTTTCGGACCTTGGATGTGAGGACTGGGTCCCACGTAAAATCTTGCTGCAAAAAAACACAACATTCCCGCATTAGTAATTAAATTGTGCGTCATATAGGAAATACAATTAAAACAAATAAAATAAAATCTTACCGCAAATTGTCGGAACCAAGTGTCCCGGTCCTCTGGAGGCATGTCGTTGTATGTGGGATACGGTTTAGTGAGCATGGAGTTCATCATTTCGTTGATAGAACCCGTAATATCGTTTCCCGAGAATTGGAACCTATTAAAATATTTATGTAAAATTATTAAATCCACTACATATTCAAATAAGACTAACCAAGTCGTGTTAGGTGGTGTGTCTGGATCTAGACGCATCAACCTATCACGTCCAGGTTGCGCCACAACCTGGTCGATGGTCAGCGAGGTGGGAGCTGAGTGGGCTGTAGCCGGGGGCTGAGACATGAATGGGGTCTCCAAGTGGGGACTATCCTCGGGGAACTGCGTCTCACTCGTAGTCCGACCTCCCCTACTGGAACTCCCACCTCGTCTAGAGTTATGAAAGTCCCCATATTCCCTACGATTTCCATAATTCTAAGATTTAGATATTTTGGGATTTATGGAATTTGGAATGTATAGGATTTTGTGATTTTGAGATTTTGGAATTTAGTTAATTGGAATTTTAGGATTATGGTTTTTAAAGATATTGGGGATTAGGGTTTTATGGAATTTATGGGTTTTATGTCATTTAAGTAATTAGGGCTTTTTTTGTATATTGTTTATTCAGAAACCGAAGTTTATGGATTTAGGTTTTGTTGGAAAATTGATATGTATAGTTTCAAACTTTTATTAAAACAATTTCCTAAACTAGTTTTAAAATTTTAAAGGTTTAAATTGTTTTATTAATGTTATTTAAAATTGTAAGGAATTTAATAGATTTTCTTAAAATTTTGTATATATATAGGATATATATAAATTTATTATTTTGCATATTAATGATAATTAATAGGAAAATTGTTAAAGATATACATTTTAAAATTTATAAAATTGAAATTTAGAGGATTTAAAGTTTAAAATTATAAAGATTTAAATTCTTTTATTAATGTTATAAAAATTTTAAATTATAAGGATTTAAAATGATTACCTTAAAATATTCTATATAGGATATTTAGAAAATTACAATTTTATATATTAATTATATATTAAATTATAAAAAATCCCTAAAAAACACATAACACAAATGAAAATCTAATTCTTAAAATTAAAAATATTTATAAATTTAGAATTGTTTAAAAATCTCTAAATTAGTAAACTCCTAAAATTATCAAACTTCAAAAATTTTGCAAATTAACTACAAACCTAATTTCATATATTTATAACATCCTCATAAACCCTAAAATGATTATTTACTTCATTTGTTAGTTCATAATTCGTTAAAAAATTATATTAACATTAATTTTAGAAATTTTTTTAAAGAATCTACAAATCCTAAAGAACAATTTCGGATCTATTAATTCTAATGAACAATTTCTTAATATTCTACAAACCTAATTTCTTTCCACTCTATTAATCATCACGAACAATTTCGGATCCTCAACAACAATCTTAAATCATGAAGGACAATTTTGGAGAAATTCTATTAATGTATGGAAAACTTACATAGTTTTTGATTTGGTGAAAGATGGAGATGATTCACGAAGGAGGAGAAGAATCGGCGTCCAATCGGCGTCCAAACGAGTAGCAACGGCGGAGAATCGGCGGAGGAACGGAGGAGATTTTAAGATTTTTTTTTTTTTACAGATCTGAGTTCGGGGAAGACGAAGACTGTTGATTTAAAAGGTGGTCCGAGGGAAATCAGACGGCAGTCCGACGGCATTAAAAATTCCCGACGGTAACTCCGACGGTTTTCCCGCTTTGACGAAGATTACGAAGTCTTTTGGCGGCTGGGGAAATTAGGGTTTCCGTCGGTTAACCGTCGGAATGTAAGACGGAATTCCGACGGAATTTCTTTTAAAATATTAACTTGTACATTTTTGTACATATTTTCCCATCAAAATAAATTGTTTCTCTCCAAAATTTTAATAGTTTGAGATTTCAGGAGTTATGGAAAATGGAATTTATAGGAATTTGAGATTTTAAAATTATGTGATTTATAAATTTTGGATTTAGGGATATATATAATGATAGTGGAAATTAATGGTTTTTGGAATGTAGAAATTAAATGAATTAACTTCTACGACATTTTGTCATGTAAGGACATATGGATTGAAGGGTCCCACGTAAGATTTTGGTAATAATAGAATTTATTCAATTTGGGATTCTGTGGTTTTTTAATTTATGCACTTTGTGAATGACGGATTTCCCGGTTTGACGATGCTCACAAAGTTGTTTGGTTTTTTTAAACATAGTATAAGGTTAAAACCACCTACTATTTTTCAAAATAGTGTTATTTTTGAAAGATTAATTATCAATTAATTTAAAAAACTCTTATAATTATTTTTTAAAAAACTCTTATAATCAACTCTAAAACCATATCATATACTTTAAAATCATAAAAATCCCCAAAACCGTCGGATTTCTGTCTTAGTTCTAAGACGGAATTCCGACGGTTTTGAGTTTTAATTTTTCTAAATTTGTCGATAAAATAAAAATTAATATGAACCCCCCAACCGTCGGAATTCCGTCTTAGAACTAAGACGGAATTCCGACGGTTTTGGGTTTTCAATTTAATTAAATTTGTCGATACAATTAAAAATAACAAAAACCCCCAAACCGTCGGAATTCCGTCTTACAATTAAGACGGGATTCCGACGACATTCTTTTTTAATGCTTTTTAATTTTATCGACAAATTTAAATTTGATTATAAAGTTTTTAAAAATATAAAATTTTTTGATTAAAAAGTATATGATATGGTTTTAAAGTTGATTAGAAGGTTTTTAAAAATAAATTTAAGCGTGAATGTTAATTTGACCCTCGCAACCAAGAAAAATATATTAGTGCGGCTTCGAAACGTATTACACATATATAACACCACTATGAATGAAGGCAGAGGCGGGATGCTTATATAAAACTTAATTATTTCCGTAGGAAGTCCATCGGAATTTCGTGAAAATATCCGACATATCACCCCACCAATCTCATCGGGCACTGCGACCGGTTCTTTAACCACTAAAACTTTGCCGACATCTGATTCCGTCTGAATGCCGTCGGAAATCTGTCATTAATTACGACAGATTTAGTGCGTCGGAAATCCGTCCATACCCACTGACCAATCATACTTTGCCGACATCGTCCTGTTTGAATTCCGTAGGTATTCCCTCGGATGTCAAAACATCCGACATATCACCCCACCAATCCCATCGGCCACTGCATACGCTTTATTAACCAATGAAACTCTGCCGACATCGGATTCCGTCTGAATGCCGTCGGGAATCCGTCCATACCCACTGACCAATCATACTTTGGCCGACATCGTGCTGTCTGAAGTCTGTCGGTATTCCGGCGGAAATGGCTAATGTATACCGACGGAATATCGACGGTTTAGACATATAACGTCTTCTATAAATACTCCCTATGGAGTGTTTTATGTTCTACACCTTCAAATTACAAAATAATGTCTTCCACCTCTCCTAATGAAGACTCAAACACAAAAGGCGTGGCTAATTTTTTCCATGTTCCAAAATACTCGTGGGAAACCGAATCTCAATGCGACGAATTCACACAGCAGATTCCCACTTACTCGTGGGAATTTGATACGTGCTCCCCAATCGATTTTGAAGATTCCACATCAACAGTAGTGCCTGACAGCCACTGCTTGGCAAACATCCAGAACATTTACGATAGACAGCCACAATGTCTTGATCATGAGCGGGTTACCGAAGCCGAACAACCATGTGACTTGGTGGAAAAGTCAGATACCTACGGTGCAAGTACTTCAAACGTATGTAAGGATCAGTTGTATGATTATGAATTCGCTCAAAGCCCTGAAAAGCCAAACTTAAATTTAGATGTTGATGCAATCAAAAGTGAATTGTGCGACGGATTTATAGAATCTCCAACAACGGATCATTACTATGAGTTCCAATTCGCCCAAAGCCCAGAAAAGCCGAACATAAATCTAGATGTTGATGCAATAAAAAGCGAATTGTGCGACGGATTTGTAGATTCTCCAAGAAAGAAAAAAAAGGGAAAGAACATCATTAAATGGTTTTAACAAATGGTAAGTTCGGAGTGGAAACAAACATATGATAGTCCTTTGGGGAGGTTATTGTGGAATTGTACCATAACTGGTGGGTGTTAAAAATTTGCAATTCCATACTGTACTTGTTTAAGAATGTGTTTAAATTTTATGTTTCATTAAATGTAATGTTTTATTGGAGTTGCAATACTCAGATTCTCATCCACAATCGGTTTTTTTAATGAAATGAAAAATTTTAAAAGGAACACACAAATGTGAGAGAACAACATGGATAATCAAGCATTTTTTGACAACTAATATTTATTCTAAATCTCCGGTGGAACCATCACTAGGGATGAAGTCTGAATCGTCGTCAAATTCTCCACGTGTTTCCTCTTCGTCCGAATGCACTAGATCATCCCCGACATATGTGACATCAACGACAAGGTCAATGTTATTCATCTCCTCAGCAGGTGACATTTGTACACTTCTCGATGGTTGTAGAGCATCTTGTTCTGAAACGCCATAGATTTTGCCTTTGGGGTTTATTGGAGTTACTGTGACCCACGGATCTGTACGGTAGGCAACTCGAGGATATGGAATGTAGCAAACCTATTAATAATTAGTGGATATTGTTATTATACATGAACAAGAAATCTTAAGTATGAGTAAGTAGGTAAACATATTAGTGTATATATTGATACCTGGTCTGCTTGAGACGCAAGGATAAATGGATCATAATACTGCAATCTCCGGCTTGAATTTATCAAAATAACATCAAGCTGGTCAACTCGAACCCCTCGACCATTGGATGGATCATACCAATCGCACATAAACACAATGCACCTCAAGTTCACCATTCCTGGATAGCGGATTTCCAAGATTTCTTTTAAAATCCCATAGTACATGGTATCACCGGATTGCGCCGAAATACCATAGTCCGAAGTTGACCTTGGACGTTCTTCCTCATGGATCCTGAACGAATATCCCCTAGTGCAAAACTTGGGATATGAAATCGTCGTGCTGCGTAAACCATAAGCAACCTCCACTAACCATGTCGGGACTGATTTACCACTTGCTCTACTTTCGGAAACCTAAAAATGATATACGTAAGATTTAATAAGTAACATATGAACGTGCAAACATATATGGAAAATTAAGCGTCATTAATTATATTAACTTACATAACATTTCAACCAATCCGGAAATTCTTCATCTTTCAATACAGCAAGTTCGGCATCTGTCTTACCATAATGGTAATCACGTGCGAGAGACATGCATATCCTGTAATATAACAGTCGTTAGTTGATGAATATTCCAGACATTTAATTAGTTTAATAACTTATATACCTTTTGTACTCCAACATTTCGTCACAGTTTCTGAGGATATACGTATGCAGATGTGTTACCTCCTGTGCTGATAGTATGCGTTTCTGTCGTTTTCCACTTGGTCGACCAACTTGGGCAAACAACTCAGGAACAACCACGTCATAGACTGCTTTCTCACCTCTATCATCATGTCGGGCAGGGCGTCTCGCCTTAGTACTAACTTCCCGTGGAAAATTATATTCGGCAAATTGTGAGACTTCCTCGTTTAGGCTTTGTGCGACAATAGATCCCTCAACCTTGCTCAAATTTTTAACCTTTTTCTTGAGGTGGAACATGTAACGCTCGAACGGATACATTCATCGGTATTGAACAAGGCCTCCTAAGGCTGCTTCTCGTGGGAGGTGAATTGGAAGATGTTCCATAACGTCAAAAAAAGACGGTGGAAATATCTTCTCAAGATTACAAAGGAGTACTGGGATATTGGCCTCCAAGTTACGTATCCCGTGGACGGTAAGCGTTCGTGAACATAAATCTCGAAAGAATGCACCAACTCCTATAAAAGAAAATTAAACAAGTTAGTACATATTAGTAATATAATGATAGTCATAGACTAATGGAAGTAAGAAATATACCTCCAATTGCTTGGTGGATAGGTTCTGGAAGAAGATATGCAAATACAAATGGAAGAAGACGCTGCATCACGACATGACAATCATGACTCTTCATTCCTATAAACTTCCCTTCCGTCGAATCCACGCAATTACCTAGGTTAGATGCATAGCCGTCTGGAAATTTTACAAAATTTTGGAACCATTCAAAAAATACTTCTTTCTTCCTACCGTCTAACCGGTACGCAGGCATCGGCAATCTACCGTTCGAAACATGAAGAGATGGCCTCGTACAAATCGATGGCAAGTCAAATCTAGACTTCCAATTGTCTTTGGTCTTTCCTGGGACGTTTAATACGGTGTTCATGATGTTGTCAAAGAAATTCTTTTCCACATGCATGACATCTACATTATGCCGCAGTAGATGGTCTTTCCAGTAAGGCAAATCCCAAAATATACTCTTCTTGTGCCAATTGTGATATTGCCCACAACCGTCGACGGGGTAATGGCCATTACCCCCACATTCAGGAGTTCGCTCTGCACCAAAATCTCGTAACTGTTCCAATATGCTGCGACCATCTATCTCAGGAGGTGGACCATGTAACACTTGTTCATTCTTCCTGAAATGTCTTTTAGACCGACGATATGGATGATTTGGCGGTAAAAAACACCTATGGCAATCAAACCATGAAGTCTTCCTGCCGTGCTGTAATTGGAAAGCTGAAGTATTGTCTTGGCAGTAAGGACACGCCAATCTTCCATGCGTTGTCCATCCAGATAACATACCGTATGCCAGAAAATCGCTTATGGTCCACATAAGAACCGCACGCATGTTGAAATTCTGCTTCACTGAAACATCATAAGCCATAACACCATGCTCCCACAACATCTGCAACTCACAGATCAATGGTTGGAGGAATATATCAAGCGACCGTCTTGGATGATCTGGGCCGGGAACTAGAATTGAGAGAAACAGAAACTCTCGCCGCATGCACATAGATGGAGGCAAATTGTAAGGGGTCACTATGACCGGCCACAATGAATATTTCCGTCCATGCTTGCCAAACGGGTTGAAACCATCGGTGGATAAGCCTAAGTATACATTCCGTGGTTCATATGCAAAATTTGGATATACGGATTGAAAGTGTTTCCACGCTTCCGCGTCAGAAGGATGCGTGATATCTCTATCTTGACTATGCTTTGCATGCCATCTCATAGTCGTAGCTGTGCGTTCAGATTCGTACAGCCTCTTCAACCTCTCCGTTAAGGGTAAATACCACATCCGTTTGAATGGAATCTTCACCCTGCCACTTGTGTCCTGGAATCGTGGCTTGCGGCAAAATTTACATTTATTTCGGTTCTCGTCTTCTCTCCAGTATATCATACAGTTGTCGATGCACACATCTATAACCTGGTAGGGCAAACCACGACCGGCAACAAGTTTTTGTATCTCGTAGTATGATCCAGGCAAAATATCTTTCACGAACTCGGCGACTGCATCAACACATTCTTTGGACAAATTGTAATCAGTCTTTATGTTCATCATCCTAGTAGCAGACGATAACGGTGAATGGCCATCCCTACAACTGCTGTATAGTGGTTGCTTTGATGCGTCTAACAAATCGATAAACCTTCGAGATTCTAAATTAGGCTCTTCACCCCTATCACCCTCATACCCACCCGACTGCAAATTCTCTCTAAACGCATCATTAACCATCGCAACCGTACGTACCCCAACATCTACTTCCGGTGTAGGTTCCCCTACGCTACCAGGAAAATAAGGTTCATTGCTACTAGTACTACCATATTCATAATTCCTTTCTCCATGTAAAAACCAAACCTTATATCCCAGCCTAAAACCATATCTATATAAGTGATTCCAAACATTATGAACGGCAACACTAATTCTATTACAGCAATTAGAACAATGACATTTGATATTCTGACCTTTTTTGGCTGCTTCTAGATTACTGGGTAAATTCATGAACTCGCATATTCCTTGAGCGTATTCGTTCCTTAATAAGTCTGAGCCCACATCCGTCATTGGCTCGTCCATCCATGCCCGAAAATATGAACTCATCTTTGGAATTTCGTTTGTTTAAAGAAATTATGATACGATGGAATGACGAATTCGGCTACCTTATATAAAACATATTCCCGTCGGAATTCCGTCGGATATCCGTCAATACCCCCGACATCACACCCCACAATTTCCCATCGGCCACCGGAGACGATTTGGCAACCACACAATCTTTGCCGACATCGAATACCGTAGGAATTCCGTCAATAATTCCGACGGCATATGGCCGTCGGGAAATAGTTCTTACACGGCGACCACTGAAAACTTTGCCGACATCGAAAAATCCGATTTCCGTCGGTAATCCGCCGGAATACCGTCGGAATTTAACGACGGCGTATAACCGTCGGTATTCCGTCGGGTTTTACCGACGGTATTCTTACGGAATACGGACGGAGTGGGTTGCCGTCGGAATGCCCTCGGACAAATATGACGGATTGCCGACGGGATCGTTTTGGTCGGCCAACCGTCGGAAAACCGTCGGTTTTATCCGACGGTTTTCCGACGGAAAATAATGTTCCGTCGGAAAACACGCTGTTTTCTTGTAGTGGAAAGAGTAATTCGTCCACTGTTTCAAGTATGTGCGTTTATCGTTAACCCATCCGTGGTAGCGGAGATGATCAAATTTTACTCGACTATAATGCAATTGCTGGTTCAGTTCATTGATCTTAGATGTAAATAATTTTTTGATTCATGTTATATTTCATATTAAACACATGTTCTGTACTTTTGCAGGTATTTTTTTAACTCCTCCCTTTCCATTGTAAATAAATAAAGAAAGAAAAGGAAGAGACCAACTAACAAAACAAAAGTGATTGGCTCTAGGAAAACTCTCCAAAGATTTATGTAAGTTTTTGTTCCATTAGGTGTAGGACCTTTTAGTCCTAATATGGTTTCCTTAACTAAAAATTTTCTGTTAACTACAAAATGAGCGTAGTTAACAGGATTGAAACTTAGGAAATATAGTTTTTGGTTTTGCTTATATATTCCCTTCTATAAAACACACTGGTGGGCTGTGAAAACTTGGACTAACAAAAACCTTTTGCCTACAATTTCGTACTAATTTTCTTTCATGTCTCGGTTCTCTTGTTATTAAAAATCATAATTTCTATTTTCGTTACACTCTTTTCCAGGCTCTCTTCAAAAATTGACTAAGAAGTGTCATCCTAAGAGTAAATGGAGGCCTAAAAAGTAGCGTTGATGTTCTTATGGTTCATTTTGGAAGGTCCTCCTGGAAGCAACCATGGTGCAACATACACTCAAACTTTTTTAGAGGAAAAGATTGAGAGAGATTTTACCTCAGAAACTCACTCGCTGAAGCAGTAGTGGAAGGCTGGTGCTTTCATAGTGAATGAACTACTTTAAGACAGTTCAAAATCTCCACATGAGATTTTCTGAATATTGTGGATATGAGAATATCATATTCAGTGGTGGCGAACAAAGTATAATTTATAAGTCGCGTCTTCGATTTGGTAAGCTTTGTTGTTTTCTTTTTGGGTAGTGGCTTGGTATTATAATGTTGACTAATTAAGAAATGCAATGAAACAGTGCTCTAAAACCTTTGGGGAGCTATGTGTTACGGTACAAGGCATTAGCTAGCGAAGACAACAAGGAAACCAAATGATGATCCAATGCTTAAATTATCATCAAACATTTTTTCATGAGAGATTATAAGATCTTTTAACTACAACTCATTCAGTTCGGTCATGCCTTTGTGTTGGTGCAAGGTTAGGGATGGAGAAGTGGAAGAACAAAACCTTGAAAACGATGTCTTTATGATGTTCCTTTGTAACATAAAGCTTAACCCTTCAGCTTCTATATTTTACATTTGGTCTGTAGATGAACTCAGTGATGGCAAAGAAGAAATTAAGAGACATTCTCCCAAAAAGCGACAACAAACTACAGAGAAAAAGTGAGTTTCTGAAGTATGTATAACATGAGAGGTCATACAAACAAAGTGAGTTTCTGGCATTTGTTCTACCATGGTAGGATGTAAAGATTTATCGATTGATGGCAAAGATGATAGCTTGCAAATCTGATATGAACACAAGGTTCGCTCTACTTCTTCTTACACTTTGATTTTAAGCCCTTGCGATTTCTTCATTCTTGCTGCCTACTTTGTCTAATCTTCGTCTTTGGTTTCGATTTGAATTGGTAGCGATATCTCTATTAAAATTCAAATTAGGTTAGCAACTTCCAACCAAAATTAAGTTGATTTTCAAGACATGTTTGAGTTCTCATATGTATTGATATGAAGCTCATACTTTAGACAATTCTAACAAGAACAAAGAGGATGATAATCAAGGCTGCTCTTAAATTCAACCTAAGGCATCAAGAGTATTGAAACTTTGAGATACAAAAAAGAAGATGTTTTCCCGTAGAGCTTCCGTCACATCTCTTTTGAAAAAAGGTATGTTCTTTCTGTTGGATAAGATCCAAGGAAAAACCCAATAAGAAATATCCTTAAAGGAATTAGGAATCTCAATAGGAAAAAGGAAATAGGTTAGAAAAAGGAAATTCTAGTCCTATATAAGAAGTCATCAAGTTGTGATGTCTCTTAAGGAAGAACAATAGAGCTTGTTTAGGTTTTGAGAAGGAAGATTTTCCTAAGCATTAATAAAGAGAAGGATTTCTTTATAAGCTAAGTTTGTTCTTGCTCACTTTATTTGGTATCAGAGCGTTACGATCTTGAGACAACACGAAGATCATACGCATGGAGGAACGTATCGGAGCCACAGGTGATTCGAAAACAAAGGGAAGAGATTCGGTCCCCTCTTCGGTTCAATATCCAATGCTTACCTCGACAAATTACACCGTTTGGTCGATGAGGATGAAGGTGCTGCTCCGGGTTCATGATGTATGGGAGACAATCGAATCCGGTTCTAAAGAGGCGAAGAAAAACGACATAGCTACTGCCTTGTTGTTTCAATCCATTCCCGAAACCCTTATCTTGCAAGTTGGTGATCACGATTCAGCAAAAGGAATATGGGATGCAATAAAGATGAGAAATCTCGGTGCAGAGAGAGTAAAGGAGGCTAGACTTCAAACTTTAATAGGCGAGTTTGAACGGTTGAAGATGAAGGATGGAGATTCAATTGATAGCTTCTCGGGCAAGTTATCAGAACTAGCTTCAAAGTCTACATCCCTAGGACAACCACTTGAAGAGACAAAGTTGGTAAAGAAGTTTCTTCATAGTCTGCCCCGAAGCAAGTATATCCAAATCGTTGCATCACTTGAGCAAGTACTAGATCTAAATCAGACGAGTTTTGAAGACATAGTGGGTCGCATCAAAGCGTATGAAGAACGTATACTGGAAGAGGATACACATGAAGCCCATGGAAGTCTCTTGTTCTCAAAGGAAGAAGGGAACAATCAAAGGAGGTTTGATAACACAAAAGGACATGGAAGGGGCAGAGGACGTGGTCGTGGTTACAAAGGAAGAGGACGAGGCAGGTTCAATTCGCAAAGCAGAGAGAGGAAGGATAGATCTCAGCTTGTCTATTTTCGTTGTGAGAAACCAGGACACTTTGCCTCCTCTTGCCCCATAAAGGTTCAGGAACTCAACAAAACCGAAACAGAAGAAGCTGATATTGCATTATATATGCATGAGGTTGTGTTTTTGAACGAAGAAAAAGTAATTCCTAACAAGTATGAGACATCCAGAAAGGAAGATGGAGTATGGTACTTAGATAACGGAGCAAGTAACCATATGACTGGAGAGAGGAGTTACTTTTCGGAGTTGAATGAGAGAATCAAAGGAAAGGTTCGGTTTGGTGATGGATCGTGTATTAACATCGGAGGAAAGGGATCGATTCTTTTTCAAGGGAAAACCGGTGAGCAAAGAGTGGTTCAAGATATCTACTTCATTCCAGAGCTAAGGAGCAATATTCTCAGCCTTGGACAAGCAACGGAGTGCGGCTGCGATATTAGAATGAAGTCCGACTATCTAACTCTAAGAGACCCATATGGTCAACTCTTAGCCAAGGTAACACGATCTCCAAATCGTTTATATAAGATTAAACTCGAAATTGGGAAACCGGTGTGTTTAATGTCAAGGATTTCTCCCAGATTTCCTGTAAACTGACAACAAATTTTGTTCCAACAATTACAGGAAAAAGAGCCCAGAGGTTTAGTCAGCTATTGTCCTCTTTTCTTTTTTCTTCTCGATGAGAGGCTTCCCAAAAAAGCACTGGTTTTTCAACCTCCATGGTCTTGGACAATCTTTTTCTATTACTGACGCCTGAAGCCAGCTTAAACCTAGAAAGCTGGTTTTATGCAAGTCATCTCCAGGCTTTCAAACGCATCCATCCAAGCAATTGGTATAGATGAGGAAGAAACATGGAGATGGCATGCAAGACTTGGACACATCAGTTTCAGAACAATGAAGAATATGTCGCTACAAGAGATGGTTCGCGGCATACCATCTATAGAGTACGAAAAGGAGATAAGTGAGTCATGTCTTGTTGGGAAGCAAACTCGTCAAGCTTTCCCTCAAGCAACGCAATTCAGAGCTTCTCGGGAGTTAGAATTGCTACACGTAGATCTTTGTGGACCCATAACTCCGGCTACTCCTTCAAGAAACAGATACATCTTTGTTATCATCGATGACCACACAAGGTATATGTGGACAATCTTGTTAAGAGAAAAAGTAGAAGCATTCGAGAAGTTTAGAACCTTCAAGGAACTAGTCGAAAAGGATCTCGACAAGAGGATTATGACCCTTCGAACGGATAGAGGTGGGGAGTTCACCTCGAAGGAATTTCAGGAGTATTGTCAGAAACACGGCATTAGACGACATCTAACTGCACCATATACTCCACAACAGAACGGTGTAGTAGAGCGAAGGAATCGAACTCTAATGGAGATGACTCGAAGTATTCTCAAGGCGATGAGAGTACCAAACTTCTTATGGGGAGAAGCAATACGCCATTCCACTTATCTTCTCAATCGTGTTGCTACAAGAGCTCTTCAGAATCAGACCCCATACGAAAGTTTGAGAAACAAGAAACCGAACGTCGATCACCTCAGAATTTTTGGTTGTCTTGCCTATGCCAAAATACAAAGCGATCATCTGAAGAAGCTAGATGACCGTTCACAAGCTCTTGTTCACCTTGGAATTGAACCAGGATCCAAGGCTTACCGACTCTACAATCCA
Source organism: Draba incana (assembly GCA_963576765.1). Classification (NCBI taxonomy): domain Eukaryota; kingdom Viridiplantae; phylum Streptophyta; class Magnoliopsida; order Brassicales; family Brassicaceae; genus Draba; species Draba incana. Next base: position 6,169,532 of record OY755212.1, on the reverse strand, counting down.
ACAACGAGGAAGATCATTGTGAGTAGAGATGTGGTCTTCAATGAGAAACAAGGTTGGAATTGGAAGGGAGCACAAGGAGATTGCAGAGAACCAGGCATGTTTCAGTTAACATGGGGTGAGGAGATTGATATTGACCAAGGGCCATTCAATGTTAAAGAATCGGGACTAAGCCCGACCGGTCAAGGAGGAGGTCGGGTCGAGCTCTCAGCTTCAGACAGAGAAGAAACGGTACAATCAGGATCGACCAGTCAAGGAGGAGGTCGGGTCGAGCTCTCAGCATCAGACAGAGCAGAAACAGTACAATCAGGATTGACCAGTCAAGGAGGAGGTCGGGTCAAGCTCTCAGCATCAGACAGAGCAGAAACGGTACAATCAGGATCGACCAGTCAAGGAGGAGGTCGGGTCGAGCTCTCAGCATCAGACAGAGCAGAAACGGTACAATCAGGATCGACCAGTCAAGGAGAAGTTTCGGTCGATCCCCATGCCGCATGTGAGACTCAAGATGATCTTCCAGATGGACCTCGAAGATCGAATCGACAATCAACTCGGCCAAAATACCTGGAAGATTACGTGCTCCTAGCGAATGTAGAATGTGAGATGCTACTCCTTTCACTCAATGATGAGCCTTTCAATTATCAAGAAGCAAAAGACACGCTAGTATGGACGAATGCGTGTTCAGAGGAGATAGACTCAATCAACAAGAAAGGGACTTGGCGTTTAGTAGACAAACCGGCTGGAGTTAAGGTTATTGGTCTCAAGTGAGTCTTTAAGATCAAAAGGAATGCAAGTGGAACTATAAACAAGCACAAAGCTAGACTCGTTGCAAAAGGATATGTGCAGCAAGCAGGGATTGATTTCGAGGAAGTTTTTGCTCCAGTTGCAAGAATTGAGACCGTTAGACTTTTGAGTGGTTTGGCTGCTTCACATGGATGGGAGATTCATCATCTAGACGTCAAAACCGCCTTCTTGCATGGAGAATTGAATGAAGAAGTGTATGTGTCTCAACCCGAGGGATTTGAAAAGAAGGGAGAAGAGCACAAGGTTTTCAAACTCTCTAAGGCTTTATACGGTTTGAGACAAGCCCCTAGAGCTTGGAACACAAAACTGGATCAGATTTTGAAAGGTTTAAGGTTCAAGAAGTGTACAAAGGAGAGTTCTGTTTATCGAAGAGAAGAAAAAGGACAGCTTCTTGTTGTTGTCGTTTATGTGGATGACCTGTTTGTAACGGGAAACTCAATTCAAGTCATCAAGGATTTCAAAACGGACATGTCTACGAACTTTGAAATGTCTGATCTCGGTAAGCTCACGTATTATCTTGGCATTGAGGTGAAACAAAGTAAGGAAGGAGTTGAGATAAAGCAGGAAGCTTATGCACGAAGGATTCTGAAGGAAGCAGAGATGGATACATGTAATCCGACATGTATACCAATGGATTTTGGCTTGAAGATGTCTAAAGCCGAACATGAAGATGAGATAGATGCAACCTTGTATAGAAGGAGGATTGGATGTTTGAGATATCTTTTGCACACGAGACCGGACTTGGCTTTTTCGGTTGGAATCTTGAGTAGATACATGCAGTCTCCGCGAGAATCACATGGAAACGCGTTGAAACAGGTTCTAAGATATCTTCAAGGAACATTGAGCTACGGTTTGATATTCAAGCATGGAGTATCGAAGAAGATCATTGGTTACAGTGACAGCAGTCACAATGTGGATGAAGATGATGGAAGAAGCACCACGGGTCATGTTTTCTACTATGGAGAAACACCAATAACATGGTGCTCGCAGAAGCAAGAAACGGTAGCTCTTTCTTCATGTGAGGCCGAGTTCATGGCTGCAACGGAAGCGGCAAAACAAGCAATTTGGTTACAAGACTTGTTAAGTGAGATCACGGGAAAGAATGGAGAAAGGATAGTCATTCGAATCGACAACAAGTCAGCCATTGCTTTGACGAAGAATCCGGTGTTTCATCGACGCAGCAAACACATTCATAAAAGGTATCATTTTATACGTGAATGTGTTGAAGGAGAGAAAATCGAAGTGGAACATGTTCCTGGAGAAGAACAATGCGCAGACATTTTGACAAAGGCCCTAGCAAGGATCAAGTTTCAGAAGATGAGAGATCTAATTGGAGTACAAGATCTCAAGAAGACAAGCTTGAAGCTTAAGGGGGTGAATGTTGGATAAGCTCCAAGGAAAAACCCAATAAGAAGATATCCTTAAAGGAATTAGGAATATCAATAGGAAAAAGGAAATAGGTTAGAAAAAGGAAATTCTAGTCCTATATAAGAAGTCATCAAGTTGTGATGTCTCTTAAGGAAGAACAATAGAGCTTGTTTAGGTTTTGAGAAGGAAGATTTTCCTAAGCATTAATAAAGAGAAGGATTTCTTTATAAGCTAAGTTTGTTCTTGCTCACTTTACTTTCTTTGCCAAACATTTTCTCTTATTCATGTTAACCTAAACGGAGATGAAAATTCCAGTCAAATTTGTTTGTATAGTCTTCTAGAATTCTAGGATCGTAAATATGTATCTCTTCGCTGTTTTAAAATGAATTTCTAATATATGTCTCCCATTTTTGTATATATAGAGTTGAAAGAGAAGATATGTACAAATATATATATTCTTCTACACAGATTGCATATGGTGTTAGGAGGAAATGATTTAATCAAAGGGAGATGGTGGATTTGGTGAGAGGATGATGCAAAGTGAAAACTGTAAGAAATCATAGTCACACATGAATATCACGTTATATCTCTGAATTCCAGTATATGAATGTTAACACATGCAAACTCACGTTATTTTTGTTTAGCATCAAAAAAAACTCACGTTATCTTTTTTTTGGTTTATTTGGTAAAACTCTACCATTTGTATAACTGTTGTACAATTGATGGAGATGGTATGTATATTTAACATGTTTCTCGACCTGTCTTTGATGTCCACAGTGTCAGATTGAGATATCCTGAGCACATTCGTTGTGGAAAAAAAAAAGTGAGTTCCAAGTGCGGTGGAGCTAGAAGATAGTATGATGGATGTATTGGAAAAAAAAAAAACTGTTGGAGGTAGCTAAATTTTTCTTATTGGAAATGCATGAGAAGTTTGAAAACAAAATATAAAACTTATTTTGCCGGTTACCAAATCGAGCCACATAGAATTTTCATATGCTTGAGTTACTCATCGTATGTTTGACATTATTTCAGTTCATATTTCATATCCTAAATTTTGACAAGACAATATATCAATAGTTTTATATCAATTTTAATAATAAAATCACATTTGGAGATATATTTTAGTTAAAAACTGCATTTGAAATATCAATTTGAAAATTTAAAATTCTTTTTCCCAAAACTTTAAAATATATATAATAAAAATAGTATCATATCTTTGAACAATAACCTGCGCATGTCATGGGAACAATAACCTCCGCATTGCATGGAAATGAATGTTACAAAGAAAAACTTTGTGAAGAGGATTAAATATATGAACATATAAATATATTTTGAGGTTTGATTGGTCAAAACGAGAGAAAATAGGAGAATAATGGGCTTTTTAGTCAAATCCTTCATTTTATTAAAATAAGTTTCGACTATCGGGTGTCCAATATGAAAGTGTCTCATATACATATGAAAATTTAACAAACCTCACATAGGCGGATCAGGCCAAACAATCAGCTCTTTTATTTAGAGAACGTGGAGTTAATGATAATGGAAAGCCAAATACGAGCTTACCAAACGTATAAGTTAACAACTAAGAAATTTAAAATATAGAATCTTTTTTTACAATTCATCACAAACTCCGCGCACGCAGCGCGGAGAAGCCCCTAGTAATATAATAAAATGAGCCAATGGTTATAATTGGAAATATAGCATAAATCGCTTACAGTATTGACAACAGTACAAGTTGATGGTATTAATGTCTAGTAAATTTATAAAGAAAGAGTATTTTTTTACATAAACCTACGAAAATCTTGTTCCAGGTGATTGCAAAATTGTTGGGTTTTTTTTTTCATTTTGGTTTTGATGCATGTAGTTTGTGTCATGTGAAGTTTCGTTTTGATGCTTGTAGTTTGCTGGTTTTTTGTTTGCTTTTGTGCTTAGTGTGTCTATTTTGTTATGTAGTTTTGTATATATTTTGTATGTAATTTTGTGCAATGTGAAATTTATGATTTGAGTATTGAGTTTGGTGCTTTTAGGTTTCGTTTTACCGTTTTCTTGTCGTGTATTTGTGTGTAAAATGCATTTGACATGAGACGAGAGTAAGAGAGACTTCCCATACGACTTCTAATTCGCCTCTGCAACTTTTGTAGTCCAAAGACTTCTGCGTGTGCATGAGGCAAAGGAGATAAGAACAAGCAAAGAGAGAGAGAGTAAAGAAATATGATGCACAACAACGTACCTTACACATGAAGTATTGAGAAACTATTTGGCTCTTTCGTGTGCACAAAGATTCCCCAAGACTAAGATTCAATACTTCAAAATCTCTGATCCATTTGCATCTTTAAGGTCTGAAATGGAGATTTTAAAAATAAAAATAAAAAGAGTATTGTTTAGAGAATCTTATGGACACTAACAGTAGAGACAAAGTTTCTATTAGATATATTTATCAAAGTTAGCCACGAAATATAACTTTAATAATTTTTCCGTAGCAATCCGTTCTAAAATAGGATCTTTTGTTTTACACGCTTGAACCTATCGGTTGGTAGCAATATCTTAGCTTTTCTAGAAGTTTAAGATTTTCACTCTGAAAACTAACAGTGTGAAGGAGAGCATATGGTTATGTATCTTACCCAAAGTGTTGTTAGAGCTAGCGATCACGGCCATCAGGCAGAACTCCATGGCCAAGAAAAAATAATCATTTTCCAAGAAACCTAATCATAGTGGGAACAAAAAGCGTTTAGAACTGATGTCATTTAGTTAGAATATGTTAGAGTCCATATAGCTTAATATATAACATTCGATCCACAATATATTTATCTTGATATAGCGCACGTCCAGGGGGAAAAAGGCCATAAAAGGGGTTAGGGGTCATTCCTGTTATATAAACTCAAAAATTATTAAGTCTGCCACATACTAGAGAACATAGTTGTCCTAAGAATTTACAGTGTAATATTTCACAGAAAAAACGTTTAAACTTGGTGAAAGATACTCACGCGTGGGTAATCCCTAGTTAATTGATGTTTTAGAGATTATTTTTTGTATCAAATTAGTTGATGCTTTCATTTATAATTATGCAGTATTTTATTCGATTGGTTGAGTTGATGTTATTTAAATAATAAATTATTGTCTAATATTAAAAGTTCACAAAAATTACTTATTTATTGAGTTTCTTAATTGTTGTGACATTACCTTAAACATCAACTATTGAACTATTGAGATACAGTGGGAGTAGGAGTATCATATCATACACTAAGAAAAATTAAAATTAGTAATCATTAGGGTGAAAGGTAAGGCAAGAAACACCAGCAAAAGGAGAGAAATATCGAAATTCCAAATCCACTAAGCAAAATTCAAAAAATTTAAACAATTTATAAGCTTATAAAACTCACATACGTGAAAAAAATAAACAAAAATACAAAATTCGTCAGCTCTCCTCAGTGTCTTCTCTTCCTCCCTCCCTCTCTCCATCTTCCAATTTCTTCATCATCACATTGTACCATAGTACTTGCCTCCTGGGAACGCTGAGTAGTTTATCAGAGGTCCGTAGGACCCTGAGTAGCTCATGCTCATCGGAGGCTCGTAGGAACCAGAGTAGCTCATGCTCATCGAAGGCCCGTAGGACCCTGAGTAGCTCATCGGAGGCCTGGAGGACCCTGGGTAACTCATCTGAGTCCCGTGGAACGCCATATGATCATCTTCAATCACTACAAGAAAAATGTGTTTTAGCGTCGAATCTATTCCGACGCTATTTTAGCGTCGTAATAGCGTCGACAACACAATTCGACGCTAAATCGACGTTAAATCGACGCTAATTAGGGACGAAACATTTCGAAGCTAAATCGACGCTATATCGCGTTGATTTAGCATCGATTTAGCATCGGAAATCTAATTTCGACGCTAAATTTGCATCGATTTAGCGTCGAACGCATAGCGTCAAATATTGCGTCAAATTTGGTAGGTAGATGACATATTTAACACGGGTTTACCTACTTATATAGCGTCGTTTAGAAACGACACAAAAACGACGCAAATTCGATGCAAAATCGACGCAAAGGAATTCGATACTAGTTCGATGCTAATATTCAATGCAAAATCGATGCTAAAATCTCTTATATATACCCAGCCACCACCACCGTAAGGAATCAGTTCAGTATTTCAAAAGAAAAAACAAAATTTCAAATCCGAAAAAAAAAACTTTTGTCCCTAATTTTTTTTTTAATGGGCGATATATACGAACTAATACGTTGGATGTATCGACGTAAAGATGACAATGGAGGCCTTTCTGAAGAGTTCCTCAACGGCCTTGAAATTTTCATGGCTCAAGCGAGTAGTGTGCCTACAATTCAACAGACCGGAGTGATGGTGTGCCCGTGTCGGAAGTGCAAAAATTCGCAGCCACAGACAATTTATACAGTTGGTACGCATTTATTTAATAGAGGGTTTACACCTGAGTATTATGTTTGGTTTTATCATGGAGAGGGATATGAAGATGAAACTTCGGGTAGTACTAGTTACCAACCTATGGATCAGGGTCAGGGTTATTCGAATGAACAATATGATGGGCATCAATTTGTTATAGAAAACGATGATCATAATGTCAGGTTAGAGCATAATAGGTTTGAAGAAATGGTAACCGATGCATTTCCTGGAGTTGTGTGTACTCCTGATGTTGCTGATGAACCCAATTTAGATGCAAAAAAATTTTATGATATGCTTGATTCTGCAAAACAACCAATCTATGAAGGTTGTAGGGAAGGTCTGTCTAAATTATCGTTGGCATCTAGGATGATGACAATAAAGTCTGATCATAATCAATCTGAGAGTTGCATGGATGACTGGGCATCTTTTCTAAAAGAATATTTGCCAGAGGGTAATCAAGCTGTTGAGTCATATTACGACATACAAAAACTAGTCTCTAGTTTAGGATTGCCCTCGCAGATGATAGATGTTTGCATTGATAATTGCATGATATTTTGGAAAGATGATGAACGTCTGCAGGAATGTCGATTTTGCCACAAACCAAGATTTAAGCCCCAAGGAGCTGGTATAAAAGTGCCATACCAGAGAATGTGGTACCTGCCTGATGAGATCCTAGGTGATCAACTCCGAAGGAAAGGCTGTAGAGGATGCGAGATGGACTCGTTTGTGATGATGGCGTGATGATGGTGATCTGATGGCGTGATGAAGATGGAGAGGAGATTGGATCGTGATTGATATGGATAGATGTTTAGGTGATAAGATGGATGGTAACAGATAGAAGAATTTCTAGATCACAAAGTGTATAAGAAATTCGGATTCTAAGAACGCATTCAAGGAATCAAAGTGAGAGAAGAAACAAATCGAAATTGCTGTTTGCATATAAGTTCTTCGCTGAAGAAACAAAGGAGGCGTCATTTGGGTTTTATAATCAACCCTAGAGACATGAAACCCAAACAACAGAGCGTTCCAAAATAAAACAACAAAGCGTCTAAAATTTAAATAAAACAGCGAGGCGTCCCAACCCTAAGGTTCCTAATCGGTGCACCTCTAAAATACTAAGTACCAGCCATAGTGACTTGTACATAATTACCCAATAGCAATGAATTCTACGTAACTCGACGTAGTGATTCATCTGCCTCATTAAAAACCATGCCGAGAAAACCCATTGGGACAAAACTCAACATGGGAAAAAGAGTACAGACTCCTCACCTTAAGTCACTTAGTCATCATTACCGGGTGTAGTCTTCAACGTGGAGATATTAAAGACTTGAATCTTCGGTAAGCTGAGTGATCCTTCTGCTATGAGTGAATGAGCTTCCTTGGCCATCTCCTTAGCTCTAGAACGAGTGATCCGTCCTACTAGCTCTGGTTCCTCCTCAGCTTCTGGTTCCTCAGCTTCTGGTTCCTCAGCGTCCTTGCTACCCATGATCATATCATCCCCTCTCTCTTGAAAAGGATTTGTCCTCAAATCTGTATCTGCAAGATAGGGGAGCAAGTCAGAAACATTGAACGATGGAGATACGTTATACTTACCTTGGAGATCAATCTGATAAGCATTGTTGTTGATCTTCTTGATGACTTCAAATGGTCCATCAACTCGTGGCATAAGCTTGCTCTTCCTCTCTTCTGGGAATCGGTCCTTTCGTAAGTGAATCCACACCAAGTCTCCTTCTTCAAAGATCATCTCCTTTCTGCCCTTGTTTGCTTGTTTCTCATACTGCTTAGTCTTCTTCTCTATATTCTCCTTGGCTTTAGCGTGTATCTTCCTCACCTGTTCAGCTTTTTCTTTGCCATCTAAGCTACATTTAACACTTAAAGGCAAAGGGCTCAAGTCTAGAGGTGATTGTGGATTAAACCCATAAACGATTTCAAAAGGAGAAAAGAGAGTTGCAGAATGCTTAGCGTGATTGTAAGCAAACTCCACGTGTGGTAGGCACTCTTCCCATGACTTGATATTACTCTTCACCAACGCCCTGAGAAGTGTAGACAATGTTCTGTTCACCACCTCTGTTTGACCGTCAGTCTGAGGATGACAAGTAGTTGAAAATGCCAGCTTGGTTCCTAGTTTAGCCCATAAAGTTCTCCAGAAGTGTCCTAGAAACTTTGTATCCCTGTCTGAAACTATCACTTGAGGCATGCCATGCAGACGTACTATTTCCCTGAAAAAACAAGTTAGCTACACTAACAGCATCATCTGTCTTGTGACTAGCAATGAAGTGAGCCATCTTGCTAAACCTGTCAACAACCACAAAAATAGAATCTCGACCATTCCTGGTTCGAGGTAAGCCAAGCACAAAGTCCATAGAAATATGAGTCCAAGGATGAGAAGGGATAGGGAGAGGAGTATACAAACCGTGAGGCTGTACTTTACTCTTTGCCATTTTGCACACAGCACACCTAGAACAAACCTTCTCCACGTCTGACTTCATGTTAGGCCAATAGAAGTGATCTTGCAGTCCAGATAGAGTCTTTGCTACTCCAAAATGTCCAGCTAGTCCACCTCCATGAGCTTCTCTAACTAGCAGTTCTCTAATAGATCCTTGTGGTATGCATAATCGATGGTTGTAGAACAAGTATCCATCCTGCCTAAAGTAGTTATCAAAAGCAAACTTATGGCACTTGCCATAGCTCTCAGCGAAATCAATGTCAGTCTCATAAAGGTCTATGATATGCTCAAATCCATGTAATTTCGAAGTTAAAGTAGAGATAAGAGTGTACCTCCTGGATAATGCATCTGCGACTACATTATCCTTACCTTTCTTGTACTTAACGATGTAGGGAAAAGTCTCAATGAACTCCATCCACCTGGCGTGTCTCTTGTTGAGCTTCTGCTGTCCTTTGAGATGCTTCAATGACTCGTGATCAGTGTGAATAACGAACTCCTTAGGCCATAGGTAATGCTGCCACGTCTGAAGAGCTCGAACCAATGCATATAATTCCTTGTCATAGGTAGGGTAGTTGAGGGTTGATCCTCCCAGCTTCTCACTGAAGTAAGCCACCGGTTTCCTATCCTGCATCAAAACAGCTCCTATACCAACTCCGGAAGCATCACATTCAATCTCAAAGGTTTTCATAAAATCTGGAAGAACTAGAATAGGGGAATTGATAAGCTTCTCTTTAAGTGCTGTAAAGGACTGCTCTTGTGCCTCTCCCCATTGAAATCCCACGTTCTTCTTGATAATCTCAGTCAATGGCGCAGCAATGGTGCTAAAATCCCTCACGAACCGCCTGTAAAAGCCTGCTAGCCCATGGAAGCTTCGTACTTCTCCTACGTTTTTAGGACTTGGCCATTCCTTGATTGCTTTGATCTTCTCCTCATCGACTTTTACACCATCTGCACTTACTATAAAACCTAAGAAAACAATCTCATTAGTGCAGAAGGAACATTTGGATTGATTAGCAAAGAGGGATTGAGAACGAAGAACATCTAGAACTCTGCGGATGTGTTCTAAATGCTCCTCCAAAACTTTGCTGTAGATGAGGATGTCATCGAAGTAGACTACCACGAAGACTCCTATAAACGGTCTTAAGGCATGGTTCATTAAGCGCATGAAGGTGCTGGGAGCATTGGTGAGACCAAACGGCATGACTAACCATTCATACAGCCCCTGCTTGGTCTTGAAAGCAGTTTTCCACTCATCCCCTTCCTTCATTCTGATCTGATGGTATCCACTCTTCAAATCGATCTTGGAGAAGATTGTTGATCCACACAACTCATCTAATATGTCATCAAGTCTAGGAATAGGATGCCTATACTTCACGGTTATGTTGTTGATAGCTCTGCAGTCTACACACATCCTCCATGAGCCATCCTTCTTAGGGACTAACAAGACTGGTACTGCGCATGGACTTAAGCTCTCTCTGATATGTCCTTTGCTCATCAGCTCTTCTACTTGCTTCTGAAGTTCCTTTGTCTCTACAGGATTGGTTCTGTAAGCTGGTCGGTTCGGTAGAGCTGATCCTGGTACCAAGTCTATCTGGTGCTCAATTCCACGGATTGGAGGTAAGCCTGGAGGTATCTCTTCTGGAAAAACATCCTTGTATTCCTGCAAAATCTCAATCATAGCACTAGGAAGCTCCTGTGAAGGGTTAGTACTAACAAGGGATTCCTTGTATACAAACATAAACGTAGTCATTTCAGGATCAAAGAGTTTAGAAAATTCACTGTGGTTTATGTAGAGGCTGTTGGTGACCTTCTCCTTCTCCTTAAGCTTCACTTGCATCTGGTCTTGGTAAATTTCAGTAGGCGTGAGTGGTAAGAGTGTAATCTTGCGCCCTTTAAACTCAAATGAGTGCTTGTTGGTGTAACCATCATGGATAACCTTGCGATCTGATTGCCACGGTCTGCCCAGCAACACATGACTCGAACCCATGGGAATAACATCACATAGAACCTCATCTTCATACTTCCCAATAGATAAAGACACGAGAACCTGCTGGGATACGGTCAAAGCTCCACTCTCATTCAGCCACTGTAACTTGTACGGTCTGGGATGTGGAATGGTCTTGAGCTGAAGCTTCTTAACCATCTCTTCACTTGCAGCATTAGTGCAGCTTCCTCCATCTATAATCAGACTACAAACTTTCTCTTTGATGAAGCATCTTGTGTGGAACAGGTTCTCTCGCTGACACTTCTCTTCAGGCTGGTTCTGAACACTCAAAGTCCTTCTTGCGACTAGCATTTCACCCACGGCAGCAGCCTCTTCTTCTTCTTCTAAGTCTGATTCAATCTCTGAATCTTCCTGAGGAACAATCTCTCCTCCCTCTTGTAACAGAAACATCTTCTTGTTTGGGCAGTCTCGAGAGTAATGACCCATTCCTTGACATTTGAAGCATCTTACGTTGCTGTTGGAGTTACCACTTCTCGGTTTGAATTCGGATTTAACTTCTTCTTTAACCACAGTAGAAGTCGGTTTGATGTCTCTTGAGTAAACTGGTTTGTTGATCTCCCTAGGCTTAGTCACACTAGGCGTGAATGTAGACTTGATGATTCGCCTCTTGACTTGAGACTCAACCAATTCAGCCTTATGCACCATCTCTTGTATATCTGCGAAATCCTGAAGTTCTACCTTGTCTTGAATCTCTCGGTTAAGTCCTCCAAGAAATCTAGACATAACCATCTCTTCTCCTTCTCTTAAATCCGCACGAATGAGCAAAGTTTCCAATTCCTGATAGTAATCTCTAACAGTCTTTGTACCTTGAATGAGGCGCCTAAGCTTGTTGAGTATCTCACGCTGATGATGGGCTGGAACAAACCTCTTCCTCAACTGCATAACAAGCTGATCCCAAGTAGTAATGGGAGGCTCTCTGAGGCGGTTTCTGGTGATTCCCAACTGCTCCCACCATAGAAGTGCATATCCATGGAATTCTGAAACTGCAATCTTCACCTTGTTGAGCTCGTAAGTACCTTGAACCAGAAAGTTGGACTCCATCTTCCTTTCCCAATCTAGATAAGCTTCGGGGTCATTGGTGCCATGGAAAGGAGGATACTGGATTCTGATATGGCTCAGCTGCTCCTAGGTGATGAGATCCTAGGTGATCAACTCCGAAGGAAAGGCTGTAGAGGATGCGAGATGGACTCGTTTGTGATGATGGCGTGATGATGGTGATCTGATGGCGTGATGAAGATGGAGAGGAGATTGGATCGTGATTGATATGGATAGATGTTTAGGTGATAAGATGGATGGTAACAGATAGAAGAATTTCTAGATCACAAAGTGTATAAGAAATTCGGATTCTAAGAACGCATTCAAGGAATCAAAGTGAGAGAAGAAACAAATCGAAATTGCTGTTTGCATATAAGTTCTTCGCTGAAGAAACAAAGGAGGCGTCATTTGGGTTTTATAATCAACCCTAGAGACATGAAACCCAAACAACAGAGCGTTCCAAAATAAAACAACAAAGCGTCTAAAATTTAAATAAAACAGCGAGGCGTCCCAACCCTAAGGTTCCTAATCGGTGCACCTCTAAAATACTAAGTACCAGCCATAGTGACTTGTACATAATTACCCAATAGCAATGAATTCTAAGTAACTCGACGTAGTGATTCATCTGCCTCATTAAAAACCATGCCGAGAAAACCCATTGGGACAAAACTCAACATGGGAAAAAGAGTACAGACTCCTCACCTTAAGTCACTTAGTCATCATTACCGGGTGTAGTCTTCAACGTGGAGATATTAAAGACTTGAATCTTCGGTAAGCTGAGTGATCCTTCTGCTATGAGTGAATGAGCTTCCTTGGCCATCTCCTTAGCTCTAGAACGAGTGATCCGTCCTACTAGCTCTGGTTCCTCCTCAGCTTCTGGTTCCTCAGCTTCTGGTTCCTCAGCGTCCTTGCTACCCATGATCATATCACTGCCCATAACCGATAGGCTACAAAGGTTATACCATTCAGAACGCACAGCTGCATCAATGAGGTGGCATGCGGAACATTCAACTACTGAAGGAGAAGTTCATCATCCTTCTGATGCAAAAGCTTGGAAACACTTCAAATCGGTACACTCTAATTTTGCTAAAGAGAAGCGCAATGTTTATCTTGGCCTATGTACAGATGGTTTTAGTCCGTTCGGTATGTCTGGCAGGCAATATTCTTTGTGGCCGATTATATTGACACCTTATAACCTTCCGCTTGATATGTGCATGCAGAGGGAATTTCTGTTTTTGAGTATTTTAATCCCTGGCCCAAAGCATCCAAGAAGATCTATTGATGTGTTTTTACAGCCGCTGATTCACGAGTTGAACATGTTGTAGTCTCATGGGGATCGTACTTTTGATTACTCAAGGAAGAAGAATTTTACCATGCGAGTTGTGCTTATGTGGACGATAAGCGATTTTCCTGCCTATGGAATGTTATCTGGTTGGACAACACATGGTAGGTTATCATGTCCGTATTGCCAAAATGAAACAGTTGCATTCCAACTAAAAATGGTAGAAAATCTTGTTGGTTTGATTGTCACCGGAGGTTTCTCCCTATGAACCATCCGTACCGGGGGAACATGAGGTTGTTCACAAAGGGCAAACGTGTACGTATCCCCCCACCTCCATATCTTTCAGGAGAATAAATTGAAGGTCAACTTGATTATTGAGGAGCTCAAGACACAGCCAAACGTGGTGGTAACTGGCTTAATATTCCGACCAATCTCCCAGATGGATACCTTGTAGAACATAATTGGCATAAGAAGAGCATTTTCTGGGATCTACCGTACAGGAAGGATCATCTATTGCGCCACAATCTTGATGTTATGCACATTGAGAAAAAAAATTTCGATAACATCATGCACACCATCTTAAACGTTCCAGGCAGGTCTAAAGACAACTTGAAGTCTAGACTGGATTTGCCTCTTATATGCTCTAGAGTTGAGTTACATCTCAAGGGAGATGGGAGAGCTCCAGTGCCTAGCTTTAGATTGTCAAGCGAAGGCAAACCAACATTCTTCAACTGGGTTTCCACCGAAGTTAAGTTCCCAAATGGATACGTGTCAAAACTCTCTAAGTCTGTGGAGCAAGGGAAAAAAATTTCTGGTATGAAGAGTCATGATTGTCATGTGTTTATGCAGAGATTATTGCCTTTCTCCTTTGCAGAACTTTTGCCAACGAACGTGCATGAAGCACTTGCAGGTATATTTTCTATGACGATATTTAAATATGGAAACAAATTATGTGTCGAAAATAACATTTGTGTTTTGGTTGATATTGGATTTTGGGTTTAGGAGTTGGAGCATTTTTTCGAGATCTGTGTGTGCGAACTCTAACTGAGGATGAAATTCAACAACTAAACAATAACATCCCAATATTGATGTGCAACTTAGAGAAGATATTCCCTCCATCTTTCTTTGATGTGATGGAGCATCTTCCTGTCCATCTTCCTCACGAAGCCGATTTAGGAGGCCCCGTTCAATTTCGTTGGATGTATCCTTTCGAGAGATTCATGAAACACTTAAAAGGAAAGGCTAAAAATCTAGCTAGGGTTGAGGGATCAATTGTTGCGGGCAGATTAACCGAAGAAACCTCTCATTTCAGCTCATATTACTTCCCTCCAACTGTCTGGACACGAAAAAGAGCTCCACGTAGGTACGACGATGGTGGCATCGCACAAACGTATCCAGTTTCAGATGTTCCAGATATATTCTGTGCAGTTGGTAGGCAGGCGGGAATCATAAGAGAAGAAAACTGGTCCTCGTTCGAAAACTACAATTGTGCACACACATATATTCTCTTACAATGCGACGAAGTTAGCCCATTTTTAAGGTACATATTATAATTCCCAAGTATGGATTGAGGTCAAAAGAGTTGTTTTCGTACTTATATATGCTAAGAAACATATATAACAAACGCATTGGTTATAACCATATTTTCTATTAGTGAATTCATTCGCCAAGTTAACGAGGCTTTCCCAAATGCATCCGCCGATGAGATTGAAAAACGTAAAGATATACACTTTTCTAAATGGTTGAGGACTCAAGTATATAAGTTAAACACAAGATTATATATATATATATATATATATATATATATATATATATATCTAGTTTCCATAAAAACCTATATGTACACTTTGTGTATATACTACTATATTTACAATGTGTATTATGTATCTGCCAGGTTGATTATGCAGACATGTCATACCCTGTATGGTTTAGAGAGTTGATCCAAGGTCCATTGGGGAAAGTCACATCATCTCCAATGTATTTTACACGAGGTTATGTGTTTCATACGTTCGAACGTGGCAAAAATAGAGCAACTGCGAACTATGGTGTGGTAGTTCGAGTCGGGGACACAGATTTTTATGGCATTATCCAAGATATTATTCAAGTGCAATTCCCTGGTTTGGTTAACTTAAAGTGCACCCTTTTCAAATGCGAGTGGTTTGATCCAGTTGTCGGGCGAGGGGTTCGTGTAGGAAAGTTTGGTGTTATCGATGTTAATGGATCGCGTTCTTATGCAAAGTATGATCCATTTGTCCTTGCATCACAAGAGGATCAAGTATGTTTCATTCCATATCCACGTGTCAGAAAAAAAAGGGATTCCATGGTTATATGTGCTTAAAATAGCACCTAGAGGAATGATAGTTCAATCAAACGACGCTCCTATGCAAAATGAAATGGTCGTGGATCTAACAACTCCAGAAGCAGATATAGACAACATCATTCTTATAGATCCGGAAAATCGAGAAGCTGAAATACTTCCGGATGCTAACGATGCAGAAAATCCCGAAGACGAGTTCGCAAACGAGAGTGGAGAAAGTACCGATGAGGATGACGACAACTCAAATGACGATTCAGAGTGAAGCATATATGGCTGTTTTTATTTCATTTGTATTTATTTTTGGAACTATGCAGTAACATGTGCCGATTTGTCCATTAGGCTACGAGGCTTTCCCGATTTGCCCATTACATATTTGCCAATTAGAAATTTCTGTTCGTTTTTAACATTCACTAATATTAAAATTTAGTTTTTTTTTGTTAATGGTATTTTACTTATTCGAATGGAAGAACATTACACATAAAATATTACATTACACACAAAATATTACATTGATTAGAAAATAGGAAATATTACAGATAACAACATTATTATAAACTCGTACTATGGATACTAGGAAAATATTAAACATTAAAGCAACATAAAGCCATAATTAAGTTTATTCTTAACCATTGACAGGTCAGATGTTTATTCATCATCTGATTCTGGAACTGTTTCATATTCGTACCCAGTAGTTCCTTCATCTTCCTCTTTCATAGTAGATACTTCGGTTGGTTCGTATTCGGCAATCATCGAATTAGCACCAATTATCTGTTTGGAAAAGGAATTCAGTTTATTATTATCAGAAATATTTAGAAAGTTATGCAAAATCTACCTTAACAATGTTCCGCTCTGTGATGTTGAGGTATTTAGAGTTCTTGTTAAAACGGCATACGGTAACATTCTACAGAATGACCACCGCACCTACAACAGTGGCGAGTTTGTACTCGTCATCTTTGAAGATGTTATGGTGCATGGTTCCCTCGATTTTTCCTGTCGGATCCTTTAAGGTTACTAGCATATCTCCCTCCCCGTTGGGGGTCACACTGGAGAGCATAGCCACAATCTGAAAATGAGATACAATTTAGTTGTGAGATAAATTGTATCTATAAATGGATATAATATTTATCGACAACGTAAACCTTTTTCACTTTCACAAATAGTGACTGCGGGGATTGAATTTCTGCAACCTGGGTCCAGAATGGTGTGCTCCTGTGGTTATAAGAACCTACATTTATGAATGATGGAGTTAGTATTTTTCATCTTCAATAATTATTGTAATGGTAAAAGCGTTAAATATATATATATACGTACCTTCACAGATTAAGTAATCGATAGTAGAAGTCCACCGAGGACTACTAAAATCCTGGTCGCCCTGTTGTGGCTCATTGATGACCTCACGAATGAAATCTTGTGTTGGCCGTGTCTGAGAACTTTCACCTTGCAACACCTTCGCATCGTGCGACCTCTTGCGAAACAGTCTTCGCCGTATAAGTTGGCCAGGTCCCGGTATTACGGGCGATTCATGTTGGGATCGTTCAGTTGGTTGGAAGGACATTGTCGGTCCAGCATCACCAACAATGAAGTCATCGTATGGAGGGTTTGAAGGAACAAGAGTTGTGTTTGGAGGGTTTTGAACGGAGGCTCGGTTTTGCATATAGTAATTCCATAGATCTCTGTTTGCCATTTCGAAATTGAATATTTGTGTGTTATGATTTTGTGTTGAATTACTTTGACTTATATAGGCAAAATACAGAGATATTTTAAGCTTAACGTGTCGATTTAGCGTCGAATATAGCGTCGAATATTGCGTCGAATTTGGTAGGTATATGACACATTTAACACGGGTTCACCTACATATTTAGCGTCGTTTAGAAACGACACAAAAACGACGCGAATTCGATGCAACATCGATGCAAACGAATTCGATGCTACTACGATGCAAAATCGATGCTAAAATCTCCACTTAAATCTTTTACAGATACGAAAATTATATGACAACTCATTTAAACAAATCCGATTTGACAACTCATTTAAACATATCTTCTACTATAAATACATATGATAGAGAGTATACCTTCTACACCTATCAATAACACACATAATGTCTTCTAGCTCTCCTAATGAAGACTCTAAATCAACAAACGTAGGAAATTTTTTTGATATTTCAAAATTCTCGTGGGAAACCGAAACTCAATGCGACGAATTCACTCAAGAGATACCCTCTTACTCGTGGGAATTTGATATGTGGTCACCAACCCATAATGAAGATTCTACATCAACAATAGTGCCGGACAGCCAGTGTTTGACAAACATCCAACACATTCCTAAATTCGCGTGGGAAACTGAATCTCAGTGCGACGAATATACTAAAGAGATACCCACCTACTCGTAAAAAGCTGATTCATGCTCTCCTCCCAATGTTGTGAGTCCCAAATTTGAAGATGGGATCAGTTATTCAAAACAAAAACATGATAAGCAGTCAGAATGTCATGACCAGAAGCGGGTTCTCGACGAAGTTTTTTATAGGCAACTCGAAGACGGACAACCATCTCAATTGATTAAAAAGTCAAATACTTACGGTGGAAGTACTTCAAATGAATGTAAGGATCACTACTACGTTTATGAATTTGCCCAAAGCCCAGAAATCCCAAACTTAAATTTAGATGTTGATGCAATCAAAAGGAAATTTTGCGACGGGTTTTTAGATTCTCCATCAAAGAAACAAAAAGAAAAGAAAAGTTTCTGGTTCTAACCGTTGTTTGGAGTGGATACATACATATATGTATGTATACATATATGTTTTAAAAATTAGTAGTCTATTATGTACTTGTACCATAATCGTTGTATGTTTAATTTTTTCAAGTTTGTAATGTATAGTACCTGTGAAAGAAGTCGTTTTAAAAATTATGTTGCATTATTTGTAATGTTTTATGGGAGTTGCATAATAAAAATATATCTCGTTGTATGATTGTTATCGACACTAATTGACTCATGTTAGATTGTTATTGTATTGTTGTGATTAGTATCGTTAAATGTTGTACACCTTAAATGAAAAATTAGTCTGATTTAGCGTCGAATTAGCATCGAATCATTTAAATTCGACGCTAATATCACAAAATTAGCGTCGAATTAGTCGAATTACCGTTGAATTCGATGCTAATTCGACGCTAAATCAGACTAATTTTTCATTTAAGGTTTAGGGTGTAAACAATAAAAGCTTTAACGTCTACGATTCAGACTGAAGCTACAATGTTATCTATATTCAAAGATTTACTTGCCAACAAATTAGTATGTTTGTGTGATGCGATGTTACAAATGCAAGTAAGGATTGCTATTTGAAAAAACCATATAGGTTTATATATAACTTCAAAACCCTTTATGAACCAATTATGTAATTTCAAATTTCAAACTTTTAAATTATTCTATTATATGAAAGATTGAAAAGGGTAAGTTAGTTTTCGTACCAGTGGCGGATACCTTAAACCCTAAACCCTAAATGAAAAATTAGTTTGATATTAGCGTCGAATTAGCATCGAATCACTTAAATTCGACGCTAATTCGACGCTAATATCACAAAATTAGCGTCGAATTCAAGTAATTCGATGCTAATTCGACGCTAATATCAAACTAATTTTTCATTTAGGGTTTAGGGTTTAGGGTTTAAAAGCTTTAACGTCTACGATTCAGACTGAAGCTACAATGTTATCTATATTCAAAGATTTACTTGCCAACCAATTAGTATGTTTGTGTGATGCGATGTTACAAATGCATGTAAGGACTGCTATTTGAAAAAACCATATAGATTTATATATAACTTCATAACCCTTTATGAACCAATTATGTAATTTCAAATTTCAAACTTTTAAATTATTCTATTATATGAAAGATTGAAAAGGGTAAGATAGTTTTTGTACCAGTGGCGGATACCTTAAACCCTAAACCCTAATGAAAAATAAGTTTAATTTAGCGTCGATTTAGCATCGAATTAGCATCGATTCGACGCTAATTCGACGCTATCTGAACAAATTTTTCGTTTGGGATGTAGGGTTTAGGGTATGAAAAGGAAAAAATTAATTTGATCCGACGCAAATTCGACGCTATATTGAATTAATTTTATTTAATCAATGGCGGTTAACCGGGAAAATTCAAAATTTTTTGTTTAAACCAACGGCAGTAAACCAAATTAATTCGGATTTAGCGTCGAATTATCGTCGAATTGACCAACAATTCGACGCTAATTCGACGCTAACTCCAAATTAATTCGGATCTTAATGAAGTGTGCGTGGGAAAAAAAATATAATTAAATGCAAGGCGACGCTAATTCGACGCTAATTTAGCGTTGAATTAGCGTCGGCTCCCGATTTTTATACGGAGACCGAAGTCTTCTTCTCCGGTATCTGTAAAATCCTCTCCTCTCACTCTCTCCATCGCCGACCACCGCCGTTCTCTCTCTCTCAAGCCACCGCCGGTCTCTCTCTCCTGTACCTCTGTCTCTCTCTCTCCCACTCTCCGGCGCCTCTCTCTCTCCCTCTCCTCTCCCTCTCCCTCTCCTCTCCGCCGCCGCATCTCCTTCCTTCCGCCGCCGCCGCTCCTTCCTTCCGCCGCCGCCGCATCTCCTACCTTCCGCCGCCGTCCCTTCTCCTCCTCCGCATCTCCGACGGCCGTCAGCCACCACTGGAAAACAAATGGTAATATATATATATATATTTATTTTGTTTTAAAATTTTTTATATATCTTTGCAATTAGTTATAAATTAGATGTATATATTAGTTATGGAATTTGAAATAAAATTGATTTTAGAAAATGGTTTTATGAAATATGTAGTAAATAGAATTTAGGAAATTTCATATGAAATAGATTTTAGGAAAAATGTAGGAAATAAATTTTAGAAAATGGAATTGAATTTAGATTTTATAAGTTATGGAATTAAATTTATATTTGATAACTTAAAGATTTGAATTTTGATTTTATGAAATTTATTTATGTAAAGTCAAATAAAACAATTTTATGAGTTTATTGAATTTATAATATTTATTTAAAACTAAAACCGAATTTCAAAGTTATTTTTCATAAATGTTAAATTTATTTTGAAAATATATAATTATTTCTTAAATATAAAATATAAAAATTTTCCCAACATTATTTCAGCACTATAAAATTATTTCCTAAATTTTAAATTTATATTGTACATTTTTAAAGTTAATAAATATGTAGTAAATAGAATTTAGTATATTTGGTATGAAATAGATTTTAGGAAAAATTTAGGAAATAAATTTTAGGAAATGAAATTGATTTTAGATTTGATAAGTTATGGCATTGAATATAGATGTGCTAATTTATAGATTTTAATTTAGATTTAATGAAATATATTTATGGAAAGTCAAATAAAACTAATTAAGGAGTTTTTTGGATGTTAAAATAATTTTATTAAAGGAACAATGAATTTACAAGTTAATTTACGATAATTTAAATTAATTTCATATATGTTAAATTTATTTCAAAAATATTATATTATTTCCTAAATTTTAAATTTATATTTTACATTTTTAAATTTAATAAATTTGTTTTATTTTATAGGGTGATCGACGTCATCCTCCTTCATACGGCGAGTTATTTGGCGACGAAGGTTCGATTCCCGGATCCGCTGGTCGTCGCGGATCCGGATCAGCATCGGGTTCGGGTTCGCAGGCTGCGAACTATCGTCCACGAGCTCCGCCACACACTCCGCTCCGAGCTCCGCCACACACTCCGCTCCGAGCTCCGCCACAAGCTCCGCCACTGCCTCAGACACAGCCTCATCCAGAGCCAGAAGAAGGCGAAGATGATCAGCCCGTTGACCACAATGAGCCCCCTCCACCGCCAAACGCGCCTCTTATGATGCGAATTTCTGAGCTTTTCTGCCAACCTGGACGTGAGACACGGCTTAGGATTATCCATCCGTTGAGGCCTCGTGGTACATTATGGTATGTTTTAATTTTTTTCAATATTACTAATTAAATTTGTTTTCTGTAATTAATTTTTAATTACAGGTTATAATTAAATTATTAACATTATGTTATTTTGTTTATTAGGTTTACGGATAACAAGGTTGCGCGTTCGGTCACCAATGCAATCAAGGCCCACTTCTCTATGGTGCATCCTAATTGGACCATGACGCCGCAGAATGTTCGAGATATTTGGTTCGAGTCATGGGCGGTAAGTCATTTTATATTATTTAATTTTATTTATTAAATTATTCGATTATAAATATATTCATAACATTATTTGTATTTTTGTAGCAAGGGTGGCATTGGGAGGAAGCTCATACTTTCGAAGTGCGAGCGGCGTTCGAGAGGAAGGCCCTAAAGCGTCTCAACGGTTACGTCGGGAACTTGAAGAAAGCGTGGGGCAAGAAAGGCGATGAGGCGAAGCCGCTCGCGATGGATCCCGATGTTTGGTTGAGTCTAGTGCAGTATTGGGAGGATCCTAAATCGGTGGTTAAATCGGGGAAGTGTTCAGCATCCCGTCTCACGCCGGTGGCCGAAAGAGATGGACCTTCAAAGCATACAGCGGGTCAATCATCATACGCCACAGTACGACTGGATATGGTAATTTTTGTATTAAATAAATTTGTTTAATTATTTATATTTTCAATGTATATTTATTATATATTTTATTCTTATCTTCGTTTATTTTTGTTTAACAGGCTGATGGCGGTGATCTTTCTCCGATGGTTAAAGTGATGGAGAAAACTCATCGGAAGAAGGATGGGACGTTTGTTACCGCTCAAGCGGAATAAACGTTCAACGCGTACAACGCACGACTGCAAGAGTTTGATGAGTTTGTCCAGTCTATGATGGGTCTCGAAGATTTTGATAGACTTTACGACGAGGTAATTTATTACGTTTTTATTTTGTATTATAACTTATTTTTAATTATAACTTATTTTTAATTATTATTTTATTGTATAACACTTTTATTTTTTAGGTTGCACCGAAGAAGAAAGGACGAACGATGGGTGTTGGATCCATCAAAGATGTCCCGGCAACTTGTTCGTCTTCTCAATATTCTTACTCTCCGGGTTCGTCTCAGCCGCGTGTGACCGCTGAGTTGCAAGCTGCTAAAGCTGAGATTGTGCAGCGAAAGACGGAACAAGCGCAGCTAAAGACCCATGTCGGGTCATTGACTAGTCTCTTTGACATCATTGCAGTGGATCATCCGGCATTAGCCAATGCCTTGCAAGGCATGCCGCATCCTCCACCGCCTCCTACACCTCCCGATGCAACGCAATTCCACCAAGAGTTCGAAGATATCGTGAACCTAGGGACCCAACAACAGCCGTAGGAGTAGCGTTTTAATTTTATTTGTAACGGATAATTATATTTTGTATCGGATAATTTTTAATTTTTATTATAATTCTAATTTTTAATTAATAATATTATTTGTATAATAATTTTAAAAAAAAATGTTACCAATGGACGCTAAATCGATACTAAATCGATGCTAAATTAGCGTCGAATTAGCGTCGACACCTGATACGTTCGATGCTAATTCGACGCTAATATAGCATCGATTTAGTATCGATTTACCATCGCGACGTTTCGACGCTAAAGTAGTGTCGAATTAGCGTCGAAATATTGTGTCGGATTAGCGTCGATCATCCGTCGCTAAATTAGGGTCCTATTAGCGTCGAAGTTCATTTCGACGCTAAAATAGCGTCGAAATAGCGTCGAAAATGAATTAGCGTCGACGGTTAGGTGTCGAAATGTTTTCGACGCTAATTCGACGCTAAAATGTTTTAGCGTCGAAATATAATGACGCTAAATCGGTGTTTTCTTGTAGTGAATTAGTTCCTTCTTGTCTTTGATTCTCTTCACCATATCTTCATCTTCAATGAGTTCCTCATTCTCTTCGATTCTCTTCTCCACCTTATTAGATTCATCATCACACTTCTCAGGCTCTGACCTCTTCCTCTTGAGAGCCTCAACCAAACCCTCAAGCACCGCATCAACATCTTCATCTTTCATTAGCATCTCCGCGACTTGAGCGGGAGTCAAAACTTTTCCGTCAATCAATTGATTAATTTCCGGGTAGAGACGGTGAGTGTCATCACCATCGTCTGACAGGTCCAAGTAGTTAGACTCCAATATCTTGAATCCCTCAAAAGCGCAGTGTCCCATGTAAATGTGCATATCCATACGGCCTGGTCTGATTAATGCGGAATCGAGATTGTCCATGTTGTTCGTCCACTACAAGAAAACTGTATTTTAGCGTCGAAATTTAGCGTCGAATTTTTTCCGACGCTATATTAGCGTCGAATTTGCGTCGTAATGGCGTCTATAACCTAATTCGACGCTAAATCGACGCTAATTAGGGACAAAACATTTTGAAGCTAAATCGATGCTATATAGCGTCGATTTAGCATCGATTTAGCATCGGAAATCTCAATTCGACGCTAAAGCGTCGAATATTGCGTCGAATTTGGTAGGTAGATGACACATTTAACCCGGCTTCACATACCTTTGTAGCATTCGACGCTAAATCGATGCAAAATCGATGCTAAAATCGCCTACATATAGCACCACCGTCAGGATTCATTTCGCAAGTGAAAAAAAAAAGTAATATTCCGAAATAAAAAAATTTCTATATATACTCAATTCTCTAATTAAATTTACATACATTAAAAAATTTTAACCGTAAAGTTCCAATCTTTACAATATAAGAAAATCTCGATAGTGAATTGACTCCAAACGGTGGATTTAGCCCCATAATCTACTCCTTCCCAGATTTGGCATTGAGAGTACATTCTGAGGCTAAATTGGCTGTTTGGTATCAAAGTTTTTGTCAAAACCAAACACTTATAACCATTAAATAGTATCGTAATGGTGGATTATGGTACATAAAATTTCATATATTATATTGTAAATATAATTAAATATATATATGTAATATCGTAATGTTTAGGATTTAGGATTCATTTAACCAAATTTAACATATAAAAAAAATTAATTTAGCGTCGAATTAGCATCAAATTAATGTGATTCGATGCTAATTCGACGCTAAATCATTTTATTTTTTTTGCCAATTTTGTTTTATATATTAGTAATGAAATATCCATATGTACTTTTTGTTATAATTTGTTTAGGAAATGTATTGAGGAAAGATGTATGAAGTATATTCTAGGAAATTTGATATGCAAAAATTCATGTGATTGTTATCGTTATATGTAGCGGGTTTATAATCTTTTAACGATATCGAATGTTTTCGTATAAGGTGCGATTTATTTAACCTAAGTCCTAAACAAATTAAAAAAATGATTTAGCGTCGAATTAGCATCGAATCACAAGAATTCGATGCTAATTCGATGATATATTACAACATTAGCGTCGAATTATTGTGATTCGATGCTAATTCGACGCTAAATCATTTTTTTTTGTTTGTTAAATTTGTTTTATATATTAGTAATGAAATATCAATATGTACATTTTGTTATAATTTTTTTAGGAAATGTATTGAGGAAAGATGTATGAAGTATATTCTAGGAAATTTGATATGCAAAAATTCATGTGATTGTTATCGTTATATGTAGCGGGTTTATAATCTTTTAACGATATCGAATGTTTTCGTATAAGGTGCAATTTATTTAACCTAAGTCCTAAATAAATTAAAAAAAAATGATTTAGCATCGAATCACAAGAATTCGATGCTAATTCGATGCTATATTACAACATTAGCGTCGAATTAGCGTTGAATTATTGTGATTCGATGCTAATTCGACGCTAAATCATTTTTTTATTTATGGTTTAGGGTATAAACAATAAAAGATTTAACGTTGACGATTCAGAATGAAGCTCCAATGTTATATATATTCCAACATTTAATTGCGAACAAATTAGTATGTTTGTCTCATTCGAGGTTACAAATGTATGTAAGGAATTCTATTTGAAAAACTATATAGGTTTACATATATCATCACAACGCTTTATCAACCAAATATGTAATTACAAAATTCAAAATTTAAAATTATTCTGTTATATCAATTATTGAAATGGCTAAGACAGTTTTCGTACCACTGGCGGATACCCAAAACCCTAAACCCCAAACGTAAAATAGATTCACGTTGCGTCGGTTTAGCATCGAATTAGCATCGATTCGACGCTAAATCGACGCTATATGACATAATTTACGTTTGGGGTTTAGGGTTTAGGGTATGGAATGGATAAAATGATGCTAGTTCGACGCAAATTCGACGCTATATTGAATTAATTTGATTTAACCAATGGCGGTAAACCGAATAAATTCAAATTTTTTTTGGTTCAACCAACGGCGCTAAACCGAATTAAATTGGATTTAGCGTCGAATTAGCGTCGATTTGATCAACATTTCGACGCTAAATTAGCGTCGAATTAGCGTCGGCCATCGATTTGTATACAGAGAAAAAAGTCTTCTTCTCCGGTCACTGCAACAACATCCTCTCCTCTCACTCTCTCCATCTCCGACCACCGCTCCTCTCTCTCTAGCGACCGCCGATCTCTCTCTACTCTCTCTCTCCCGCGCCTCTCTCTCTCTCCCACGCCTCTCCCTCTCCCTCTCCTCTCCTCCTCCACCGACGATCTCCCTCTCCTCTCCTCCTCCACCGACGATCTCCCTCTCCTCTCTCTCTCTCCCGCGCCTCTCTCTCTCCCTCTCCTCTCCCTCTCCCTCTCCCTCTCCTCTCCCCCTCCACCGCCAATCTTCCTCTCCTCTCTCTCTCCCACTCCTCTCCCTCTCCCTCTCCTCTCCTCCGCACCACCGCCGTCAACAACCGCCGGAAAGCCACCGCCGGAAAAGATGGTAATAATTCTAATTTTATTTGTTTAAATTTTTTATATATATTTGCAATTAATTATTTATTAGTTATGGAATTTGATATGAAATTGATTTAGAAATTGGTTTTATGACATATGTAGATTTTAGGAATTTAGGAAATTGGTTTTATGAAATAGAATTTAGGATTTTTGGTATGAAATAGATTTTAGGAAATGAAATTAAATTTAGATTTTATAAGTTATGGAATTGAATATAGATGTGCTAAGTTATATATTTGAATTTAGATTTTAGGAATTTAGAAATTAGTTTTATGAAATAGAATGTATGAAATTTGGTATGAAATAGATTTTAGGAAATGAAATTAAAATTTAGATTTGATAAGTTATGAAATTGAATATAGATGGAATTGAATTAAATTTAGATTTGATAAGTGATAAAATTAAATTTACATTTTATTTGAATTTAGATTTTAAAAAATATATTTATGTAAAGTCTATAAAATTATTTCCTAAATTTAAAATATCTAAATTTTTCCAAAAATTATTTCAGCACTATAGATATATTTCCTTAATTTTAAATTTATTTTCTACATTTCTAAATTTAATAAATTTGTTTTGATTTTATGTAAAGTCAAATAAACAAATTTAAGGGTTTTTTTGAATTTAAAATAAATATTTAAACTTATAAAATTATTTCCTAAATGTTAAATTTATGGATTTATGTGTTTGTATTCATATATTATATATAAATTTTAAGAATCGATGAATTGTTTTATCAACTTATTTTACTCGTTTATAATTTATTTATCAATTTATATTTGACATTTTTTAATTTAATAAATTTGTTTTATTTTATAGGCGGATCGACCTCCTCCTCCTTCATACGGACAGTTATTTGGCGATGATGATACGATTCCCGGATCCGATGGTCGTCGCGGATCCGTATCAGGGTCGGGTTCGCAGACTACAATAGCAATCGTCCACGATCTCCGCCACCAGGAGGTAATTTATTAGGTTATTATATTATATTATAACTCATTTTTTATTATAATTTTATTGTGTAACACTTTTATTTTATATGTTCCACCGAAGAAGAAAGAACGATGGGTGTTGGATCCATCAAGGATGTCCCGGCAGCGGGTTCGTCTCAGCCGCATTTGACCGCTCAGTTGGAAGCTGCTAATGCTGAGATTGCGGAGCTGAAGACTGGTCTTTCAACATTGAGCAGTCTTTTTGACATCATTGCAATGGATAACCCGACAGTAGCCAATGCCTTGCAAGGCATACATCGTCCTCCACCATCTCCCGGTCAAACGCAGTTCGAACAAGAATCCGAAGATATGATTCAAGAAGATTTCATCAACCTAAGGACCCAACAACCGCCGACGAATTAGCATTTTAATTTTATTTGTATGGGATTCATTTAAATTTTAATTGTTATTGTATTTTATAATATTTTCTTTTTTTTTTTGAAAAATATGTTCTCATTCGACGCTATTTCGATGCTAAATCGATGCTTATATCGCATCGACACCCGATGCATTAGCATTGATTTGGCGTCAAATTAGCATTGAGACAATTCGACGCTAATTCGACGCTATAGTAGCGTCGAATTAGCATCGAAATATTGTGTCGAATTAGCGTTGAATTTCCGACGCTAAATTAGCGTCGAATATAGCGTCGAATACCATTTCGACGCTAAAATAGCGTCGAAATAGCGTCGAAAATGGATTAGCGTCGACGATTATGCGTCGAAATGTTATTCGATGCTAATTCGACGCTAAGAGAATTTAGCGTCGAAAAATGCCGACGCTAAATCAGAGTTTTCTTGTAGTGGTCGTGAATATTATTATGCGTTCGTCTCCACAACTCGACCATAACCCATCAATGCAATTTAAAAGTCCTGATAACGTCAATGCTGTTGATCCCTATTCACATAATCAAACTTGTTTAGGAACCATATGTACTGTTGCACTAAAGAAATTATATGAAACGTTGACCAAATTAAAAAAATGATATGAAAGACCAAACCTGGGGAGCACCAGGGGTTGCCATTGCAGGTTTGAGCCTTGTAGGCAAATCAAGAGAGCAGTCTATATCTTCTACAACAAGGATCGATCTGTTTTCAATGCCAAGAAGGATCCCTCTTAGTAAAGCATCCCCATGCACGCTTGCGAGCTGGAGATCATAAATATCGAATTTGAGGTAGTTCGCCATAGCTGCCACTAGACTAGACTTCCCGGTGGCCCGTATAACAAGTAACCCCTCTTCCAAGCTTTTCCAACTCTTTTGTAAAAATCTTTCCTCTTAATGAACCGATCAAGATCTCCAATCACAGAACGCTTGAGCTCATCAGTCATAGCCATTGTGTCAAATGTCGAAGGGTGCTCGAAGTTCACGCCCTCCCATCTGTGTTGGGCATCATAGGAGTACATCTTGAGAATTCTCTTCTCGTTCTTGATCCGATTTGCCTCCTTCTCCAGATAAGGTACATAAGAGTTCAAGACCAAGTCTTTGTGTTTCTTATCGAAGCTCAGCGCGAGGCATTCAGAATTATCGTTTCCTTGATCTTCAGCCATGGTTTTGTTCTTCTTGCTGCCAGCTGAATACTGCCACGTGAGCTCAATGCCTTCGTAGATATCGGAGACAACCTCTCCTGAGTTTAGATATAAATTGACCTTCTTACTGTTAGGGTCTTTAGACATCCTTAGAATTGATGCATCAGGGCTTATCTTGCTTGAGAGATAAGCCTGAGCCGTGGAAAAGAGCTCGTTATGCCCCACACGAGGCCCCATATAAAGGTTTATCTCATTCCCGTTTTTCTCATTGATGATGAGAGTAAGAGTTGATGAACCAGAGCCGAATAAATTTTGTATATAAGAGCCGAATAAATATTGTATATAAGAGACGACGAAATTTTGTACCCGTCGTGGAATTACCCTGTGAACCCATGGTGTGAGGATTGTGACGTATGCCATCACTTTAAAATAGGTAGAGAACATTGATTCAGGAAAAAGGAGATAGCTAGGGAACACCATCGTTTTCGAGTTTAGGGTTTACCGCTTTAGGTTAGATTTTGTTTATATAGAGAAATAGATGTACAGTATTAGGAGATATATAAATACAGATATATATATATATATATATATATTTGACCCCAAAAAAGGGGTCGGTTTAGAATTTGAGTGCGTACAAGCTTAATACGCAGTTGTAAAGTCGTAAAGTCGAAGGTCGGTTTATAATACTTTTTTGGTAACTGAATTATTTTAACTTAGATTTGTAACCAAATAAACTACTAAATTAAAGAAGGGAAAATTATAACAATGACACGTTTCAATTACCTTCTTTTAAGAATGCTATCTTGACTGACCATTGTATTATATATTGCTCAATTCTAAAATTACCCCCCCCCAGGAAACACGCGTTTTTCTCCCTCGGTGAAAGCCTAATTGGCGATTACATATTTAGATCTAGATCTGCGATTAAAATCCGAAAAAGGTATAGATCAAGATCTCCGGTTTGATTATCGAAACTTTGGTGTTTGATTATAGAAAATCTGAGTAAAAACTTTTCTAGATTTTGTCGATTCTGTGATTTTTTATTTCAAACTTGGTAAATTGCTTTAGATTTCGTCGATTCTATAGTTTTCGATTTCAATCTGACTACATTTTGTTCTAGATTACTTCGATTCTGTGATTTTTTTTTAAAAACTTTAAAAATTGGTTTAGATTTCGTCGATCTATGGTTTTTTATTTCAATCAAGCTATATTTTGTTCTAGATTCTTTTAATTCGGTGAATTTTGATTTCAAAATTGGTAAATATCTTTATATTTCGTCGATTCTATGCTTTTCGATTTCAATAAGAGTATATTTTGTTCTAGATTTCGTCGATTCTAGTATTTTGGAACTCTGTACATACATTCACGAAGTTGTTTTAACAAAGTTTAAAGAAGATTATGACAATTGGGTTCATGACAAAAAAAGTAAAAACATGAACGCATAATTCAAATACGTTTTCCAGTCCATCCGCTCGACATAAGCATAACGCAAATGGAGGCTGCCGATGATGTTGTTTCTACCGGAATCCGTTGAAGTAATGAGGCTGCCGCATCCAACCACACACACTACAAGAAAACATTTGATTAAGGACAAAAATTAAGGACATCACATTGTTGTCCTTAAGTAAGGTCAACTTAAGGACATATGTAAGACATTTTTTTATCATCGTCGTAAATACGTCGTTATTTAACGACATCCGCCGTTGTCGTTAACTAATCTCATATTAACAACACAGCAACGTCACTATTGAAATATATGTGGTTATGTTGTCGTTACATTAACGACATATTTTATGTCGCTATATAGCGACACAAGAACGACACTTCCAAGCGTCGTGAATATTGCCGACATACAAAGAAACACGTTTGTAACTACTTTTCACCTAACGAACATGTAACTAATAAAGACAACACCACATGTCTCAATTGTGTCCTTAAAATGTCGTTATGTTGTCCTTACTGATAAAAGTTTGTCTTTACAAAAACAGAGAGTCGTGAGATGTCTTATTCTACAATGAAATTAAAACCAGAAAAATCAAATTAAAAACAGGGAGGCGTGAGTCGTGAGATGAAAAAGAGTGAAATCAGAAAAATAAAATAAAAACCGAAATGTCTTCTTCTAGAGCAAATGTTTTTCAATCTCGACAATGGATGTATTCGCGAATCAATCCAGAGATGGGCAAGATAACGAATGAATTCAAGCTCGGATTGCAAGATTTTATGAATTTTGCAACTAACCAAGAGACGTGCATCGAAACCGGGTACCTTGCTTGTCCTTGTATTAAATGTAGAAATGGTAGCCATCGAACGGTTGATGAGGTTGGGAGACATTTATATCGTAATGGCTTTACACCTAATTACTTTGTTTGGTTTTCACACGGAGAAGATTTTATTGATCCACCAAGTAGCGGTAATAGACGTGTAGATGATTATCAGAACGAACCTAGTTATAGTACTGGTGGTTATAATCATGGATATACGGATGGGGGGAATAGATTTGCTGATATGGTGACTGATGCATATCATGGGTCAGTTGATGTAGAAAACGGGACGGAAGAACGAAACGTAGATACAAGAGGTTTTTATGAAATGTTAGATGTTGCTAATCGTCCAATCTATAATGGTTGTAGAGAGGGTCATTCTGCATTGTCATTGTCTGCTAGGATGATGAATATTAAAACAGATTATAATATGCAAGAAGGTTGTGTTGATGCTTGGTCGCAACTAGTCAAAGAATACTTGCCAGAAGACAATCTAGCTCCTGAGACGTACTACGAAGTACAAAAGATGGTATCGGGGCTTGGCTTACCATCTGAGACGATCGATGTATGCATTAACAATTGTATGATTTTTTGGAAAGGTGATGCAAAACGGGAGAATTGTCGATTTTGTAAGAAGGACAGATTTCAATCTACGACAGGACGAACTAGAGTTTCGTACAAGCGGATGTGGTATTTACCGATCACTAACAGGTTGCAAAGATTATATCAGTTTGAAAACACTGCAGAAGCTATGAGATGGCATGCAGAGCACTCTACCAATGGAAAAATATCGCACCCATCTGTTGCGGAAGCTTGGAAACACTTCCATTCGATATATCCAGACTTTTCTTCAGAGCGGCGGAATGTCTACCTCGGTTTATGTACAGATGGATTTAATCCATTTGGAAAAACTAGGCAAAACTACTCTTTATGGCCAGTTATCTTGACTCCGTACAATCTTCCACCTACTTTGAGAATGAAACGAGAGTTCTTATTCTTGTCAATCCTAGTTCCTGGTCCGGAGCATCTAGGTCGATCTTTAGATGTTTTTTTGCAGCCGTTAATACATGAGTTAAAAGAGTTGTGGTATCATGGGGTTCGTACATTTGATATATCCCAGCAAGAAAGTTTTACCATGCGTGCAGTACTGATGTGGACGATAAGTGACTTTCCAGCATATGGTATGTTATCTGGGTGGACTACACACGGGAAGTTATCTTGTCCACATTGTCAAGGAAGTACTGACGCATTTCAATTGAAGAACGGGCGAAAAACTTGTTGGTTTGATTGCCATCGAGGATTTTTACCTAAAAGACATCCGTATCGTAAAAGCAAGACTTTGTTTAGGAAAGATCGAGTGGTTAGATCGGGTCCCCCTCCAGTGTTGGATGGTGAGTATATGCTCGAGCAGATGAACCAATTTGGTGTGAAGGAGACTATTGATTGTGGAGGAAAAGGAGATACTGGAGGGGATGCGTATGGGTCTTTGCACCATTGGCATAAGAAGAGTATCTTTTGGACTCTACCTTACTGGAAAGATCACCTGTTAAGGCATAATCTTGATGTGATGCATATAGAAAAAAAAAATTTCGACAACATAATGAATACATTGTTCAATGTTAAAGGCAGATCGAAAGATAATCATAAATCAAGATTAGATTTTCCTCTCCATTGCTGTCGGCCAGAGCTACATATTCCAGAATATGGGAAGACTCCTATTCCCATTTATATGCTATCTACAGAAGCAAAGAAATATTTGAGTGGATAAAAAATGTCGTGAAATTTTCTGACGGATACGCATCCAATCTCTCTAATTGTGTTGATCTGAAAGGTCAAAAATTCATTGGAATGAAAAGTCATGATTGTCATGTTTTCATGGAGCGCTTACTCCCATTCGCATTTGCTGAGATTCTTCCACAAAATGTCCACGCGGTGATTGCAGGTATCTAAATAAAGCTTGTAACTTTTTTAATTAATAATTATTATGAATTGATTCATAGAGGTTTTAATTTATATATTGATTCATAGAGGTTTTAATCTACTCTTCAAACGCAGCTCCAATCAACTCAGGATGAGCTTGATGCGACAAAAGAGCTCGTAAAACGACAAAGAACTGATTTTGAGGGGCAAATAGATGAAATGAAGAAGGCGAACGAGGCGCGGTTCAAAGAGTTCAAGGAACGGTTCTTTAACCGTTAGCATTTGTTTGCAACTATAAAAAACTATTCTGATTTTGTTGTCTTAATTCTCTCAAACTTATTCTAATTTTGTTGTCTAATACTCTGAAACACAATCTAATTTTGTTTTGTTGTCTATTAGTAGTATGTTTAATATTGGATTTGTGTTTTTAATTATTGGATATTTTAAAATTATTCCCTTTTCACAAATTAATTTCTATGTGGTTTAGTTGTTGATATTTAACCACAACATATGGCATACCACATTAACGACAAAATGAGACTATGTCTTTAAATACATACATAAAAATTTTGTCGCTAATTCGTTGTTATTTACAGACATATTTACGACACGACTAATGTTGGTGATTCCTGAGATAAAATATGTCGTTAATTCACGACACCATATATGATGCTAATCTGCTTTGTTACAAAATGACGTAAACATGTAGCAAATTAACGACAATTGTCGTGTCGTTAATAAGGGACAATTTACAGTCGTAATAGAAAATGTCGTTAATTTGCGACACATGAACGACATAAAGAAATTGCGACATACGATTCCCAACATTTTTTGAAATGTCGTAAAATCGTCTTTAAAAGCAATTAACGACATAATAACGACATATAATTGCGTCCTTACCAAGGTGTTTTCTTGTAGTGACAGTCACACTTACAAACATACCTAGCAAAAGAAGCCTTTCAAAGGTGGCCCTTATTAAGTCGTCAACGGGCTAATTGTTCAAGACATCGATCACAAGCTCCTCTCGTGCAAGTGAGATTGAATTGAAACTCTAATCCATGAGCAAACATCAATGAGGAACTACACAAACCACTAAAAGCTGTCGGAGCAGGCTTACCCTACCACGTCTCTTGGTAATACAGAGCCACATTGAAAGAAGATTACCGCTCCAACAACTAATGGTCTTACTACTCCTCTAAAGCACATGGAGAAAGCAGCCACAACTAAGGCGAATACACAGACACTACAATAACACGACAACATCATAGGGGACACCAACAACACCAGGCTTGAAACCACACAATTACTACTCAATATACAGCGATGATGAACCAGAGATGCAGTCTGGAAGCCACACAATTATAATGTAAGTTTGCATGCTTTGAAATGTTGTCTTTCTATGGTAGATGATCACATGGAATCGAGTTACTAAATATGTTGACATTTTGATGGTAGTTCCGATGATGGTTTTCTTACACTCTTTATATACATAAATTGATACATCGTCAAGTAAATAAATATATCAAAATATTCATGTTCCCTTCTCACGAATTGCAAACTAACCTTTAAACCAAACCAAGTCTAAGTATAACTAAATAAGTTAAGTACTCTACCAATATAGAAGTTATAGTTTGAGAAAAACTGAATTTACCAAACAGTATAAAGTTGACATAATCGTATTTTACAAAATAAAACGAAAAATTTATGCCCAATTAATAAACATTGTATGAGTTCATGAAAATTGTGTTTATCACATAAATAGGTTTCTAATTTATAGATTTAGAAAATCAAATGCTAAAAAAGAAAATTAAACTAAACTACTAACAAAGACATAACATAATTGTATTTGGAAAGGAAGAAGTGATCAATTGTTTTAGGTATTTCTATGTAAACAACTGTACTTGTTAATTGTTATCGAGAGACATTGTAAGAGAAGTGAAGAAATCCATTATGGTTTGATGTATTCATATTTGTCAATGATAGTGGTGTAAGAGAAGTGAAGGAAAAAGAAAAAGACTAATTTTTTAATTTAAAAAAAAAATTGGCCCATTATTTTAATCCTTTTATAAGATTTTGGCCTATTAGTATATCAAAATAGTATTACAAATTTAAACAATATCCTGCAAATAAAATAAGGAAAGAAACGAGTGTTATAAAGAAGCTTTGTGAAAACTGGGAGCTTGTCTCCCAATCATTCACCAAAAAAAAAAAAAAAGCTTTGTGAAAAAGAAAATACATCATGTTGATTATGTGAATATATATTTCATTTGTTACGAACACAAGCTATAAAAAAATAATTAAATACATGAAAGATATTTGGAGTTTGGTTGGTCAAAACGAGAGAAAATAGAGATTTATAGATCTTAAAAAAATACAAATTGTTACTAATAATTATCTACGGAAAAAAAAATTAAAATGAAAGAAATACACGTACTAGAATACTTATATAATTTTTTAAAATTTTATATATATATATACTTATATAATTGTTTTAAACACACAAAATCACAAAACTCTTTCATTAATATTTTTATGAGATCAAATAAAGAAAGAGTAATTAACAAATTCGAGTGAACTGAAATTATCAAAATAACAAAAAATGGCTTATGTAGAACTACAATAGCCATAAAATTAAGGTGAATTGGTTACTTATTAAATTATATTTTTTTATAGTTAGTGGTGCCAATTTTCGAAAATTTATTGTCAAATTATTTTGAAAAACTTTCACTGAACACATATCAAATATATAAATTATTGAACTACCAAAAAAAAAAATCGATCATGTAAGAATTCAACTAAGAAACAAACAGAATATACATACAAATTTAAACAATTACCGTAATCCGTAAAACCTCACGTAATGACCTAGTTAATAATAAAATGGTGTATCTTTTCTTCTAGAAAACTAAGAAAAGTACTCAAATTCTTATAAAAACTATGTAAAGAAAAAATAGTAGTTTTACGCACCAGATATTAAGGAACACAAATCTGAAGTTGAAACAAGACCATGTATATCAAAGCCTCCAGAGAAGACAGAGGCTTTGCTCATGACCAAAACGCTGAGCAGAAGTAAAGAACAGGGATTGGGCCTAAGTGATGAGAAACCGAAGCCCACGAAGATAACACTTGGTTCGGCAACTTTACCTTTGTACTTCAGAAACGACAAAGAACAGCTCACAGAGCTATTCAAAGGAAAAAGTAGGCATGGCATTCGGGTAACCATTCGGGTTTCGGTTCAGTTAATTCGGTTATCGGGTTTTTAGTTTTAGGAATATAATATCCATTCGGGTATTTTAAAATTTCAGTTCGGTTTCGGTTCGGTTAGTGTCGGTTTCGGGTTCGGTTTCGGTTATCCGAGATACTCATAATTACGTAAATTTTTCTCGATTTTGGTTCGATTTAATTATTTTTAACTCGAGTTATCCGAAAATAATAAAAAGAAATTAAAATTTTCAAATAATATACCTCACTAAATTGGTTATTTTTAGTAAAATATACCTATAATTTTTGAGTTGACTAAAAATAACTATAAAAACTATAAAATTTGGTTAAAGTATATGAACATATTCTATCTTATATCTAAATATATGTGGGTTAATTTTATGTTTCGGGTATTTCGGGTATCCGTTTATTTTTCGGTTCGGTTCGGGTTTGGGTTCGGGTTTTCGGTTTTAGATATTTAGAACCCATTCGGTTATTTTTAAAAATCGGGTTCGGTTCGGTTCGGGTAATTTTGGGTCGGTTTCGGTATGGTTTTTCGGTTTCGGATTTTTTGCCCACCCCTAAGAAAAAGCAAGGAGCCGTTGCTGGAGAGTGTACGTTTTGGCACTGTTCTGGTAAGCTTATCCGATTTAGCTTGACTTCCAGCTGTCAAGGTAGCTAGGGTTACGAGATTGTATAAGCGCTTCAGTATAAATACTCTGTCTTGTAATCTGAGCAAATTAAGTGAAATAAAGTTAAGATTCAGAAATATTTCTCTTCTCTTTGAGCTCTTAAGCTCTGCTTTCATAAGAATGTAACGCACACTTGTTAAACAAAAACGGGCTAGGCACATATAACATATATTAATGAACAAAAACTGAAAATAGGGAGTGAAATAGAAATTCGAAATCGGATTACGGGGTTAAAATCATAAATCCTAAATCAAGAATTTATACCACAGTAGGACAAAAATATGATTACGGAGTGTATCTATGTGGGTCCCTTTTTACAAGGCGTAGTGGCCATTCGATTCGACATGAAAATATAAAAAAGCATCGTGACCGTTCGTTCCATGTCAGACTAGTCTCTTCCATTCTCCTCTTCCAAAACCCAACCTCAAAATTTCTGCAGATTGTTTCGATGTAAATTATCCCCTCTCAAAATTTTATATATAATCTCATGGCCCAAGCACAATTACTGAATATTCTTCTATATATTGCAAGTTTCCATCGCAATTTTAGCAAAAAAAACAAAATCTCATGAAAATGGTGATCATAACTTCCGAAGCTGGAATGGCTCTTGCTCAGGAAGGTTTACGTCAGAGATGCATTGTCATAGGAGTGAAGAGCGTCCTGAAATCTCTTCAAGGTCTTTATCTCCCAATCTTAGTTGTTCTCGCTCAAGATCAGTGTCGGTCCAATCATTTCGTACATTTTTCAATATCGTAAAAATAGTAATCTAAATAAAAAAAAACACATGAAAACTCCATTAAACCGTTTATAATTCCAAATAGTTAGTAAGAAATAAAAGAAAAACAACAAAATAAAATTTATTTTTGAAATATTGCTTTCCTTGTTTTTTTGCCTGCAAAATCATTAATTAAACTGACGTTGTCGAGTTTTTCAACCATCAATGTTTCAATATATGATAAATCTAACTCATTCAATCTCTCTTGTCACATGGTAG
The DNA here is from genome assembly GCA_963576765.1 of Draba incana. NCBI lineage: Eukaryota > Viridiplantae > Streptophyta > Magnoliopsida > Brassicales > Brassicaceae > Draba > Draba incana. The sequence goes on along the minus strand of OY755212.1, from coordinate 6,131,460 downwards.
ATCGCAAATAATTTAGTTATCAGCATCAACTTCGAATTTTAACTAATAATTTGAAATTGATTTTTTTGAAATGAGTAATTAACATGTTTGCTTATAAAAAACCATAAACATTAAAAAAACATTTGAAAAACAAAATCTTACGAATATTATTATTGTGGAAAAAAATTATAATCTTTTTTAATTATAGTTATAACAAAAATTAAACTAAAAAAAGTCTTCTAAATTTAGGGCCTTAAGCGGTGGCTTCACTGGCTTGTCCTCTGAGCCGGGTTTGCTCAAGATGAGCCTTTGCCGGATGTAGAAAACGTTGCAGTCGCTAGAGGTGTTCATGTTGTCTACTTCAGCACCAGATTCGAGATCGGAAAACTACTTAAAGTCACCACTTGTGCTTTCTGCATCATGGATTTCAACGGCGCCGGCGATTTCTTCCTCATCGATTAAGGTTTCTTTCCATGACTTACTTTCCAATGAACATCTGTTTGGATTTTGGAATCAGATTTAGATTTTTTGTTTCATGGATATTGACGTGCTTGTAATTTGTTCATCGCCGTCACCGTTTAAGGTTTCTTTACACTCTTGTGAACTTTCAGATGAAAATCTTACTGCATTTATCATTGGGATTTAGATTTGTTCTTTGATTTTCAATTTCAAATTAGTTGGTGATGATCGATGTATCTTTTCAATTCTTGTGGTGTATCGGTTTGGTTTTCCTGTGTATCGGATTCGGCGATTTGCTCCCTATATTTTGGCCGGAGATCGACAGTTATTACGGGAAAAAGGCTTTTTCGGACCCGTACTATTGCCATCATGGGAATTTGGACCTAGACTATTCACATTTTCTAATTTGGACATGTACATAACTAATTTTCAAATTCAAATCCTGAACTACCAATCGTTGTGCTAAAATGGACTTTGACTCGTTGACCGTTAACGAAACAGTGACTAGGACGACGGTTTTTGACACGTGGATGAGCCGTTGTGTTCAGTGGCCAAAATGACATCGTTTTATCTCTTAAAAACGATGTCGTTTTATGAATTAGGGCAAAAGAAGAATTCAAATCCCTAAATCCCCAAATTAAATTTAGCCGTTTCTCCATCCTCTTATCTTTCTCTTGTTCTTCTCTCTTTCTCAACAAAACCCAAAATTGATTAGACACCAAATCCTCTTTTCTGGTTCTCCAAACACAAAACCAATCTAAAATTGACATTGTTGAAGCTTGGTCTTCAAGAATGACTGAATTTCGCAGAGGCTTCCTGAAGACTTGTAGATGCGGTGAAGCGGTAGTGATGAGGATGTCTAGGATGGTTAAACGTCATTACCACGATTGCATGTGATTGGAAGTATGGTCTCAGTTTTCGAGCTGAGGTGACAATTGCCAATGCGAGCTTCTCCATTGCAGGATATCTTGTTTCTGCATCTATCATTGATTTACTTATGTAAAATATTGGTTTCTGCTCATTTTGCTCTTCTCGAACTAACACTTCGCTTACGGTAGCTGGTGATACGGCGATGTAGAGATATAGAGGTTCCCCTTCTACTGGTTTTGCCAATATAGGCGGTTGGCTGAGATAGTCTTTTAGCTGTTTGAACGCTTTTTCGCAGCTAGCGCCCTAGTTAAATCTTTTGTTGCCTTTGAGCAATTGATAAAATGGGAGGCACTTATCTGTTGACCTGGATATGAAGCGGTTTAGCGCAGCTATCCAGCCGGTTAGTCGTTGTCTTAGGAGATGGCATTTCGAAGAAAGTTGTAATCTGTTTGGGATTGGCTTCAATTCCTCATTTTGTGAGTAGGTAACCTAGGAATTCTCCTAAGGGAACTCCGAAAGAGCATTTAGCTGGATTGAGTTTCATTCCATACTGGTTGAGGATGGCAAAGCAATCTTTGAGGTGGGCAACATTGTTTTCTGCTGATTTGACTAGCATATCATCTATGTAAACTTCCATGCTCTTGCCAAGCTGCTCCGAAAACATTCTGTTAACCAGTCGTTTGTATGCAGCTCCTGCATTCTTCAAGCCAAAGGGCATTACTTTATAGTAAGAGGTTTATATATCGTTTATGAATGCAGTCTTTTCTTGGTTGTCGGGGTTCATCAGGATCTGGTTGTATCTTGAGAAGGCATCCATGAAGGATAATAGCTGATGTCCAACTGTTGCTTCGACCAATTTGTCGATGCGAGGAAGTGGGAAACTGTCCTTCGGGCATGATTTGTTCAAATCGGTAAAGTCAATGCAGACTCTCTACTTTCTATTCTTTTTCTTGACTATTACTGGGTTGGCCAACCAATCTGGGTACTTGACCTCTCTGATTGATCCAACTTTAAGTAGTCACTCTACTTCATCATTGACGGCTTTAGCTCGTTCGGAGCCGAGCTTGCGCCTTTTTTGCTTGACTGATTTGAAGGTAGGATCGACATTTAGCTCGTGTGAGGTCACATCGATACTAATTCCTTTCATGTCTGAGGTACTCCATGAGAAGGAGTTGGCGTTCTGTTTCAGGAAATCGACTAGCTCTTTCTTGATTACTTCCGGGATGTCGGTTCTGATTCTAACACAATTGTTGGAGTGAGCTCTGTCAATGTTCATTTGGGTGACCAGGTCCTGCGAGGGCTTCATTAGTTGGGGATTATTGTGTTGTGCGAGCTGACGTAGATTGTGCTCTTCTCGTTTCTGTAATTGCTATTTAGCAGATTTTTCCAGCTGCTTATGTCCATTGAGGTGGCAGATTCTGGATGTTTTTTGTTTCCTTTAATTGTTGTTATTCCATTTGGAGTTGAGAATATAACGCATTGGTGATAAGTCGATGGTACAGCTTTCATGGTGTATATCCATGGCCGCCCAAGTATTGCGTTAAATAGAGGTGGACGATCCACTATAGTGAATTCCATAAATTTGTGTACCCCTTCGGCCACCATTGGGAGTCGGACCATTCCCATAGAATAAGTGGTCTCTCCCGAAAAGCCGGTTAATGGTGATCCTTGACCTTGTAGGTCTGAGTCATTGAGACCCATCTTCTTGTATGCGTCGTAGAATAGCAGGTTAACTGAACTGCCAGTATATATCATTACCCTTGAGGTTAGGTAGCTACTTATTTCGATTTGAATTGTCAAGATGTCATCATGTGGCTTATCTAGGCGAGTTGTTTCGCTTTCTGTGAAAGCGATCTGGTGGTCTACTCCCCGGGTTAAAGTTAGGAGTATATGAGCTATGCTGGCTTTGCTCTGATGAGCCGTAATCGAGTTTATGGAGTATATGCATAGTTTCGATCCTCCTAGTATAAAATATACTCGCTTCGGCGGAGCTTGGTTGCTAAGGCCCACGAGGGCGCGTGGGATCCTTGTCCATGGGCTAACTGGTTTCTTCAGGGCGAGAGGCGGTGTTATGACTGACTCCATCGACCCTCCGCAGATACTGAGGTTTCCAAAGATTAGATCGATCCTTTTCTTAGATGAAGGAGGTGTTTGGGTCTGAGTCGACTTCTTTTTCTTAGGCTTCTCCGGCGATGACGGCGACTCGACCTCGGCTTCCTTCTGTTGTGTGGGCGGAGCTTGCTGAGCTGGCTTGGCTGGTTTCTTTTGTTTACTTCTGAACCCAACGAGGTACCGACACTCTTTAGTTGAATGGCCTCTTTTGCCATGATATTGGCAATACTTGGTTTCATCATATTCAGATTTCTTGCCTTGTTGCGTATTCCCTATCGCGTATGCTTCCTGGCTATTCCCGAAATTTTTGACGAATTTTTTGGGTTGAGGTCGCCCGTTGGTAATTGCAAGGTTCATATATTTTTCCTCCAAAGCCACGGTTTCTTCTTCTAAGGTGGCGAAAAAGGATGCTTTATGCCGCGCGTCGTTAAGTGGAATGAAAGGATTGACTGTGAGTTCTCCACGAAATTTAGATTTATGCCACATGCTATTCTTTAGCGCCACTAGGGCGACTTCTTTGTTTAAATTAGCGATCTTAGATTTTATAGCCTTAAATTTTGAGATATAGTCCCTGAGGGGTTCCCCATGTCCTTGCGTTAGCTTCTAGATTTTTATATTTTGTTATAAAATAATAAAATAATAAATCAATGTTAAAAGAAAAAATTAGGAACCATATTTAAATTGAAAATCCAAATATCCTTTTTCTTTTTTTTTAAAACAACAAAATTCAACTATTCATTTAAAAAAAAAAAATTGGCATTACTATGAAAAAAATCAAAATTCTTTAAACCGCCATGTCACTTTTCTTTCTTTACGGTACGGGCACAAGCACAACGCCAGAATCTTCCCCTCAGTTATCGCATATCCAAATATTCCAATTCACATCTTAATCCTAAAATCGTGAAAACATACATTTTTAATTCCGAAAACGGCGCAAAGGGAAAAAAAAAAAAAATGTTTCTTCTTCTCCGTTTCAATCTTCTCCGATCTTGTAACCGTCGTCTCCTCCTCCGTCTTCCTCGACGTTTCTCTTCCTCTACTCCGTCTTCCTCCGGTCCTTCGCGTCCTCCCTTGAATCTCAATCAACCTCACCTCACACTATCTCCGCCGCAACAACAACAACCAATTCGACGTTTCCTCCCTTCGATTTACACCGTCTCTTCATCTTCTTCATTCTCTAAGAAATCCGTGTTTGCTCTCTCCGCCGCCGCTTTAACCTCCGCGGTTGCGTACGCCGCTGTTTTCCCTTCCGATCATGACCACTCAGATCGTAACCCTAGCAAAACCAGCCGCATCTACGATTCAATCGAGCACGCGGTTCAGAAATCTGGAAATTCGTTGAGGAGAGTGGTTCACCATGCGAGACAAACCGGTGTTGCGGCTTCGGTTCTGTGGCAGTCGCTAAGGTCGGTGCTATCTTCAGCCAATCACGAGATGCGTGCGGGGTTTGAGCTGCGTGTGGCTGCGCTTTTAGCCGATATAGCGTCGGCTAATGCTGCTCGTAGAGCCGCTCTCGTCGGAGCTGGTAGTGGTGCGGTGGTTGATTGGTTGCTGGAAACGGCGGCTGTTCCCGGAGATAGAATTGGGGCACAGGACGAAGCGGCTAGGGCTCTAGCTTACCTTATTGCTGATCCAACGGTGCGTAAAGACGCTCTAGGAAGGCCTGATGCAGTGCCTAAGCTGCTTAAGTTCGTATTCTCGTGTCAACCAAAAAACAAAAAGGTACGTTTAGGTTTCCACTAGTTGTTTCCTAGTGAATAGAATCAATTGTTCAGGAGATGGTAGAAGGATTATTCTGATTTAGGATACGAATCTTGATAGCATTTTAGGATTTAGAAGAATCCAAGTGCATTTCTAGGATAAGCAAGAACAATGATTTGTCTAGGTTGTTTATCAAGTGTCAAATGGAGATTTGTCATTTTTATTTAGAAGGTATTTGAGACACCTGAGTCTTGATAATGTGATACTTCTGGTTCTGTTTTGCCATTGATATATAGCTTTTCTTTGGGAGCAGCAATCAAGACGTAGTTCATTCGATATTTCTGATTCTTTGAAAGGTAGGAGCATGCTTGTGGCTGCTGTAATGGATATTGTCACTTCCAACTGTGACACAATAGAAAAGACACCTTTTAAGTCATCATTGCCTGGAAATGCTACAATGAGAGATATTGCTGCGGCAATTCAAGTAATTGAGGAAGGTGGTATGTATTTTGATGAGCCAGAAAAAGACGATGACAGTGACGATGGAAGAAGTGGGATTAAGGGAATTGGAATTAAAATCCTTGAAGGAACCACGGTTCTGGGACTATCAAGAACCAGTGGGCTTGCGCCGTTAGGTGACCTTAATGCTAATGCTGGAGAGGGAACTACTAAAACATTTGCATTGCTAAGTAAACATGATAATTCTTCGCAAGCTAATCTGTCATCGGCTGTCATTCCTGGTCTTTGGGATGATTTACATTGTCAACAAGTTGCAGTGCCATTTGCTGCGTGGGCATTGGCGAACTGGGCAATGGCTTCTAGTACAAATAGATCTCATATTCAAGAACTTGATCGTGATGGGCAAGTTGTCATGACAGCCTTAATGGCACCAGAGAGGACAGTGAAATGGCATGGGAGTTTGGTGGCTCGGCTGCTGTTGGAGGATCATAATCTTCCATTAACCGATTCTGTTGCCGACTGGAGTTCCAGTTTGCTTGCCACTGTTTCACATGCCTGCAAAACTGAGGATATCTCTTTGGCTCAAGTTGCGTTGTCCGCCTTTTTAGTCTCTGTTGACAGAAGTGACAAAGCCCAGGAGATGGTAATGGAGAAGGGTCTTCATCTGATGAGAGATAGTGTTCAGAAAACAAAAAAGCACAGAGAAGTGCAAGAAGGTTTGTCAAAGGCTCTAGAATTACTCTGTACAGGTGACATGCATTTATCTCTTGAAGAGAGTCAGAAATGGTCCGGCATACTACTTTCATGGGTTCTTGGAAAAGTTGCATCTGAGACTGTTCAATCTTCAGCAAGAAGAATCCTTTCACGCACTTTTGAGGACTATGGACCCCGCTCTGTCCCAATTTCTCAGGGATGGTTAACTCTTATAATGAATGAAGTTTTGAACCACAGCAAGACATTGTCAGCTAAAGCAGCTAGCCTACCTAAAACCGAGAAACCAAAGGTGCATTAAATTTTATGGCTAAACAGAGAATAGTTGAAAATTATGTCTACATTAGTTTTGTTACCACTTTCTGGTTTGGATTTTGTAAATAACAGCTGTGTGATTTGGAATATACAGGTAGATCAGTCAAAAGTTTATTCTGCTACTCAGTCAACCAATCAGCTAGCAGCGGCTGTTGTTAATCTTGCTATGGCTCAACTGGGTACAGTCCCAGATTCTGTTAATAATGTTCCACTGGCAGATCTGCTCCTTTCAGAGCCTTTTGCTGTACCGATTAAGAATTTAAAGAAGGACGCACCCCCTAAATTTAATGCTGCTGAGTCTGCATTGGCAACCCTTAAGGCAATCAAGTCACTGACTGATGTTTGTGTTGAAGATTCTGTATGCCAGAACAAAATAGTTGATTTTGGTATTCTTTGTTTGCTAAGGCGCTTTCTGTTATCTGATGATTATGAGAAGCTGGGTGCAATAGAAGCTTATGATGCATCCAGAGCTCTCGAGGCTCGAGAGCGAGCTCCAGATAGTCTTGCTTCAGTCACAGATATGCAGGATCCATCTAGTGTTAGAGTCCCAGCTAGTGCGCATATCCGAAGGCATGCTGCTAGATTGCTAACCATTCTTTCGCTTCTTCCGCAAGTCCAGAAGGTCATTTTAGCTGATGAAACATGGTGCAAATGGCTTGATGATTGTGCAAGAGGGAAAATTTCTTGTTGCAACGACTCTAAGACACAAAGTTATGCAAGGGCTTCTCTGTTGAATGTATTTTGCAATCAGCAAGATGGTATTGGGTCTGGAAACAGTGGCAGTTCCGAGCAAGACATTTCAAACAGGAACAGTAACTGTCCTCGTTACGGAGACATGATATTTCTAATTAATCCCGGACTTCCCCATTGGAAGTGTCCTGAAAAAGAAAATCAAAGTGGTAAGAAAAACGATTCATCAAGTGAAGGTGAACCAACAAACGTTGCTGATACTGCCAGAGATCATGTCGCTGATGCTACTGATCAGTCTAGCTCCATGGATCCTTCCAGTAGTGGTTCACGTGTGCATGATCCTGAATTTGATGTTATTTTTCTTCATGGATTGCGTGGTGGACCCTTTAAAACTTGGCGAATATCTGAGGATAAGTCCTCTACCAAATCTGGCTTAGTGGAGAAGATTGACCAGGAAGCAGGAAAACTGGGAACGTTTTGGCCGAGTGAGTGGCTCTCAAAAGATTTCCCTCAAGCTCGCTTGTTTACCCTTAAATACAAGGTATGTCTGAGTTTTATTCTCATACCTACTCACTGGGGATCTTTGCAACTGTGTTTGATCTATATGTTGTGTATTTGATTCTCGTTGGAACATTTGATACAGACAAACCTCACGGAATGGTCTGGAGCTTCCTTGCCTCTTCAGGTATGTTCTTTATTATTTATTGTTTTAGGAAAGTACCTTTATATTTTATTTTTGTGAGTATTCTGCAACAGTCTTTTGAAAGCACTTGTTCCCTTCCTTAATATCTGTTAAAATCTTGTTCAGATATAAGCTTGCATCAATTTTAATACCTAACATGCTGTATGATCAGAGGATAAACAAAAGAGTCTAGATGATTGGATCTGCACACTATAATATTTTGAAGGGTCTTGGTCTGAGTTTACAGTCTTTTACAATGTAATGGCCATAATTTTGAATCTACAGCAGATGTTTAGGATTATTTGCCTAGTATGGCTTTGTTGGACATATGTTGTTATTTCCTGGAAAAGTGGTTGAGTGATTATTGATTACAGACAGCGTTCCATTTGTGTACTCGACTTCATTTCATTATCACTTAGCCTGCAGTTCTTTTGATAATGTAATTTTTGCTAATTTGCAGGAAGTTAGCTCTGAGATATTGGAAAAGCTTGTCTCTGCAGGCATTGGAGACCGACCTGTTGTTTTTGTGACTCACAGGTATGAAATCTCTTACGGGACCTGTCAATTTTCCTAATGCAAACTTATTTGCCCTCTCTGGTTTATTTGTCCGGCACTGGTGATGATTATTGTTGATCTGTTTAGGGCTATCAGTTAAGGCTTATTATAAATCTTGATTACATTGAAATTGACATGTTGTCTTCTGGAACATCAATACATAAAGTTTGATTAAGGAACGTTCATCTTGTAGCATGGGAGGACTTGTCGTGAAGCAGATTCTACACAAAGCAAAGGAAGAAAAACTTGACAAACTAGTGAATAACACCGCTGGAGTTGTATGTATCAACGATTCATCATACATTTCTGGTTTTCTATTATCTTAAGCATTGTATTTCTCGTTCTTCTTTTTAGTGAAAAATAATATCAATATCTCTTACCTCACTTTCAGGTATTCTACAGTTGCCCGCATTTTGGCAGCAAGCTAGCAGATATGCCGTGGCGAATGGGTCTAGTGTTGCGTCCGGCTCCATCTGTTAGTATTCCTTTATAAGCTGATTTAATCCTTTCCTCCATCTCCAAAATCTTCCTATGTAATGAGCCTTATGTATGATGTATTATGATAGATAGGGGAGTTACGCAGTGGTTCTCCGAGACTAGTTGAGCTCAATGACTTCCTTCGCCAGCTCCACAAAAAAGGGATTGTTGAAGTCCTTAGTTTCTGTGAGGTTGTCATCAATTCTAATACTCTTATGAGTCTATGTAGATTGTAACACTACATGACTCTGTTGAAATAACTTTGTGGTAAAATGGTTATATCGTCTAATTGCAGACAAAAGTAACCCCAATCGTGGAAGGCTACGGAGGATGGGCTTTTCGGATGGAAATTGTGCCAATTGAATCAGCATACCCAGGATTTGGTGAACTTGTTGTAAGTATCTTCATATGTATATATCAGTCAACTCTAATTTCAACATCCAAAATTTGTTGGTTTTATGTTGAAAAATCTGAAACAGGTGTTGGAGTCAACAGACCATATAAATTCATGTAAACCGCTAAGCCGCTCGGATCCTTCATATACCGAGGCGCTGCAGTTCCTGCGCAAGCTCAGCGCTCAACGCTCAAGACCTCATGTCAAACCAGAACCTGGGATACACGATTGATTAACCGCGGAAGATGAATCATTAATGGTTTGGTTAGACAGTGGTTTGTGCTAATTGATGAACAACTTTTGTTTGTACCTATAGTGTTCATTTCTTCTGTGTACATTAAAAAAGGCACGCTTAGGTTCTTATGTTTCTTTTGACACATTGTTTTATCTGTTTTACTGAACCATACTTGAAACTATACGTAAGTATATAAAAAGGATTCTCATTTTCATTTCCATCGTTTTCTTCATTTGATATTTAATAGTCTTTTTTTAACTAATAATTATTACATCTCGGAGCAATCGATACGTTAGCGTAAGAAGTAAGTATCTGCTATTTTGTCTATTCTGTGAGCTCAGCAAGAAGTATATTTGGACTTATACCAAATTGAGACGTTGTCTTTACCACCATTTTTTTTATCTCTCTCATTTATAATCTAATCAATTCTTTGAAATCTACACTAATCCTGATTTTTCGGCGTCAATACTGATGTTCTTTTGTCATTTAAAATGTGTATAGTGGTAAAAGAAAATGCCAATAATCGATCTTTTTTCAATAAGGATTCATCCATAATACTTTACATCTAACAAAACTTTAGAAGATATTAAGCAATATTTTCCTTTTTTCCATAACTAAATTAAAGTTATTTTTTTTTGTTTTTACAAGAACAACTTGAAATGATCAGTGAAGTCAATACAAATTTTGACACTTCTATTTTTGCGGTGTCAATTAGTTTTTTTTCCATTTTGTTTTGACAACTGGAGTATCAATTTGAGTTTTACAACAGAAAAAACAAAAAAAAATCACGTGACGTAGCGTATCGGTGGCTATTTTCCTCAAAGGAAATCTCCAACAGTCATCTGACGCGTGTCCCTTGTTTCCTTCCGCTACTTTTTATCTCCCTGGATATCAAAGTAACAACCCTCCGACTTTTCTAGTATTACTAAATTGCCATTATGTCGTAGTGAAGCGTATTCTTTAATTTTGACGTGAGAATGTTTTTTGTTTGTTTGTTTTATAGACGTGAGAGGTTGGAACGTTAATCAAAAATAGTAAAGAGAATGTTATAACTTGCCCAAATTGTATAAAAAGGTCTAACTTTCACATTCATCTCAAGTCATACATATTGCGAATACATTTATCTTTTTCGTTGCACAAAAAGCTATATGAATGTAAAAGCCTATGTATGCATATTAATCCGGAAAAGGTGATGAAAGACACTGATGAATGTATCAGCCTTAATATAGATGCTCTAAAATTAAATGAAAAAAAAAATTAACACAACAAAAAGAGCATGAGTAAGGGTATTTTGGTACAATTTGCAAGAGAGACTAATAATGACTTGTTCTCCAAGTTGATAGTGCAAGATCTCGTCGAGTATAAAAAGGGGAGCCGGTAAGGAAATAATTTTGCTACTTTGGAGAAGCTTTGAGAGGAAGGAGATTGAAGAGAAAGCTCTAAAGTCTCAACACTACTGATAAAGGTAATGATTAATGTGCTAATCTCTTTGAATCATTAGTTCATCTTAATCATCATTTTAATCCTTCTCTCAAACAAGCTTTATATTAACTTAGATTCGCCTATATATTAATGTTGGAATATTACATATCCATCCTATCCAAAAGAAAGTTATTTTAGGCTCTAATTGGTTATAATGAAAGGAAACAATGAAATCAAAACGAATGAGATACATGTGAATATGAATGATATGAAAACTACATATATAATTATTTTCCATCTATTCTTTTTGCATAATATATAGTATACTTTTTATAAAAAAATGTTTCTATTTCTAGTGGAATGGGTGAAATGTGAATTGTTAGATTTTAACAAAATATAAACAATGATTTTTTTTTTCTTCCATATTATATTCATATAACTAGCCAACCATATTAACTTAAGGGTTAATTTGTAGAATAACAAAGAAAAAATTAAAACTAAATAACTAACTAAAAGTGTCTAATGTGGCAAATTAATGGCCATTAGATTTAGGGTATTTGGTTACAATTTTAATTATAATTTTTTTTGGGGTTATATTTGCTAATTTCCCTTAACTTAATTTGAAGGAATACTAATTCTGGTGCTTTTAGAAAACCAGCGTTGGTTGTATAGTTTTCATTATGATCTAATAAAAGAGGGGAAATAAGAAGAAATCGATTTATGTTAGATTATAAGTTTGTTATTTTTTATTAAAAAGGTGAAAGCTTGCTGAGCAAAAAATGTTTATTTTTTGTGATAATTTATAGTCTGGTTGTTTTCACACATCAATCGGGTAAAATTATTTCGTAATTTTATAATGTGACATTTTTTGCATTATACGTGTTTTCTTAATATATCTTAGGGTTTAAACTCAGAGAAACTATATCAGCATATCATTTCATGTACAATTATATTATGAAGAAAAGGAACTTAATTTTTTTGGTGTTGTTGATAAAATAGAAAAGGAACTTAGTTATAAAAACCATAAAGTGATAATCATATAAATGCAAATTAAGGTGCGTATAATAAATTGGCCAATATTTTCTTCCTCAAATGTTTTTTTTCTTTTTCTTTTTGAAACTTTGATGAATCTTTTTTTTTCTTTGTTGTTTGTATTGTCTATTAAGGCTTAATCTACATTTATACTCAACCCATTAGCCGCCATTATATACACATAACTTACGCATGTTTTATAATGCGATACTCGTTGCTTTTAATCTCGAAACTGTTAGAAAATGAGAATATCGATCAAGCGAGAGACAACAAAATATATGGCCATATGCTGCATTGTTTTTTTTTTTTTTTGGTTCATATGTAAAACAAGTCAACACATAGTTAAATGCCAGACTTAACGTGTACGTGCTTAACATACATAAAAGTTCGCCTAGGGCCATAAATAGTTAAATAATCACCATTTAGATCTTCCTATCGATTATTATCACGTACATTATAAGATCAGAACAAACTAGATCTATATATACAATTGTACATTATTATATTATAGAAATTAAACTAATAGGTTATTAACTAGAAGATGCTGAGCTAATGACACATCATGCGTACATATCTATTATGTCCAAAGCATGAACAGCTAAAACAGTACGTAACATTATTTATATATATATTTATATTTATATATATTTTTTTTTTTAATTCAAGAAAAAAACATTATTTGTTCTTTTGGTAACCAACAGTACGTAACATTTGTAGCCATTATAAGTATATTTTAGAACCATGAACAAATTTATATATATTTTTTACCCTGAAAGTTAGATTTAGTCATTATCCACATATGTGGCATGTTTTTGTTTCTTTTTTGCAACCTTTAACTAAGTTTAACTAAGAGCATATACAATGGAGAACCATCACATAACTAAGAGCATATTTTTTATTAATAAATTTAGGACACCACAATAAAAACACCATAAAAATATCCTAATTAGAACACATATCTACAAGTTTAGATCTCTTTTTATTTAGTTTAATTATATTTTATTGCTTATGACACCACAATTAGACATCCTAAATTTTCCATTGCACATGCTCTAAGATACCCATCGATATTAGTTTGGTATATGTTTATGCGTTTTTTATTTGGAATATTTTGTAGATTACAGTTAACCTTTAGTAAATAGTACACGTGGTAGTTAAAAATTGCGTCATTTTAAATACAATTGAAACGCAAAAAAACCTCATGTGTCAATATATATAGTAATAGATATTCTGATAACTTTTTTTGCTTGCAAAGCAAATATGTTGAATTTGACACGCACAAAAAGTAGCAAACAAAAAGTAGCATACAAAAATGATTTAACTTTAAATTATTGTAATTGTATTATTTAGCGTAGACAAAAAAGGCAGCTAAGTAGAGAGAGAGTAAACGTTTGCTTCTCGCGTTATACAAAGCCCTAATTCTCAACATCATCATGCGTGCAAGCTATTTTCCATTTCCTTTAACGATTCTCATTCTTACTCTCTTCAAGCTTCATCTTTCTCCATTTCTTTATTCTTTATATTTTCTCTTCTTCAATACTCTCCCAATCTTTTTTTCATTTTTTCCCGGAAAATTCTCTATATTGTGATAAGCCCTACCAAGTTTATCCCTTTTAGATCTCACTAATCATTTCCTTTTTCAACTTCTTCTCTCATCCTCCCTTAAAAACCTATAAATTCATTTCTTCAAGATCTTTATATGTTAAGTACTATAATTGTTTTATTGATATTTTCAGAAACAAGTTCTGATGGGAAACAAAACGACCAAAAACTTATCATCGGTTAAGACAACAACGAGCATGCCCGAGCTGAGATCATACGAGGCTGCTTGTAAAGCAGACAAGGAGGTGCAATCTTTCGACACGTGTTTGCAAGCACGGACTAGTCACGTGATAAGCACGTTATCTACGGGAGTTGAGGTTCGAGCTCTCTCGTTCGATTCTTTAAAAGAAGTGACCGGGTGTTTGCTTGAGATGAATCAAGAAGTTGTGAAAGTGATATTGGATTGTAAGAAAGATATATGGAAGAATGAAGAATTGTTTGAGTTAGTTAAAGATTACTTTGAGAATAGCTTGATGACTCTTGATTTCTGTGCTGCTTTGGAGAAAGGATTAAGAAGAGCTCGTGATAGTCAGCTTTTGATTCTTATTGCTCTTCAACAATTTGAAGATGAGACTCTTGAAGGTAAAACCATATTTTCTTTGATTTTTTCTTTCTCTCGTGTTTTTAATTAGGGATGGGCATATGTTTTGTCTTATCTAGTCTTGATCTCATTTTCATATTGTCTAATATCATCATCGTATTGTTTAGTCTTGAAATGTCTAATTTCCATGGTTTGAAAACGAAATTCACCAAACATATAATCATTAGTAATAGCAATATTTTATATAAAAAATTCATCATGTTCCAAAATTGACTTCCTATCTGAAAAATACATTTTGATGGGGACATCAAATTTCTATTTCATTTTTCATTTTTTATAAGTGTTTGATATTTCTACTCGTCTCTCCTCCTTTAGTAAAGCCTTTGCCTTGAGGCTCTTTGGTTTTTTATTTTGTTTCTTGACACTCCAGTTTAATTTGACTGGAAGTTTATAAAAAAAAAGTACTATATTCATTGTTCATTAAGTAATAATAAACTTTATAGAAACAACCTAAAATCTTTACAACTAAAAGTATATTCATTGTCTTTTGTCATAGTTTTATTCAAATCCCATTTATAACATTTTAATTTTGTGTAATACTAATCTTTTTTTTGGTTATGTTGATTCACAGGTGGTAATGGATATAAGAAGACACTTGAGGAGCTAAAGAATTTCAAAGATGCAGAGTCTCCTTTCAACGAAGACTTCTTCAAAATGTTCCAGTCTGTTTACAAACACCAAATGCTGATGCTTGAGAAGTTACAGCACCGTAAGAACAAGCTTGACAAGAAACTCAAACGCATCCACACATGGAGAAAACTCTCTAGCATCATCTTCGTAGCTACATTCGCGACTGTGATCATCTGCTCTGTCGTGGCTGCAGCCATGGCGGCTCCTCCTGTGGCCGCGGCTCTAGCTGCAGCTACTGCTGTCCCGTTGGGGTCGATGGGGAAATGGATCGATTCGGTTTGGAAGAAATACGAGAATGTGCTTAAAGGGCAGAAAGAAGTGATCAGTTCGATGCAAGCGGGAACTTATGTTGCGGTTAAAGATTTGGATAATATCCGTGTTTTGATCGAACGGTTGGAGATTGAGATCACGGGGCTGGTGAAGAGTGCGGAATTCGCGGTGGAGCATCATGCGGTCAAGATTGGGATCGAGGAGATTAAGAAGAAGCTTGAGGTGTTTAGGAAGAATGTAGAGGAATTGGGGATTCAAGCTGATTTGTGTGGCAGAGATATTCGACGAGCAAGGACTGTGATTAGTCAGAGGATCAGCAAGCTACCCAACAACGGTAGTAGCAGCAGCAGCACCTGAAAGACACAAAACGGAACTCAGTTTCGCTTCTTCGGTTTCGTGCTGCAAATAATGAAATGTTTCCAAGACTCTTATGAAGAATATTATAGATTCTTTCTAGAGTTTATTTATAAAAATGTTTGATTAACTCAAATTGTTTTGTGATGATTGTTGCATATTTTCTGTATTCTTTGATGATTGAAAACAATGGGAGCTAAGAAGTTTATATTTACTTATATCAGACTGTGCTAATATACGAATACGAACTCAAACGTACAAAACTTACCTCAGATCACTTGGCTTGGTTAGGAATTTGATGCAGCAAGATATGAGACTGCTCCTGTGACATGAGACTGAAACTAAGATAAAGTTATAAAACAAGCATCTCCATTAGAAGATAGGTTAAAAACTCTCATTCCTTCACTCGGAAAATCGTATTCATAACATAGTCTTGTAAAGAAAGGCTACAAAATCACAAGTGTATGGAACAACAACCTACGCTACACAGACTGTAACGAGTCACTTTATTTTACATCTGATTAAGGTCCACTGGATTCTCCATACACTGTCTCAAAATGAACTCTGCTCTTCTCCTTTTATCATCTCTATCCTCCTCACGCACAAACGATATAGCTCTATCTTCACCTTTCATCTGCAAACTTAGATCCAACGGTTGTCCTAGAAACTTCTTCTCGGTTCTAAGCTTAGAAAGAACAACAGGTTTTTTCATTTTCCATTCACCATCAACTTCACTGCAAAACCCGTCTCTCGCAGCTTCCATGGCAGGACCAAACGCCTCTATCACCGATAAACCATCTTTATTCAACGATTCAACTTTCTCCGGTGATGCAGAACGCGTTTCAATCTCGGCTACTTCTTTCACAGTATCCATATCTCCCCAAACATGTTTGGAGATTTTACTTTTACAAACAAGTTTCCTCTGTAAACTCAATAAAGCTCTCTCCGCTTTCCGTCTCTGCCTCGCTTGCTCAATCTTATCACCTCTAGGATCCAACGGTCGTTCGATCCACATAGGCGTTTCCTTATACGTATGAGGATCAGGAAAAGCCGGTAACCAAATCGGAATATGTTTCCCAGGTGGTGTTTCACCAATCTCATCAAAACTAGGTATCATCATCTTCTTCTTCTTTATAGCTACAGGAAAACGAGGTAACGGCTGCGTAAACGGAATTTCGTCACTCGAATTCACGAAATCGACGATTTCTCGAAGCGTAATCGAACGAACTACAGAACAACTATCAGAGGAGGTTTTCTCAATTCCGTTCAAATCTTCTAAAGCGAGAGCTATATCGAATACGTTACACTGACTCCTACCGGTTAGGTTAGCGAAGGAAGTAGAGGATTTACCTAATTGAAGAATGTACTGAATTGCGAATCTGGCTAGGGATTCAAGAGCTGGATCTTTGAAATGCTCGTAACCTACGCTCTCGCAGATTTGAGCTACGGCGATTTTAGCAGCTGCGTGGCTAAACTCGTAGCAATTTGAACAGCTCGAGGAAGACGAAGCAGGATCTCTACTATCATCACCTTCGGGTTCTCTCTCGGAGCTCATTGCGAGGAAAATTTCGAATAACTCTCTCCAATTTACTGAAATTAGGGTTTTCTCATTGCTCGGACAGCATTTCTGATTTCACCGCCGGTAAAAAGTCTACCGGAGAAATTGGTCTTCGTTAACGGAATTAATCTGACGACGGAGCACCGGAAAATGAGAAGCAAGAAGGAGAGAGAGAGATGGGTCTTGAGAATTCTTCGATCTCTCCGTTATATAGCAACCTCTCTACTTCTACCCCAAAATTGACGACCACTGTTTTTTTGGTCGATTTAATAAAGGGTTAAAACAAATAAATGAGTTTATAATTTTTTTTTTTTGAATTATACACAGTTTCCCCAAAGGCTTTCTAGGCCCAAGAAACAAATAAATGAGTTTATAATTATTTTAAAAAAAAACAAAAAACTTATTAAATTGTTGGTGAAATTATGGGAATTGTCTAAATTTTATATCAAAAATGAGAAAGTAGTTTTACCTTTTCAAAAACAATTAACAAAATCGTCCGCCTATTAACTCTAAACTCTAGATTGCGAATCCAAAATCTGAAAAACTAACTTGAAGTAATTACTAATTAGTAGTCATGTCTTAAACTGTTTTAGTGAAGGTTTGGGCGATGTTGTGTTATGGTGAATGGACTGGATTGTCATTGCCTTTGAGACAGATTGCTCTGAGATGGTGAAAATCGTCAAAAATCCAAAAGACTGTCCCACGTTCTCGATTCTATTAGACAAACTCCGGAGTCTTCAAGAACGTCCATCCAATTTCTCTTTATCTTTCATTTTTCGTTTTGTTAATGTAAAAGCGGACTATTTGGTCCGTTCTATACGTTCTAGAGCTTTTGATTTTTCGTATGTAAGTAACTTGCCGCCGAATTGGATTTTACCAATTCTAGTGACACTTTTTAATTTAAGTTTGGCTGACAAAAAAAAAAAAATGTTTTAGTGACAATTTCTCCCTTTTTTTTATTAATCCAAATGTTTAGTGACATATTCTCCAATTGTTTTCATTGAAACAAATGTTTTGAACATGAAACATGAAAATGACATGCTTGCACAATATGAATAATATACAATCTAATTACGATTTATTGCGGTAGAACATTCACTTTAGTCAATTATCAGAGGGATATTTGACTTTGAATTACAACAAAACCTCTTACTAAAGTTACAACACACAATCATGAACTACATTTTTTTTTTTTAAGTACACTCTTTGACATAAACGAAAATGTATTTGAAGTACAATCACAAGACTTGGAAAACTCAAGCCAGCTGCAACAACTCTTCACGTTTAATGTCGAACACCTTCACCAAAACATCTTCCACGACCTGTGAAATTCACAACAAACAAATATTCACGCATTTCGCGAGTAAGCAAAGGAACAAATGAAAGTATATGTGTACTTTACCTTATCTGGTGTTGATGCACCTGATGTTACTCCGATAGTTATCGGTCCCTTTGGAAGGAAATTCTCTTTCTCGACAAGCTCTCCGTACTATCAATGTAAAAGAGAAAGATCGGTGAATAGCTATTTTGGGAGGAGTGTGTTAGTTTTGGAAATGGACTTACGTGGAGCTTATAGGCTATTTTGTTCCCAGGTCCAATCCGTTGCTCAGAATCGATCCAATAAGATGGGATTCCGCGTGCCTCTGCGATTTCCTGAAGGTGAGAAGTGTTGCTTGAATTCCACCCGCCAACCACTAGCATGAGGTCAATCTTCTCTTCCACTAGCTCATAGATTGCGTCTTGTCGCTCCTGGAAAGAGAATAAGATTTGATGAATAAACACTTTCTTTAAGCTCGTTTTTATTATATGCATGAGATATCGGGAAATATACTTGAGTAGCGTCGCATATTGTGTTGAAGCTGATGAAATGCTCGTTTACGTTTTCCACTCCATACTTGCGCATCATTGTCCTCTCTAATAATTTTCCTGTGGGATATTTTTGTATGGCTCTTTTCGCATGAGACTCAACTAGAAGGTTTATTCTTTCCGATTATAAAAGATGATTTATGTAGAGTAAACTAACCTATCTCCTCTGTTTCTCCCTTGAGCATAGTTGTTTGGTTTGCAATACCGACTTTGATAAGGTCTTTGTCAGGGTCAAAACCCTTTGACATGGCATATTTAAATTTCTACAACGCCAACACAGAGATTAGAAAAGAACATCAATCTAAAGATGGGAAATCTGCAAAGA
Source organism: Draba incana (assembly GCA_963576765.1). Classification (NCBI taxonomy): domain Eukaryota; kingdom Viridiplantae; phylum Streptophyta; class Magnoliopsida; order Brassicales; family Brassicaceae; genus Draba; species Draba incana. The sequence continues at coordinate 6,112,161 of OY755212.1, read as the reverse complement.
AGAGCGCTTACCTCCATAAATTCCTCTTTTGAGGAGCTAGATCCATCGAATTGGCCACCGAGAATGTAATCACAAACGTAATTCGCCTGTGTTCAGTTTAAAGTACCCATTAGCAGCAGTCTTGCAATATCTAGACTATACAAAGTTTGACAGTACAAAGACAAACCTCTTTTATGTTCTTTACAATAATGTACTTCCCTGCAAAAGATGCAGTGGCAATGGTCTCTTCATGATTGTATTTACCGTGAATGATCGATGTATATTCCCCCTTCTTGTGCTTCTCAACCATGTTCCAGACCTATGGAGCCACAAATGTTTGTTAACAAGAAATGAAGAACATGAGAGAGAAAGTGATAAAAAGGGAAAGTTTTCTTGTTATTAATCTGAGAGAACAGTAATCTTGTTTTATACAAGGTTTATCCGGTTTTAACCGGTTTAGCACAAACGCCACATTAAAGCAATCACAATAATAAACCAACTTAACCAATTTAATCTAATATTCCCCCTCAAGATGGCAAGTAGATAGAACGCAAGGCCATCTTGGACAGGAGAGACTGAAAATGAGTTGGAAAGAGAGGCTTGGTGAATGCATCGGCAATTTGAAGATCACTCTTGACATGAAGAGGCTTGATAAAACCACGGATAATCTTTTCTCTGACTTGATGACAGTCACTTTCAATGTGTTTTGTTCTTTCATGGAACACAGGATTTGTAGCAATGTGTATTGCTGCTGTGTTATCACAAAAGAAAGCAGTAGGAGCAGATTGAGGAACAAGAAACTCACAGAGAAGATTGCGTAGCCAAATGACTTCTCTGGAAGCAAAGTTCATCGCCCTATATTCAGATTCTGCAGAAGAATGAGACACTGTATCTTGCTTCTTGGATTTCCAAGAGATCAAAGAGTTACCAAGAAAACTGCAGCAACCTGAAGTGGAACGTCGTGTGTCTAAGCAAGAACCCCAATCAGCATCAGTGAATGTCTTTAAAGTAAGATCAGAATCAGTAGAGTAAAATAAACCCAAGCCAACAGTTCCTTTGAGGTAATGAAGGAGTTTATAAGCAGCATGGAGATGAGAATCTTTAGGAGCAGAGGAGAACTGACAGAGTTTGTTGACAGCGAAGGTAATATCAGGACGAGTAAGAGTGAGATACATCAGCTTACCCACAAGACGACGATAGAGACCAACATCTTCAAGACCTGGTTCATTAGAATGCAGGGTCAGTTTGACATTAGGATCCATAGGAGTGGAAGAGGGCTTACAAGCAAAAAGGTCAGTTTCTTCCAGTAATCCTAGGACATATTTGCGTTGACAAACAGAGATACCAGCATTGGAACGAGCAATCTCAAGACCAAGGAAATATTTAAGAGGACCAAGATCTCTGAGCTTGAAAACCAATTTCAAGGATTCTTTCAAACCATCAACTTCGGAATAATCATTACCAGCAATGATGATATCATCGACATAGACCAAAACAGCAAGATATTTACCATTAAGATTACGTGTGAATAAGGTATGATCAGCATTAGACTTCTTGAAACCAAGATTAACCAGTGTAGAGCTGAACTTAAGGAACCATTGTCGAGAGGCCTGCTTCAAGCCATAGAGAGATTTCTGGAGCTTACAAACAGCATTGGGAGGCAAAGATTCCCCCTGTCTTGGTGTATACCCTGGAGGAAGTTTCATGTAAATTTCCTCATCAAGCTCTCCATTGAGGAAGGCATTAGAGATATCGAACTAGGTAAGACTCCATTTCTTAGCAGCTGCAACAGCCAAAAGGGTCTTAACTGTTGTCATTTTTGCCACTGGAGAAAATGTATCAACAAAATCAACCCCTTCTTGTTGAGTATACCCTTTGGCAACAAGCCTAGCTTTGTAACGTTCTAAGCTTCCATCAGCATGAATCTTGATCTTATAAACCCAACGACAACCAATAGCATGCTTACCAAGAGGAAGAGAACAAATGGACCAAGTGTTAGTGGATTCCAAAGCCAACAATTCTTCATTCATAGCCTGAAGCCACACATCAAATTTCTTAGCTTGAGCAAAGGAAGTGGGTTCTGGATGAAGAGATAAGGCACAAATATAAGCTTTGTAGTCATCTGACAACTTGACATAGGACATATAATTGGCCAAGGGAAAAGGGATATCAGTCTCTGTGACATTGCAGTAGTAGTCCTGGAGGTAGGCAGGGAGCTTAGAGGTTCTCTTAGACCCAATACCATCTTCCAAAGGAGTTGAATTCCCACTAGGAAGAGGAGAAGAGTCTGGAGACACAGGATTAATTGCCAAAGGAACTGAAGTACCAAAGAAATCCGAAGAAGATCCAGGCTGACCATTAAGGAATGGGAATATTGCCTTATGAAAAGTAACATTCCTGGAGATAAAAATATGGTGAGTTTCAAGGTCCAGGAGCTTGTATCCTTTATAACCAGCAGGATAACCAAGAAGAACGCAAGGACGTGCTCTAGGTTGAAACTTGTTTCTGCCTTTTGAAGAAGTAGAGCAGTATGTGAGACACCCAAAGACACGTAAACCCTTGTAATCAACCCTTTTATAAGTGAAAACCTCAAGAGGAGACTTGTTCTGGAGAAGGGGAGAAGGTAGTCTATTGATGAGAAAGACAGCAGTCAACACACAGTCTCCCCAATAAGCCAAAGGAATGTTGGACTAAAACATGAGGGATCTAGCAACATTTAAAATGTGCTGGTGCTTGCGTTCTACAACAGAATTTTGTTGAGGTGTCTCTGGACAAGAATGGTATGGAATAATGCCCTTCTTCTTGAACAATTCAGTAAACCTCAATTCCGGTGCATTATCTGACCTAACTCCCTTAACTACTGCCCTGTACTGAGTCTCAATCATCGTCAAAAACTCAGGAAAAACTGTGAGAACCTCTGAATTAGTACGCATCAGATATATCCAAGTCATCCTAAAATGATCATCCACAATAGTGAGGAAGTATCTGAAGCCCTCAGTAGTAGGTTCAGAGAACGGACCCCAAACATCGATGTGGAGCAAATCAAAATTCTGCTCACACATATTGTTAGGAGAAGCATAAGGAAGGTGTTTCTGCTTTGCAAGAGGACAAATATTGCAATGAAAGGGTTCTTTATTCTTCTGTTTAAAACTAAGGGTATCCAAAACATAACCAGTCTTAGAAAAATAAGGGTGACCTAATCTATGATGCAATAAGGCTGAGCCTACAACAACATTAGAAGAAAAGGGAAAGGCTTCTGGTTGCTGAGAGGTCGCTTGAAAAACTTCAGTGTCAAGCACATAGAGATTTGAGATCTGCTTACCCTTCCCAATCATCAGCCCCTTGGTAGGATCCTGTATTATACAAGAGTCCTCATCAAAAACTACTCTATAACCCAAATCCTTAGTGAGTTGACTAACACTGAGAAGATTGAGTCTAAAATCCGGTATGTATAGGACATTATGAAGAGTGATAAGCTATGTTAACTTAATACTGCCTAGCCCACTAATCTGAACACCAAGGCCAATAGGTAAAGTAACAAAGGATTTGAGAGTGTAAGAGAAATCACTAAAGAGTGATTTATCATGTGCTACATGATGTGTAGCTCCACTGTCCACAATCCAGGAGACAGAGCTTAACACAATGTGAGTAGCTCTTCAAACTCCAACAAAACGTAATGTGGAAGTAGAAAAAGCCATACCAGGAAGAGCAGTGATGGTACCACCAGAAGTAGATGACATTGGATTCACTGAAGTGGAAGAAGACTGAAGTTGAGAATTAAAGTAGTCAATAACGCCTTGGATTTGATCCTTGGAAAGGGTATTGACCAAAGAGGAAGCAGGATGAGAGAGCACAGATTGGTCTGCAATAGCAAGCTGAGCAACTATCGGTTGAGGAGAACTCAGAGGCTTAGGAGAATAGCTAGCCTTGTCAGCTTGCTGCTTGGTCTTGTGTTTAAAACCAATAGGGTAACCATGGACCTTGTAGCAAGTGTCTACAGTATGACCATTGTATCCACAATGAGTGCAGACAGGCCTATTGCTACCCTTAGGAGATTGAAACTTAGATTAAGCAGCATTAATAGAAGGAGAAACCTGATCAGGAGCAGCAACATGATAAGCAGAGGCATTAAGCACAGGAGTGATGCTACGCTGGCTGTGATCTTGATCAAGTAAGTTGTAAATCTCTGAAAGATCAGGAACATGTTTCTTCATGATGATTTGACTTCTAATGGTGGCGTATGAGTCGTTCAAGCCAGCCAAAAACTTAATCACTTTGGCATGTTCTTGCTGAGTTTTGACAGCTTTTCAACAGTCACAATTTTGACATGTTGTAACACAATTTGCACCATCCAACTCGTCCCAAAGAGTTTTCAGAGTGGTGAAATAGGTAGCAAGATCCAAGGAGCCTTGCTGTAGGGACCATATCTGTTGAGACAACTGATACGAACGAGGAAGGTTGGTGATATGAAAACGGGTTAGCAGATCTTTCCAGATCTCCGATGCATCATTGAAACGGAGGATACTGCGATAGATTTGCTTGGAAACGGAATTTAAGAGCCAGGATTTCACCATGGAGTTACAGCGAGACCATATCCGAAAATTACAATCAGATTCACTAGGACGCACTAAAGACCCATCAATGAAAGCCATTTTGTTCTTTGCATCTAAAGCAATAGTCATAGCTATACTCCAATTTTCATAGTTTGACCCATCAAGCACTTCAGAGATTAGAGAAATACCAGGATTATCACCATTAGAGAGGTAAAATGGTGAATGGATGCTCTCAACAGGAACAGAGGAGAGCAACGGCATAGATGGAGAGAACGGAGACTAAGCTTCTGGAATAGAAGGTCTCTGAGCTGAGGATAGAGCCGATCGGTTAACACGACGTGTAGATTTGCGAATAACCACCATCGTAGAAGATCCGAAGCTCAAAAAACAAAAAAAAGGGCACGATTTATGCAAAATCTGGAGGAATAACCAGAAAAATTGCTCGTGACAAAGAGGATCGATCGGGAGAGTCTCTGATTCGATCGAGGTCAAAAAAAGAAGGAAATGAGAAGGATCGATTGAGGTGTAGCCCTCAATAGCTCTAATACCATGTTTGATAACAAGAAATGAAGAACATGAGAGAGAAAGTGATAAAAAGGGAAAGTTTTCTTGCTATTAATCTGAGAGAACAGTAATCTTGTTTTACACAAGGTTTATCCGGTTTTAACCGGTTTAGCACAAACGCCACATTAAAGCAATCACAATAATAAACCAACTTAACCAATTTAATCTAATAACAAATGTTGAAAAAGAAGTAATTCAATTAGGTGCATGAAATTTCAGATGATAACAAGAGAAGAAAAAACATCACAGATGTACCTTTGTCACCCAAGGACAAGTCGTGTCGACAATTTGGACCTTCTTATCATTCAGAACATACATTTCATCAACGCCAGCTCCAAACGCAGGAAGGATAACCACATCATCTTCATAAAAATCAGCTTCATAAATGGACCGTTATTAAGGCCCATATATTATAACACGGGCTTAGGCTTTCATATCATTTTAATAATTTTTTTAAAAATCCAATAGTGACTAGCAAGTGAAAGGGGGTTTAGGGTTTATGCTCCCAGGAAATTCGAGCAAGTACTGTACATCAATGGAGTCTAAACCCGCTAATCGTAATTCGGATCCAAAATTAAACCCGGATCCGAATTCCATCGGTCCTCCTTCTGCTCTAACGTATCTCGATCCTCACTACTGGTAATCAAATTACATTTTCAGCTCTGAAAAATCTATGTTTTTTTCCTGAATGTTGGCGAAAATTGCAGGGACGAAAGGTTCTCTTCCGAAGAACACTACGAATGGTTCAAAGACTACTCTCATTTTCAACATCTCATCAAATCCAATATCAAAATCTCTTCTTCCGTACGTACTATTCGCTCACTCTTTTTTGAATTTTCCACATAAAGAAACTGTGATTTTTTTTATTTTTACTTGTTTGTATGTAATATAGGTATTGGAATTAGGATGTGGGAACTCTCAGTTGTGTGATGAAATGTACAAAGATGGGATTGTTGATATTACGTGTATTGATTTGTCTTCCGTTGCGGTTGAGAAGATGCAGAGTCGGTTGCTATCAAAAGGGTACAAAGGTATTTGCTTTGAGGTTCCTTTACCATTGAGAATAGTCTATACTATTAAGCTGAGGACTTTATTAGTTTATGTTGCTTTGTTTTGGTTGGTTAAAGAACAAGTTTGTTGGATTTTGTGTTCGATGTGTTAATATGTTGATTTGAGATTTTTGATATGTTCAGAGATAAAAGTGGTGCAAGCTGACATGTTAGACCTGCCATTTAGCAACGAGTCTTTTGATGTGGTTATTGAGAAAGGGACCATGGTAAAAATACTGTAACTGAGATAAACTTGTCTTTTCGGTCCGTTGTTTGTTTAGGATTTGAGATTTGCGAATGTGGTTTCGTAGCAAAAAGCTCATAAATTGCTTCTTTTTTTTTTGTGGTTTATGTTGTGAAGGATGTGCTGTTTGTAGATGCGGGTGATCCATGGAATCCGCGTGAAGAAACTGTAAGCAAAGTCATGGCGACTCTTGAAGGAGTTCACCGTGTTCTGAAACCGGATGGGATTTTCATTTCCATTACATTTGGCCAGGTATTTATAGCTAAAAACCGAAAATCATATTCTTGCATTTGTTCGGTTACTAGCTTTTGAAATACTTGTTTTCTCACGCAGCCGCATTTCAGGCGTCCTTTGTTTAAGGATCCTAAGTTTACTTGGTCAATGGAGTACAATACTTTTGGCGATGGCTTCCATTACTTCTTCTATATCTTGAGAAAGGTTAGGATTCAAAACCTTGCTTTAAGTAATGTCGGTTCCTAAACAGGATTCTGAGAGTATATGTTGCTTTTTTTAACTTGTGAGATTCACTGAAAATCTTGAAATTTTTTTGGTCAGGGAAAGAGATGTAATGAAGAGAAAGAAGAAGATGAGAAATGCAAAGATTCATCAATATCCTTATATCAAGAAGAACTCGAAGGCGAAGACTACATCTTCCGAACACATATCGGTGATGATGAGGATTAGGACAAGAGCAACCTATGTGATGTTGTATCCATTTGCAATGTAATTTTAGAACCATTTTTGTGTATTTTTGGACAAAGTAAAAGATATGGAATTGAATCAATCACCTCTACCTCCCGGACAAGAATACTCACTATCAAAACGGACATTAGTAAAGCGGTATGATCGGATTGAGTTCAGCTTTCTATTGCCCATGAAGTGTTTACAAGTTTTTGAAATTTGTAGAGGTTGGATCTTTGACTCCATCTTGCAATATTAAAAGCCTATCTCAAATTTTTAGAGGTTGGATTTCTAACTCCATTTTAATCACATTACTAATTTTGAAGGGAAAAAAAACCAATTTTTTTTTAATTAGAGCCGAATATAAAAAGTAAAAACATATCTTAAATTCTTTTTCAAAATAGGGTTAATTTGCAATATAACACCCAAAAAAAAATTAGTCAATTAGCAAATTACCCTAAATTTTGTGGGTATCAATATGCCACATAGGGCTACTTTTGCTACTTGACTAATTATTAATTTTTTTGTGTGCTAGCTATATGGCAAATTAACCCTTCAAAATAAATGTTAATGGCAATTGGTCAATGGAGGTAGAATTTAGAAATAAAACATGACAATTGAATTTGAATAGTCCCAAAAGTAAACATAAAAAATAAAAAGAACACTGGCCAATAAAAAGAAAGAAACACACAAAAACACTTTTTCTATAAACGTAATAAGAGATTAGAGAATCTTTGCGCGATTCTCCTTCCTCTCTCTCTCCTACTCATCTTCCCCTAAAAGCTTCTTTGGCGTTATAACCCAGTCCAGTCTCCGGCGAATCGGAATTTCCATTTGATCTCGTCGGAATCTCTTCCGATTTCCGTCTCTACTTCTCTTCTTTCACCTCGATCTTCTCTCCCTTGATCGTTTTTTCAGCGAATTTCATTCTTAATTTATCGATGGATGATTATTTAAGCGGTGAGGAAGACGATTGCTATTACTCCTCCGATCAAGAGACTTTCGACGGAATCGCTAACGATGATGAGCCTGTGTCTTCTTCGTCGAGAAAATCAACCACTCAGGTTTCGTAATTTTACGATAATCTCCTTCGTTCTTAGTCTCTGTTTTGGTTAATGTTGATTCCTTCTTCAGATTTTTGTTTTTGTGTTGAGATAATTGGGTAGTTTTTGAACTTTCTAAAGTGAATCTTGATGATTCAATTACAATTTTGGGTTGAAAATTTGGTTTGATTCAATTACAATTGGATAGTTGGTGTGTTCTTCCCTGTTTGAAATTAGGGTTCTTGGAACTTTACCATACCAGATCAGTTAATTTTTTTTGACATTTTTACTTGTTCAGATGAGAATTCAAGTTTTTTACAAGTACTTTTGGTTGTATCAAGCAATCACAGGGCTTGTTTGATAACATTTATAAACTATTTGTTGCAGGTCATCACGCAAGAATCGCTTTTAGCAGCTCAGGTACATTGGTTTTAGATGATGATTCTTCTACAAAAGGTTTCAATTTTAAGGTTTTGAATTGGTTGAGTTGTTGTTTTGGTGATGCAGAGAGAGGATTTAAGTAAAGTGATGGAGTTGTTATCGATTAAGGAGCATCACGCGCGTACTCTTCTTATATATTACCAGTGGGACGTCGATAAGTTGTTTGCTGTATTCGTCGAGAAAGGAAAAAATAGCTTGTTTTCAGGAGCTGGTGTTACCGTTTTCGATGATCAGTACGACGATCAATCTTCCTCTTCTCACTCTTCAACGATGAGTTGTGACGTCTGCATAGAGGAAGTTCCGAGTGATCAGATGACGAGGATGGAGTGTGGACATTGCTTTTGCAATGATTGTGAGTCCTTGTTTCCGAGATTTGAGGTTTTGTTTTTATCGTTAATATGATTTAACACAGGGACTTGTTTTGGTTTTAGGTTGGACGGAGCATTTTACCGTGCAGATAAACGAAGGCCAGAGCAAAAGAATACGATGTATGGCTCATAAATGCAACGCGATCAGTGATGAAGACGTTGTGAGGAATCTCGTCAGTAAAAAGCGACCTGATCTAGCTGAGAAGTTTGATCGTTTTCTTCTAGAGTCATACATCGAAGACAACAAAATGGTGAAATGGTGTCCAAGTACTCCGCATTGTGGTAACGCTATACGAGCTGAGCATGATAAGTTATGTGAAGTTGAATGTTCTTGTGGTCTTCAATTCTGTTTCAGTTGTCTCTCTCAAGCTCACTCTCCTTGCTCTTGTTTAATGTGGGAGCTATGGAGAAAAAAATGCCGAGACGAGTCTGAGACCGTTAATTGGATTACCGTTCACACAAAGCTTTGTCCTAAATGTTACAAACCTGTTGAAAAGAACGGTGGATGCAATCTCGTACGGTGTATTTGCGGGCAGTATTTTTGGTATGAACTCGTGTTTTCTTTTTCTGTGCTTTCTGATGAATACATGTCAGGTTGTGACGTGCCTCGTGTTTGTTTGTTATAATTGTACAGTTGGTTATGTGGTGGAGCTACTGGAAGGGATCACACTATGAGGAGTATCGCGGGTCACAGTTGTGGTCGGTACGAAGACAAAGAAAGGCTGTTGGAAAGAGCGAAGAGGGATATAAATAGGTATACGCATTATCATCACCGATACAAGGCGCATACGGATTCGTCGAAGCTAGAGGATAAACTTAGAGATACTATGCTTACGAAAGTGTCGAAATCGGAAAAGAAGGAGTTGAAGCTGAAAGACTTTAGCTGGGTTACGAATGGACTTAACCGGTTATTCAGATCGAGACGGATTCTTTCTTATTCGTATGCTTTCGCGTATTACATGTTTGGCGATGAGTTGTTTAAAGACGAGATGAGTTCTAAGGAGAAAGAGATTAAGAAGAATCTGTTTGAGGATCAGCAGCAGCAACTTGAGGGTAATGTCGAGAAGCTTTCTCAGTTATTGGAAACGCCGTTTGATACGTTTGAGGATGAGAAAGTTATGGATGTACGGATTCAAATCATTAATTTGTCTGTTGCGGTTGATAACCTCTGCAAGAAAATGTATGAGTGTATTGAGAATGATTTGCTCGGGTCTCTCCAACGTGGGATTCACAGTATTGCACCGTATAGATCAAAAGGTATCGAACAAGCGGCTGATTTTTATGCTTCTTGGAATTGCAAAGGAGAAGACGATGGTGCTGCTGATAAATTCTTCCAACCGTTGGATTGTGGTACAAGCGGTAATTAAACTCTCGCTGTTTATGATTTATACAATTCTAGTAACGAACCTATGAAATCGGTTTCTTATGAGTCTTGATTTTACACAGGTGGGACATCGAGGATCGAGCAAGGTTCAGGATCAAGAAACTCGGAAGATACGATTTCCTCTTCTTTGAATAAACGTCAGAAAAAAGACAGAGCTTTCACAAACGGCAAAGCCACTCTATTGGATTTGAATTTGCCACCTGATTTCACCGACTAGAACTGAAGAACTCTAAGTCAATCCCTCCAAGGGATTGGTTTGGCTCTATCTTCTTAAAGATTCAGTCATTTTTTGTCTTTTTTTTTTTTATAGATTTTTGAGGTTTCATACATCTCTACTTATGACATTTTTGCTTTGCTTATTTAGGTATAGGTTTTTATTTACATAGATATATCCGTATCAGCTTATTAACTCTTTGCAATCCAACAGAGTTTATTATTTTAATAGATCAGTCTTTCTATACAATCTCAGCTTTTCAACAATTTAAGTTTTGAAGTAAACAGAATCAATCAGGAAGGTGTAGGTACTGTAAGATGAGAGATTAAAGAGGTCTAAAGAGAAACACTTGTTTCATCAAGGGTTAAAGCAAACTCATGTCTTACAAAAACCTTAAAACACATAACATAAAGTCATAAACTAGATTTAGCTGAAAAAATCAAAACAAATTTGTCAAAATGTAAAAGCATTCACAGAAAACAATAAGTGATTGAAGAAAAGCTCAACCTTTACTCTCGGTTCCGGCTCCAAAGAACAAACGCTGTTGTCTGGTACACTTTTGTATAAAGAGATAACCGAATCGTATATTGATATCCAAAACTATACAAAATCGTCTACTTTCCTATACAACGTTCTATTTATCTCCAAAGGTTCTCACAGTCAATACTTCAGTCAACCCTCTAACTGAATAACCATATCCAACCACTTCACAACAACTTCTCTTCTCCTTTCCATTCCCTTCCAGCTCATCATCTCTTCTTTTCTCTTCTGAAATACGCCTTCAAAGGCCTATCAATAACTCCTTCGTCAGATCCAAGCTTGCCCTCAAGCTTAAACTCTGGAAATTGTTGTTTAAAGTCCTTAACTTTATCCTAGGAATGATCATGAGAAGGGAGACCAGACCACATCACCAAAGCCTCTAAGTCGCGTTCTGCATTATGACGTGAATCCAAGATATCCAATGGTTGTACCGCAACTTCATATACTTCATTCAACTGTTGAGGTAATGGCACAACCTGATGTTGACTTCCAAGAACATGTTTCAATTGGGAAATGTGAAACACAGGGTGAATCTTAGATCCTGTAGGTAGCTGTAGCTTATAAGCCACCTTGTCAATCCTTTCCAGAACCTGAAATGGCCCATAATACTTTGCTGCCAATTTCTGAAACACCCTCCGACTCATAGATTGTTGACGATATGGTCTCAACTTCAAGAACACTTCAGCACCAATCTGTAACTCCAGATCTCGTCTCTTCTTATATGCATTGTTTATGTTGAGCTCGAATTAGATGATCTTTGATCTGAGTAAGCATGATATCTCTTTGCACCAACATTTCCTCCAACTCCATATTATGAGTAGATCTTGTCTCAAACTTCAATAATGGTGGAGGATCCCTTCCATAAACCACCTTAAAAGGAGTAGCCTTGAGCGAAGTATGGAACGAAGTTTTTGGAAAACCATGAAGTCTCACGAAGTCTTTGGAAAACCATGAAGTCAGACTTCATGGTTTGAGGGTGGTAAGTTGTACTAGACTTCAATTTTTTTCCAGCCAAACAAAACATTTCGGTCCAGAATCTGCTCAAGAAAACTTTATCTCTATCTGAGACTATAGTCTTTGGAAAACCATGAAGTCTGACAATCTTCTTTGTGAATTTCTTAGCCACATCTGTAGCTTGAAAAGGGTGTCTCAATCCCACAAAGTGACTGTACTTGGAGAATTTATCCACCACCACTAAGATAACATTCATTCATTCTGAAGAGGGAAGGCCTTCTATAAAATCCATCGACATGTCTTCCCAAATCTGTTGAGGAATAAGTAATGGTTGCAACAAACCTGCAAGACAGAATGTTGAATATTTGTGTGTGTGACATACTCTGCATTCTGACACAAATTTCTGAATATCTTCCTGCATCTTGGACCAATAAAATTGACTCTCGTCGTCGTCGGCATCATAGATGGCTCGCCGCACCAATTTCGTACACTTTTGTATAAAGAGATAACTGAATCGTATATTGATATCCAAAACTATACAAAATCACATCTGATTATACAAATGAGAGATAAGATCTACTTTCCTATACAACCCTCTATTTATATCCAAAGGTTCTCACAGTCAATACTTCAGTCAACCCTCTAACTGAATAACCACCTCCAACCACTTCACAACAACTTCTCTTCTCCTTTCCATTCCCTTCCAGCTCATCATCTCTTCTTTTCTCTTCTGAAATACACCTTCAAAGGCCTATCATCGTCTTCGACATCAATTACTGCAGCGATCGCTCTTTTCTCTTTGCATCCTCTACGACCTAAGATACTAGCCTCGAAGACTTGATCTTCATCGAACACGAATATCACAATGTCTCCGTCTATGAGACGGTTGTCCTCAACGAATTTGGACCAGCCTTGTCCAAAAGACACTTCGTCTTGATTCTTCATGGTCTTTATGGTCCAGAAACATCCACCGGTTCCTTGGAGAGTCACTGTTTTGGCCAAACCACGTGGTAGTTCATCGTAGTAGGAACTCGGAATCATGTGTCCAAACACAAATTAAACTTTTAAAACTCAATGATTCAAATTCTCAAGAGATAAATACACTAAATAGAGACTCTTAAGGTAATGATGCTGAAAAAGAAACCTCACATAGAAGAACACTTGAATTTAGCATCTAGGAACAATCAAAAGAATGAACTTTTCCAAAGCATACAAACCGAAAGGAGCTCGAAATCATACAAGATTCTCGCTAAGTTTTCTAATGTATAACTTTTTTATGTTTTCAAAGTAAAATAAGTTTTCATCGCGATTCTAAAATGAAATAAGACGTTTCCAAATTAGCAATTTTTTGGAATTACGCTTTCGAGAGATTCCGATTTCGATTCCGATTCCGATTCCAGAGCGTGAAACGTGATCAAATGGAGTTTCCATGCAACATAGGTTTTTCACCGTTTAGATCCACCTCCGGTTTGTTAACCCGGTTTAACTTGTAATAATTCCCGGCAGTGTTTTGAAAACCGGACCGGACCGGGGGTCGGACCGGGTTCAACCGTGAACTGGCCAGCTAGCCGGGTTGGGTTGACCCGGGTTTGAGGGTTTTTTTTTTTTTTAATTTCTAATTTTTTTCCATATTTAATTTTTTTATGATTAAAATTTATAGATTCAAATACTAGTTTTGAATTTAGTTATCCACAAAAAAAAAGTGTTGAATTTAGTTAATTTGTTATGGTTTAATTTTTTTTACATATAAACTTAACTATTTCTCATTAAATTTTGTTTTTGAATATTTTTTTTTATTAAAATAATTTTCTTAATTTTTTAAAATATATGTTTATTAAAAATATATGTTTATTCAAAGACTATATTATATATTTGGATATTATAGTTATACAAAAACTATTTATATTATTATTTAAAAAAAAACTATTAAGTCTGGTTCGACCCGGTTGGACCACATTGACCCATGACCCAAAAGTATTTTCGGTTCGGTCGTCGGTCCGGTTTTCAAAACATGATTCCCGGTTAAAGACACAAAAAGAATTGAAGAAATGTGATTGGTGGAACATATGAAGAGACTTTTTATGTTTTGTCTTGAAGTGGTCAAAGCAATAAACTGTGTTGGTTCCGTACACTACCATCAAAATGCTACTTCCATAATCCATATTATTGTTTTCCAAATTCTTTTCTTTTACTCCAATTATTTCTTTGAAAGAAAAATAGAACTCACTCTTTTCCTTTGACTTTAAATTATGGCTTATAGTGTTATAAACACGGTTCAATCCTTAATTTTTGTGAGAAAACCTTAATTAATTATTAATGTTGCGATGCAACTTATAGCAAGAACAAAATATTTTTTTCTTGTTTTTTTTTTTTTTCTTGTTGAAAGAATGATTTGCGACTTGCTATGTAAAAAAAAGCTAAAGTACTGGAGATATGCATGAATTGTTAACACATAAACAAATAGTGGAATCATGCCTAAATAATTTGCCTAATCTTATCAAATGGAAGTGGAGTATAGTCTTCTGATATTAATATATACATTTAAATTCGTTATCAAGAGGATTTTTATGGATGTATTAAGTGTTGTAACGTTACGGGACAAGGACACAAATGCTTGAGAATATGGTACATTTGTTCATAAATAATCTTTATTAAAAAAAGTGGTATTTTAGGCAGTAAAGCTATGTGAACTGGGCTATGGAGGAGATTAAGTACCTTTCGGTTTACGTGCCTAATATTCCAATGTATTTAGAACCTCAAATGCATTTTACAAAGAATGTTCCAATTCAATGTATGAGAGTACATGTAGTGTAAAACTCAAGAAACAAACAAAAAACGATGGATTTAGTTTAGCAAACCATAATTCAGGAGAAAAATAAAGATATCCTTGAACATTACAAAGAAAATAATCCTCCATTTTTTTCTTCAAAAACAATGGTATTACTTTTAGTGTTATACTAATCAAAATATCATAAGATAGTTATTTAAATATTCTTTCGAAAATTCATAGAAGCTGCCTCTACTAACAAGACAACCACGTGTGAAGCACCCAACCACATATCACAAAATGACCAATCTTTTAAATATTTCGTATCTTTATATAAGTGTGCATTTTATAAGATATCATACAATTCTCTCAACCCATTAACAATTTCATCAAGAGACGTTGACAATACCAAATTAAAAACATCTTCAGAAGTCAAAATTTGCTCTTGACCCTCCATTTCTCCTTTAAAATCTCCATAAAAATCTCCATCCTTATTTGCCAACCAAAATCCACAAACACACATAATCCTTCGAATTTCTTATTCATAGCTATCAAAACCAAAAAAAAAAAATCCCCCTAAACAAAAAAAAAAGGCAAGAGGAGAATTTATCATTATTCTATAACACTTTTTTTTATAATCCAAGCATTTGACTTTTGTGACAAAGATTTAAAGAAAGAGAGATGAGGAACGAAACTGGTGGTACAATGGTCGTTGATCTCCAAGTCCAAACCAATCCATATAACAATAATCACCATCGCCACAATCTTAGCCACGACCGTAGCGGTAATGGTCACAAACCGTTGCCGAGGCCTAAATTTGGTGATCTCTTGAAAGCTGACCACGACGGAATATTCCCTCCTGACGAACCCCTCATTGTCAACACCACCCTAACTCACCACCAGTTTAGTAGCGTCTCGGCCTCCACCATGAGTAGCAGCGGTCTGGGCAGCGGAGAAGGTTCTCCTTGCGTAATGTCGCCTTGGGCCCGCGTGTCGCCTCCTTGGGCCGCGGAATTCAATGAAGACAATGTCCTTGAGACCAATGGTCTCATTGGATCTATTGTACGTGAAGAAGGACATATATACTCATTAGCCGCTTCTGGTGACCTTCTCTACACGGGCTCGGATTCAAAGAACATTAGGGTTTGGAAGAATTTGAAGGATTACGCGGGTTTTAAATCTAGTAGTGGGCTTATAAAGGCCATTGTGATATTCGGAGACCGGATCTTTACCGGCCATCAGGATGGAAAGATCCGGATATGGAAGGTTTCGAAGAGAAAACCGGGAAAACACAAGCGGATTGGAACGTTGCCTACGTTTAAATCGATGGTCAAGACCTCCTTAAACCCGAAGTATTTCATGGAGGCACGGCGCAACAAAAACTCCGTAAAGACAAAGCATAACGACGCGGTGTCAAGTCTTAGCCTAGACTTTGATCTTGGATTGTTGTATTCGAGTTCTTGGGATAGGACGATCAAAGTGTGGAGAATCTCGGATTCGAAATGTTTGGAATCTATACACGCGCACGATGACGCGATAAACTCGGTAATGTCCGGTTTCGATGACTTGGTGTTCACTGGATCCGCAGATGGCACCGTTAAGGTATGGAAACGTGAATTGCAAGGCAAAGGAACGAAGCATGTGTTGGTTCAAGTTTTGCTCAAGCAAGAAAACGCGGTCACGGCTTTAGCGGTAAAATCAAAATCTTCCATCGTATATTGCGGTTCCTCGGACGGGCTAGTGAACTATTGGAAACGTTCGAAACGTATCTTTGTTGGTGGAATACTCAAAGGGCACAAATCCGCAGTGCTATGTCTCGCTATAGCGGGGAACTTGTTGTTGAGTGGTTCCGCCGACAAGAACATATGTGTATGGAGACGGGACCCATCAGACGGATCCCATCAGTGTCTGTCTGTTTTGACGGGCCACATGGGACCTGTCAAATGTCTAGCTGTGGAGGAAGAACGGGCTTGCCGTAGAGGAGCAAAATCCTCTACGGCGGCTGAGGGGGACCGGAAGTGGATAATATACAGCGGAAGTTTGGACAAATCGGTAAAAGTGTGGCGCGTGTCGGAGAAAATGGCCACGTGGAGGGAGATGGACGAGCCGGCAGCATCTTCCGAGCGGAAGAGCTTGTCGTCTCCGCACGAAGGGAGTGGCGCGTGGAGTTCACGCGATTTGGAAAAATTAAGGTGAGTGGAGGAGCATAGTGTGATTATTTAAGAAAATGTCTCCGTCGTTGATTCAAGTCACGACGACCGTCGTCTTCTTCACGCCGGAAAAGAGACGAGATTAATGTTTTCGATTTCATGACCAAAGTCAACGAAGAGTGTGTGTGCCACGTTAAACCGGTTAGGGGGTTAATGTGAGGTTGATGGTTTTCACGTAATGAGTTTTGATTTTTTGTTTTCTTTATTTATAAGAAAAAATGTATAAAAACGAAATTGTATTATTAATTTTTTGCTGAATTTGTAAAATAACAAGAGCAAAGACTGAATCAAACATGTTTGTTTTCTTTACGTTCTATGTCGTGGTTGCAACTTAATAATTTGGAATGTTGACGAGTCGCTTTTTCTCTTTGTTAGAAATGGTCTTTGTAAATTATATTTGAAGGAATTTCATAAGACTTTGTATTATTGGTGACAAGACCCTGACCCCTCCCAAAAAAAAAAACTTGTAAGAGGTTTTTAGAAATTCTTGTCTTATTTTATCGTTGTTATTTGATTTCATATACTTTTTTGGGTCTAAATGTTAAGATGATTTCATATACTTTTTTTGTTCTCTTTTTAATGTCCAAGTAAACTAAGTTCCACGCCCCGTTTACATGAGTTAAATTGTTGTACGTTAGGGCATGTTCGATGGTGATCCCTTGGGGTCTAATGTAGTGTTTTTATAATATAAAATTATTAAAATGGTTGTAAAAGGAAGAAAGAGAGTGTTTTTGTGGGGTATATTGAAATATAAAATTAATAAAATTTGAGTAAAAAGAGTAGAGAGTGTCTAAAAGGAAAAGAGAGTGTCTAAAATTAGATATTTTGGAGAGTGTTCTTAAAAGGAAGAGAGAGTGTTTAAATATAAAATTAATAAAAGTTGAGTAAAAAAATGAAAGAGAAGGTATAAAATTGAGTAAAATGAAGAAAAAGTGTGTGTTTTAATAATTTTATATTATAAGAACACCACATAAGATCCAAGAGGGTTACCATTCAACATCGCCTTGGTGTACGAGATTAATGTCTAACTGTCAATTATTCTTTCCTTCTAGGTGAGTGATGTGCAAGATAATGTATCGCCAAAACAATTAGAGTTAACAAGTCGATCGATCATTAACATGTTTTTTTTTATTTTGCCGCGGAACCATAACATACGTTTAGAAACTCGATTTGTAAACCTAAAACGTTTTCATGTTAATGAATTATTTACCATATAGCAAAAAAAAAAAAAAAAAAAAATTTCCAGAAATATGTTAACCACTACATATTTTAAGCGTAAAATGCAAGCACCACCAAATAGATATCCACCCAAAGTCGTTAGAAAATATTTCTTTGTGATTTTTCATTTACCATTTAGACCATATATGCATGCTCTTACGTATATGCTCTTAGGTATATGCATGCGTCAATTAATAATTACATAAACTGAATCTTATGGTTTAAAAACAAAACCACAACACCTATTGAAAGAAAATAAATTTTGTAGATCTCAGAATTGTAACCAAAGCATTTTTCTTCAAATGAACATGTCAATTCCTAAAAGTGAGGGACCATAACGGACCAGGTCTAGATTTTAGTAACCCCAATTATCCGAATCCTATGCGTCATACCTATAACGGAACCAATTTTCTAAGAATATATATCTTTGTTTATGATTTTCAATACACTAAATAACCTTATCACACGATCCTTTACCCAAAATGACCAAACCTCTATCGAACAATCCTATATATTATTGGACAAATATAATGCTAAATCCTACATAGAAAATCACATAAATCTGAAATTTCTATTCTAAAATCAATTTAAAATGTTTATTTACTAATTTCGTAATTAAAGCCTAAACAACACGTCCGGTTTCCTAAGAACCGCGTGTCATTCCCGGTTAATAGAACATTTATGGTTAAGAATAAACACTATTTGACGAAATTACCCTCTCTTTGACCCTCTCAACGCCTTTTGCAAACGCATCGTTTTCAATTCTCCAACCCGCGTTGACGCAGAGAATTTTCCCGGAAAATTAATAAGCTCAACTTCGTTTTTGATACACAAAGAAAAGAAAAACAAAAGCGAGAAAGTCTCCCCTTTTTGTCCAGTCTTCAATCTTTTTACTAGTGAGAGAGAAGACGATCCAACCACAAAATTCATTTTTCTTTTTGTTTACTTGTGCAAAAAAAAAATTCATTTTCCCGGAAAATCACCACTTTCCTGAGAAAATTTCTTCTACTTTGTAAAATAAAAATTCGATTTTTTTCCCTTTCTCTAACCTTAAAGGAGCTTTATGTGATCAATTTATAATATATTCTTTGACTTGGGTTCTTGCTTCACGCGGTTTGTGATTGATTATTTAAGCCACTAATGGCTTACGGTCCTTAAATCTTATTTTCTCGGGAAATTTTCATGATTTCTGGTATTGCTGGTACATAAAGTTTGTCAATTTAGGGAATTTTAGGAATTAGGGTTTGTGGGTTTTCGTTTGTGAGTTGGATTTAGTAAGTAGATGGCTTCAGTGATAAGAAAGTTGTTACCTTTAGCTTCACCCAATCCTAAAAGGGATAATCTTGATAGTGATGATACTAGTGATAGCTTTCGAATTGATTATTCATTTGCTATAGAGTATAAAGGTCCTCCTATAGCTAATGTCCCACGAGCTCCCCCCGTCGAAATCGATGAGATTCCTACGGCTGATCCGGTTTCGATTTCGTCTTCTTTGGGTGATTTCTCTTATCCAGTTGCTCCACTTCTTGTTAGGGATAAAAGGGTTACCAAGAAACCCCCTGAATCCGAGAAGAAGAAGAACGGTTTAGTCGAATCCGAGAAGAAGAAGACCGGTTTGGTTGATTCTTCAGCTAGCTCTAGTGTGGTTTTGACTAGGCATGATGTTGTTTCTGGATCATCATCAGAAGCGAAAAGCTCGGTTGATTTACCGTTGTCACCGTCATTATCGTTATCATCCGCAGAAGTACGAGAGGAGGATGCAAGAGATTCGGATTGTGAGTCCCCTGTTCATTCAGTTGGAGGGAATGAAGTCGGGAATGGAAATCATGTGCGGTTTCTTGTACCGAGTCAGGGAAGTGAATACGATGAAAGCTCTTACGTTTCTGATGGAGAAAGTATAAGTGCAGCGCCTAAAGCTGAAAGGAAAGGTAAAAGAGGGTCGTGTTACCGATGCTTAATGGGAAACCGGTTTACTGAGAAAGAAGTCTGTATTGTCTGCGATGCAAAGTATTGTTCCAGCTGTGTGCGTAGAGCAATGGGCGCGATGCCCGAAGGAAGAAAGTGTGTGACTTGTATCGGTCTTAGGATCGATGAGTCGAAGAGAGGGAGTCTCGGAAAATGTTCAAGAATGCTGAAACGTCATCTCACAGCTTTAGAACTTCAACAAGTCATGAATGCCGAGATCTCGTGCAAGGCGAATCAGTTGCCTTCGCGGCTTATCGTTGTCAATGGCAAGTGTTTAGACGAAGACGAGCTTTACACGTTGCAGACATGTCCAAATAAACCAAAAAATCTAAAACCCGGAGACTATTGGTACGATAAGGTTGCTGGCTACTGGGGAAAGGTAACATTTTCTTATATTTCTGCGCGTATTTATTCTCGAGCTTATATCTTGAATGCTGAGGTGATTCAGGGGCTTTATGTATTTCTTTAAACAGGTAGGAGAGAAGCCTTGCCAAATAATAAGTCCTAACATGAACGTAGGAGGTAGTAACATCAATAAGAAGGCAAGCAATGGTGACACTGGGATTTTCATTAATAACCGGGAAATAACGGGGATCGAAGTCACTATGCTAAAGGTTATTTCAATTTCCTCACCTTCATGTTTAAATGTTAAGCACTAGTGTCATTGTTCTGAAATGAGGGGCCAATGTGCTTTGATATAGATGGTGGGGGTGCAATGTGAAGCAAAGCCTCATTTTTGGGTCAATGCAGATGGAACTTACCAGGAAGAAGGTCAAAATCGTATCATCGGGAACATCTGGAATAAGGTATGATTTCCCCCGAGCACAAGGTTTTCTTGTTCACAACGTTTGAATATAAACATTAGAAAATTATGCATGTTTGTTTTCAGAAAAGATTAAGGATTGCTTGTACCGTGTTCTCTCTGCCTATTCCTCCGACTTCATCTGCAGTAGAACCAAACGATGCGCCCTTATGTGTGCAGAAAGCGGTTAACAAGCTTCTTCTGATGGGTAATGAGAATTGTGGCGCTACTACGATTTACAAACAAGTGAGCTATTCGTATCTTTATGCAACTCACTAATCTAGTAGAGAAATCCGGTATTGACTTGTTTTGTTTTTTTCAGGCAAGGTCTCTCTATGAAGTCCCGTTCTCTGAAGAAGACCGTGAAAAAATCAAATTCATAATTCAAACAAATCTCTATACTTATCTTGCAATGGTTCTCGAGGCACACAAAAAATTTGAAGAAGAGACGAGCAATAACCAAACAGGTAAATTTATAGACCGTACAAACATCGGGTTAACAATTCATTATTGTGGGAGATATGAATGAAGTTCTTCTTGTGATTTAGGCGATACGGGAGAAGATGAGACTAGTGCTAAAACATTTAGCTCGATCAGCCCGAGACTAAAACATTTTTCGGATTGGCTTTTGAAAGCAAAAGAAGAAGGAAACCTGGGGATATTTCCTGCATCTAGCCGCGAGAATGCACAAACCGTTGCAGATCTCTGGAGGGTACCAGCCATTCAAGCTACTTATAAAATACTTCGCGATACACTTCCTAGAAACGCCGTTTATTTTCTTGGACGAGTGAGTTTGCATCAAACGCTTTCTTGTTTATTAACGGTTTTTAAGAAAACTGACTTAAATTTGTTATCGAATCAGATTCTTGAGATCTCGAGAGCGGAATACGATCCTTCTGATATGGACATATTGCAAGCAGAAGGACTTTCTGCTATGGAAGGACTTTCTTGTGTGGAGTTTTCATTCCCACCAACATCTCAAGAAGACTCTCTTGGAGACGATTATCGACACGATCCAAACATGAAGTTAGTTCTATCCCCTTTTTCTTTCTGTTTTGCATTCCTGTATAAAACCGTTAAACTTACTCAATTCCTGCTCTTTTTAGGTACCAACTAATCCGGTTAAATCCGAGAAGCCTAGGAGAAAACTGGAAATGGTTGGAAATGTTTGAAGACGCTGACTTGGTGATATTCTGCGTCTCACTAACAGATTACGGAGAATACATAGAAGACAATAACGGGGTTCTTGTGAACAAGATGATCGCGAACAAACAGCTTTTCGAAAACATGGTAACTCACCCGAGCCTAGCTAACAAAAGGTTCCTTTTGGTTCTAACCAAATTCGATCTTTTAGAAGAAAAAATCGAACAGCTTCCTTTAACAACATGCGAATGGTTCGAAGACTTTAACCCGTTGATCAGTCAGAACCAAACGAGTAGACACAACCCTCCAATGGCTCAGCGTGCTTTCCATTACATCGGGTTTCAGTTCAAGAGACTGTTTGACTCGCTAGTTGGACCTTATTCGATGCGGGGGAGGAGTTTTAAGCCGAAGCTGTTTGTTTCTCAAGCCAGCTTAGAGAGTGATACTGTGGACAATGCATTGAGATATGCAAGAGAGATTCTCAAATGGCATGTTGAAGAAACTTCCATGTTCCAAGAGGTGTCTACTGCTAGTATTGAGGCAAGTTTGTCGTCTTCTTGATTCTTCCAAAAATTGAAAATTCTTTTCTTTTTTTATTTGGTCTTGTGGAAAAATACAAAATTTGTGGAGTGTGTATGTATGTATGTAAAATGTTTGTATGTGTGTGTACAATATAATAGTTCATTTTCAAGAGTAGGAGAAAATAAAAAACATGTAATTTGAATTTCTTTTTTGTTCTGAGAAAATATGAAAAATAAAGTGGTTACAGTTTAAACTTTCAAACTAGTAGTAATTGTATAATACACCATTATATAGTATTATTACAGATTTTATATTGTACTACAAAAATCATGAGGAAGCAATGTTGCATTGAAGATGATGTAACTATTATTGTTAAAGTAAAAAGAACTTTGACTGTACAACTCGGTTCGTCAGTTTGTATGGTTATTAATTGAATACAGTTTTTGAGATGTCATAGTCACTTTGAAAATGAAAAAAGCATTGAGAGATTGAGAGGATTGCACCATTTTCTCTCTGCAAAAGCTTCACACTTTTGTTTTGCTTTGACTCAAGCTTCTTCAAGGTATTCTCTACACATTACTCTCATTTTATACAGTTTTAGCTTTTACTTTTTATGTTCAAAATCTTCTTCTCTTTGTTCCTTATTTCTTCAATCTCTTTCTCTCTCTCACACAGTTTCCAGCAATGGATGACACTGAATTACCACGTTTCTTCAAAGTTTTTGTCTCCCATTCCAGCTCAGATTCCTTGGTAAGCTACTCTCTCTCAGTAAGAAGGATTTTTTAACACAGAGTCTTATGGTTCTTGAAAATATGTCTCATGTGTTGGTATGGACTGATACTGCTTTTCTTTTTGCTCTGCTTTTTCACCTTTGGTTTCCTCTGTCTTCTGAGTGGTAAACATGTGAATTTTCCTGTATGAATCAACTTAATTTACAAAGTTAACATTTAGATATGTCTGAATATGGTGACTGTGTTACAACAAAGTAAAGGGTAGTTTTTTTTTCTCAGATCTTGTTTTTCTGTTGCTGAATAGAAACATATGTTCTGCTTACTTTAATCACTCTTTAGTTGCTGAAAATTGTACAAGTTAACTGAGTAATCTTGTAGGATCTGGAATTTCTTTATGAGTTTCTACGCTTTTGATTTTGTCTGGTTGCTTTGAATGAAACCAAGTCTTATTCTGTGTTTGGAAAGCTTCTGTTTGTGGTCAGAGGTTTCAACATGGCTTTGATTTTAGATGACTCTTGACTCTTTGAGTCTCTGTTATGTAGATTTTCCTTTTACCTTGAGTATTTGGTTGATTAAGTTAACATTTTGAAAACATTTGTGTTGCAACAGTTGATCCCTTTGACCTGCTACGACGAACTTCCACGTCCTTTACCCAAAACAGTGATCCTCCAAAGTGTTGGAGGCATTTGGAACATGTCGTTGAAGAAAGAGCAAGATAAAGTGTATCTTGCACAAGGATGGTCTAATTTCGTTAGAGACAATTCTCTAAACGATGGAGACTTTTTGACGTTTGTCTATGACGGAAACCGCATTTTTGAAGTCAGCATCTTTCGTGGAGATGGATGTAAAGAGATGGGAGAGGTTTCAGTAATTGATGCTGACCAAGACGACAGTGGTTGGTCTGACGACACAAACACTTCTTCTGAATCCGAGACACTCCCGATAAGCAAGAACAACGGTTTCAACACATTTTGTTTGCTATTTTTCATCTTGTGATTGCTTTTTATTTAACAAGCTTTTTTGTTCTTGATCAGGGAAGGTGAAAGAGGAAGTTATGGAGGATTCTAATGAAGAAGACAGTGTTAAGCCTCTGAGTAATGAAGACACCGAGACAAACACTTGTTCAGAAGTCAAGATAAGCAAGAACAAAGGTTTAATACTCTGTTAACTCTTTTAATCTGTTTTATGTGATTTGTGATTCTATAGACAATAAGCTGTTTGGTTTGTTTGGATATTTCCAGGAAAGAAGATAGTGGAAGTTGTGGACTCTTCTGATGAAGATAGTGACAGTGATTATAATGAAGATTTTGATGGTTTGGAATCAGAAGAGAACTCTGACAGCGACAGTTCTTATACTCCGGGTGGCGAAGGCGTACTAGCCAATTATGCGAAACCCAAAGCGAAAAATCCGAAGAAGAAAGGTAAAAAACAAAAGGTTACATTACCTTTTCTGATCATTTGTATGATGTTTATGTTAATGTAAAATTGATATTTTGTCTCTTGAGGTTTTTCAGGAAAGTCAGTTGATGATGAGAAAGCAATTAGTGCGAAACCAGAGGGGTCAAAAAGGAAGAGGAAGAGGAAATGTAAAACAAATCAGTGCCTTAATTTCATCACTTGAAATTTGAGTGATGCTTACATAGAAAACATTTTTACCCTTTGTGATATTTTTACAGTGATTCCCAAGATCAAAAATCCGGAGGCACATCTCAAGGATCCGAAGAATTTACATTTCGAGACAAATGTGAAGACTAGACCTTACGAGCTGGTAAGAACTGTTTGTATATCTTGTTATTATGCTGGTTTTGTGTATAACTTTAATATGTTTGATTAACATTGTTGTTTGTTTGGCTTAATGCAGTTGGTTCATACACAAATTGTGAAAGACTATAACTTGAAGTTTTTGGACCTCATTGAATACATCGATGATGTTGGAAGCATGGAAGCAGAAATAGCAAAATGGGACGATAAGCGTGTTTGTATCAAAAAGTGGCATGTTATATGCGACCGGAACAAATTGAAGAAAGAAGACCGCGTTTTGTGTGAGCTCTTCCGCAATCAAAATTTGGTTTACGCAATCAGAGTTCATGTCGTCCGTGGAAGCGATTTGTAGACATGTGTGAGAAGAGAGGGATTTGGCTTGCTCGTACTTGTGGTTTTAGTTTGGTTATCTGCTTGTTGCTATCTTTCTTTTTTTTTTCTAATGGTCCAACATTGCTACTTATCTTTAAGATTTGACTATTTGAGTTTATTGACATCATTCTCTTTGCTAATTTCTTCATTAGATCAAGTAACATTGACAAGCTCTAAATAACCTTACATCACTCCAAACACTTGTTTTAAAACTGAAAATTATTTCTTCTATTTGTATTTGTTCCCGAGAAATACAAAATATGTGGAGTGTATGGATGTAATGTAATGTTTGTATGTGTGTGTTCTAGAGTAGGGGAAACAAAAGATTCATGTGATTCGATACATTTTTATTTTGTGAGAATATATGAAAAATAAAGTGACTACAGTTGGATTCATTAAATTAGTTAGTAATTGTATTTGTATATACACCATTATATGTTACATATTAATATTGTACTACAGAAAAATTAATGTTTTGACACCGACATCGTTGTTGGATGGCTGGTCTAACCGGTTCAACCGGGTTTTTAAATATTTAAATTTTCAATTATATATATATATATATATATATATATATATAAGAGTAAGAACAATAGATTATGTAAGTTTTTAAAGAAAAGACAAAACATACTTAAACTTTATTTCATCATTTTATCTTTTAACAAAATAAAATAATATATCATTTAAATGTAGAAATAATAGTATGGAATATGGTTTGATCATGTAGTAATTGTCATAAACACACCTACATAACAAGATTTTAATCTATTTTGTATGAAAGTTTAGTTTGTTTTGTTTAAAGTAAAAAACAAAAATAAATTTAAAAGAAAATAAATATTGACTATAAATCATAATTTAAATTTTTGATGAAAAAACTCAAAATTTAGATTTAATTTTTGTGAACCGGGTTTTGACATGGAACCGGATCACCGGTTTTCAACCGGTTTTACCGGTCCAACTCAAATCCGGGTTTTAGACCAATCCGGAATCGGCTAGAAAAAGGAGTCCTGGTCGGACCGGTCCAACCGGCCGGTCCGGTCCGGTTTTAAAAACCTTGAGAAAAAATGTTGCATTCATGATGTTAACTTGTAAACTATTGTTAAAGAAATCTTTTGAATACATGAAAGAAAAAAATAGCTGAGAAAAGAGACAGAAGTAGTATCTGAAGAGTTCTGATTTTCTGTACGAGTGGGAAATCAAATTCTTAGTGTTTCTTTATTTGGCCACTCCAAGACAAAACACAAATCTCAAAACCAAAACCAGGTTCATTGATTTTTTTATTATTTAAACATATATATGTGAATTTTTACAAACTCTCAAAAATAAACCAGGTTCGCTAGTTTACACAGTGGTTATATACTTGCACGGTTTTTGACAAGTAGCTAGACCGGACTAGCATCCTCCTGTAATAATAAAAATTTATTGTGCCATCAAATCTTTTGAGGTGTTATCATTGTCACTCATAAAATCTTTCGGGTCTGCAAAACTTCAAACGTTGTATTCTCTTTGACACAAGCTTCAAGGTATTCATTTTAACTTTAGTTTTTATTTATCCTCAAATCTTCTTCTTCTTTGTTCTTGATTTCTCTTTAATCTCTCTCTCACAGTTCCAAGATCTCCTCTTCAATGGATGACGATGATTTACCTCCACGTTTCTTCAAAGTATTCATCTCTCATCATAGCTCAGATTCCATGGTAACATATTCTCTTGCTTTCAGTTTTGCTTTGTTTCTTCATCTTTGGTTTTCTCTGTTTTCTGAGGTGCTTTCCTGTATGAATCATTCTAGACTTTAAGATTTAGATATATCTGAATATGGTGACTGGATTATATCAAAGCATGTGTAGGTTTTTCTCAGATCTTGTTTTCATTTGGATGAATACACAAAACATTTGTTCTGCTTCCATATATGTTTACTTTACTCTCTCTCTCTCTCTGTGTCTAGATGCTGAAAATTATAGAAGTTCACTGAGTAATCTTGTAGGATTTGGAATTTATTTATGAGTTTCTACGTGTGAAAAGCCTCTGTTTGTGGAATTTAGATGACTCTCGACTTTATCTTTGCCTCTTTGACTCTCTGTTATGTAGATTTTGCTATATCTCTTGCGTATTTGGTTAATTTAGTTAACATTTTGAAAACATTTGTGTTGAACAGTTGATTCCCTTGTCCTACTACAATGAACTTCCAAGCCGTTTGGCTAAAACAGTGATCCTCCAAGGTGCAAGTGGAGGCGTTTGGAACGTGAAGTTGAAGATTGAGCAAGATGAAGTGTATCTTGCACAAGGATTATCCAAATTCGTTAGAGACAATTCTCTAAACGATGGAGACTTTTTGACGTTTGTCTATGACGGAAACCACATTTTCGAAGTCAGCATCTTTCGTGGAGATGGATGTAAAGAGATTGGAACGGATTCTGAAGTCGATGATGGCAAAGAAGACAGTGTTTGTTCATTGAGCAGTGACGACACAAACACTAGTTCTGAGTCCGAGACGAACAAAGGTTTTAAACACATTTTTTGCTATTTTTTTGCATCATGTGATTTGCTTTGTACAAACAAGATATTTTGTATTTTCACCAGGAAAGTCGATAGTGGTCGTGGAGGATTCTGATGACGAAGAAGACGGTGTTTATTCTCTAAGCAATGAAGAAGACACAGAAACAGATTCTGAAGTCAAGATTGACAATGCAATCCCAAGAAGCATGAACAAAGGTTTAATACACTATTTAGCTCTTTTAATCTCTTGAGTTTTTTTTAATGTGATTTGGTTTTATATAAGACATAAGCTGTTTTCTTTGTTTGAATTTTTTTCAGGAAAAAAGAAAGTGGAAGTTGACGACAGTGACAGTGACTACACTGAAACCTTTGGTGGATTGGATTTAGAAAAGGAATCCTATAGTGAGAGTTCTTATTCTCCGGATAGCGACAAAGCAGCCACTTATGCGAGACCAAAGGCGAAGAAAAATCCGAAGAAGAAAGGTAAAATTACACTAGTTTTCAACATTATTGATCATTTGTGTGATGCTTATATTTATGTAAACTTTGTGTAAATGTCTCTTGAGGTTTTACAGGAAAGTCCAAATCAATTGGTGATGGTTCTAGTTCTGTGGAACCAGTGAAGCAAAGAAGGATGCGAAAACGTAAACAAATCAATGGCTTAACTTATTTCATCACTTAACTAAGTCATTAATTTGTGTGATGCTTGCTTATATAGAGATTTTCTTACAGGGAAGCCCACGATCGAAAATCCGGAGGCTTATCTCGATGATCCGAAGAATGTGCATTTCGAGAGTAAAGTGAAGAATAGGAAATACGAGCTGGTAAGAATTGTTGTTAATCTAATTGGCTTTTTGTTACTAAAATTGTTTGATTAACATTGTTGTTTGCTTTATGTATCTTTCATACAGCTGATTAATGCTGAATATGTGAAAGACTATCATTTAGAGTTTTTGGACCACGTCGAATACGTCACTGATCGCGGGACTTTCGTAAGAGAAACGGCAAAATGGGCCGATCAACGTGTTTGTATCAAAGATTGGAAATTCATATGCGAGAAGAACAAAGTGAAAAAAGACGACCGCATTTTGTGTGAACTCAAACGCGTGGAGACTTTGGTTCACTCAATCAGAATCCATATCATTCGCGGATGATATTTGTAGGCATTGTTACTGCGCGACTAGTGATGGATTTGCCTTGCTCGTCGTATTTATAAACTTAGTTTGTTGTAATCTCATGACATGATGATTCTATTATTTTGCTACTCATCTTTTGTGATTTTAGTTATTTGTAATGTCTTGACATCTTTCTCTCTGCTTTTGCTACTCTTCTTTATGATTTGACTAAATATCTTATATGTTACTTTAGTTCCATGTTATGTTAGACTTCCAGTTCGTAACAATAACAACTAATTAGCGTTGTTGATAGGTATCAAGGTATGTGTCGCATATTCCGATCCTATATGTACCTCACCTGAATAACAAAAAAAAAAAACGAACTGAATTTTCTGGGGAGTTATACATTTGTAAATTATAAGTGTAAAACAATATTCCCTCTGGTTTTTTTTAATTGATGTTTTAGAAAGAAAAAAAATATTAAAAGATTGATTTTTTACTTTTTCGATGCATTTTTCATGAAAACATAATGGTGAATTGTAAATTTCAAGAGGTATTTATTGGATTACTATTGGTTTAGAGTTATGGAAATTGTTTATTGCAAAAAACAAGATGTTATTATTAAGTATTAATATTTTTTTAAAATATTTGTGAAAATTCTAGAACATCAAACAAATAAAACGAAGGACATATATATTTTTTTTTAAATAAAAACAACAACATTATTTATTTTAGTCGATAAAGACGTTCGGATAATCCGCAATATGTGAATTTTAGATCCATAAATTGTAACATATTATAATTCGTCCGATATAGTAAGAATTTAAAAGTAATATTAAAACTACGAATTATACATATTTTTTAGAGGAAATTTGTAAAAATATTCTCAAAATCTTTATTATTTTGAAAACTAACCCTTTTTTAAAAAACTTTGAAAAATAACCTTTTCCATACTAAAATAGCATTTTAAACGAAAATGCTCTAATCAAATCAAAATTTTAATAATAAAAATCTCAAATAATTATATCTTTTTCAATAAAAAATGAGCAATTCCCTATAATACCATAATTGTTTTCAAACATCTCAAAATATCACTTTTTCAATAGTTCTAATAATACCACAAATAAAAAAAATGATTTTTAATGAATTTGTAGTTAAATTTTTTTGATTTGGTTTTACTATTCCCAAATTAGGGTATAGTTTTTTAGGGGGTAGGGTTTGGGTTTGGGGTTTAGGGTTTAGTTTTGAATGTTGAAATTTCATTTTAATTTTGTGCTATGGATAACAAAAAATCGTATTTTCAAAACTTTTGAAAAAATTGTGATATAATTGATATGTATTTATCTTTAAAACAAAATCTATACAATTACCTAAACTATCATAATATATCTTAAATACTTAAATTAAATTAGTTTCAAAAAATGCTTTAAAAACAATCTTCAAAGTATCCGAATTATTCATTTTTTATTCAATGAAAAAGTTAGTTTTCAAAATTTTTAAAGGGGCAATTACAAATATGCCACACTTAGCAAGATTTTAATCAAACATGCCACTATTCACATAATCATTACGGGCATGTCACTGTACACTGGCCAAATTACAATTTTGCCTCTAATTGAAAAAACAGATCTCAAAATTCTCTCTCTCACAAAATTTTCTTCTCTGAAATTGCAAATCCGATTAACGTTATAGATCTAAGGTTTTCGATTCTTTCTTTGACTCTATGGAACACAATCACATCAAGAATAGATCTAGGATTTTTTATTTTCTCTCACCAACGTAAATCTCTGTAAATTTTCTTCTAAATCGATTTTGATTTCCTTGATTGGAAAAAGAAGAAGAGGAATAAGAAGACGAAGACAAAGACGAAGAAGAAGAAGTTATTCTATGAATTTTGTTTCTTAGATTCGATTTTGGTTACGAATCTAAGCTTTTGATTCGATTTTGGTTACAAATTTAAGCTTTTTATTCGATTTTTGTTCAGATCTGAGTTTTGATTATTTTTTTGGTCAGATCTGGGTTTTGGTTTTTTTTTTGTCAAATCCGGGTTTTGGTTATTTTTAGGGTTTTCCCATTTTTTATAAAGCTTTTAAACAGTTTTATAAGACTTTTTTTACATGTTATTAATAACTAAACAGTTAAATAATTTATAAAGTTTTTAAAAGGTTTATAAGATTTTTAAAAGGTTTATAAGATTTTATAAGATTGTTTAAAAACCTTATACAACTTTACAAAAACTTTATAAAACTTTTCAAAAACATTATAAACAGTTTTACACGGGTTTTAAATAGTTTTATAGGGTTTTTTTAACAGTTTACTAAACCTTTTAAAAACATTATAAATTTTTTTAACAGTTTTATAAGATTTTTTAAAAGTTTTATAATGTAAAGGCAAAACCCTACCCCCTTCCCCCTTCCCCCTTCCAAAATCTATACCTTAAATGCATAATAGTTAACCAAAACTCGAAAATTTACGGCCGTTTGTGTTTGTGTTTTGAAAATTTACGGTCGGTTGTTTAAATTTGCTCGATCCAGTCTCAGATTCGAGACGACAATTTGAATAGATTGAACATGACGAAATCTCTATCTCTCTCTTAAAATCTACGAATCTGGTTTTAACAGAATCGATCACGAAAATCGACAAATCTTGGTTTAACGAAATCAACCACGAAATCGACGACGATCGACGCTCTCACAGGATCGAGCTTGTCGATTCAGAATAATCGAAATTGACGAGATCTGATTTCAAAGAGAAGAGCTAATCACACGTTTCTCTCTCAAATCTATGTTATGAAAAAACTAAGATCTGAAAATTAAAAGTAAAGGTTAACTGGAAATACTGAAAAAGAAAAGATGGCACACTAGTAATGATTTTAAAACAATGGCATAATTGAAATGTGGCATGTCAAAAGTGACATAACTCAAAATTTCTTCTTTTTAAAACAAAGGTTAGTTTTCAAATTTTACAAAATATTGGAATATTAAACCAATCCTCCCTTTTATTTACTATCCATATTATTTAAAACTTTTAAGAGTATTTTCATAATCGACACTTATCCATTGTCTGTCTTTGTACTCGAAATGGACGGTTATAGTTGTTAAGTTATTTTTGAAGTAGTAAAGTTAAAGTTGAAAAATTATCTCATAAACAATTAAAGTAAACTTTATTAAATAAGCAGTGAAGGCTACATGGACTTAATTTGAATTACCAAAAAAAAAAAAATGTTAACGAACAATAAATAATGAGAATTACAAGTTTAAAACATTATCATTTATTTTAGCCGATAAAAACATTCGGATAATTTGCAATATCTGCATTATCCGGGCCATTGCACCAAAATTATCTAACATGGAAAAAACAAATTATCTAACATGCTAGACTCGAATTAGACTTTTATGATTTTATCCGATTTAGTGAGAATTTCAAAGTTATTTTATATACACGAATTAACCATATTTTGTCCACTATCCATCAAAACCAGTATTTTTTAAAAGTACATGTTTCATATAAGTCTTGTTAATTATCCATTACCGACACTATTTATGGTCTGTCTTTGTACTCGAAATGGACGGTAATAATTGTTGAGATATTTTTGAAGTAGTAAAGTTAGAGTTGAAAAATTATCTCATAAATAATGAAAGTAAACTTTAAAAACTAAGCAAAAAGATGATGAGTTGGACGTTATTTATCATATATAAGGGTAGATGAGTGATGTCGACCAACAAAAAAAAAAAAAAATGGTAGATGAGTGATTAGTACTACTCCATACAGAATCTAATTGGTTAGTGGAAAAAAACAAATTAAGAGAAGATAAAGAGAAAAAAGAAAAAAAATAGTATATGACGTGAGATGATGGAAAAACGTTTGGTCAGCGCAAAAACGTGTTCACACCATTTTTTGCACGTTCTCAACGTGTCACTACATTTGGTGGCTACTACTTACTTTTACTTCTGAAATTTTTTTTAACTTGTATCGCAGCCTGCCGTCTTATTCACATATACTCGCATACGTTAAAAAAAAATTTTGTCCGCACTCGCATTCATTAGTAATTGGGAAATTAGCAAATAGAACCCAAAAAAATTATAATTAAAATTGTATCCAAATATCCTAAATTATATGGTTATTATAATTTGACCACATTAGTTAATTTTGGTTAGTTATCTAATTATTAATTTTTTTTGGTTACTTGACAAATTAACCCTTAATAATTTAATACATATGTAAGTATTTTTATACGTACATTTTTTTCTTTAAACTTCGATTAAAAACGTGAACCTAACTTTGATTGAAAAATTTAATATGTAAGCTACATATCATTGAGCCTATTTGACTTTTTTTTTTAACGTAATTATTGTCTACCCAAGTTTTGCAAATTGGTAAAAATTAGAGTTTCTTTTTTTTTTTTTTCCCTGAGAAAAGGCTTGCTTGGAGATTCTTTTTCATTTTCATAACACACGGACACAGTTCCCAAAGTTTTGAAAATTTTGTTGACTTTTTTTTATCGTCAATGGTTGTTTTCGATGCTTTTATTTTTATTTTTGAGTCAATGCTTATATAACTATTGGCATTACTCAAGAGGAGAAGAAATAGGGATGCCTTAACTTTCGGAACATGAAATTATGGATTAAATTGTGACCATTAATAATAACAACTAATGATTGTAATTAACAAAAAAAAAAAATTTAGCAAAAAAGATTTTTAAAAGAACAGCCAAAATTCATAGAAAATATTGAATTCTGTGACAAAAAATGTT
Organism: Draba incana; assembly: GCA_963576765.1. Taxonomy (NCBI): domain Eukaryota; kingdom Viridiplantae; phylum Streptophyta; class Magnoliopsida; order Brassicales; family Brassicaceae; genus Draba; species Draba incana. The sequence goes on along the minus strand of OY755212.1, from coordinate 6,078,294 downwards.
AATCATGTACTCATATAAAAAAATCTAATTGTTTTTTGAGAATTTTAAAGATATGCCACTCTTTTATTTTTAAGAATTGGACTTTCTAAAAAATTTAATTTTATTTAGAATCTTAAATATATTAGATTCATGTATTATTCAATTTTACTATAGCTTTTATGGTATTGCCATTAGTAAAACAAATAGTAGGATTCTATGAAAAAAATGTGAAGAACCAAATTCTACATTTTTGCTACCATTTTAATATAATTATATTAATTCCTCTACAATATTTAAAATCTCTCATTTTAAAATGTATTAGAACAAGTACTATATCGACAAAATACACGCTGAAGTTATATAAGTGAAGTGATTTTATAGATTATAAGTAGGTTTTTCTCCTTCAGTAAATTTGATAGATTTTTTTTTTTTTTTTGTCAAATTCAAATAAATTTGATAGATTAAAAATTATATTTGTAGATAATAAATTTCTTCATACTCCTTCTATGTATATTAAAAAAAAGGATATTAGTTTGGCTCTATGTGTTTATAATTTGCTACGTGACAAAAGTCAAAGACCAAGAATGGAAAAAAGTAAAAGGTCAATATGGAAGAGAGTCTAGAAAGCAGAGACGTGGTGGGTCAGCGTCGAGAAAGGGTCAACACAGTGATGCGATGACGTCAGAGCTTAGGGCATTGCATTAGAGATTCGAAGGAGTCTAGTATGTTTTTATAATATAAAATTATTAAAATGATTGTAAAAGGAAAAAAAGAGTGTTTTTGTGGGGTATTTTGAAATATAAAATTTGAGTAAAAAAAATAGAGAGTGTCTAAAAGGAAGAGAGAATGTCTAAAATTAGATATTTTAAAGAATATTTTTAAAAGGAAGAGAGAGTGTTTAAATATAAAATTAATAAAAATTAAGTAAAAAGATGAAAAAGAATGTATAAAGTTGAATAAAAAAAAGAGAGTATATATGTTTTAATAATTTTATATTATAAAAACACCACATTAGATCCCAAAATATCAATATACACACACTTCATATCTAATAATTCATTATTGAATTGCTTGACCCCCGAAAAAAAATCATTAAAATATCTGAGACTAGTAAGGAACAGTCAACCTTTCGCTTTCATTTACTACCTTTGACAAGTTATTTACTTATTTTCTCATTTTCTCCTTCCTTTAATTCTCTCCTTTTTTTTTAAAGTTAGAGTAAAAAATATACGAAATAAATGTCTTTTCACTCATTTTTGGCTCTCTATTTAATTTGTGCATGATAATTCAATATTATTTTTAATTATTATTCATAGTTTCACAGAAAAAAAACATGCGAATTAGTACAAGTCGAATTCTAATCTCACAAACATAATTCCTTGCAATATGATTTTTCCTATTTTTATATATGTCCAAAAAACTCTTGAGAATTCATGCATAAAGATGACTAGTGACCATAAATTATTTATAGAAGCAAGACGAAAAATTGTATGATACGATCTGACACTACAAAATAAAGGGTAAATTGAATCACTTAAATTGAATCACAAAATTAAATGATACTGTATTAGTATTACTTATCAATAAGTGATATAAATGTGATTTTACATCAATTAATTAAAGTTGATACAAATCTCAACTAATTTGTATCACTTCAATAAAATTGGTGCAAATGTATACATTCACATCGGTTTATAATTGATGCTACAATCAAATTTTATTAACATCACTTACAATAATGATACGAAATGTTATATCAATTAAAAATTGATGCAATATGTTTTAGTTACATTTTAACAAAATATCCCACATCCACAATCAAGAGAAGAGGTGATGTAAAATCACTTGTATATATAACTAACACGTATTCTCTATTTATAAACTTAAATAACCATTAAAATCATAAATCTACAATTAAAGATTGACGTAGATTTTTTGGAAGTGTGTTAGTTAGGTTTACGGCCTAAGGTATCTTTTTAAAAATTGAAGTAAATTTTGTATTAAAATAGTTTATCAAATGGTTACTGATTTTAACATGTTTCCAATTTAACAGTTATTTACGGTAGAAAATATAACATCAGTTTTAAAACTGATACAAATTCTTAGCATCGATTATCATAACTGTAGTAAATACTAACATCATTTATATTAACCGATGTAAAATCTAGTAACATTTTTTGTAACTGATACATGTTAGCATCGATTTTGTTTAAATTGATGTAAATTATTTGCATCACCATTTTCGGAATCATTTTCTTTAGTGATGTAAAATTTATTTGCATCAATTATAAGTAATGCAAATGTATTAAATAAATGATCTAATTCACCTCTTTTTTTAGTGTGAAGTAAGAGACAGTGAATGCCGATGCCAAAGAGTTTAAATATGTGTAGATTTCGAAAAGACAATTCAGTTTTGGTTTTATGTTGCAAAACCTATATACTATTGTATAACAAATCAATCAATCATGCTATTAATTTTTATTGAGTTATTTCAAAACCAAATGACAATGAATATATTGATTTATATCCTCTATATATTATTTTAGACCACATCATATTTTATGTGTGATTTTTAACTTGTCACTCAAAATAATAACTTTTACGATTAAGCCGAATCCCATTCTAAAATGATCAATATATCTACCTTGAAGTACCCTATTTGGACCAAATCGGACTCCTATACCATATTAGTATAGTTCATTGGATTCTCAATAAAAAAATCAACTAATAATTATTGTGTTGGAATATGTTTAGTATCATATTAATTTATAAACATCTCACTTCCTATGTATGTGCCTTCTCAAGATACTGATTCTTCTAGTTTACTTTAAACTTAAACTCACTTACCAGTCGGCAATAAAGCATATTTAGATCACTCAACTTATGTCAAACTAGCACACATACAATGTTAATTTCTATGAATTTTCAACCCACTACTAATATGTTAAATTAGCCCTGTACCATATAAATTTCATTGAAGTTTGAGTTCATACTAGTTATAGATCAACATGTTTTATCTAATTTGAGCAAATTTCACTCTATATATATATATATATATATATATATATATATTATTTATGCTAATAAAATGTAGTTTTTGTAATATGAGATCCACAATGGAAACAAATTGGTAGTAAAAAAAAACATAGCGTCAAAGTTATCGCAAATTCAGAATGTTACACATGTCTATTGGCATATTGGCATAACTTTAAAAAATGTTGTTGGATTGATTCGACCGTACATGTATATACAAAGGCAAAAGATAGAAGTGCTTTGAGTTTTGAGTTTTGTCACTCTAGAAAGACAAATTGATCTCTATTTCTAAATGTGAACTCAAATATCAAGCGAAATAATAAGCTAAACAGACACGTGATTTATTCTAACCCAATCATTTACCTTACCTAGATGGCTTATTTTCATTAAAACATGTTTAAATTCTAAAACTTTGTAAAAAGGTTCTCATAAAAAAAGCGTCACACATGATGAAATGATTGAATATTTAATGATTTAAAGATACTGTCATGTCAATAAAAAACCCAATCCAAAAAAAAAAATGTCGTTTTCAAATGTCAAATTAATATTCTCAGAAAATAAAGCACGTGTTTCCAAAAATACAAAAATCACAAAACGACCCGTGTCTGAAGAGTGTACAGTTGGCAGTCCACGTAAGCAGTCCAAAAACACGGAACCATATAAATAAGAGTGTCTCTTCACTTTCAGTTTCCCAAAAACACAACAAAAAAAACTAAAATCTCCAGGTGCTTCAAAACAGAGTCAACAAAAATCAAAAAAAAATTAAACTTTCAGAAGCGAGAATGCATTATCCTAACAACAGATCAGACTTCTTCGGAGCTCCAGCTCAAGAGACCCGGAACCGGACCCGGTATCCATATCAGGAGCAGCTATCACCGGAGCAAGAGCTTTCAGTAATAGTCTCCGCCTTGCAACACGTAATCTCAGGAGAAAACGAAACGGCACCGTTTCAAGGTTATTCCGGCGAGAGCACAGTGATTAGCGCGGGAATGCCAAAGTCGGATTCCGACACGTGTCAAGTTTGTAGAATCGACGGTTGTCTTGGCTGTAACTACTTTTTCGCGCCAAATCAAAGAATTGAAAAGAAACAACAAATAGAGGTTGAGGAAGAAGAAGGGATTACTAGTAGTAGAATAGAGAGCTCGAAGACGACGACGAAGAAAGCGGAAGGAGGCGGGAAAATAAGGAAGAGGAAGAACAAGAAGAATGGATACAGAGGAGTTAGGCAAAGACCTTGGGGAAAATTTGCAGCTGAGATTAGAGATCCTAAGAGAGCTACACGTGTCTGGCTCGGGACATTCGAAACGGCCGAGGACGCGGCTCGAGCTTATGATCGAGCCGCGATTGGTTTCCGTGGACCACGGGCTAAACTAAACTTTCCTTTTGTGGATTACACTAGTTCATCTCCTTTTGCGGCTGAGGAGGATACAGGAGCGAATGCGAGTGCGAGTGCGAGTGTTAGCGCTACGGATTCTGTTGAAGCGGAGCAATGGCGCGGAGGAGACGGAGGAGAGTGTGATATGGATGAGTATTTGAGGATGATGATGATGATGGATTTTGGAAATGGGTCTTCTTCGGATTCAGGAAACACTATTGCTGATATGTTTCAGTGAGATAGATTTGTGTTTAGCTTTAGGAGTAAGTGGTTACAAAAGTGTAGTTATTTGCTCTTTCAGGGAAATTTGTATGTATCATAAAATTGAGCTCTTTCTTGCTTGAGTATTTTTTTTGTTAATTGCAAGAAGAGATTATTCAAAGTGTAGACTCTTTGGACTATATGTGATTAGTAGTTTTTGTGTTTTAATTTTATGCTTATATTTCATTAAAATTATCAGAGGTTAAGAAACCCAAATTTGGTCTGAAAGATGCAGAGGATTACAATACAAACCAAGTGTTATGTTTGTTTGTAACAGAGAAGACTAAAAATGGTGGCAAAATAAAGAAAGAAAGATACTCTGGCTTTTACAAAGCGTCGCGTGCAGCAATCCGACAAACAATTGCATCTCCGAGAGAGGAAATCTCGAGTTCTTGGCTTGTTATCTTGTATTGCTGAATGAATCGACGAATGAGATCATTTCTACAACATGAGATACAAAACTAAATCGGCTTTAGTTGTTTACCAAAACATTACCTTTAGTATTTGGGCTTGATTCGCTTGCGTCTTTAACTCCTCCAAATCAATCTCTTTCCCGTCGATCAATTTCGCCACTTCCTCCATCTGTTTTGATCTCAAAACATGTCATGGTTGATAAAAAAAAACCACTCACAAAAGTCATATATCTTAGATGGTTGAAGAGATTATAACCTCGACGGGAGAAGCATTGAATCGGGCAGCTAGAATGTAAGTAGAGGTTTCCGAAATCCCACATCGTTTCAAGGATTCCGTAATCTACTTAGAAGTAAAAAAAACGAACAACAACCGCTATTAGAGAAGTTTCCGAAAAACCGCTATTCTTATCACAAAATTCACCAAGTCAGAGAAACTTGATTTATAATCTACTGCATATATTGAACAGATTGAAGTAGACTCACTTAATCAAGCTTATCAAGAATTAGACAAGAATGGCATAAGGAACCACAAGCAAAGTTTGTTCTTCTTACATGTTTAGATCCGGAGTAATTGTAAACGAGCTCGGAATGAAGAGTTCGGCTAGATAACGAATCGCGCGATTTGTAGACAAGTGCTTTCTGAGCAGCAGCTAAGAGAGGGAAAATATCTGGAATCTGATAATGATCACAATTCGTTAACATCAACAACTCTTAAGTTTCAAAAACAGAGGAAACCAAAAAAAACTTACAAGTGATGCATTGAGAAATGAGACCTCAAGCTTCAAACTTCCATCTAACATCGAATTCAAGAGCTCCCTGAAACAAACAAAAAATAAACTCCCAAATATTTGATTTCGGATTTCTTCCACAAAATTCAAAATTGAGAATACGTAATTGAGAAATCGAAGCTGCATATATATATTAAATAAACAGAGTTTTCCTAAATCCCTAAGTTTCTGACTTAATTTCCTGGTGAGGAGGACACGAACAAAATCGAAAACGCAATTTAATCGAGAGCAAAAAAGAAACCCAGAAAATCGAGAGAGAGAGTACTTGGAATTGGTGACATCGGAGAAGAGAGAAACAGAGAGAGTGTTTCCACGGTCGAGTTGGAAAACCTTCATAGCTTAAGTCGGCGGCGAAAAGTAGGGAGGAATTAGGGTTTTACACCGCCGGAGTTGGAGATACGCAGATAGTAAAATTAATGAAAAAAGGGAAAAACGGAGACAAAAAAGAGTAACGCGCCAGGAAGGGGTCGAACCTTCGACTTTCAGCTTAGGAAGCAGACGCTCTATCCACTGAGCTACAGGCGCTTTTCACTATTTAATTCCCTCGATAGTTATCAATACGTTAAGTAGATTTTCTAGAATTTTGTTCCAAATGAAAAGACATGATTGGTAGGTAACGGAAAGCAGTACAAGTTTTTCAGTGACGGTATGTTGATAAAACTTTTGGTATAGTTTTTGTGATTGGTATAATTTAACACGTTGCGGACTATAAAGTGACGGTACGTTTATAAAGACGGTTACGCATCTAAGATGTATTGTTGTTAAAATAATCAGATTTTTATGTGAAATCATCTAAATTTAATGTTATATTTCTCGTATGAGACTCTGAAAATATCAGATCCAGCTTTGGGAGAAAGAAATAAAATACACATTGATTCAATAATTTTCTATAATTTGTTGTAATAATCTTGATTGATGATGTCCTAGTTTTCATATCTTCGGAATTTTAAAGTGTTGCAATATCGTTTATAGTTAGTCTTCAAAGAAGTTATCTAATTCTCTGTAGCACCATAACAGCATATATACTTAACAAATAAACGAACACAAATGTCGAACTCAATCGCCTTCATAACAACTTCATCAAAATGCCAGAACGACCTAACCAACAATAGAGATTTCATCGAATTGGTGCAAAAATGCCTTTTAGAAAAACTGAGTTTCCACAAACACTGAGTTTACATCGAATTATGTGATAGAAGATACTTAGATTTCAAATATCCTAAAACAAAACACCGAGTAACGCACTATTCAAATTCTCTTCATATAAAACTATTATTTCCCTCAAAACTTAGCTGGACATTTCGGAAACTTAGCTGGAATCATCACTTGCTTGGTAAGAAGAAAACACCGACAATATTGACTAACGAGTAACGAAGTGTACGAAATGGAAGTGGAAAGCAGCACGAAGTTCACCGAACCTTCTTTTTTTTTTTCCCTCTTATAATTCATGTATAAAATATCACACAAGAACAAGTGAAATCCAAGATCGGACCTTGTACGTCGAGCCACTGTTTTTGTTACTTATATAATAATTCATTACAAGATGACAAAACTTTCTCATATTTTTGTGACCTGTGAAAGACAACTTTTGTTCACTGTATGGGAGACCACCAGAGAGACACACTCTTATATATACTTAATCTATACATAAGCAAACGTCACATAAAATTAAATAAGATGCTACTAAAAGATAATATATTTAGATCTGCCAGTAAAAATGGCGTTGCTATTTCTACAAGATTGAGCACGAGAATTCGCCTCCACATCTTTGACAGAAGTTTGGAGAATGTCTTAATAGCTCGTGAACAAAACAAATACTAAGATATTGCTTTTGCTATATCAAACTACTTTTGTTAAAACGTAAAAGAGTTTTTTTTGTTTTTTTTGTTTTTTGTTTTCTTAAAGGTCATAAACAGAAAGAGTTATAGGAGGTCTATATTATTAAATTTTCTTAGAAGGTAGATCGAAGTTTTAGTACACACCGAATTATTATAGTTTTCCTATATTATAATTTTTTTAGTGCATTTATATAATTTGAATATTTGACTCACTTTGCTTGAAGATGTTTAGATGAAGGTTTGGACTTAAAGAAATTCACTTTCAAAATCCGTAAACCATGTTTCGTGTCATGGTTGATAAACTCTCAATCCAAATTCATTTAAAGATGAGTGAATTAATCTATGTTCTAGCTTCTACTTTATATTATTCTAATTCAAATGTGATCACATTTAGCTGACAAATCCAACTTCACCTAGTGTTTGTCCAATAAAACATCTTTCTCCTTAGTAGAGAGATTATGTTCATTTTTAAGTCCATAATGTAAAGACTTCTCCATCAATTTTTTGTTTTGTTTTTGGGATCGTTTTAAAGTAAACAATTCCATCAACCTTCCTTTTTGTGGATGACGTCTTTAAACGCTCAGTATCGAAAACATTACAAGCTTTGTTCGCTTGCCTTTAATGGCAGAAGAATTGACTTCTTAAAAAGGCTTATTATTATTGTCTACGATTGTAATCCTTTAACTTATTTTTATCATGTTTTATACTTTAAATGTGTTTTAAGTTCGATTTTTGGGAATTAATTTTTCAGCTTCTTCAAATTGTAAAAAGATACATGCAGTTCAGTAGTGCCCTACAAATAGAAGATAAGATAAATACAACAATAAATGTCAGTTAATTGTTTGGAAAAATGGGCTCTTTTAGTTGTTGGAGACTTGGAGTGAGGATTGAAGAGCAATGTGTGTGTGTTTAAATACTCTTACGTGTCAGAATCAAACCCATTTGCGTGTGAACTCTGAATAGTAATTACTGTGTGTAATATATAACCCAATAAACAGCTATCACTATCACATGCATGGGTCTTTTGAGATGTGTATAACTATACTAATTAATGAATTTTTGATTACTTAAACACCCGTTTATATATCTGTTATGAACAATTCCCTACGTTCTAATTTTTTTTTTTCAAATTTACTTATTTTTATATTAAAAAAATTGTGTAACCTTTGGAGAATTTTTTTTTAATCATCTAAGCTTTGGAGACTCTGGATAGCCAACAAATTATTACTATTTTTAATCCCAACTTCCATATGAAGCATAAACCAACTAAGTTAATTTGGGAAATTTCTCAGAAATTGCATGAGACTTTTATGGAAATGCATGTGCATAAAATTAAAACGTTCATGTGCTTAAAACATCCCTTTGTCTTAGGGTTTTAACTTTTAACTAGGTAACTTGCCCGCACCATGTGCGAGTGTGAACATGATTTCACACATTATAAATATAAATTGGAAAATTATTTAACCAAAATAGATAAATGTGAATACTAATCTCTCACAAAAATTATTCTTATAGTTAGCTGAAGTATGCTACAAAGCCTACACTTCATTTGCACATAAGGTGTGTTCCATTGCAAGATCAAATGCGATCTTGGTCTTTTTGTCCCTGGACAAATACAACAATTTATCATCGTATTCATGGCGCTTTAATATTCTTTGAGGCAAATTCGTGGATTCGAAAATGAACTTATCATTGTTTTTGTTACAACGGAAGTATATATGGTTAGTCCCATAATTTAAAGTCTATTATTAGGGCACCCTTTAATCTTTGGAGTAAGAAAATGGAAAAATGGTATAGTTGTGACTAAGTGAACCCTTTTGCCTTCGTTCATCATATTCACAATCATTTGTCGTTCTATTAAATGATTTGTAGCTTAATCTCTTGCAAGCGTTTGTTTATATTTAATAACCACACCGGTTATTTCGATCAGCTCGTACACCAATAGAACTAAATCAGACTCGGTTCAATTTTAATAAACGTGTGTGATATGTCATACCGGAACCAACAATATAATTTCTTGACATCCAAAATATAAAACAAAATCGAATATATGTTTTGTTATATAATCTCTCTATAATATAGCATTCACACCTTAATTCAAATAATATTCACACATTGTGAAATTACTTGAAATAATGAGTGGATTTTTTTAAAATAGAAATTGTTTTAAACTCGGAAAAACATAAATATTTTATACGCAATCTCGTATTTATTAGAAATGCATAATAAGCTAAAATTTTATCGGTGGTAACAAATAAAATTGGTTCCTAAAGAAAAGGAGACAAATTACCCGTAAAGAATAAGTTAATTTCTTACGGATTGTAATAAACCTATAAAATATGTTTTGGAATATCCCATTTTGTTCATCGAAGTTTGGTTGCTCAACAGATCGGTTGTTTTCACTCATTTTTGTTTTCTTTTCTCTTAATTCAAATAAATCAATGAGTTTATAGAATTGAATTTGTTATCACTTGGATTATTTCATAGGAAAAAATACATCGAAGTTTGGTTGCTCAACAAATCGGTTGTTTTCACTCATTCCTATGCAAAACATGTAATACTCTATCCTATTCTCATTCTTGAGTTTTGATTTAGTTCTCAAATTTTAGCCCATTTATCCAATATAAAAACAGGTAATTACAATTCACTCGGTTCTTTTTTTATATAAAATATCAATTTAAAATTTGAATGCGAAAATTACATAAACACATATAAAATAATCCAAGTGATAACAAATTCAATTCTATAAACTCATTGATTTATTTGTTAATCAGAAATTAAAACATATTTCATAAAAGATTCCATTTCTCATTTAAAAAAAAAAAAGAATCCAGTGGTTTGAAGGTCAATAATGAAATGATTATGAAACCTCCATTCGAATGAACTTCTAACACTATTTTCTGTTTAACTCATTTCCTTCACCGAACTTAATAAACGTAAGCCCTTAATTGACATCCTGTAAAAAAGTGTTAGTAATTCAACTTGATAACTTTTGGTAACCCCAAATCAAACTCTTAATCAATCTTGTTTTTTTATCTTTTTTGCCGAAATTGTTTAGGGCTTATATTTAATTTCCTTGTAAAATAATCTTTTCATTAATATGATATTTGCCTTTTAGCAAAAAAAAAAGCTCATTAGATAACATTAATTCTTGAATGTTTCGAGCTGTGGTTGCAAACCATGATACCATACACTTAGTACTTTCACACAATTTTCCTATGTATTTTTGGGGTTATTTATATCTGCAACATTACGTTAAGAAAAATTAAGCATTAGAACATGTAGAAGAAAAAAATGTGTATGTGGAGTTTTATCATGAGCAATGCATGGTTGAGAATCCTATATATATAAAATATTTGTTCATCAAGAGATCTTGCTCAACAATATTATTTTTTCGGAATATCCGTTAGTTCCTCCACATATCCGAACAAATAAGTAAATAACAAATTTTCAGTTGACTAAAAAGTTCAGTTGAGCAATAATCGTGAATTAAGCAATAATCGTGAATTTGATTTTTGTTGATTCATTTAGATATGATAAAACTTGATTTTTTTGGTTCCGAAGAAATGGTAGTGTAACTTTTTGGTTCCGAAAAAATTTTATGCAAAACAATTAAATGATTAATGTTCCAAATGAAAATAGTTTTTCAAATTAAACAAATGATTAAAATAAAGGTTGGATTTAAGCCATGTCATTTTTTACCTAATGACATGTCATCATTCCATGTCATAGTTTTTAGCCAATCAAATTATAACAATTAAGTTTTTCACTAATTCAACTTCTCATTTAATAGGATTTATCTTTCAACTATTAAATAGTTCAGTAGTATTGTTGTTTTATATAATACATGGCTCTTCTTGTCTATCAAAAGACTATTAATCTCTATTAGCTTTAACTTCTCCTCGCTGTTGATCCTTAAAATGGGTTATATTTAAGTTATTAATGAAGATAACTTATATCAATTAAGAAACTAATCTTAGATAAGTTTCAAAAAAAAAAACTAATCTTAGATCTCTAAACTCAAAGAGACCACACACTTTTGTCCCTTTGTGTATGTGTGTGACCACATCATACAGTCATACACAATAATAATGTATTATCTATCCCTTATATTTATATAAAATAACAAGATATGAATCCAACAAGTATCATATAAATACATTCGTTTTACCATTAGAGAGACTTCAACAAATACATTAGGATACAAAAGATAGAGAGAGAGAGAGTATAAAAATGGAGTGTTCAAACATGAAGCAACATCATCAATATAGTTCATATGCAGAGCCAAGGATCTCATTCTCTAGTGGTTTCGCAACAACTAAGCAAGAGATGATCAACTACAAGGAAGCACCTGTTTCATCAGATGATTTCGAGTTCGGAGTCAAGAACTTCTCAATGAGTACTGCAGATGAAATCTTCTTTGATGGTATGATATTGCCTCTTAAGGAAGAAGTTAACACTTCGAAGAGAATGTCAACTCTAAGGGAAGAACTTAGTGAAGAAGATGATGATTCGTCGAGAAGTAAATCAAAAAGGTCGAGTGGTTGGTGGAGAGAGAGATTAGGGTTAGGATTCGTGAGGTCCAAGAAAGATCATAAGAGATATCACCATTAGAAGTAATTTTATTATTCAAGGGTTACTCTTATTTCTTTCTTTGTTTTTGTTTTTTTGGGCTTATGTTCTTAATAGAGCCTTATCTATTGATAATTTCCTCTGTAATGTGTTTTCTTTGCTGTTTTTGTTTTTCACTTCTTCACTGTTTTTCGCCGATGTAAAAATTGTTTGCGGTTGAAGAGTTTCTCCTTTTGTGTTTCCAATGTTTCTCTTTTGAGGGAAAATTAATGGTGAACAAATATCGAGTTATTTTCGAACTTCTCAACCTCATCACTTAATTTTTAATTAGTATTGAAAATATAACTTCTATAGCTGAGATTGCGTTTCACATATATGACACACAATTTTCACTCCTACAAGTATTTCCCAACACTTTTTTATTGTTGCTAAAATGTAGTATTTCCCAACACTTAAGAAAATGTTTCTTTATTTTATCAAATTTTTAGTTCAAAACCGTGTGTCAAGAAGTTCAGATTTATTTGACCAAATGTCATTTTAACACCATCCATTATCTATCTTCTCAAACAAAGAAAAACACCATCCATTATCCAATTTTTTTCTTGTAAAGTATCCACAATTCATTTAAGGGATATAACTGTATTTTTATAACTTTTCAGAGAGATTCACATGATGTAGCTAGGTCGCATGTGGCGATCACCAACATATTATTTTATCTATTTGGAACAGTCAGATTCGCATTTTGTGGATAATAAATCGATCGTATAAATGTTAGGATTATAAATACCACAATGTAATAAACAAAACAAGCAATCTCCCATTTTTTTGGTCTCATGCCAAGATTGATATAAATCTAATCGATAGAAGGATATATATAAATATATTCATAACGTTCGTTGAGGTCCGTACCGTTCTTAAGATATATTAGTACGTACCTTAACCAAAAAATGTACTAGTATCTATTTAGACGACACTCAAAATACAAAACAAGGTTTTTTTTAATGTGAAAATATAATTAAGATGAAGCTACTTCGCCACTAAATAAGTTCTTTTACAACAAAACTATTTACGGAAACATTGGTAAAAAAATAGTTAAGAGATGGAACAAGTGATTTTGTGCGTGTTACCGAATGAACGTGAGCGTCGTGCACATCTCTCTGGTCTTTCATGTTACTCTCCTTCTATAGCTTCTGCATTGTATCTTTGCACGGCGACTCAAGATCTTTATCTTGACTTTCTCAAGAGTTTTTTTGGGAAAATTTTGAATGTGTATCGATTGCGTTTTTGTTTCCATGTTTTTATTCTTTTTTGCCATGGGATCAAATAATAGGTGTAGCAATTTGTCTTACAAACATTTTGTAACTCCAAACTATTATTTTCATAAATGACATTTACAATTTAGCAAAAAAAAAGTGATTTTGTCTTAGATGCTATATCCGCCGGGGAGAAATTAGCCCAGTGGTTGGTAATTAATGTTCAAACCATACATTTATGAAGATGTGGTTCTTGAAGAGGCTGAGAGGATGTTTGAACTGATGAAATAGTAGTTGCTAGTTGAGTGAGGATTGTGGTATTAATTTCCTTACGAATGACTTCTTAGACCTTGGTTAAAGAGGTGTGAATCTCATATTTATTTACCTCTCTATGAGGGAGGTGCAAGCTTCAAATTAAAGAAGAGTTTTAGCCTTTTAGGATGTATGTTGTCTTCTGCTTGGAGATGTTTTATTTGCCAAATGTGTAAGTAGATATATATAGAAGCTTATAAGTTGTAACTTAGGTGATCAGATGATGAATAGTGATTACATTAATGTGAGAGATTACATGAGTTAATACATATTTGATAGAGTATCTTTGAGGTAGTTACAACAAATTAAAGATATGGTATTTTCGAATATGTAACAAGATAGATTTTGGATAAATCTCTCGTAGCCTTTTTTACTATTCCAACTTTAACAAAACCATATATATCATACTTTTTTTTTTGGTAGAAACATATCATATTCATTAAACCGGAAATGTAGTTAAACTGGCGTGAACTGGTTCGGAATACAGAGCTAATTTTGCCAAACCATATGTATCATACAAAATCTAAAAGTTGTAAAGGTTGCTGAAAATGAAGATGATGCTTTGGTGGTCCTCCAAAAAAACACTACAAAAACCATCATACACTTTTGGATAGTAACGCAACATTGAGATAGAAACAACTTATTCTTGATTCTGGATTTCTCGCGGGGATAAAAAAAAACAATGGAGTACATATAGTTAGTGGAAAACATTTATATTGAACTTGGCTTATGATATTTATTGGTGATACTTGGAGAGGTTCAAGTAATAAAAACAGAATAAAAATAAAGAAAAAAAAAATATTTTGCTGGATTTGTGGAAATTAGAGCAGTATAGATGACATTGACGATTCACCTATGACATTGATGCGTACATGCAGTTTGTTCCTGTGTTATTAAAGCAGCAAATAGAATATTGATCCAAGTGTTGAGATAAACTATGTGAGTGTTCTTTCTTTCTTACTGTTGGACCAAATTGTAATGGATGATTTGTGGTCTTACATGATTCTTGTTCTTGCAGGCTGAACATTGGGCTTCTCTAACTTGTGATTTTGCAGGGTGGGGAAAATCTCTTTGATGAATCAGTATCCTGTTTGTTCTTGTAATTCATGTATGTATGTCTCTGTTTGTTAAGTATTTCATGGTTCTCAATTTGTAGAAAAAGTATGGTTCTTTGCTTGGGTTGTTTGTGGATCAAGTATAAGAAAATTAAGCCTAGATTCGATGAAAAACCGTTTGTTAATGATGATGCTAAAGGTTTTGAATTTGTAAACTCTCTTTGAAACCCCAATTGAGTATCACCAATGGAATAGAAATATTAGAATAAAATTAGTGAATCTCAAAACAATAAATTAATATGAAATTTAATAGTAAAAAATTGTTTATGAGCCCTTGTGAGTATCACTGATGATCAGACCATGCCCACCCATGATATTTTTGGGTATCAAGAGAATAAAAAAAAATCAAAAATGAATTAATGGTGATATTTTGGCCTGATACGTATCAGTCCACCGAAACTTCTGATACCGTGTCAACAAGCAACGTGTCACAGTCTCATTTGTTTTTTGACAGAATCAGAAAAAACAAAAACAAAAAAATGCTCAAAAGTCAAAACACAATTGTGTTCCTTCGTCTCCTTCATCAGACAATTGATTTTATGGGATTTAAGTTTGCAAAATTTTAGAGTTAGTGAAAATGGAATTTGGTTATGAAGTTGAGGATCCTATATTCTTCGATTTGAACCTCGATCTTCCTGCTGGACCTCGCTGCCTTCTGGTCGGTGCCAATGGATCTGGTACGACGAACGATTTTTAGTCATGATTTCGTTTTTCTATATTTGGGTTCTACAAATCTATAGCTCGATTGAGGTTTTGGGTTAGCGATTCACCTTGTTAGTGTTGTGCTAGAATCGGAAGTTATAAAGTTAGAATTGAAACTATGAAATTGGCTCTTTTACATTGCAAATTACAGAATCTAAATGTACAACTCTTATGATTATCGGGTTTCTTTCGTGTTGGGGATGGGTTTTTGGCAAATTGCTGTAGAATTCGGTTTCCCCCTCTTATGATTGTGATTTGCTTGAGGCATTTACCATATAAACTACTCCAAGCTATAAACTACTCTAGGGGCGATTCACAATGAAAAACTCAATTTGATTGATAAACCTCGTGTTTCTTTGGTTTTAGGGATTGATCTCTTGTGTGAATTTGAAATGGCTTTCGGCTGTGGAAAATAAATTGCAGAGCTTGAATGGTATTGAAGGATTAAACTAAGCTTACAGTAAGTTTAACTGAATTCATTTTCTAAGTAATATGTTTACACTTTCATTTTCAGTGTGAAGCTCTAAAGGAAACGAAGCTTTTCTTTTGCAACTACTGTGATGTATATGTATTGTAAAGCTATTCAAGGAGAGCTTGCTTTGGAAAGGTTAGTGTATGATAAAGCAAAGTTTGTATATTTATCTTCTTTGTTTGTTCTTTGAGAAGACAAAGGTTTTGTAAAAATGTGTATGAATGATCTAAATTTGTAGCTTTAAAAAAATTTAGATGAGTAACTCATGTTTGGTATCATATATCAGCTTGCAAAGAGGACTTTTGATGATGTCTACGAGTACTCAATGTAACAAGTGGTGGTTAGTATATTGAATTTGATGAATGATCACTTATTGCGAATGGGAACCGATCCGATACGTTTAACTTCCGTTTATGCATTTGTTGTTTTATTCTGTTCATGATCAGATGTTGTTTGTGATCAAAGATGGAGTTTGTCAATTGGATCAGTGGTGTAACAAGCTCTTGAAGTATGGTGAATGAGTTTCCTTTGCGAAACAAGATGATAGACCAAAGGTAACAAATCTAATCAAACAATCTTGTGAACATTTTTCCAGTGGAAGACGTTCTTCGTGGTCTGGAACATTTTTCATCACCATTAGTTGAAGGAAGGATCTCTCATTGCGCTGCAAATTCATCACATAGCTTTTGTAGATAAAGACTACATTTACACATTGTTTGGTGTTTGTAGATACTATAGCTTTACTCTTTGTTTGCATTGTCATATAAATCTTTGTTGATTCACTTACTTTGAAAACATTTAAATTTTTTTATGATATCGGTATCACCTAGAACATATTTTTTACAAGTATCATAAAAAATCTCAAATAATAAACAAATATATAAATTAATAATAAAAAAATGCTTATGATACCATCAAAGTTTATGAGTGTGCATGCTCTCATGCTCTAACTCATAGTCTCATAAGTATAAAGGAAATGAAACACATGGATAAGTATGTTAAAACTATGGGTCTGATTGGTAAACTAGCTTTTTTAAAATCTGGAGCGGTAAGCTTTACAGCATAGTGCAAAGCTGTATAGATAAAGATTTGAGATAAAGATTTGAGATAAAGATTAGTGTAATAGTGTTGGTAAAGCTTTTGATAAAGATTTCGTGATTGGTACAATCTAAAACTGTATGAATTAAAAAGTTGCATAAAGATTTAAAAAAGTCTACCAGTCAAAGCCTATGAGTTAGACACTCTTCCCCATGTAAAACCCTAATCTCCTTTCTCCTTCCTCCTTCTTCCTCCCTCCTCCACCGCTCCTGCTCGTGTATCACCACCACTCCTCTTTATACATAAGACTATCCTTCTCTCATTATATAACAGAACTCCTCCAGCGAGTTTCCGACCATCTCACCCACTCCGGCATCATGCCGTGAGTCGGGAACCACCGCCATCCATCGCCATCCACCGTCATCCACCGTCATCTACCGCAGCTCCTCCGACTCCACAACTTTCCTTCCATCTCACTCGGTTCTGCCCTAGCTACTACAGATCTGAGACAAAGCAAAATCCTTTTAATTTTTTCTTTCTAGCCTCGTGCTAAGATGTTTTTTGGTCTAAGCTCCTCATAGCTTCAAAGATCTACAAACGGCGACTTCCTTAACATCAAAGACTCACCCATCAGATCTGAACACCCTAGTTGTTAACCGGAAAATGACGAAGCCTTCAAAAGAAAATTCTCAAACTATGATGTTCAAGACCCTCAAATGAAATAATTCTAGCTTTATGCTATGGCTTTCAAATGATTATTGAGTTACATTTGTTGAGAGAATACAAGTAATCCCACTGAAATTTTTGCAATTATGTATGTACGTTCAAGACCAAATCAAAGAAATCTCCCTCTTGATGAAAAAAGAATCGGTCTCAAGTGCAATTATGTATGAACTTTTCAAGCTTATGCTATGACTGTCCATGGAAGATCTTCTAATATGGTTTAGTGGGTCTCATCATGACGGGATACAAGAAAGAAATTAAAGAAGAAACAATTTGATCAAGGCGCACAAACCTCTAACTTAAAGAAAGGGTTGGTTTTCAACCGGTTAATTACAACCGATCTCCCACAGTGTGAGGTGTAAGATAGAAGATAATCATTTTGAGGGCCTTCATCGAAGTTTCTCTATAATTCAGTTCCGGTTTTATCTCTTGTTCGGGTTAGATCTGGGTTTGCTCAAGATCCTCAACAAATTACAAAACCGAAAACCGAAAAGCCTATTCTAGCTTAATGCTATGTTTCTTGTGTATCAATTTGGTTACATCTACGGCAACGAAGACAGTTAAGTGAAGATATTCAAAAATTCCCATTTTGAGGAGTATAATCCTAAGATTAACGGAAAAAGGCAAAAAATAAAAATAAAAAACGGATCTGTTGTTGAAACATCTGAAAACATCACCAAATTAGGGCTACTAATGTGCTGCAACAACAGATCTGAAAGTTCAACCTCCATCGGTTTTCAGCTAACCAGAAGTCAGAGTTGCGCCAACAACACTCCGAATTTTTTCCTTATTACGAGTTTGAGTCCAGATATTAAATTCTAGCATTTTACTAAGCAATTTTAATCGCCATTATCCTCCCGTAAAATGAATGTACTATCATGGAATTGTCAAGGGGTGGGAGCCGAATTGACGAAAGATCATCTAGAAGAATTACATCGATGTTTCCGGCCTGATTTCTTATTTTTATCAGAGACAAAAAAATAAGCGTAATGTTCTGCAAGATTTGCAAGTATCTTTTGGTTATGATCATGTCGCTACAGTGGAACCGCGGGATAAAAGCGGTGGTTTAACCTTATTTTATATGGATGAACCAAAAGTAGTAATCTCCTATTTGGATGATCGTATGATAGATGTGGAGTCTACTTTTGAAGGACACAAAATCTTTATGACCTTTGTGTATGGTGATCCGGTAGTTGAATACCGAGAACGTGTGTGGGAACGCCTCACGAGAATGGGTATAATTCGACAAAATGCTTGGCTCATGATAGGCGATTTCAATGAGATCACCGGAAATCATGAAAAACGAGGCGGACAAAGTCAACCGGAGTCCTCATTTATACCGTTTCGAACTATGCTAGATGATTGTGGAATGGTTGATTTCCCACACACGGGGAACCCACTCTCGTGGGTTGGACGACGTAAAATTGGTAATTTAAAAACGAAAGTAAAATATCGTCTAGACCGAGCTATAGGTAATAAAGAATGGCATACCCACTTTTCCCACACCTTGGTGGAGTATCAAAAACTTTGGGGTTCCGACCATAGACCAGTGGTAGCAAAAATCCGATCCACAATTCAATACAAGCGAAAAAACTTCCGTTTCGATAAGAGATGGATCGGGAAACCCGGTTTTAAAGAACTGTGACTACAGGATGGAGCATCTCAAGTAGAATCCTACGTAGGGATTTCCACCAAAGATTATCCTCATGCCGGTCACACAGTTCAAGATGGAGGAAATCGACGGTCACTAACTCAGCCAAACTAATTGAAGAGCTTAAAGATCAATTAGACCGAGCTAACGATGATGATGACTCCACCCTAGAGGAAGTGGAAGAAATCCGAAGAAAACTCCTCCACGCCTTTCGAGAAGAAGAAATATATTGGCACTCAAAGAGTAGAGTCACTTGGCACTGCCACGGGGATAGAAATACAAGTTTTTTCCATGTTACAACTAAACAATGAAGAGCTCGAAACCGTATAATTTTCTTAAAGGACAAGCACGGTCATTGGGTGGAGAATGAAAAAGGCGTCACAAAAATTGCAACTAATTATTTCGAGACATTGTTCACCACTTCAGAGCCTCAAAATTTGGAAAACTCACTCCGGTATGTTGTCGAGAAGGTTTCAGAGACTGACAATGATCGACTCACACTCAATCCGACAAAAGCCGAAATAAAAGAAGCTTTATTCAACATAAATCCAGACAAGACCCCGGGACCCGACGGCATGACAAGGCGATTTTATCAAAGATTCTGACATTTGGTAGGCCAAGATATAATAAAACTAGTAAAAGACTTCTTCAACACTGGATCCTTTGGTCCAAGATTAAATCAAACAAACATATGTCTTATCCCAAAAATAAACAGACCGCAGGCAATGACAGAATTCAGACCAATCAGCTTGTGCAATGTCAGTTACAAGATCATATCGAAGATTCTATGTAACCGGTTGAAGAAAACCACCCTCCCGAACCTAATTTCGGAGACACAATCGGCCTTTATGGCTAGACGTCAAATAACGGATAATATTTTACTCGCTCAAGAGAACTTTCATGCCCTAAAGACCAACAAAAGCTGCAGAGAAACTTTCATGGCTATGAAGACTGACATGAGTAAAGCTTATGATCGGGTAGAATGGAGTTTCCTAGAAGCCGTTATGTTAAACTGGGATTTTCAGAAAAATGGGTCAAATGGCTTATGTTCTGTATATCATCGGTATCGTATCAAGTTTCGATAAATGGAGTGCCGAAAGGAAGAATTAAACCGTCCTGGGGATTAGACAAGGAGATCCCTTATCTCCTTTTCTATTCATACTATGCACGGAAGCTCTCATCTCCCTGCTCAAAGGAGCAGAGGAAGAATCTCTTATTACAGGATTACGAATTGCTCAAGCAAGTCTGAGAGTCTCCCATCTCCTTTTTGCTGACGATAGTCTCTTTTTTGTAAAGAAGACGTCCTGCAATGTGCAGAGATCTTAAAAATTAATAAAACCTATGGTGATGCATCTGGTCAACAACTAAACACCAATTAATCCTCTTTTTTTTTTGGGAATAGAGTTGATCAGCAGATCAAAAGAGAAATTAAGAGAGTCATCGGCATAACAAGCGAAGGAGGTATGGGCATGTACTTAGGGCTACCAGAACAAATTTGTGGCTCTAAGAAAAAAGTATTCGCTTATGTTTAAGATCGTCTCAACAACTGTATTAACACATGGTCTGCAAAATTCCTTTCCAAAGGAGGGAAAGAGGTTCTAGTAAAATCAGTGGCACAAGCCCTTCCGCCATATGTTATGTCGTGTTTTCTACTCCCTCAGGGTATCACTGATAAACTCAGGAGCGCTATATCCAACTTTTGGTGGAGTTCCCGCCAAAATAGTAGAGGACTACACTGGATTGCCTGGGATAAGATTTGTACTTCTAAAGATGCAGGCGGTCTAGGATTCAGAGATCTTCACGAGTTCAATCTAGCACTCCTTGCAAAACAATTATGGAGGTTGATCCACTTTCCAACCTCTCTCCTTGCTAGAGTATTACGTGGAAGATACTACCACCAATCATCCCCGATGATAGATCGTAAGGCATGATCCCCCTCGTATGGTTGGACTAGCATTATGGCGGCTAAACCTCTGCTTAGACTAGGCCTTCAGAAGACTATCCGCTCTGGGTGTAATACAAATATTTGGAGTGAACCTTGGATTCCAGACAAACCGTCTCGTTTACCAAGACGCCTTGATAGAAATATCCGGCGAGACCCCCATCTCTTGGTTAAAGACCTCATGCTATACAACTTACCAGAATGGAATCACACAAGAATCCGGGAATTATTCCATCCCGAGGATGTCGCCCTAATTTTGTGGTTGAAACCTAGCAGAACTTTCAAACTAGACGGTTATGCCTGAAGTTATACAAAATCAGGAATGTATACAGTTAAATCAAGATACGAGTTACTACACAACACAAACCAAAGAAGTCTACAACCCCAACAGATATCTGAACCGAGCATCACGGCTCTGCTTAGCCAAGTGTGGAAAATCAAGACACCTGGAAAGCTTCGATATTTTATGTGGCAAGCCTTAACAGGGTGTATAGCCACCTGTCAACGACTGACTTTCCGGTACCTTGGAAACGATAAGAGCTGTCCCAGATGTGGCGCACTAGAAGAAACAATTAATCATATGATTTTTAAGTGCCCCCCGACTCTTCAGGTGTGGGCTTTATCGGACTATCGGTCCCTTCCGGGTTATTTCCCGAGTACATCCCTATACCAAAATATGGATTTCCTATTTTGAAGGGCAAAAGAAAGGGGTCTCCCCAAACTAGAAAGGGATACATTCCCGTGGATCATTTGGTTCATTTGGAAGGCTAGGAACGACAAGCTCTTCAATGGGAAGAATGTATCAGCCGCGACTACGCTCCAAGTAGCCAAGTTAGAGAAAGAAAGTTGGCGAAGCGCGAACTTGGCTAGAGAAGAAGACGAAGGGGAGGCGGGAGACACAATCGAGAATAGAGATATCATCCGATCCGAGCATCCACATATCCCGATCTGCCAAGTGGACGCATCTTGGGCAGATCAAGTGTCCACTAGCGGTTTCGGATGGTATCTCATAGACACATTAGGTCAAACATACACCGGCAAGCAGGGATGCCGAAGAAGCCTTCCCGCTTTACATGCAGAGTTCGAGAGACTCCTCTGGGCGATGGATTGTCTTATTCAGAAACGTATACTTAGGGCCCGAATTGAGACAGATTGCTCAAACCTATTGACGATGATCGATGATCCGATAGATTGGCTAGCTTTCCAGTCTGAGCTAGATTACTTCGCAGAACTTAGAGATCATTTTATTTTCTTTCAGCTAGCTTATATTCTCGTTCTTGTAATGACCGTGTCGATGCCCTTGCAAAAGCGGCACGTGCACGTAACCATTTATTTTCCCATGTAGATCTCGATGAGTCGGTAGAAAGTATCCGATTTCGGGATATTTCAACCGACCAAATGTGATTTAATATATGGAGCTTGTTGACAAAAAAAAAAAAAAAAAAAAAAAGTAAGTTAAAACTATATCCCATGAATCGAATAAATTGAAAAACAAAAGCACAAGTCAAACCGGGGAAAAAGAGCATCTGTCACACGAATTAAAACTCGTATTATAAAATTACAAAACAAAAAAGATGTTGGATATTTTTAAATTTAAAACTTCAAAAAGAAGCTTTATATAGTGGCCAAGCATGGTGCATGTCAGTAAAACGACATCATTTTAAATGCTTGACTTGTTCCGTCTCGGGGTTTACGCTAATTTTCCCATAATTTCTTCTCTCCTCTGCAATTTCTGTGAACGAAACACTTTAAATTCCAATGGCGCATTTTATAATCTTAATAATAATTTATTTCGATATCCGTAAATTCGAAGCAACCCAAATCCAAAGCAAAAACAATAATCTTGGGCTTCTTTAATCATTGTGTTTCCCTCTAAAAGAAAATCTCGATTTTTTGGACACAAAATTGTTTTTCCTTTTTTTGTATCAGTGTCTGAAAAATGCAAATGTCTTTCTGTTCTGTTCCTTTCTAATCTCCGATCTCTCTCTCTCTCTCTCTCTCTCTCTCTCTCTCTGTTTCTCTCTCAATCGAAGCAGCCATGGCCGAAGATCCTTCTTTCCTCAACAAGGTAATGTGTGTAGCTTTCAGATTTCAAGCTTTTGTCCAGTTTTAATCTGATTTGATTAGGCTTTCCTTTTCTGGAATTAATCTTTAGCTGATTGGTCCAC
Source organism: Draba incana (assembly GCA_963576765.1). Taxonomy (NCBI): domain Eukaryota; kingdom Viridiplantae; phylum Streptophyta; class Magnoliopsida; order Brassicales; family Brassicaceae; genus Draba; species Draba incana. The sequence continues at coordinate 6,054,659 of OY755212.1, read as the reverse complement.
TAGTTTCATATTCTACATAAAAATCGAATCTTTCGCATCTGGGTATGTCTTATTTTATATAAATAAAAGATTTTCTTGGTTATTCTCATTTTGCATACATTTGACATAAATGTGTATATTGTTTTTTGTTTTGTATATGTTTGCAGGATAGTTTTGTGTTGAAGCTTCCTAAAAAATCCTCACTTGTATTAAGAATGGTTGTTCTTCTCTTTGTAATGGTTTGCACTGTGTACATTTGCTCTATTTGTTTAAAACAAATAGGAGTCAGTCCAAACTATGGTTTCTTAAACGTTGAAGTGTTTGAGAGACCTTGTCCTGAGCCTAACATTGAACCATGGGACATTCCTTTTGTGCATTACCCTAAACCAAAGACTTATAACAGGTAATTAACTAAAGATAGAGCTAGATAAAAATGTTTGAGCCTTTTATGATTCTTACATATTGATTAGTGTTTTGAAAATGTTATTTAGGGATGAATGTTCGTGCCAACCGGTTAGGTATTTCGCGATTCTATCGATGCAGAGATCCGGTAGTGGTTGGTTTGAGACTTTATTGAACAATCATACTAATATAAGCTCGAACGGAGAAATCTTTTCGGTTAAAGATAGGAGAGCTAATGTTTCGACGATTTTTGAGACGCTTGACAAAGTCTATAATCTTGATTGGTTGAGTAGTGCTTCTAAGAACGAGTGTACTTCCGCTGTTGGCTTCAAATGGATGCTTAATCAGGTAAAAGTTTGACATTTACTCGATGTTTCGATGTATTGTATTCGATTCTGCTCTGTTTCTTTTTGATGGATCTTTTGTATTGTGAACATTTTTACAGGGTTTGATGAAACATCATGAAGAAATAGTAGAGTACTTCAAAACACGAGGCGTATCTGCAATTTTCTTATTCAGAAGAAACATATTGCGGCGTATGATATCAGTACTCGCAAACTCTTATGACAGAGATGCTAAGTTATTAAATGGGACTCACAAATCTCACGTCCATTCGCCTAAAGAAGCTGAGATATTGGCGGGTTACAAGCCAATGATCAACACGACACTTTTGTTAACCGATCTTAAGCAGGTTCAAGAAATGACTTTGAAAGCATTGGGTTACTTTAATACCACTCGACATATACTTATCTACTACGAAGATGTTGTCAAGAACCACACGGTGATTAATGACATCTTTTCTTCTTTTTCAACTAGTTTCAGTCATTGAAATGTTCTTTTCTTATATGTATTGAGTGAGTTTTTGAAATGCAGAGACTAGATGATGTACAGAAGTTTCTAAAGGTCCCAAAGCGCGAGTTAAAGAGTCGGCAAGTGAAGATTCATCGAGGTTCATTGTCGCAACATGTACAGAATTGGGAAGAGGTACGAAAAACATTGAAAGGAACCCTTTTCGAGAACGTCTTGCAACAAGATTTTTAAGTTTTGTACATATCATTCATACCAACCTCTTTGTAGGAAAATTTTGGTCACACATTCAATTATTATTTGTTTTTTCGGTTTTAATCCACTCAATTCAAAAGCAATTTGTGAGTTTTCTTATTGCAATCTTGGTGCTATAATTTAGATTTGAGATAAATATTAGTTAGTTACTTTAAGCAAAGTTCATTGAGCTAGGATTGTTTATTTCTTGGAGCATAAGTGAACAAAATTTGGACTGACAAGAAATTCAACATCGAAATTGATAGAAGGACAAGAGACATAAGAATCTAAGTTATATGCAATGAATCCAATGATATAGATGAAAGAAAGATAATAATACTAAAAACATACACAAAAAGCAATGATCCAATTACATCATCAAACATAGTTAACATAAGAATTAGGGTTTACATAAACTTCTAGGGTTGCTTAAGATGGGAACACGGCACGACAGATCGGACAAACCCCACTGCTCCTAAGCCAATCCACACCACAAGTACGATGAAACACATGCAAACACGGCATTCGACCCGCATCCATATCCGATCCAACCTGGATCGTATCCATACAAATCACGCAATAGCCTTCCTTCTCAACAACGACCGTCTCAAAGTGTTCCTCCACGGCTTCATCACTTGCCGGAGCAACAGCCAATCTCACATCCACGTGGTCTTGTTCACCATCACCGGGGAAACTCCACACCATAACATCAATAACAACGTTTATTTTCTCCACTTTAGGTAATAAAGGCATTGCATCACGTTCCTTGAGATCCAAGATTTCTCGAGTGAGTCTCATAACGATCTCTCTGTACGAAGGGACTTGGATCAAATCGAGGATATGATAAACGATGGCTTGTATACGATCTTTATTGCCACCTAGGAGCCAATCTTTGTTGAACAAGTGAGTTTGCCGACTTGTTCGAGATTGTAAATTGTCGAGATCTCCGTCTCCGTCCGAATCTGACTCAGGGGCTCGAGTGTAAACAACGTGGAAATCGAACAAGAAGTTCTGATTGTTGTCTTCGTGACCGTGACGAAGTTGATGAAGGTGTCGGGTTCGTCGTCACACTCGGCGTAAAGAACCATGGTTTTGTTGGGAAAGGTTGATTTTGATATTCTGATCGATGAGACTTAAAGACGAGAATGGTTTTAGAGAGTGTGTCTATAATCAATATATGGATTAGGTCTAGGTTATATATATATATACTCCTTATCTTTTTTTAGATTTCCTTTTCTTTATAGATTTCCATATTTCGCCAAATCTATTATTTTGCGTTATTTATTTCAATAATTAATTTCACTTATGGAGAAAAAAAAATCATCAAGCATAATAATGACTAATTTTGTGAACACTTTTGTTCCTTCAATCTTTTTTTTTTGGTCAAAGTTTCTTCATTTTGTTTTACAATCATGATAATTACTCTATGATTAACAAACTTGAGTATTTGATAATAGTTTTTTCTTGTTACGCTTTAGAAAGCAAATAATGTGTTAATGTTTAATCTTTTGCTATTTATATTTGATAGAATTTATTGATCCAATATATGGTTTATGTTGTCAACCAAACACAATTATATAAAAAAAAATGGATGGCATAAAGAAGAAGGAAAGAAACAAAAAAAGAAAGATCTTAATGGATGACATAATGAGAAAATAAAAGATCTCAATCCATCGTTGCCTTGAACAAGAAGGAATAAACAAAAGAGAGAACAACAAAATTCGAAAACATAGTTAACAAGCGAAGTCGATTTGAGGGTTTAGTGTCTGACAAGGTCGAGGAATCGGTGAGAGAGAGAACTTCTTGTTGTGGTTGCAGTCGTTGTGGTCTCCACTTGCGAAGTAGTAAGGCTGAGTCCTACGGAGAAGCAACTTGAAGCCTCCTAAATATGAGCTCCACAAGTGTCTTCTTGCTTCTAGCTTCTTGCCTCTGATCACATCGCATCTCTTGTAACTTCTCAAATCCGAAAGCAAGTAGACATCGTTCTTGTAGTGGTGGGTTTGATTATTGTTGTACTTGAAGACAAGAACATCGTAGATGTAGAACGGAGCATTTTTTGAAACCCATTCTTGGTAATCGAATCCGTTCTGCCACACGGTAACCTCAATCTTTCTTCTTTGCAATATTGGAGCCGTGTGGTTGTTGCTTGTAGTCGTAGAACCAGCATCGCTTGAGTGGTTTGATGGGGCCGTGTGGTTGTGGTTGCTCATAGAACCAGTGACGCTCGAGTGGTTTGATGGGGCCGTCTGGTTGTTGTGTGTAGAATCGGTACCGCTTGAGTGGTTTGATGGAGCCGTGTGGTTGTTGTGTGTAGAACCAGTGCCGCTTGAGTGGTTTGAGCCAGAGCTACTTCCCCAACCCCAGTTTGTATCGGTTCCGTTTGAGCTCCAGCCCCAACCAAAGCTAAAACCATCCGAGTTAGAGTCTGAACCGGAGCTAGAAAAACCCCCAGAGTTGTCGGAGCCCCATCCCCAGCCCCAGCTCGAACCGGACTGGCCAGAGCCCCAACTCCAGCTCCATGCATCAGCAGTCCTGGAGAAGACGCATGCAGTAACCACAAGGACTAAGAGTAGCTTGCGTGCCCTAGAGAGACCCATCGCTTCTTTTTCTTTGATTAGTGAATTGCTTTCTTCTTTTTAGTTTTTGTTTCTTGTTTGTTTGCTTTTGTGAGCTCTTTAGAGTTTAGAGGTTATCTTTTTATAGAGACCAAGATGGTTGAGGTTTGAATCCCAAATGGGATAGGAATATTGACTACCGTCCCAAGGCCAACTTCCAAATCGATTATGCAGAAGTATATATTACTCGCTTCCTCTTTCCTTTTCCTTTTCCCTATTACAAATTTTTAGACATACAAGTGGATAAATCTAGCTTTTGATTATTTTTTATATTATGAATGTCATATAGGATTATAATTCCTTAACTTTCCAATTTCTTTTAAATATTTTGTTTATGTTAGAAAAAATAAGTGTGATTGTGTTGGTACGAGACGAGTTCCACTTCAAAAATTGACTTTCCTTAATATCCATTGTAATAAAAAACATTTAAACAATATTTTGAGTCTTAACATTCCTTTATTCTTCAGCTATATTATTCGAATAGGACTTGTTTGGGATGTTTTAGTTATGGAAGAATCTAAATATTGAAGTTTGTTTAATAGTTGGCCGATATGTTTTTTTTTTCCGGATCCCTAATGCAGTAGTTCTTAAATGTGAAGCATATGAGAATGCAGTAGTTCTTATCTTGTAAAACCGATCCACAATTCACAAGTATATAAGCACTTCAAAACTAATGTAAATAGCCATCATTTATGCAACAATAATCACATACGTTGTTGGTAAGTATATGGACGCATAAAATCCTACTAACACCACATTATATTTATGATAATGATACAATCTATACGTGCTTTCTTCCAATTCTTAAATATGGAATATGTTAATTTTGTAAAATAGAATGTCAAGCCAAACAATCTTTCAAATTCTCTAATTATTTATCAAGTTTTTGCTGCAAAGCAGTTCCAGAGAGTTTTTATGTTTGTAGTTTCAATTGATGTTTTTCTTCTTTTAAATGAGTGATGGTGATTCCATAAGAATGTTACTAGTGTTTTTTAATGTGGCTATTGACATTAATCGAATTAAACCGGATCCAACACGATTAAAACGAAGTTTATTTATGAGCAAACTAGATATCGAAACATATATAAACCTATCAAATCGTAGGTTAATTCGAGAGTTTGACACATAGGTTTGAAACATTTGAATAGGATTGCCACATTATTAATGGATGACATAATGAGATTTGTGTTTCTCTATATCTCAATCCATCGTTGCCTTGAACAAGAAGGAATAAACAAAAGAGAAAGAAACTTAATCCGAAAACGTAATTAACAAGCGAAGTCGATTTGAGGGTTTAGTGTCTGACAAGGACGAGGAATCGGTGCGAGAGAAAACTTCATGTTGTGGTTGCAGTCGTTGTGGTCTCCACTTGCGAAGTAGTAAGGCTGAGTCTTGCGGAGAAGCAACTTGAATCCTACTAAAGATGAGCTCCAAAAGTGTCTTCTTGCTTCTAGCTTCTTGCCTCTGCTCACATCGCACATCTTGTAACTCCTCAAATCCGAAAGCATGTAGACATCGTTCTTGTAGTGGTGGGTTTGATTATTGTTGTACTTGAAGACAAGAACATCGTAGATGTAAAAAGGAGCATTCTTTGAAACCCATTCTTGGTAATCGAATCCGTTCTGCCACACGGTAACCTCAATCTTTCTTCTTTGTAATATTGGAGCCGTGTGGTTGTTGCTTGTAGACGTAGAACCAACATCGCTTGAGTGGTTTGATGGGGCCGTGTGGTTGTGGTTGCTCATAGAACCAGTGACGCTCGAGTGGTTTGATGGGGCTGTCTGGTTGTTGTGTGTAGAATCGGTACCGCTTGAGTGGTTTGATGGAGCCGTGAGGTTGTTGTGTGTAGAACCAGTGCCGCTTGAGTGGTTTAAGCCAGAGCTACTTCCCCAACCCCAGTTTGTATCGTTTCCGTTTGAGCTCCAGCCCCAACCAAAGCTAAAACCATCCGAGTTAGAGTCTGAACCGGAGCTAGAAGAACCCCCAGTGTTGTCGGAGCCCCATCCCCAGCCCCAGCTCAAACCGGACTGGCTAGAGCCCCAACTCCAGCTCCATGCATCAGCAGTCCCAGATGTTGAACTCAGATTGAGATCGACACTAAATTTGTAATAGGTTCGGGGATTCTTTGATAAATGGAAAGAGGAAGCTTTTGGTGAGAATGTAAGAGCCCGCTCGGATGAACAGTAAACGAGAGGGAAGTTTCAGATTCTAGGGAGATTAAATGTACTCGGCAAAGAATAATATGTTTCTAGTCAAAAGTGTAGTGTATTTCACCTTAGTTGTACACAAATGATGGTACAACTATATATAGTATATTGAGATTAGGACTTTTGATACATATGGTTACATTTTAACCATAAGCTCATAAAGTAACCTTTAATGAGCATAAAGTAACTATACTAGGATTTAAAGTAACTAAGTTAGTTAACAAAGTAATGAGTCGGGCCTTACTGCTTGATGGGTTGGGAGTAGGATTTTGCCTTGGGCCAAATCCATGGTGCAACAGTAGCCCCCCCTACCCCCGAGTCGGTGAATCGAGCTTGCTGAGTTTGTCGGGAATAGGCGAGCAGGCGGGAAAGCAAGAAGGTCAGGCTTGTCTTTTCTCTCTGAAGTTTAGGCATACTTGGCCAGGTTATCTAGATACGTGGGCTTGTTTCGGCGCGTGGGCGCGACTGGTCTTGCATAAGGGGATGTTTCCTCGATTCCCGCCCTGGCGATGACTATACCTTGCGCGGTTACTGAGAGATTTGTAGGGTTCCAACGCTTTGACTTAACTCCTTGACATGCCCCTCTTTTGACCCCGCTCTTCATTAAATGCGCCACTTCGTATTCCTCATCGACTTTCTATATAAATTGCTCTATTACTTCTTCATATCCCACAACACTTTCGATCCTTTCCTACTCAAAAAGGAAATTTGGCCTTCTCCCCGCTTTTCTTCTATCCCTTCTTTGATCATTTTATACCTTCCCATAATCATGTCTTTGAGCGATTCTTCTTCTAGTTCTGAAGACGTCGTATTGGTTCGAAGAGGTCAACATGGAACAGTTCCGTTGGGTGTTCTGGTTCCTTCCTATTATACCGCCGGTCCTAATCATGGTTCCGGCGAACCATGCGGCGATGCTGGCCCGTCGCAACTGCATACTAGGGAGGCAGGACATTGTTCCGAGGGGGCAGAGTCTCGCGCACGCAGAAAAAGAGCGGTTATGGTCACGCTCGACCAACCTTTCCCTCTCCGGCTTAGCCACCCCGGTCGGACCGCGACATTGGCTGTATGTAGATCATCTGGCGAGCCAGGCGGGTCATCTATTCCTGATCGCAGGGTCGATGCCCCTGACATGCCTGCTGCCGGGTCACCGAGAGCGACCGGGACTGTTTCGAGGAAACGGTCGAGGGACGAGAGCGCCCCGGTTGTTTGGACCGCCGGAGAATCATCGACTCGTCCCTTGGTATTGGCTCGCCGGGAGCCAGAGACGATGGGGGACGACCCTCCGAGCTGGATCGAGCAACTCGTAAGGGAGAACATATCCTTAAAAAGGGACATGGCCTCTCTGGCGAGGGAGAATGAATCGCTTAGGGCACGAGGGAGCCCTATGGCGGAGTTGGAGAGGCTGAGGAGATATACGGCGGAGCGGGACGCCGCGTTGAAGGAGCTCAATCACATGGTCGGACAAGAGGTTGACTTAAGAGGTCTGGCCGAACGGAAGTATGGAGACCTTAAGACACGTCTTAGGGTCGTCGGGCACATTAGCTCCGAGCGGTTAATCATATTCGGTCCCAGATGTCCCGTCTGCGTCCATCCACATGGAATTATGGGCGCGCATGCGCCATGTCGGCCATTGAACAGGCTCACACCAGGCTTGTTGACTTGGCCCAAGCGTCGCTTTCTAGGGCGTGAGCACATTTTCTGGAGCAGTCTTGTTAGCCGGGCTAGCCAGGTTAAAACCCAGCTCGATAACATGGATCTGATGGTGGCTACCGGAGTGGTGATCCTCCCGGAGGACAGGGCCCGAGTTCAGGCCAAATATGACAGACTCGTAAGGGAAATCGAGGAAAAGGAGATGATGGTTTTTTTCTGACCGAGAGTATACATTTACTCCGGGACCCTGTATCCTCCCGAGTAGCTTTGAATTTGACCGTCCCCCTTCCCCGCTCGGATCTGAGGAGTATGGGATCAAAGGGACTTGGACAGTTGAGGCCTTTGAAAGCTGTCGGTCTGATTCGTCCGAGGATGCTAGCGACGGGGTCGGGAATGATCCTTCAGATCATTAAAGCTTCTCCTACGAGCAACAAGCCGCGATGGACTGGGGTGATCTTTCAGACCAGGTCGCGGGTCTAGCTCGGGGCGTACCAAGGCTGTCTGTTGTGCCAAGTGTCAACACGGCGGGGCCGTCTTCTTCCAGGCAGGCGATGGTCGAGTCTGTAGGTCGCGACCTGGCGGTTGGTGGGAGTCTCTGATCTTCCCGCTCGGATGAGGCCAATAGCTAGAACGTCTTTGGGAATATTGCATTCTTTAGTACTCGAGCAGCGTTACGGATACAGCTCTCTGTTCTTCTAGCTTCTAGGAACCTTTGAATGTCTTTTTTTTTTGCTTGATGTTTCCTTTCGTTAAGGTTTAGCCGTATGTGGCGTATTTGATGTACTTATGACTTTTGTTTTGCCCGGGGGTCAGATCTCCGGGTTGTTCTAATCAAAATCCAGAATTTTATTTATGCGGTTAAGTTTTTCAGCTTAAGCATTTTGAGAACCTAGGGAGCAGATCCGTAGTCTGATTGGTTTTGATCCGACCGGACTCGCATGATGGAATGGTCGGATCGGGTTATCTGCGGGTCGGAACCCGGCTTACGACTAGAGTCTGTCTCGTGGTTAAGCATGCGAGAAGTGTTCGACTTAAAATTCTTACACGTTCTTAGGGACTCATGCGGGACTGGGCCCGGCTTTCTGACCTATTCGAAAAAGTTGTGGTGGACTTTCCGAGTTCGGCCTGTAGATTATTTCACTACTGCATCTATGTAAGATGCGTGCTTTAATCCTACTCGAGTTTAGCAATGGTGGGCCTCCCGAGTATGACCTATTGATCGAATACTTGGCCAGAGTATCGATGTAAATGAGCTCAGAGATTTTTAGAATTCGACGGATCGGTGGTAATAATCAGGAGTTTATTTTTGTTTATTATAGCTGGACTTCCGGGGAAGCTGCCTACGTACCCGTTAAATAGGGATCAAGCCAAAACGTAGTTCGAGTTACAAAGCGGAAGCTAGATAATTCATCCGAGGATGAGAATCACAAAAGCGAGTAGTAGTACGCGGTACTTAGTTTTTTTTTTTTAAAACGGACGGCCGCTAGGTGACATGCCGAGGAGGTTCAGATCTTGCTGGCACATTGAGGCGGTAGTGGTAGCGTTTGAGCGTCATTGAATTCCAGGATCGCTCGAGGGCTACTCCGCTCATCGTCATCAGTGGATATACGCCCGGACGGATGATGTCGAGGACTTGATACGGACCTTCCCAATTAGCTCCGAGCTTCCCAGCATTTTGCTCCTTAGTGTTCTCGTATACTTTTTGTAATACAAGGTCACCGATGGCGAAACTCCGGCTCCGGACCCGCTTGTTTTGATCGGGTCAAATTGTAGGTTAATTTGAGACTTCAGCACATAAGTTTAAAACATTTGAATAGGATCTTTGGGGCATGCCTTGTTTAGATCGGTGAAGTCTACGCAGACTCTCCACTTGCCATTCTTCTTCTTGACGACGACTGGGTTGGCCAACCATTCGGGGTACTGGACTTCTGCTATGGACCCAGCTTCTAGGAATTTAGCTACCTCATCGTTTACGGCCCTAGCCCGCTCGGGTCCGAGCTTTCTTTGATTTTGCTTGATTGGCTTGTATATCGGGTCGACATTGAGTTCGTGGCTTGTGACTCCCGGGCTGATGCCCTTCATATCGTCAATTGTCCAGGCAAAAGTGTTGACGTTCTTGGTCAAGAAGCTAATCAGCTCGGCTCGAATGGGCGCGTCGAGCTCGGATCCGATGCTTATCCTGCGAGCAGGGTGAGCTTGGTCGATACCTACTTGGGTCATAGACTCCTGCTTGGGCTTGGGCGAATTGGCCTCGTCGATGGGATTGACATGGAAATTAGCCATTCGTAGGTGCTTCTCGGCGATGAAACACGTATGGGCCATCTTTTGGCTTCCTCGGATAGTGAAGACTCTGGCTGAGGTCGGGAATTTAACGCATTGGTGGTAGACCGAGGCTATCGCTCGGAGGGAGAATAACCAGGGGGTTCCCACGATCGCGTTGTACACAGCTGGTTTTTCTACAACCATGAACTCTGTGTCTCGGGAGGTATCGCCTGAATACACTGTTAGCTTGATTGATTCGACCGCCATGGTGGTTATGCCATCGAAGCTTGTCAAGGGCTGAGAGCCTAGTTTGATCTGATCAACCGAGATCCCCATTTTCTCCAGGGTTTCCTTGAAGATTAGGTTGACGAAACTTCCAGTGTCGACTAGGATTCTGCTTACTTCACAATCGTCGATTTTTAGTGTGACTACGAGTGGGTCGTTGTGGGGCATAACGAGGTGTTCGGTATCATCCTCGCTGAAGATGATCGATATATCTGCCTTGGTTCTTGCGAGGTGGTTCTGATTGACTTTCGCTCTCTTCTCGTGCTGTTTGAGGGATCTGACAGAACTATGAGTTGAGTTGAACCCTCCCATTATCATTAGGACTCCTCTGGGCTTCCGTGTGTCGGTTTCGCTTTCCTCGAAGCATGCTCGATCCGGGAGCGGAAATAGGTCGTCCCCGGGACTGGTCGGATGTTCGATCCTCTCGAAGACCGAGGAGGCGGCGGTCTGCCGCTCGACTCTATCAGAGGATGTGGTCGGATCAGTGGGCAGGTCATGCTCGCTGGGGACGAGAGCGAGATTATTCGTGTTCACGGGGTTAGGGTTTTCCTGCTCGGGAAAAAGGGTTGCTCGTTAGGCCACCGGAGTGTTAGTACCCTGAGCGCTTGTTCCCGACGAGTGTGTTCTCATGCTTGCTTCTTTGTTGAGATCCATAGTCGCGTGAAAAGATATCCTCTTGTAGATGCAAGAAATTTCCCCTACCTGGCGCGCCAAATGTTGAACTCAGATTGAGATCGACACTAAATTTGTAATAGGTTCGGGGATTCTTTGATAAATGGAAAGAGGAAGCTTTTGGTGAGAATGTAAGAGCCCGCTCGGATGAACAGTAAACGAGAGGGAAGTTTCGGATTCTAGGGAGATTAAATGTACTCGGCAAAGAATAATATGTTTCTAGTCAAAAGTGTAGTGTATTTCACCTTAGTTGTACACAAATGATGGTACAACTATATATAGTACATTGGGATTAGGGCTTTTGATACATATGATTACATTTTAACCATATGCTCATAAAGTAACCTTTAATGAGCATAAAGTAACTATATTAGGATTTAAAGTAACTAAGCTTAGTTAACAAAGTAATGAGTCGGGCCTTCCTGCTTGATAGACTGGGAGTAGGATTTTGCCTTGGACCAAATCCATGGTGCAACACCAGAGAAGACGCATGCAGTAACCATAAGGACTAAGAATAGCTTGCGTGCCCTAGAGAGACCCATCGCTTCTTTTTCTTTGATTAGTGAATTGCTTTCTTCTTTTTAGTTTTTGTCTCTTGTTTGTTTGCTTTTGTGAGCTCTTTAGAGTTTAGAGGTTCTCTTTTTATAAAGACCAAGATGGTTGAGATTTGAATCCCAAATGGGATAGGAATATTGACTACCGTCCCAAGGCCAACTTCCAAATCGATTATTATGCAAAAGTATTACTCGCTTCCTCTTTCCTTTTCCTTTTCTCTTTTACAAATTTTTAGACATACAAGTGGATAAATCTAGCTTTTGATTATTTTTTATATTATGAATGTCATATAGGATTATAACTTTCCAATTTCTTTAAAATATTTTGTCTATGTTAGCAAAAATAAGTGTGATTGTGTTGGTACGAGAGTTCCACTTCAAAAATTGACTTTCCTTAATATCCATTGTAATAAAAAAACATTTAAACAATATTTTGAGTCTTAACATTCCTTTATTCTTATTCGAATAGGACTTGTTTTAGTTATGGAAGATTCTAAATATTGAAGTTTGTTTAATATTTGGATATGTTTTGTTTTCCCGATACACTTGGGATATGTGAAGCATATGAGAATACAGTAGTTTTTTTCTTGTAAAACCGATCCACAATTCACAAGTATATAAGCACTTCAAAACTAATGTAAATAGCCATCATTTATGCAACAATAATCACATACGTTGTTGGTAAGTATATTGACGCATAAAATCCTACTAACGCCACATTATATTTATGATAACGATACAATCTATACGTGCTTTCTTCCAATTCTTAAATATGGAATATGTTAATTTTGTAAAATAGAATGTCGAGCCAAACAATCTTTCAACGTTCTCTAATTATTTATCAAGTTTTTGCTGCAAAGCAGTTCCGGAGAGTTTTTATGTTTGTAGTTTCAATTGATGTTTTTTTCTTTTAAATGAGTAATGGTGATTCCATAAGAATGTTACTAGTGTTTCTTAGTGTGGCTATTGACATTAATCGAATAAAACTGGATCTAACACGGTTAAAGCGAAGTTTATTTATGAGCAAACTGGATATCGAAATATATATAAACCTATCAAACTGTAGGTTAATTCGAGACTTCGGCACATAAGTTTAAAACATTTGAATAGGATTGCCACATAATTAAAAATGACATCATTAAAAAAAATCAGTACATATATATAATGTTGAAAAATGTTGATATGAAAAAGAAATGAAGTTTCGTAAGAAGGAAAAAAGGTCTCAAAGAAAAATCAGAAAAAGCTTTGAATTTTAGGAAAACTATTTGAAAACCAGTTGTCATTGATTTGTTCTTACTTTTTCGGGAGATAATTGTATATTTGTTTTTGTAAACATGAATCTTGTTTAAATTATTTTTTTCCTTATATTATATAATTGTTTCAGTTATTAGTTTTTATAATATAAAAATTAATTGTTTTCTCTAAGGTCCGAATATCTCAATTGTCTTAGATCGATTAGTTTTAAATCCATTATTTCGAATAAAAAATATATATATATTTAAAGTTTAAACCATGTATTAAGATATTAATTTTATTTTCAAATCCATTATTTCTATGTCGAAATAAAATCGGACCGGTTTATCCAAATTGAACGTTGCTAATCGAAACAATTCGTATCGGTTCAAGAGTGCAGTATCGAGTTTTTCACTTTACGCCCAACCAAAATGCAAAATTACAGTAAGAGACGAGAAGAAGAAGCAAAATTGGGATTGATTGGGAAATAGCAACGTTTTTGCTAAAGCTTGAAAATGGTTTTATTGTAAGCAAGCGAGAGAAACCACTGAGAGAGACGGAAACTTCGAAGATGGAGGAGAAACGTCGCGAACCCGGAACCCTAGCTTTCGCTGGTAGCTCCGGAGATTCTCCGGCATCTGAGCCGACGACGACGCGTCGACGCTGCGGAGCTATGAAAAGAAAAGCGAATGCTCTCGGTGGCTCTTCGAATTCGTCTTCTATGTCGTCTAAGAGGATGTTGACGAGAGAGAAGGCGATGCTTGCTTCGTTTTCTCCGGTACATAACGGACCTTTAACTAGAGCTCGTCAAGCTCCGAGTAACATTCCGTCGGCGGTTGAGGGGAATTCGTCGGAGGTGTTGAATGTTGTTGACGGAGAGAAACCCAAGGAGGAAGAAGAACGGAATAAGGCGATCCGTGAGTGGGAGGCTTTGGAAGCTAAGATCGAAGCTGATTTCGAATCGATTAGATCTCGCGGTAGTGATGTTCATGTGCTGCCTAATCATTGCGGTTCGTTCTACTGACTAAACCAATTTCTCAATTTGCTTTGTGAATTATAGAAATGTTAGGCGAATTTAAACAATCTGTGAAGTATTCTAGGTTTTGTGAAGATATAACACTAAATTGTGAATGCCTAGGCTTGAATGCTTATTATCCATTTAGTCCATGATAGAGGAGAGATCATGATGTGGAAAGATTTTCTTCTTTTTTTTCCTTTTTGAAGTTGATGCATCGGCACGAAATTATGCGGTTTCACTTTTGTGATACTAATGCATTAAGATTTTTCTATGGCTGATCAAAGTAGAATGAGCATTTTATCATGGAGAAACTCATGTGAAGAGCCTTAGGCTTTGAATTGATGCTCCTTGTCCTTTTCTTGTGGTAATATTGAGCTAGATTGTAATATGGTATCGAAGTTTAGGTTTTGAGTTGTTGGGTATTGTTTAGTTTTCACAGCTTTCATCCATACATTTCTGACTAAAGTTAAGGACAGTTTGTATTTTGGGTTCCTGTACTTCTCTTTGAAGGTTGGTTTTCATGGGAAAACATTCACCCGCTTGAGGAGCGTTCATTGCCTTCTTTCTTTAACGGCAAGTTGGAAGGTCGTACTTCTGAGGTATATAGGGAAATACGGGACTGGATCATGAGGAAGTTTCATTCCAATCCGAACACACAAATAGAACTGAAAGATTTAACAGAACTCGAGGTTGGAGACTCAGAAGCAAAGCAGGAGGTGATGGAGTTCTTGGACTACTGGGGATTAATCAATTTTCACCCATTCCCTCTGGCAGATGCTGGTTTTACTGCTGCAGATCATGATGATTTAGGGGATAATGAGTCACTGCTTAACAGTTTATACCGATTTCAAGCAGATGAGGCTTGCCCTGCTCTTGTTCACAAGCCTCGTCTCACAGCACAAGCTATGCCACCAGGGTTGATTCCAGATACAGTAGCTGCTGATGAGCTGCTAAAGCAAGAAGGTCCAGCAGTCGAATATCACTGCAACTCCTGTTCAGCTGATTGCTCTCGCAAGCGCTACCACTGCCCGAAGCAGGTGCTTTGTCACTTTACTTAGTTTCATTCCATTCAAGTAAATCTATCTTTTCCTTTGATATTTTCCACTCTGGCTTTATATATCTGTGATAGAAAGGAATTACTGTTTGTGGCAATATTCATTCTTTCTATTATTTTGTTTATCATTGTGTAAAATTTAAATGCTAATATTGAGATTTTGACAGGCAGATTTTGACTTATGTACGGAGTGCTTTAGCAGTGGCAAATTCAGCTCAGATATGTCATCGTCCGATTTCATATTAATGGAGCCTGCTGAGGCCCCTGGTGTTGGTAGTGGGAAGTGGACTGATCAAGAGACTCTTCTTCTCCTTGAAGCTTTAGAAATCTTCAAGGATAAATGGAATGAGATTGCAGAGCATGTTGCTACAAAGACAAAAGCTCAGTGTATGCTTCATTTTCTTCAAATGCCAATAGAGGATGCATTTCTTGATCAAATTGACCACAAAGATTCAAGCAAAAAAGACACTACAGATTTACCTGTGTCTAAAGATGATAAATCTGTCCTGGAAGATGCACCTGAAGAGGCGGAGAATAAAAATCGTGTTGATGAAGCTGAAACTATGAAGGAAGTTCCAGAACCAGAAAATGACAATGAAGGAAAAGTTTCTCAGGAATCTCCAAAGCCTGGAGATGCGAGTGAAGAAACTAAAGAAATGGAAGCCGACCCGAAAACGCCCATGCCAGAAACTGTCATTGATGAGAGATGTAAAGATGAGGCTGATGAAAACATTGCTCTGAAAGCTCTGACTGAAGCTTTTGAAGACGTTGGATATCCCATCACACCGGAAGCCTCTTTTTCGTTTGCTGATTTAGGAAATCCTGTCATGGGACTGGTAAGTTGTGATGTTAGACAGAAATTTTTCTGCAAAGGGACTTGAGATGAGATTCTTTTTAATTTATAAATGCACCCTCTTCCCAATTCTGATCTTGCGAGACTCTTCTTTCTGTAGGCAGCCTTTTTGGTGAGATTGGCAGGATCTGACGTTGCTACTGCTTCAGCACGGGCTTCCATAAAATCTCTTCACAGCAATTCTGGATTGTTGCTTGCTACAAGACACTGTTTTATTCTGGAAGATCCACCAGAGGACAAGAAGGATTCAACTGTATCAAAGAGGTATCACATATCTTTGAATATCCGATAACGTAGCTTAACATTTTGTGTTATTGTTCTGCTCTCAATCTTTTGGACATTTGCAGTGTGGATGCAGAGGGGAACGATGATAATGCTCGTAAAGATGAGCAGCCAGAAGAAAAAAGCCAGAAAGGAGAAGATGTCTCCTTGAATTCAGATGATAGAGAGATGCCAGATACTGATCCAAGCAAAGAAAACCAGGATTCAGTCTCTGAAGAAAAGCAACCTGGTTCCCAAAATGAAAAATCTGCTAGAAATCCAGATTCTGTACTAGAAAAAAAATCTAGTAAGTCTGTTGCTACTGACAATTCAGAGAAACCGGAGGAAACAATTTCTTCATCTCAGGACAAAAGCTCAGGGAAGGAGCTTCAAGAACCTTTGAAGGATGCTAGTAAGCTTTCTCGTGAAAACAAAAACGCCTCACCAGCAAATGTCTCCCAGCCAGCTGCAGAAGCTTTTGAGCCAGAAGCATCAAAAGATGTAGAGATGAAGGATTCATTAAATTCGGATAAGGATCCTGAAGATGTGGTCAAAACAGTAGTAAAAGAGATTCAACAGGCTATGGATGGGGCAAAAGATGTTCTTAGTATACCAGACACGTCTGTTCCACAAGAACCTACTGGATCAGCCCCTGTACCGGAAAATGGAACAGCTGGTTCTCTCTCATTCTCTCCCCTCTCTGACACATAGCCTGCAATGCATAATCTTTTATATCTTAATGATTTGTTGTCTAAATGTTGATTTGCAGGTGAAATACAAAATAAAGAGAAGTATGTTTGTGAAGGGACAAAGGACAAACATAACATTGAGAAGCTTAAGCGTGCAGCCATCTCTGCTATTTCAGCCGCAGCAGTAAAGGCAAAGAATCTTGCAAAGCAAGAAGAAGATCAAATCCGGCAACTTTCTGGATCATTGATAGAAAAGCAGGTAACATACCGTTCAAGTTTATGCAGATCAAATTCCCTTTTGGTGCCTTATTGTTCAGAGTTGTAACATAATAGTGAGGGGTTTAACTTTTATGTCTAAGCAGTTACATAAACTAGAAGCAAAACTATCTATCTTCAACGAAGCCGAGAGCTTGACAATGAGGGTGAGAGAGCAATTAGAAAGGTCAAGGCAACGGCTATACCATGAAAGGGCACAGATCATAGCAGCAAGACTCGGTGTCCCACCTTCAATGTCCTCAAAAGCATCGTTACCAACAAACAGAATCGCTGCAAATTTTGCAAACGTGGCTCCAAGGCCTCCCATGGGCATGGCTTTCCCACGCCCACCAATGCCAAGACCCCCAGGTACATTATCATTCTCTGTTCCTGGGTCATTTGTAGCTGCTACAACAACAATGACCGCCACCGGAAGCTCAGATCCATCACCAGGTTCAGACAATAATTCTTCGGTTTAGTGTTCAGATTCACAGGGTAGGTCTTGATGTTGTATCTCTGAGCCAAGGTACATTATCCCACCTTTTGCGGCTTCAACTTTGAGCTTGGTTTATTTTTTCTGGAGATTTATCAGAGTTATGTAGGAGACGGGTGATGGGGACGTTAGTTAGAGAGGAGGGGTTTTAGACCCATAAGTTAATGTAACTGTCAAATGAACCTATGGTGATCTGTGAATGTGTTGTTTTATGGTTCTTCAAACTTTAATGAACTGGTAATGTTAAAACAAAGATTTATGATCTCGCCACCGGTGGGAAAATGTTTTATGGATTATGATTATACACAAACGCGTACATGTGTATCTAACGAGTGTAGTTGAGTGGTGAAACTGAGTTGAAGCCTCTTCTCTCTTGTGTCGTTTGCTAGTAGCAGGTTTTGCATACATGGTTCGAATTTGGTTAGAGAAAGAATAGAACATAAACCCAATTCTTATATGCTTTGTTTTGTCGCTCAAATCGGTTTGATTAGTGTCCAATGGTTCAAACTTGAAATGGAACACATGCAAAAGTAGCAAGGGCCAAATTTGAGAGTTCGGTTTCTTGAAAAGAGCAAATATAGAATCATAGATGGTAAATAAAGGAGAGAGACGCTTACTCCTAATTATAGTCAAAAGAAAATAAAAAAACTTTCCATTTTTGTCAGAAGAAATCTCCTCTTTCTTAGTAGAAATTTTTTCTCCAAACCCAAAAGCAATCTTCATCACCATTTCAATCTCTCTTTCTTTCAATTTTTTCACCAAGCTATTAAATTTTCTCCACATTTTAGGGTTTCAAATCCACAAAAAGCTATTGGTTTTGCTTGGGACACAAGGCTGTTGTGTCAAGGATCACCGGGGAAAAGGTTTCTCCACCGTTGAGAAACCTTTCACCGACAACATAAACAACACACATCAATAACAATGTCGGCCTCGCCGGAGAATTCACCTCCTGCACCGGAAACTCCTAATGCAGGTTCCCCCTCAAACGGAACCTCACCTCCAACACCACCTTCTTCATCACCACCGGCCTCAAACTCTGCTCCTCCGCCAAACATTTCTTCACCACCGCCTGCTCCGCCTCAACAAGAAGCCTCCCCTCCTCCATCAATACCCCCACCGGTCGTAGTAGCTAATCCACCACCGCAAACTCCAGAGAATAATCCTTCACCACCTTCCCCTGAAGGTCCATTGCCGGTAACACCACCGGCCTCGCCACAAACACCGGCGAACCAATCACCGCCTTCTCAAAAACCAACACCTCCTGCACCCGGTGGTAACGATGACCGTAACAGAACCAACAATGGTAATGATAATAATAACAGAGACGGTTCTATACCGTCTCCACCGTCTTCCGGGAACAGAACTTATGGTGAAGGTCCTCCTCGGTCGATAAGCCCGCCTCGGAATAGTGGAGATTCAGATTCACCTTTATCCTCAGGAGATCATCATCAAAATGCCAACATTGGATTGATTATTGGAGTTCTTGCAGGAGCAGGGCTATTGCTTTTACTTCTAGTGCTTATTTGTGTTTGTTGCAATAAGAAGAAGAAGAAAAAATCTCCTCAAGTTAATCACATGCATTACTACAATAACAATCCCTTTGGAGCACCCTCAGGTAATCAAAATCTTTAACATAATCGATATAATCCGGTTTAAGAACGATTAGAGCTTGTAGTCTAGTGGTTTGTGTTAGTATCATCGCCGTGTAATTAAAATGATTAGGCTTTTTAGAAGCTAAAGGAGGTGTTGCATAGTGTAGGTAATGGTGGTTACTACCAAAATGGAACATCTCAAGATCATGTAGTGAATATGGCTTCTCAAGGAGGTGGAAATTGGGGACCACAACAACCAGTGTCTGGTCCTCATAGCGACACTTCCAATATAACCGGTCGAACTCCTGTTGCTACACCGTCACCTCAGACGAAGACTCTAGGTCATAACCAAAGTACTTTCATCTACGACGAACTGTCTATTGCAACGGAAGGTTTCGCTCAGTCTAATTTGCTGGGACAAGGAGGATTTGGGTATGTTCATAAAGGGGTTTTACCTAGTGGTAAAGAAGTTGCAGTGAAAAGTCTTAAACTTGGAAGCGGACAAGGAGAACGCGAGTTTCAAGCAGAGGTCGAGATCATCAGCCGTGTCCATCATCGTCATTTAGTTTCTCTTGTTGGTTATTGCATCTCTGGTGGTCAAAGGCTTTTGGTTTATGAGTTTCTACCTAATAACACTCTTGAGTTCCATCTTCATGGTAACAAAATCTTTACTTGTATTAACACTTACTACAAGTATGGTTTCTCTTTTTATCAATAGGTGTGATTGAAATTTCAGGAAAGGGTCGTCCAGTAATGGAATGGTCTATACGAGTGAAGATTGCATTGGGATCAGCTAGAGGACTTGCATATTTGCATGAAGACTGTATGGAATTCTTTCTTAAACTCGCGTTATAGTTACTATCTCGCTCTCTATATGAGATTAAATATTGTTTATTTTTACATCAATTGGTAGGTCATCCTAAAATTATCCATAGAGATATCAAAGCTGCAAACATTCTTCTTGATTTCAGTTTTGAAACCAAGGTATGTATTGACCATTGTGTACTACTTCTACTTTTTTCCAAATCTGTGTGGATATGTGTGTATCAATCTATTGTGTATATTACATAGGTGGCAGATTTTGGATTGGCTAAGCTATCTCAAGACAACTATACTCATGTATCCACTCGCGTCATGGGAACTTTCGGGTAAACAACTTTTGTAAAATGTCTTAATTCATTAGCTCTGTTTCATATGTATTAACATGTTATTTGATTCAGATACTTAGCTCCTGAGTATGCATCAAGCGGAAAGTTATCCGACAAATCTGATGTTTTCTCATTTGGAGTAATGCTTCTTGAGCTAATAACCGGACGACCTCCAGTCGATTTCACTGGAGAAATGGAAGACAGTTTGGTAGATTGGGTAAGTCGGTCCGCCTCTTCGGTTTATGTCTTTAATCCATAAACACTTGGAAGAAAAACGAAGCCTAATCTTAATTATATTTTTGCAGGCAAGGCCTTTGTGTTTGAAAGCAGCTCAAGACGGAGATTATAGCCAATTAGCAGATCCGCGTCTAGAGGCAAAATATGACCAACAAGAGATGGCTCGAATGGCTTCTTGTGCCGCTGCAGCAATCAGACACTCCGCAAGAAGACGGCCTAAAATGAGCCAGGTACAAAAATCAAAACACTTTCCTAAATCTTTAATTAACAAACACATATCTTAATTACATTACATATGAATCTTGGAACATGTAAAGATTGTACGTGCGCTGGAAGGGGATATGTCAATGGATGATCTAAGTGAAGGAGGAAGACAAATCACGCATTTGAGTCCCGGAAGTGCGAGTTCGGAGTATGATGCGAGTTCGTACAGTACAGACATGAAAAGATTCAAGAAATTGGCATTAGAGAGTAAAGAATATGGAAGCAGTGAATATGGTGCAACAAGTGAGTATGGTTTAAATCCTTCTGCTTCAAGTAGTGAAGAAATGCATAGAGGTTCAATGAAACGCAATAATCCTCAGCTTTAAAAAACAAACAAAAATACACTTCTCTTTCTCTCTATGCCTTTGATCTTTATGCTATAAGGCTTCTTTTTTTTTCATTGTTTGTTTATTCATTCTGCGTCAAAGATTTGGAGTTATGGAAAAAAGTCCAAATTATGGTGTTTTTTTAGGATTGAATTTTGAGCCAGAGAGACTATAGTGTGTTTTGTTGAAATGTTATTAGTATACACAAAGCCTTAAGCCATACAAAGTTATGGTTTTATACTTTATACACTTTTTCAAGACTTTTTTCATATATGTTTTTTTTTGGTAATTTTTTTTATTTTTCATATATGTTTATCGTTGTTGTATTGAAACTGAAGTGTGTCTAATCAATTTTCGACTCGGGTTTAAACATGCAGTCTAACAACTTAATCTCTTTTATAGCAAGTAAGAGACTAAGCCAACTTGATTAAGGAAACCTAATCTACTTTGGACTTTCCTAACACCGAAACAATCCAAACTAAGACAAGGCCCATTAAACATAATTAAGCCTTAAACACAAAGACTTAAGTTACACGTTACAGAGCTAAACACATGTTAACAATCTCCACCTTGTTTAGACTCTGAAACTTTAACTTCTTCCAATCTTCAAAACATCTCCTTGATCTCCTGTGAATCCTTCCATGTCCTTAACCACCGGCGAGTGAGCCTTTACGGCTCTCTTAGTTCTTGAGAACTTTAAGTAAGTCCAACGCCGCATTGAACATACTTATCGGCACAACCTTTGTTAAAATATAAGCCGGATTTACACTCGTGTGAATCTTCTGCACGATCACCTCCTTATCCTCAATGATATCTCTGATAAAGTTGTATTTCGTAGCCATGTGTTTCGTTCGCTCATGAAACACATTGTTCTTGGCTAAACACAAGGCACTTTGAGAGTCACACCATACCTGAGCTACTTCCTGCTTGAACCCGAAATCCTCAAGTAAACCCTTCAACCAAATTGCCTCTTTAATCGCTTCAGTCAATGCAATATATTCAGCCTCAGTAGTTGATAGAGCAACCACTCTTTGTAGACTTGATTTCCAGCTTACCACATTACCACCGACTGTAAAAACATACCCTGAGATAGACCTACTTCTATCTAAATCTGCCGCAAAATCTGAATCGCAATAACCATGAACCTTCATGTCCTTTGACTTAGTAAAAACCAACTTCAGGTCTATAGATCCTTTAATATATCTCAGCAACCATTTAACAGCCTCCCAATGCATAAGTCCTGGATCACTCATAAACCGACTAACCATTCCAATACCATATGCTAAGTCCGGTCTAAAGCCTATCATTGCATACATAACACTTCCTACAGCAGAAGAATAAGGTGTTACCTCTAAATCATCACACTCATTCCGATCTTTGACCTTAGACAACTTGAAGTGTGCTCCAATGGGTGTATGCGACACCTTTGCATTCTCCATTCTAAAACTCTTTAACACCTTCTTGAGATACTCGGATTGGGATAAATATAGGATCTCCTTTTCTCTCTCTCGAACGATGTCCATACCGAGTATCCTCCTTGCACAACCCAAATCCTTCATCTCAAAAGCTGAGCTTAACTGCGCCTTAAGCTCCTTCACATCCGACATGTCCTCAGCTGCAATTAACATGTCATCAACATATAACAAAAGATACACGTAGCTTCCTTTAGTAATCTCCTTTGTGTACACGCAGAAGTCATGTTCACTTCTTGTAAAACCTTGAAGCTTCATTACTTGATTAAACTTCTTATTCCACTGCCTTGGTGATTGCTTCAACCCGTATAACGATTTCTTCAATAAACAAACATAATCCGGGTGTTCTTCATCTTCAAAACCCTCTGGTTGTGACATGTATAGATCTTCTTCTAATTCTCCATGTAAAAACGCGGTTTTTACATCCATTTGTTCAAGCTCCAGATTTAAATTCACAACAACCGAAAGCAACGTCCTGATTGACACATGTTTTACCACAGGAGCAAAAACTTCCTGATAATCAATACCTTCCTGTTGCGTGAATCCTCTAGCCACAAGTCTAGCTTTGTATCTAGGTGGCTCTTCAATCTCTATCCCTGGCTTTAGCTTAAACAACCATCTACAACCAATAATCATTTTATCCTTTGGCTTAGGAACTAGAATCCAGGTCTTGTTTTTATCCAATGAATCTTTTTCTTCGACACAAGCACCATTCCACAGCTCACTATCGGCACTCTCCATAGCTTCAGTGTAGCTTTGGGGCTCAGTTATCTCCACAACACCAGCTGCTGCGAGAGCAAAAGCTATAGTTCCTTCTTCCGTAAATAACTCTTCCATCGATAATGCAAATGCAAAGCTACTTTCTTCGATGTATCTAATCGGTTTCTTAACAATCCTCCTTGGTCTATCTTGAGCTACTTGAATATCCATAGCATTCTGCCTTCCAATTAATGACTTAAGTCCAGGTTGACTATCATCACTTTCTCCATCACTCAGCTCCATAGACTCGGTATGAGCTCCACATGAAACCGGTGTTACTGGCTCTACCTCAGGACTTACCTCAGCTCCACCTCGAGATGAACCTGCCACAGAACTACCCGATTGTATCCCATCATTACTCAATCTGAGAACCGATCTTTTAATGTCCTTAGACGCTTCAAGTTCAGTCACGATCATCTTCACTTTACCAACTGATGATTTCTCCATAGGATCCTTAACATTCATGACATGTTTACTCTCTTCCTTATGATAAATATCTCCATAAACTTGATCTTCATGAAATTTAACATTCCTACTAACCACACACTTTTGTTCTTCTACAAGCCAAATTTTGTAACCCTTGGTACCTGGAGGGTATCCAATAAATATACCTTTTACCGCCCTTGGCTTAAGCTTTCCTTGATCCATATGCACGTAAGCTACCGATCCGAATCTCTTGAGATGCTTGTATCCTGGTTTCTTATCTAACCACTTCTCATCTGGTGTCTTAAAACCAATAGCAGATGATGGTGTACGATTTATCAAGTACACTGAAACCTCAGCTGCTTCAGCCCAAAAGGACTCATCAAGACCAGATTCACTTAGCAATCATCTTACTTTCTCCATAATAGTACGATTCATTCTCTCTGCAACTCCGTTTTGCTGAGGAGTATAAGTGCACGTCCGATGTTTCTCTATGCCGTGAGACTTGCAGTGATCATCGAACACCCTATTACAGAATTCCAATCCGTTATCGGTTCTTAAACACTTCACCTTTCTCTCGGTTTTGTTCTCCACAAACACTTGCCATTCACGAAACTTTGTGAAAGTTTCATCTTTTGATTTCAAGAAGTATATCCATACTCTCCTAGAATAATCATCAATTATAGATAGGAAATAATGACAACCCGACTTCGATGTTTCAACACTAGGTGAACCCCATAAATCTGCGTGCACGTATTGAAGAACATGTGTTGCATCATGTTTCCCGGATTCAAAGCTTACTCTCTTAGCTTTTCCTAAAGCACAATGTTCACAGAAGAACTCCTTGCCAACATCTTTCTTCTTCAAGATGCCGTCTCTAACCAAAATTTGCAAGTTCTTATGACTCATATGACCCAGGCGACTGTGCCACATAGGAGCCAAACCCGTGACCTTCTCAACTTGACACACTTCCTCGGTTATCGTCTCACCATCAAGCACATACAAGCCATTCTGCATAATTCCTCTCATAGCAAACTTACCATGCTTGTAAAACTCTTTTTTACCATTACCTCCCGAGTGAAGAAAACCCAACTTGTCCAAAGTGGGTGTAGATATCAAGTTTCTTCGTAGATGAGGGACATATCTCACATTCTTTAGCACCTTAACCGAACCTCCATGTGTATTTATCCTTATAGAACCAATGCCTTGAGACTCAATGGTTCTAAAATCACCTAGGAGAATCTTGCTAGAACTGCCTTCATCAAACTCATAAAACCAATCTCGTCTAGATGACATGTGGTAAGAGCAACCTGAGTCTATAACCCAGTTTTCCTTGCAACTATCAATCGCAACACTCAAGGCATCTCTCAGCTCTTCCTGTGCTACTACAACACCGGCCTCACCGTCCCCATCACTTTCATATTGCTTCTTCCTAGCAAAACAATCTCTCTTAATGTGTCCTTTTTTTCGACAAAACCAGCAAATCACCTTTGATCCAGAGCTTGATTTACTCCTAGATCTACCTCGCTGATTTAACTTACCTCTACCAACGGGTCTCCCTCGTTCTTTAGTGTACAATACAGAAGCATGGCCTTTCTCCAACTGCTTCTCAGCAAGCTCTCTTTCTCTAGACTTTGCAGATGAAATAACCTCTTCAAGAGTTAAAGAATCTCGTCCATACTTTAGAGTATGCTTTAGTTGATCAAAACTAGCAGGTAATGAACTCAAGAACAGAATCGCCTGCACTTCTTCAGAGACACTTACATGAAGACTATGTAACTCTGCAACAATCTTCAAGAACTCATCCACATTCACATCAATTGATTTGTTTTCATCGGTCCTGAATGTATAAAACTTGAGCTGCATATAGATTCGATTCGGCAAGGTAGTTGCCATATACAATCGATCTAACAAAGACCACATAGCAGCTGAGGTCTCACAATGTTGTACTTTCCTGAGGACGTTGTCACTGATATGCATGATAATCAGATTTTTAGCCTTATCTGATTGTTCAATCTTCTCTGGATCGGGAACAAACTTCATTCCCGGTGCCGCAAGAACCACCGTGGATGATGGCGTTGGAACAGACCCTGACGAAGCTTCTTCCGATGTATCCGGTTCAACTCCAACCGGTTTCTTCTCTTCCAATTTTGTTAAAGAAACTTCCATCATCAGCTTCTCGTCGGTCAAGATATTCTTCAAACCGAGAATACCAAAGTTAGCCATCATCCTGATTTTCCATATTTAAAAATCACCGGAGCTGTCGAGTCTCTCCACCTCAATCCTTGGATTCGACATCACGATCTTTAGCCGAAGCTCTGATACCAGCTGTTGAGGAATTAACACTTATTAGGTATAAGTAATGCTCCAACCTAAGTTCGATCGATTAAACAAGAAAAACGTAAGACACAAGTAAGAACACAAGACACAATTGTTCACCCAGAGCTTCGCAACCGAGATGGTTAAACTACTGCTCTGGAGCCGGCTAAGACCAGCAATTCACTATCAAGGAAGATCGAGCTCTCTAATGCAGAGATAATACTCGAGGAAGAAGATATGTTTTTTCCGTACAACCCAAGTCTAACAACTTAATCTCTTTTATAGCAAGTAAGAGACTAAGCCAACTTGATTAAGGAAACCTAATCTACTTTGGACTTTCCTAACACCGAAACAATCCAAACTAAGACAAGGCCCATTAAACATAACTAAGCTTTAAACACAAAGACTTAAGTTACACGTTACAGAGCTAAACACATGTTAACATGTATAACTTTCGTTGATCCATAACAATTTGTGACAATATGATTTCAAATGGAGTAATTGAGAATGGGCTTCATGTTCTTTTTTACCGGATCCGATCATCCACACTTTTTTACTGCGCCAATTCTCATTAAAAAACGAATCCGAGAGTTTTTTTACTGCGAAATCTCACTGATATGACGTGGCAGCTTCTTGTAAGATCATAGCCTTGAGAGCTCACCATAAACTTCTAACGTCGAAGCAGCAGATCACAGCTCCTTTACTTCATCTCTCTTACGATCCCACAGTTTCTGAGTCTAAAAAATTAGATCCTTCCTTCTCCTGCATCACCACCATTGTAGCAAAATCGAGATCTGAGCGAACGGAGTAATTTCAATCGGAGTTTTTTGAGAGATCAGCAATGGCGCAACCTCTCGTGAAGAAAGACGATGATCACGACGATGAGTGTATGTCCTCCATCTTTTCGTTCTCACCTTAATAATTTAGGATTTTAAATGTTCGATGTATATGATTTGTGTAAAAGCGTAGATCAGATGTTAAAGCTTCTAGATCTGTGCGATTCATAGATTTCGATTTCATAGTCGTGTGTATTGTTATTCGATTGTGTAGATCTACAATCTCAATTTCGACTAGTGTTGATTAATCTGTGGCTTTGTTATCACATTCGATCTGGTGTGTGTAATTGTTGCTTAATTTCGATTTTTAAAAAAATTTTGTTGGTTCAGTGGAGTATTCTCCATTCATGGGTATTGAGAAAGGAGCTGTACTTCAAGAAGCTAGAGTCTTTAATGATCCTCAAGTTGATCCTAGAAGATGCTCTCAGGTAATTGCTACAGTTTTCCGTCTTCAAGTTTTGTTATGATCTTATTGGTAATCATAATTTTTCTGTAAATCAACAGGTCATCACTAAACTTCTTTATTTGCTTAACCAAGGAGAGTCATTCACCAAGGTCGGTTTTTCGTTATGCGGATTTGCTTTCAAGCTTATGAAGCATTGTTTATTATCATTGTCCCATTGATTTATTCTGTTTCATATGCAGGTTGAAGCAACTGAAGTTTTTTTTTCAGTTACAAAGCTTTTCCAATCGAAAGATACAGGTTTGAGGAGAATGGTCTATTTGATCATAAAGGAGTTATCTCCGTCGTCGGATGAGGTTTGTCGTCTATGCTCAATTTTAATAAGAGTATCATGGTGTTTATTGTAGGTATATTGTTTGATGAGTTGTATGGTCTTTCTCCCATAGGTTATTATTGTAACAAGCTCCCTTATGAAGGACATGAACAGTAAAATTGATATGTATCGAGCAAATGCTATCCGTGTCCTCTGCCGTATTATAGACGGGACCCTTCTCACTCAAATTGAGCGATATTTGAAACAAGCCATTGTGGATAAGAATCCAGTTGTTTCAAGTGCAGCTTTAGTCAGTGGGCTTCACTTGCTAAAGGTACCTTTCACACACCAAAACGATTAGGTTGTTTTTTTTAGTTTAGGTCATGCTTATATTCTTACAATGTTGTTTTCAGACAAACCCAGAAATTGTTAAAAGATGGAGCAATGAGGTTCAAGAAGGTATTCAGTCCAGATCAGCCCTTGTTCAGTTCCATGCCCTAGCTTTGCTCCATCAGGTAAGTCTGTTGCATTGGTATTACTGTAGAAAATTGGTTTATGTTTCTGTACTTTGTTTGACTAAACAGCAAGATGCATTTTGGAAAATAGAGAGGTGTTACTATGAGTATTGACTAGAAACCCTACTCTAAGTTTGCTGTAGCGGATTATATCTCTTTAGTATGGTCGTTTTCCAACAACTTCATTTTCTTTGTGAGGTTCAATCTGTGTCTGGAGTCTCTCTGATTCTGCTGAGTCTAGTATGTAACTATTAGGTTGGAAGGACAATCTATTATATGTCTAAGTTGTACGAGCTAGCAAATGATATGTATAGCCGTCGCTCCATTGATTTAAAATGGCTCCCAACACCTTATGCGTTCCTTATTTATTTATAACGGTAGTGAGAACTAATCTAATAGCTGTTCACAATCAATCATCGTATGCAGATACGCCAAAATGATCGCTTGGCGGTTAGCAAGTTGGTTGGTAGCTTGACCAGGGGATCTGTCCGCTCTCCCTTGGCTCAGTGTCTTTTGATACGTTACACCAGTCAGGTTAGTCGTCGTCTGTGCTGTTTGATCATCTGATGTCTGGGTGAAACTATTTGTGTGATCTAGCTCTAGTTTTTGTTGTACAGGTTATTCGTGATATGTCCAACCATGGTCAGTCTGGAGAACGTCCATTCTATGAATTTCTGGAGAGTTGTCTGCGCCATAAGGCGGAAATGGTTATCCTTGAGGCTGCCAGGGCAATCACTGAGCTTGATGGTGTGACAAGCCGAGAATTGACTCCAGCAATCACTGTTCTCCAGCTCTTTTTGAGCTCCCCCAGACCAGTGTTGAGATTTGCCGCTGTCCGGACTCTGAATAAGGTTTACAATGCTTTCTTAGATCAAATTTCAGTCAAAAAGTCTTTCATCTCTTTTCTATGTATATTGAGGAATACCAAAAGGATGTCATATTTTCTGGATAGCTTCATAGAGATATTTCATTGTACACTAAACGCAGTTTTGAATCATAGGTTGCAATGACTCATCCTATGGCTGTCACCAACTGCAACATTGATATGGAGAGTCTAATTTCTGATCAGAATAGAAGCATTGCTACACTTGCAATCACCACTCTCTTGAAAACAGGGAACGAATCAAGTGTAGAACGCTTGATGAAGCAGATAACTAATTTTATGTCAGATATTGCTGATGAGTTCAAAATTGTGGTCGTGGAAGCAATTAGATCGTTGTGTGTGAAATTCCCACTGAAGTACAGATCCTTGTAAGTGAATTTTTAGGGTTTGTTAATTTTTGTCTCTAGCATTGATACTCTTTTGGGTGACTTATATATGTTACGGTGTTTTTATACTGTGGCTTATGATTAATTTGCGTCACCCTTTCATTTGTAGGATGACCTTCCTAAGCAACATTCTTAGGGAAGAAGGTGGATTTGAGTATAAAAGAGCAATAGTAGATTCTATTGTGACCATTATCAGAGATATCCCTGATGCGAAGGAAAGTGGATTGCTACATCTTTGTGAATTCATTGAAGATTGTGAATTCACATATCTTTCAACACAGGTAAATCATTTTCTCAATCGTCATCTGTGGTTGCTATAGAAACTGCTTGTGTTGTTTTTAAATGTGTTTTGTCGCACAGATCCTTCATTTTCTGGGAATTGAGGGACCTAACACCTCAGATCCAAGCAAGTATATACGATATATCTATAATCGTGTGCATCTGGAAAATGCCACTGTCCGGGCTGCTGCTGTTTCCACACTTGCAAAGTTTGGGTTTATGGTTGAATCCTTGAAGGTATGTATAGTTATCTTATTAACCTTTTCTTTCTCGTTTTATCATTTTTGACTGATGATGAAGAGCACAATCATTGAATGCTTTGCAGCCCAGGATTACTGTTCTGTTGAAGCGCTGCATCTATGACAGTGATGATGAGGTGCGTTCATAGTCTTAGCTAGAAAATCTGCCTCCTTGTTGTTGGTTGCATTTCTGTTTATGTATGTCATTTTTGTTGTACCCTTTAGTCGTTTGCATCATTAACAAGCATGCATGTGTTTGCCTTTGTAAACATTTTCTTAGGAGAGATAGATGCAAGTTGTTTGATGGTTCCTTCCTTGATCATATGAGTAACGCCCTCTTTTTTTTCTAAGGTCCGCGATAGAGCAACACTATATTTGAGTGTTCTTGGTGGTGATGGTACTGCTGACACTGAGAAAGATAGCAAACAGTTTCTATTTGGTTCCCTGGAGGTTCCTCTGGTCAACATGGAAACCAGTCTGAAGAATTATGTGAGTTTTCCACTTCTCGGTGTTCTTTTTTTCATATGCTTCTTAAAACATTAGTTATCTTATACTTTGATCCTGCAGGAACCCTCTGAAGAAGCTTTTGATATCAACTCTGTGCCTAAGGAAGTCAAATCCCAGCCTCTTGCAGAAAAGAAAGCCCAGGGTAAAAAGCCCACTGGTGGTCTCGGTGCGCCACCAGCTGCACCTGTTTCTGGTTTTGATGGCTATGAAAGACTTCTCTCAGCCATTCCAGAGTTTGCCTCCTTTGGAAAACTCTTCAAGGTTAGGCCTGAATTTTCTTTTCTCTTTCAATCTAATGTTATTGGTTTACCTCGATGGCATTAACTTGTTGTCCTTCCTTTTTCAGTCTTCTCCACCTGTGGAGCTAACTGAAGCAGAAACAGAATACGCCGTCAATGCTGTGAAACATATCTTTGACAGTCATGTCGTGTTTCAATACAACTGCACTAACACAATACCAGAGCAGTTGTTGGAAAGGGTACTGAACATTGGTGTAGAACATAACCGATTCAGTTGGAATCAACTTTTGCCTTCTTTCCTCATTTCATTTCCTCTCATGGGTTTGTAGGTCAATGTCATTGTGGATGCTTCAGAAGCAGAGGAATTCACTGAAGGGCCTTCAAAGGCCTTAAACTCACTCCCTTACGATTCGCCTGGTCAAGCCTTTGTTGCTTTTGAGAAGCCAGCTGGAGTCCCTGCTGTTGGAAAGTTCTCCAACACGTTGACTTTTGTTGTTAAGGAGGTACATGTTGAACAGGCTTTATACTTCCATCTCTTTTGTACGATTATTTTAATTAATCACCGGAAAAAAGGGAAAAGATATGACACTAATTATTGATGTGTTTGTAACAGGTTGACCCAAGCACAGGTGAAGCTGAGGATGATGGAGTAGAAGATGAGTACCAGCTGGAGGAGCTTGAGGTTGTAGCTGCAGATTACATGGTGAAAGTAGCCGTCTCCAATTTCAGGAATGCATGGGAAAGCATGAATGAAGAAGATGAGCACGTAGATGAATATGGCCTTGGCCAAAGAGAGAGTTTGGGAGAAGCTATAAAAGCTGTCATTGATCTTCTTGGCATGCAGACTTGCGAGGTTAGTCTCTTCCGCTATTTCTCATACGACAGTTTGTTGTTCCTCGTTTGCTGATAACTTGATGAAACTGACACTTGAAAAATATACTTGCAGGGGACAGAGACAGTTCCGAGCAACGCAAGATCACACACTTGCTTACTGTCAGGTGTGTACATAGGGAACGTGAAAGTGTTAGTGAGAGCACAGTTTGGTATGGACAGCAGTAAGGAGATTGCAATGAAACTTGCAGTTAGAGCAGAGGATGTCTCCGTCGCCGAGGCCATTCACGAGATTGTTGCCAACGGCTAAAACACTCTGATGAGTAACCCCTCTCGTCACGTATCTAGAGGTACCACCAAAGAGTGTTATTATGAGTACAAGACCAGATATAAACAAAAGTCTTTTCTTCTTGTTTGCAAAAGATCCTCGCTTATCTTTTGAATAGCTTAGTAACTTCTTGTTTTTCTACATTATTATTATTGTCAAATACTATGGAGATTCTCCTTTTTTATGATAATTTTGATTTTGATAAGTTTGTGAAATCTACAGATTATTATTGTCGCTCAGATTGTGAAACCAGAGTCCTTCCATGTGAGAGAGGAATCTAAACAATTAATCTAAAACTGAGAAAACGGACTAATCAAACTCAGTTCAAGCTCAAGAGATGGTAGTAACAACTTGCGGATACACAATTGATTAGAGAATTCACAACTGTTTTATGGTCTACTTAAAAGGCGAATGAAGAATAAATAAATCAAAAGCACACTAAAGCGTTACAAACAAAGGGGAGTTTTGATTGATCCTTTCTAACAATTCCACTATCTTAAAACAAACACATTCCCATTTTCCACAAAGATTACAAACCGACCTTACCAGGTTTTATATATTTAACCAAAAACCAGCAGAACTGGAAATGGAGCAGAGACACAGACTCCTCCTACGTTTGCTTTTGCTTTCTTCATATCACTCTCCTGTGCCCTCCAAACGCCCATATCTGTGTAAATACACAACAAAATCCTCAAAATCAATAAACTCTCATGTTATTCCTTTTGTTTAGAGACACTAACCTTAAGATTTGAATCCCAACTTCCTGTACACAAGGCACTTCCATCTGCTGACATCCCCAAACAGCTTATCCGATTCTTGTGTGAATCTTGTAGTAACCCCAAATCCAATACAACCTATGCAAGAAAATGCCCCCCACAAATTTCAATCACACAACACAATGAGTGAAAACAACTCTCATCACTAATACTCAAAACATTATTAGCTTACCTCTCCCAAGAGAGTATCCCAAACATAGCATGAGTTGTTGTTTGCGTAGCCAGCGAAAAGAAGTCTTCCCGAGACAGAGAACGCGATGGAGGTCACAGGTAGATTCTCACCAGCGCCTTGTGGCTGATACACCTGGAGCTGATGACCAGTCCTAATGTCATAAAGCCTGCATGTTCCATCGTCTGATCCAGTCCCAAATCTATACCCATCCGGAAAGAACTTGACAGTATTAACATCACCCTCGTGCCCATGAAACGTTCTCACAGCTCGGCTTGCAGCACGAGTGTCCCACAAACGTGCAGTTGTATCGCATGAACCAGATATGAACCAATTTGGATTTGATCCACTGATTGAAACACTGTAAGAAATGGAGAAAAATAACGGTATTAAACAAACCGATGCTAATACGCCAAGCAGATGAAAGCAAAAACCATACCTTAGCACATCAGCAGTATGTCCAGACTGAAACTCTCCACCGAAAACAGAAGTTTTGAGGCCAGTAGTTACATCCCATAAGACACATGTTTGATCACCTGAACTAGTAATTAGATGTGCATCCTCATTTGGGACATACTGACAGCAAGAAACATACCCCCTGTGACCGCTAAGCATCCTCGAAACCGGTACAGTTCCATCCTTATCCGCGGTTGAGCTAAGACTGAAGATAGAACATACACTATCTAATCCACCACACGCAACGGACTGACCATTCGGAGAAAAGGCACATGTCATAACCCACGCACAAGGGAGTTTAATAGCATGAGTTTTCTGACTCGTTAGAGCGTTCCACACTATTAGTCTCCCGTCTTGAGATGCACTCACAATCCGATTCTTCTCCGGAGTCCAATCCAATGAATAAACCTGCAAATTCCACATGCCAAAACATTTACAAACTACCTCACCTGAACATTTGTATCAGCTAACATTCCGGTATCTCGTTTTCTACATTTCCGCATAATCTTTACATGATTCCACCTAACCACCACCAAAATGTAAGCTTCTAGTTTCCCCTAAAATACTTAAACTCGCTAAACCCTTAATCACAAGCTCCAAAACTACCTAAACAAGCACACTTAAAAGATAAAGACCAGATTTTTGCAGTACCCAATTCATCAAATCATATAAACACAATTCCATAACACAAATGTAACCACGAATCGATGTTTTTTACTTGTAAGATAGAGGAAAGATGGAAACTTTGACTCACTTTTCCGGTATGTCCCTGAAGAGTACGACAACAAACCAGATCCGTAGCTCCGAAGCTCACTGGAGAACGTCCTTGCGCAACCGAATACCTCGCCACTACCAAAATTCAATCCCAATTAAACCAAAACAGATCTAATAACAACAACAACAAATTAGTGAAGATATAAGAAATCCCCAAACCATCGGTATCAAGTAGCTGGAGTCGTCTCTGTCTAAGTCTATCACGGAGGTTGTTAACGGTCTCCGTTGCAACGGCGTGTCGTTCTTTTAGCTCGGAGACAGACATTTTCCGGTTTAGACTTGGCCGATCAAGAAATTCGAGAGGGGGGTTTTGGGTTTGTGGGAAATTGACTAGAGGAGAAGAAGATTCATGATTGAGAAAGAGATCGAAACCCTAGAAAGACTGGATTTTTATGGGAAATTACGTGGGAAAAGAGAAGATGAAGAAAAAAGGTTGAAGGAGTCAGAGTCGCTGGGTGTTGTTGTTGTTGATGATGGCTCTGACCTGACCACAAGGAAGAGACAGAGTCAATACACAATTGACTGTTCCCATTTCACATCTCCAAACGACGTCGCTTTAGTCAGCTTCATAAAAATCAGACGTACCATTAAATTTAAAAGGTAAGGTATCGGATCAATTCCCTAACTATATTTTTATGATTTAGCACCTAAAAACGACCGAGATATTTTATATTCTTTTACCAACAAGTAAAATAAATTATTCTTAATAGGTTTCTCAGGGTTAGGGTCAAACTGGTCAATTTTAGATCTTTTAAAATCACAGTTTAGTAAACGTGAATTCATGATAAATTCGATTTTACCAAACTTTTAAGAAGTTGAAAGTTTGTATAGTCTAATGATTACTGTACTTAGTTTGTGTTGTTAAGTGAGGCATAAAAGTCTAAGAACATTTTACTTTGAGTCGCATATGTTGGCATAGTTTACCTTTGTTAACCCTTAAAGTAACGAATGTTTTGTATGCTTTTGTGTTTACAGATACCACTTGTGCTTAAAAAAAAAAAAAAAAAAAAAAAGACAGTATGTTGAACACATTTTATCATTTCAATTTGAAATTCCACAGTCCATAAACATAATGCAGCACACTACTAGAAAGAATTGAAGAAACAAATTTCCATGATGCTTTCAATCAACTAAAATATTTATAAGATTTTAATTTATCTTTCCATTTTCAACACTAGATCTCTTTAGATTTAAGAGAAATTGTGTCTAATAATTAACCATAAAAAAAATAATTATAATTAGATATTCTTATCCACCCAAAAACAGGGAGAAGTCTAGTGGAAAATAGCCGTTACGGACTACAATCAATTTTTATTACATAATGTGTAAACTAATAACAACTTGATTAATGATTACACATGGAGGGAGAGGCAAAATAAGAAGAAGTACGAGTAATTAATTAATTACCACAATAGTTAATTGAGTAGCCCCAATAGTTAATTGAGTGTTCTAAAAATACGGTCTATACGGCCATATATACGCTATACAGTGAAGAAATGTATTGTTTTTTGTTATACGGTTTGAATTATACGACTGTTTTTACGGCAATATACGGCCGTTTAACGTTATGTGTTTTTTTTTGTAATAAACATTTTGAGAAAACTATTATTTTGGATTTCTTTTTAATTTTTTTTGTTTCATATTAATAATTTGAGGTGATCAATATGTCAAATGGATATATTATTTTATTTATATTTTTAAAATTATATTTAATATATTTTTTATGATTATAACTTTTAAAAGTAAATTGTATTAGTTATAAATGGGAATTTTATTTAGTATATATTAATAGTGAGTTAGTATGTTACAATATAAGTAGTATATTTACTTTTATATATATATATATATTTACTTTCAAAAAATATTCTCCGTTTATGCAGATATAAACGCATGTATATACGTCAATATGCTATAAGGTGGTCTACCGGCTAGTGTATAACGTATCTTAGAACATTGGGCTACTACTATTATATATTTACATGAAAGATTAAGGACATAAAGATGAGTAGTAGAAAAAATAGTGAACAAGAAGAGACATTTGGTACAATTGCTCCATTCTTCTCTACTTTGTCTGAGCTCACATATTTGTTCATTACTCCTGCACTTCCTCCTCCTCCTCCGCCAGGATACACACAACTGTTATAGCCTATCGAAATGAAATGCAAGATAAGAAAATCAATTCGTATTGTTCAATAGTTGATATTAACAAACAATTTCGATACTACAAAGAACATATGTTAATGTGTTCTCGCATAAATTTTCGACTAAAGTTCAGACTAATCCTAACACCTATAGAACAACCGATTTTGCGGCCAATCAAAAACCGCAATGGATGAGAATTGACGAATAAAATGAATTATCAACCACTAGACTACCATTGTTCAATAATGTGGTCTATGTGACTACATTTTTTAACCAGGTTAAAACTAATATTGCTAGGTTGTGAGAATTAAGGAGAGAGAGGAAACTTACTAGGGTTTTGGGAGGAGATTGTAGCGGTTTGAGAGAAATCGCAATCTGTAGATTTTTTAGGAGACTTTTGGAAATACATATTCATGGCAAATGCTGCATGTGACGCCACATTGTTTGGCTCAAAACAAGCTCCTCCTGGTTGTATCGGGCCACAGTCTATCCCTTGTCCGCACGCCCAATCCAAGCTCGCTTGCAATTGCTCATCCGTTGCACCCTTCTTCGGTACACACCACCCCGACGATGTCACTTTTCCCGATGGCGTCTGCTTTTACAATCAAAACATAAACCTCACAAATTAAAACCTCGATTATTTATACAAGATCCGCGTGTTACATGTTGTTATATTAGTAAAATACCATAACTTTCTAGCTAGTATCTAACCTGACTACTACTGTTGCCACTACTAGTACTACTACTCTTGGCAAGGCCAGCATCATAAGCCATGGAAAGATCGGTTTTAAAAAGCCCGAAAGCCCGTTCCGAAGATGGTCCAGGTTTCAAATTTTCGTCATATAGCGCGAAAATGTAAGTGTCGACGGGCTTTCCAGGCATGAGAGGTGTGCCAACCATTGACCTAAGATGAGCTATTAGGTTTCCATTGTAAGCTCTAGCATTATCCACGCTTGTTCCAACCTCGTTAGCGTCCCCTCGTGAAGCCCAACCTGTTTCCGCCACCACGATCTCTACCTTCTCAAATCCCATCGATTTCAAAGCCGAGTGAACCGCATCAACC
Source organism: Draba incana (assembly GCA_963576765.1). Classification (NCBI taxonomy): domain Eukaryota; kingdom Viridiplantae; phylum Streptophyta; class Magnoliopsida; order Brassicales; family Brassicaceae; genus Draba; species Draba incana. Next base: position 6,017,457 of record OY755212.1, on the reverse strand, counting down.
TGCCAACAATGAAAAGAATCAGAGACTGTAACGTGTGTGACAAGTAAGATCATAAACTTTCTACTACTTTTGAAGACTTGAAAAGTCAGTTTTTTTTTTTTTCTTTACTACTATATATTTTCCGTTTATTTACTCATTTTTGGTCGACATTTCGATGACGTGGAGTTATGATGACAAATGCAAACAAATGTTTCAGGAAACATCTAAAACAAGTAAATAACTTTAGTGCGAATCCAGCCTGTCAGAAAATCACTATACGACTGACGACAAGTCATCGTCACGCATACTTATTCCCCTGGCAAGATAATTAATTATTAAGAATATGAAAAACAAAAATATTATAACGATTTTATTATTACAAATCACAGTAACTAACAACTTTATAACCAAATTAATAGATTATTGTGTGTTGAAGAAACTAAGAAACTGTAGTTTCATACATATACGGCACGTTATGGACACGAATCATCCAAAGCAAATAAACAGCTGTCATTTGTACTATATAATATGAATGTAGATTCCTTTAATTAGTGGTAAAGTAGAAAACAGAACAAGTTCCTTGCTACAAATTTGTGCAAAAAAAAAAAATTTATAAATATCGAAAGTTCAAACTATAGATTCGTCCACGTGAATACTGCCAATTATGTATATTACGAATTTTTGTGTGACACCAATAAATTACTAGAAAACTAACCGACCCAGATAATCTAATCTTTGACGTCAAACTTAATCATGATTTAAAAACAGTCCACCAAATTCATAACCAAAGAGTAGCTAAGCTGATTTTGTAATTTTTGACAAATTCTAAAATTTTAGTTAGTTACTGAATTGATTAGTGTGGACCAGAGTGTAATTAATTTACCTGAGCATCGAACATGTTCATGTACTTGATTCCGGTGTTATGGTCGACCCGACCCGCGTTAGGCTGAAACAGACAAAACGCTAGCGTTTCAGGTCTCGGATCACTCCGATACGCGAAAAACGGATACGGGTTAATCGCGAAAGGCGAACCCGTATCGCTTAAAAACTGCAAAATCCCCTTTAAACCGGCTTGATAACCGGCCGCAAACGAACCGGAAGACGGTGGTTCAGAATTACCCAGCACCGTCATCGCGTGAACCGTCGACACCTTGATTTTCCCGCCGAGAGAAACCGCTTCAAGGGCTTTTTGGACATTTTGCATCGCCGGAAGTAGCTGGTTCACCAGATTCGGATCGTTCGACATCAAAACCTGCAATAAACCGGTTTAGTGAAACAATTAACCGGAAAAAACAGGAAAATTTTGATGATTGATTCATCGGACCGGACCTCGTTACCGACGTTGATGAGGATGATTTTGGATGCAGGGTAAAAAGGTAAAACATTAGATTTGATCCATTGAGTAGCGGCGTTTGGATCGGAAGCGAGAGAAGGAAGGTCGCCGTTCGCGGCGCCGATTACGATTCCGACGCCGGTTCCGGCTAAAGCTTTGATTATGGCGGGATCGGCACCGTAGAGTCTAACTTTCTGAATGGAAGTTGATTGGAGAAGCTTTGCGGTTTCTGACGGCGGAGGAAGATTGTCGGCGACTTGACCGTAGTTGACTCCGATGAACGACTCTGCATCTGTCGGAAAAAAAAACAGAGTAAAAAGTTAGATTGAAGAAGGAGAAGAAGAGATGAAACAAAACGACGTCGTGTTGAAGTATAAGCTTACGTGAGGAAGGGAAGTGAAAGAGGAAGATTAGGAGAGAGAAGAAGATAGAGAGAGCCATGATGGTGAGAGAAAGGTGAAGCAGGAGAAGAAACAGAGAGAGATTTATAAGTGTTGTTGATTAGAGAAGAGATTTTTAATTTTACTGTAACGGTTATATTACAATGTTAGAGAAATGAATATTTAAAGACAACGTTTTGTGTTTGTTTTTCTACACTCTCCACGTGCTTGACTTGTTTTTTCTTAAGTCTTTGGTCTTCTTGGTCTAGTATTGTAGTATTATTACAGGGCAATTTCCGGGAAGAACAACTTTTTTTACCAAAGAAATTTCGAAAGATGGCATTTCTTTCTGCAATTTACTGATTTTTTTTACAAAAACGTTTGAGTCAATAATCTCCAAAAAAACTTGCGTATTACAAGGTTTGATTTTAATGTATACAAGTATAAGACAAAAGTATTAAGACTTTAACTTTGTTTAGTGGTAGTAAAAAAGAGCAAATTAGTTAGGATGTAGGAGCCAAAAGTACAAAAATGTTTGGAAGAAAAATGATGTAGGACATGTAATAGCATGCAAAATATGTGAACGAACATACGTATTATGTAAATTTTTTTAATAAGTTCATATAAGGCTAATTTTAATTTCATTTCTCATAAAAAAGAAACGGATGATATTATTCCCTTTTTTCCATGCTATTTCCCGGAATGAATAACCCATTCTTCACGTTTCACCCACCAATACCAATATTTAGCTTTTGGTGATTTCACAATGTTTCAACTCAATTATTATAGTATACGAGTGCTACATTGACTATTAAAGCTTCTTTTTTGCATTAGACGTCATTTCCTGATTATTTACTACTCTCACATCATCTACAAAACAAAACAAGCAAAAAGGTTGAATAATTAAAACTTTTTTGCATATTCCAAAAACCAAAATAGGACCGCGACTTCTTCATCTATCCATGATAAATGATTTGTTCACATTTCCATAAGCAAACAACTCAGAACAAGTAAATGATTATCAATAGTCCTGGGCACGAAGCAAATAATAGAGAAAATACAGGTATCCGTGATCCGATCCGTTTTAAACGGATATTTGATTTTTCGATCCGATCCGATCCGTGAATTTTCGAGTATCCGAAAATTCGGATATCCGAATTTTTTTTAGATATCCGCGGATATCCGATTCGATCCGTGAAAAATCAAATATCCGAACTTTTTTAAGATATCCGTAACTATCCGATCCGATCCGTGAAAATTTTAATTATTATTTATTTATTTTATTATTTATTCATAATAAAAAATCAAATATTTAACAAAAATGAATGAGTTGAGTATAATTTTTCACGCTTGTACATCTATAATAACAAAAAAAATAATTACTAATCATATACATTAGATATATATTTTATATTATAATATATTTAACGGATCGGATCGGATATTCGGTTTTTCTAAAATGATATTTGCGATTTGCTTTGTTTTTTACGGATCGCCCAATTTAATATTTGCTTTGCTTCGAAATTTTACGGATATTCGATTTTTTCGGTTCGGATCGAAACGAATCGCGGATCGAATCGGATTTAACGGATTTTTTGCCCAGCCCTAATTATCAATGTTCTCTTATATAATTATCAATGTTCAAAGCAAGATAAAATTTAAAATTTCTATTATGGTTAGGAGCTATGTTTGGGTTAATTTGGAATTCACAAAAAAAAATTTGTATAAACAAACTTGAATCCCTTTTGTAAACAGTGTATAGGTAAATAATAATGTACTAATGGGATTATCAGATGAATGTTTAGAGGGTTTAGCCCATGATTTAGCATTCTTTTTAGTGGAATTAGAGTCCAAATTTAGCGAAGGAAAGGTTATGAATTTAGCTATTCTTATTAGTTTAGCGACATTAATTGGAACACTTGTTGTGACTAGTAGGACAGAGTGTAAAGCCAGGAACTTGTGTTCTTTGGTGACTCGACTTAATGTCCGAACGGCGTTATCACTTGTTAATTTAGCTTGCTCTTTAGTGGAATTAGAGTCCAAGTTTAGTGAAGGAAAGGTTATGATTTTAGCTATTCTCCTTAGTTTAGCGACATTAATTGGAACACTTGTTGTGACTAGTAGGATTGAGTGTAAAACCAGGAACTTGAGTTCTTTGGTGACTCGACTTAATGTCCGAACGGCGTTATCATTCGTTCTAGAAGAAGGCATAAGGACAAACTCGGTAGAATCCGACTCCTTACCAATGATTCGAGCTCTATCTTTAAGCTCTAAGGTTTCTAAACCACATGGTCTACTCCATGACAATCCTCTTGTTTTCATAAGAGTTGATCCTATCTGCTTTAATTTCAATTTGGCATTGTATGCCGTTGTAACCGAATATTAAGTTAATGAAGTTTCTTGGTTGTTCAAAAAAAAAAAGGTAAATAATAATGTAAACATCCAACATAAAGAAAAAAGAGGATTGAACTAGATCTTTAGTCGGACAAAATTTTCGAAATAAGGAGACATAACGTAACAAGTAGAGGGAGAGATGTGACGACTAACGTTCTCACGAGGATAGTATTTGAATAAGCTCTTCTTATCGTCATTGATCAAAACATTGCCTTCTTTAGAAACCGCGACCGGGGTGAACCACCAATCTTTTAATGGGTGGTTAGTAGCTACATTGGCTAAACTTATCGAGTAGGTTTTGGTCCAACTTTCTTCTTGTGAATCCATGCAGCAAAGCTCTAGTTCCTTTTCATGTTTCCTTGTCATTGATAGGACTAGCCGGTCCTCGAGGTTTAGTATTTGTGCTTCCGCGGTGAATGTCGAAGTCATAGGAAGATTTTTGACAACATTGAACTCTTCAGTGTGAAGATCTAAGGCTATTATCGTGCCACCCAAATTTTAACCAGTAAATCGAACCATTCACACAAGCCGATCTTCTTCCCGCCTCAACCTTGTATGGAGGTGGACTCAGTTTCCGCCATTCACCGGTTCCAACCTCTAGAATTCTGTATTCGGCAGGAGGAAAACACATCCTTACAACTTTATAGTTTCCGGTCACTTTGTCTCTACCGAATCCCATTGCCCAATTTCCCGGGAAAAAACTAAACCATCTTTCTGAAAAAAATTAAATTTGTTTTTTGTTTTTCCGTATGTTGGTTAGGCTAATTCCATTAACATATAAACAGAATCTGAGATATATTATTACCTGTTTGCCAAAATTGGTAAGGGAGCATGTAAGGTATATGATATCGACTGGAAGGGAATCTCTGGAGTTCACCAGTCGATGGATTCAAAACGTTTATCCAATCTGGTTCAGGCAAGCAGACCAAACCGTCACAAGTCATCGACGGTCGTGATGTATTGTAGTGCAGATACACGATCTCTTCTTCGTTGCCTTCTACGGACACTGGCTTAGGTGAGAGTTTCAGTTTCGGTCGTTTGCAGACGGTTATAAGCAGCTAGGATTTTCCGGCGGTTGTTGTTGATAGATTTCTGAAAACTCAGACGTATCTCAATGAAACTCTCTGATTCCAGTATTGATCTCCATTCTTTTGACACAGTTTTGAATTTCACCAGAGATGGAAGCCTCAAAAATATCTCTTTCACTAGATCTTTAGGAAGATAGTTCGATTTTCGGGTTTTTTTTGGTTTCCCTCATCCTCAAAGAGTTTGACAAATCCAATATTTATCTTCTAAACGTTGAATAATATATAAAAAAAATTGCATATTAAAAAAATAGGACTCTTTTCCTATCCATGATAATATGATTTGTTCACATATTCATCAACAATAACTCAGACCAAGCATGAGAGTATCCAAAAAGAAAAGAAAAACAAGAAACCCAAATCCAAAACCCCAAGGATGAACAAAACACAAGATGATCAGACCACAACAAACAAACAAAACCAAAAGAACCTCCAAACCCAAAACTTGGGGATAGAGACAGGAACCAACAAACAAACAGATTCTCTCCTCTATTATAATCTCAAGAAACCAAGAATATGAACTGAACAAAAAAAAAACCTGATGTTCAAGCAAAACCCAGAGTGAAAAGAGATTCTCCTTAAGCTTAGGCACCAGAGTGTGAGACCGGTGTTGTCTCGAACTTTCCTTCAGTGAACAAATGATTGTACTGTTGAGGCAGTGCATGTTCTACCTACAATGTTGTAAACAAAATCATTATGAGAATCATTCCTTCAATAAACAGTGTCTTCTCAGTCACACAATGCGCTTATATAACCAGAACTGGTATAAATTTTATAAGAGAGAGGATAGTCATACCCAGTCTCCATCAGTTCCAGGCACCATCACATTGATCTCACTCGATTTGGCTGTTGTTATAGCGGTGTCTAACGAGTCTTTGCTTAGATATAACTGACAGCCAGTCGTGTTGTCCACAGAAACTGTGGGAGCTGAACCCTGGATCCAGCCATAGATGAAATAAAAGACAGAGCAAGAGCATCAGTGTTCACGAAAAAGTTGCAGATGTTCTTTAGATGTAAAAGAGATGGCTCTTAAAAATGCAAGACGCTTTGGTGATATTTGCAGCCATTGCTATAGATGATAGAAAATAAACCTGGCATTGCACTTCCACGTTGGTGCAATTCACAATCTCAAATGCAGCAACAACATCCTACATATGCAGAAATGATAGATTTTGAATTATTAGAAATCACATAACCGTATACTCTAGAAATGCAAGAGGAAAACAGTATTATTCCACTCACCGAGAAGACAACACCCATTTTGGTGCATTTGTCGATGGTGATGTTATTCACTTTTCCTACAGATTATGGAACAAGAGTAAGGGCCTTCAATGAATTTTTAGCAGATATCCAACTTTAACGAGGTGACATTGGAATGGCGCAAGAGTTACCTTGTATCTGAAGGACAGAATCTTTGCAACCAAATACATACACAGACTGTTTGGAATCACATTCGCTGATAACCAAGTCCTTCTTCCCAATTTGGTTTTCAACAGCCCACCTAATAATTCAGTAGAAGCCAACATTCATGTTATAGTATTTCTACCATAGCTTGCATTTGCAACATAGAGTTATTGATAGTAAAACCCACTTGCGACCCATTTGAAGTTCCATTTTTGGTGGTCCAGTTTTCGAAAAGGCCGGTTTAGTGGCACGAGTTTCCTTCTCAATGGCACTAACTGCTCCAGATCTATCAGCACGGTTCTTTGTCTTCATATCATCCGTCACTTTTTTAAGACCTTGAAAGCATAGAACGAGAATAATAAGCTACATGTGATTCACATTCCAAACAGACATCGGGCCAGAAATAAGAAGACATACACATCTTCAAATTTACCTGAGGTCACAGAACCGGAGCTGAGCTGCTGGAAAACAGCAGACATCCCTTGTTTCTGGTTCGACGAAGATGATGGCTTTGAAGATTCAGCACTAAAGAGGGGTGCTGGTGGAGGAGCAGGAGCACCAGGTGGACCCTTTGCAGGCGCACCAGCAGGTTTCCCTGATGCATTCCATACAGGTCCCAAGGGGTAATGACTTTTAACATAATCCCTTAAACCAGGTAAGTAAAGTTCTTTTATGGCTTTTGCCCATTCCACATGATCCGCATCTTTGTTACGGTACTCCACCAGAACCTGAACAAGAGCATCAAGATCACATCATTAACAATGTGCAAAGATCATCAAACAGCAACTATAAAGTCCTTATTCCGTATCGTTTTCCAGAAGATGTAAATCAATTTCAGCAATGCACCTTATTGTTGTAAAACTCAGCCATTTGCCAACTTTCTTCCACATGAGCAATTGGCATGCTCATACCTTGCAAGGCAAAAACAAGATTTCAGAATCAAGATTACACAAATATATCAAAATCCAAAACATGATTGTTATTTTTTTTTGGCTTACCACAATCTTTTCCAGTGAAAGCAATCCATGCCAATGCAGATAAACTATCAGATGCAGCTTTCAAGTGATTGAAGAAATCAGACCTCTTTCCTCCTGTCATTGCATCAGCTTTCATTGTAACTTCACTCAACGGCTTCAGAAATCCGCCTAATCCAGCCATATCAGGCTTCTGTTCAAAAAAACCCAAAATCAATCCAGTCCTCAACGAAACCATCGATTACAAAATCTTCTATTCAATCCGAAAATTCAAAAACAAACCTGAGTTTGCTTGATTTTAACAAGCAGGTCCTTTTGCGTAGCGAATGCTTCGGCGACGATCTTCGTAACATCTAGAACAGGTCCACCGATTTTCTCAGCCGCACTCAAAGCCCTACCAACGCATTGAGAGATCAGATCTTCATAAGCCAGAATCGACGGATCAGACGCCGACGCCGCGACATCGGTTCCGGCGGAGAAATCTCCTCCGCGAGAAAGAGTAACTCCTCCTCCCTCCGTTGTTGCTTGAGATCCCTTCAAGCCTCGTAACCGCTGCTTCAAGGCGCTTAATCAAATCCTCCTCCATTTTTCGATCAAACACACAGATCTGGACGAAATTCGATTTTAAGATTGGATTTTGCTTTTTGTGTGTGGGGTATATGTTTTGTTTGTGGGTTTCATGATGATGAAGAAAGTCAGGAGAATATGTGATGACACGTGCCCAATCGCAAGTAATGGAGTGGTTGTGGACTCTTGGGTCGAACCCGAACCCGAACCCACCCAGATTTCTGAATAATTCGGTTTGCAAAATAATCGATCGGAACAAAAACCAAACTAGTTTCAGGTTGAGACCGGGTTAAGCGTCGGTTCTTTAAAATAATTACAATGCCCATGCCTCAAAATGTCTCCAACAATTTTTCACATGGCTAAGCAAAACCAAAAGAGAAGAAATGTTGTTTTCGAAGAAGAAAGTGAAACGTTGAGAGCAGGGGCAACCACATACATCATCAAATAATATATATCTCGTGGGAATAAAGCTTTTTATTCAAACATAAAATAACAGAGGATTAATTACTACAAAGCTATTTGACATAGAGCAAGGAATGGCTTTGAAGAAATACAAGGCTTGGTCGCTTGGATTTGTCAAAGAAATACAAGATCCGGAGATCTTTTTCTAGCTTTATGCTATGGTTTCTTATATGAAGATTTCTCAGTGATAACTTTGTTTGCAGGATTACTCAAACTTATGCTATAAGTTGTGGCTCAGAACTTGGTTACAATAATCAACAAAACTGCCGGTTGACGAACCAACAAATCTCCCCCAGATCGGAGCTTACCTCTTGAAGATCCGAACCAGCTTGAAGATCCTCCAGATCCGAGCTTATCACTTGAAGATCCAAAACAGATTCTAGCCTTGTGCTAAGTATAACTTTTCCGATCGAGTCCTAGTTTTCCATAGTTTGGTACTGTTGGAGCTGCTCTCATACGATTACAAGTGAATCAGAGATGTGGTTGACGGTGGCTTCCTCGACGATCTGATCAGTATACATCGTCAACGAGAAAAAGGAGTAGATGTGTCAAGGAATTACAAAACCGAAGAGCTTCTCCTCGTAGCCTTTGGCTATCGGATGTTTATTTTGGATGTTTATTTTGGATGTTTATTTCAATTTTCAACAGGTATGAAAACCAACAAAATTCCCTCATTATGTGGAGTACTAGTAGCAAGATTCCAATCGTTTCATCAACAAAAATTCATCCAAGGATCGAATTGAGACAAAAATCTAACATTTTGCGGAAAAGAAGAAAGGGAAAAAAAAAAACTACTCGATGAACGTTCTCGCATGGAATTGTCAAGGCACGGGTGCCGATTTGACGAAAGATCATCTTAAAGAACTCCATCGTTGCTTTCTACCTAGTTTTTTTGTTTTTATCGGAAACAAAAAACAATAGGCTTTTTTTCTGCAAGATTTGCAAGTCGAATCAAGTCTTTACCGTTGAGCCGCGTGGCAAAAGCGGTGGCCTTGCCCTCTTCTATATTAATGATCCTTCGGTTATTATTCTATATTCGAATAACCGAATGATAGATGTGGTATCTACTTTTGAAGGACATAAAATTTTTATGACCTTTGTGTACGATGATCCGGTAGTTGAATACCGAGACCGTGTTCGGGAACGTCTCACGAGAATGAGTATAATTCGGCAAAATGCTTGGCTCATGATAGGTGATTTCAATGAGATCGCCGGAAATCATGAAAAACGAGGCGGACGAAGTCGACCAGAGTCCTCATTTATACCGTTCCGAACTATGTTAGATAATTGTGGAATGGTTGATTTTCCACACACGGGGAACCCACTCTCGTGGGTGGGACGACGTAAAATTGGTAACAGACGAACGAAAGTAAAATGTCGTCTTGACCGAGCCATAGGTAATGAAGAATGGCACACTCTATTTTCCCACACCTTGGTGGAGTATCAAAAAATCTGGGGTTCTGACCATAGACCAGTGGTAGCGAGAGTCCGATCCACAATTCAACACAAGCGAAAAAACTTCCATTTCGATAAAAGATGGATCGGGAAACCCGGTTTTAAAGAAACTGTAACTACAAGATGGGGCATCTCAAGTGGAATCCTACGTAGGGATTTCCACCAGAGATTATCCTCATGTCGGTCACACATATCGAGATGGAGGAAATCGACGGTCACTAACTCAGCCAAACTAATTGAAGAACTTAAAGATCAATTAGACCGAGCTAACGACGATGACGACTCCACCCTAGAGGAAGTGGAAGAAATCCGAAGAAAACTCCTCCACGCCTTTTGAGAAGAAGAAATATATTGGCACTCAAAGAGTAGAGTCACTTGGCACTGCCACGGGGACATAAATACAAGGTTTTTCCATGCTACAACTAAACAATGGAGAGCTCGAAACCGCATAATCTGTTTAAAGGACAAACACAGTCATTTGGTAGAAAATTAAAAAGGCGTCACAAAAGTTGCAACCAATTATTTCGAGACATTGTTCACCACTTCAAAGACTCAAAATTTGGAAGACTCACTCCGGTATGTTGCCGAGAAGGTTTCAGAGACTGATAATGACTGACTCACGGTCGACCCGTCAGAAGCCGAAATAAAAGAAGTTTTGTTCAACATAAACCCAGATAAGACCCCAGGACCTGACGGTATGACAAGGCGATTTTATCAGAGGTTCTGGCATGTGGTGGGCCATGACATAACAAAACTAGTGAAAGACTTCTTCAACACTGGATCCTTTGACCCAAGATTAAATCAAACAAGCATCTGTCTTATTCCAAAAATAAATAGACCGCAGGCAATGACATAATTCAGACCAATCAGCTTGTGCAATGTCAGTTACAAGATCATATCGAAGATTCTTTGTAACCGGTTGAAGAAAACCCTCCCGAACCTAATCTCGGAGACACAATCGGCCTTTATGGCTAGACGTCAAATAACGGATAATATTTTACTCTCTCAAGAGAACTTTCATGCCCTAAGGACCAACAAGAGCTGCAGAGAAACTTTCATGGCTATGAAGACTGACATGAGTAAAGCGTACGATCGGGTAGAATGGAGTTTCCTAGAAGCTGTTATGCTAAAACTGGGATTTTCAAAAAAATGGGTCAAATGGCTTATGTTCTGTATATCATCGGTATCGTATCAAGTTTTGATCAATGGAGTGCCAAGAGGAAGAATTAAACCGTCTCAAGGAATTAGACAAGGAGATCCCCTATCTCCCTTTCTATTCACACTATGCACAGAAGCTCTCATCTCCTTGCTTAAAGGAGCGGAGGAAGAATCCCGTATTACAGGATTACGAATTACTTGAGCAAGTCCGAGAGTCTCTCATCTCCTCTTTGCGGATGACAGTCTTTTCTTCTGTAAAGCAGACGTCTTGCAATGTGCAGAGATTTTAAAAATTGTTAAAACTTATGGCGATGCATCTGGTCAACAACTAAACCCCAACACATCCTCTTTTTTTTTTGGGAATAGAGTTGACCAGCAGGTCAAAAGAGAAATTAAGAGAGTTATCGGTATAACTAGCGAAGGAGGAATGGGCATATACTTAGGGCTACCAGAACAAATTTGTGGCTCTAAGAAAAAAGTATTTGCCTATGTTCAAGATCGTCTCAACAACCGTATTAACACTTGGTGTGCAAAATTCCTTTCAAAAGGAGGGAAAGAGGTTCTAGTAAAATCAGTGGCACAAACCCTTCCGACATATGTTATGTCGTGTTTCCTACTCCCTCAGGGTATCACGGATAAACTTAGGAGCGCTATATCCAATTTTTGGTGGAGCTCCTGCCAAAATAGTAGAGGACTACATTAGATCGCGTGGGATAAGATTTGTACTTCTAAAGACGCAGGCGGTCTAGGATTCAGAGATCTTCACGAGTTCAATCTAGCCTTTCTTGCAAAACAATTATGGAGGTTGATCCATTTTCTAACTTCTCTCTTGACTAGAGTATTACGGGGACGATACTATCACCAACCAACCCTGATGGTAGATCGTGAAGCCAGATCTCCCTCGTATGGTTGGACTAGCATTATGGCGGCTAAACCCCTGCTCAGACTGGGCCTTCAGAAAACTATTCGCTTCGGGTATAATACCAAGATTTGGAGTGAACCCTGGATCCCAGATATACCAGCCCGGGTACCAAGACGACTCAATAGACTGACCCGACGAGATTCTAACCTCCTGGTTAATGATCTAATGTTACATAATTCTTCGGAATGGAATCACATAAGACTTCGGAAACTATTCCACCCCGAGGATGTCGCTTTAATTATAGGGTTGAAACCAAGCAGAACTTTTAACCTAGACGGTTATGCATGGAGTTATACAAAATCAGGATCGTATACGGTCAAATCTGGATACGAGTTACTACACAACACAAACCAAAGAAGAGGAATTCAATCCCAACAGATATCTGAGCCGAGTATTACGGGTCTGCTTAGCCAAGTTTGGAAAATCAAGACTCCCGAAAAGCTTCGACACTTTATGTGATAAGCCTTAACGGGGTGTATAGCCACGTGCCAACGACTGACTTATCGGCACCTTGGAAACGATAAGAGTTGTCCAAGATGCGGTGCACCAGAGGAAACAATTAATCATATGATTTTTGAGTGCCCCCCAGCCCTGCAGGTATGAGCCTTATCGGACTATCCGTCCCTTCCGGGTTATTTCCCGAGTACATCCCTATACCAAAATATGGATTTCCTATTTTGGAGGGCAAAAGAAAGGGGTCTCCCCAAACCACAAAGGGATACATTCCCGTGGATCATTTGGTTCATTTGGAAGGCTAGGAATGATAAGCTTTTCAATGGGAAGAATGTACCAACCGCGACTACGCTCCAGTTAGAGGAAGAAAGTTGGCGATGTGCGAACTTGACTAGAGAAAAAGACGAAGAAGAGGAGGGAGATACTACAGAGATTGGAGATAACTTCCGATCCGAGCATCCAAATATTAAGATCTGCCAAGTGGACGCATCTTGGACAGATCTAGAGTCCACTAGCGGTCTCGGATGGTGCCTCACTAACACATTAGGTCAAACACACACCGACAATCAGGGATGCCGAAGGAGCCTTTCAGCCTTACATGCAGAGTTTGAGGGACTCCTCTGGGCAATGGAGTGTATGGTCGAGAAACCTGTTCTTAGAGCCCGATTTGAGACGGATTGCTCAAATATTTTGAAGATGACCGACAATCTGATAGATTGGCCAGCTTTCCATTCTAAGCTAGATCACTTTGTAGAACTTAAAAATCACTTTATTTCCTTTCAGCTAGCCTATATTTCTCGCTCTTGTAATGATCGTGCCGATGCCCTTGCAAAAGCGGCATGAGCACGTAACCATTTATTTTCCCATGTAGATCTTGATGAGTCAGTAGAAAGTACCCGATTTTGGAATGTTTCTACCGACCAAATGTGATCAAATATATGGAGTTTGTTGACAAAAAAAAAAAAAAAAAAAAAGAAAGTGAAACGTTGAGAGCAGGGGTAGCCCTGACCAAGAGTTAAAGCACCTGCTTCAGGCATCAACATAGGTTATTAGTTTCAGGGCGTTAATAATGGAAAATCTCTTGTAGTCTAGCGGTTAACTGCAGCTTTGGCAAGAGTTTGGTTACGAGTTCAAACTCAAACTAGCGTAAATCTATAACAATTTTTTTTATTGTGTTTATAATGGAGCAAAAATATTTTATTGGGCTTTAGGAAGCCCATCATATTTTATTGGGTTTTAGGCAGCCCATCACTTAGGGCCGCCCTGGTTGAGAGAGAGAAGAGAAGAAGATGACTTTTTTTTAACAAAAATGTTGAGATAGAGACAAGACAAACCCAACGGGTAGAAATGGAAGGTAGGCAACGCACTGTATTAAATGGAAATCAATCGTTTCAATTCATAATAAATCGTGAAAGAACATAAACTTTTTTTGATTGTAAAACGAAAATGTCAGAAATTTAAGAAAAATGCGTTGAAATATCGTAATTTACAAAGTGTACATTTGATATTCTTGTTGAATATGTGAGTGTGATGTATTATGTTTTCATACTATTCTTTGTCCAACAATAGGAGCAATCTCTCTTTTTGGAGGGTTTAAGAAAACTGAGAAAGTGCAACATATGTACGAGTGCTCTAGGTAAAATTAACATCTCCCTATACAATGCTTACAAAATGCATTGGTGGTGATTTTTTCTCTCCTCTCTCTCTCTCTCTCTCTCTCTCTCTCTCTCTCTCTCTCTCTCTCTCTCTCTCTCTCTCTCTCTCTCTCTCTCTGATTAAAGCTCTGGTACAAGATGGTGGAAACCAATTGTGATCTTTTGGGACCTTGACTCTCAAGCTCCAGCGAGTCCTCGTGATCCTCTTCATTATCATGGTAGGTTTCGGCTAGCATTTGACGAGCTTGGATACAGTGGACCTATGTCCAGAAATGTTGTATCTGCAACTAGGGCCTCATTTGCTGGGGACAAGTATGTATTTCCTAACGCAGCTGCTTACGGCTTTGAGGGATCAAATGCTACTGACAGAAGAATTAAGCTCGATATGGAAACATGGATGAAGTCGGGGGCTTGTCAACCGGAGACGATGTTCATGGTCATATCGACTGATGATGATTATGTTAAAAAGTTGAAGGACATTGATGGGCGTGGACACCAAGTAAGTATTATTTACACACCACTCATTGGGAATCTATTTGTGAAATTGAGAGTGGAAATAGGTGCAAGGATTAATCAGTGCATCATCTTGTTGTGGGGTGATGTGCTTGTTGGAGCTCCACGAACCAACCACCATCATTACCAGTTTCCCAGGTTTAGGAGACAGAGAGATCATGTTGACAATTTGTCTCCGGTTGAAGATATGAGTGATGTTTTACCTGTTTGTCTATGTATGTCTCTTCATGAGGATGAGGATGTTGAGGCTTTGGATGTTGATGCTCCTTCGGCTGACCCAGATGTTTGGTCATATCTCTTGGTCACGATCACATCTCTTGGTCACACTATCTTATATGTCTGAAGCTTCTTAACTCTTCGACCCTTCAGGCTCAAATTTATCTTTATCTTTAGCTTTAGTATTGTGTATCTTCACTCTTTCACGCTTCGGGCTTCACTCTTTTAGGCTTTCAGGAGGCTTCACTCTTTCAGTCTTTTAGCCTTTCTTTCTTTAAGTTTATTTTGTGTTTTTGGTTTGAAATAATGGATCATTATGGATTATTTTATTTGCAATATTATGTGTTAAGATTCTATTTTAGCTAAGTTGATTTTCAGACCCACCCACGAGAAAGAAGAATTATTGAAAATGAGCTCAATGTGGATGGTAATTAATGTTGAAACCATGGTAATTAATTTTGCAAACGTGTACCGACTTTATGTAAAGTAGAGCCGTAGAGGTATATATTACTTATGTAGGTGTGTGTGATGATTAATAATGATAGCTTGAATTTTGATAGAGTATCTTTGAGATAGATACAACAAACGACACGGTATTGGGTAAATCTCTTTCCTTGTTCCACAAAACCATATCTATTATGTATTGATATCGATGCAGAGTTAAGACTGAAGTTCTGAAGTGCAACATCTGTACGTGGCAAATAATATAGTAATTTGAAACTTTCAAAACACAACATAGTGATAGATAAAGAAAGTAATGAATTTTAAGTAGATAACTACTACACTTGATATGTAAATATTGTACCACGTCAAGTCATCAACACTTTTCAAATTATTTTACAAAATTCTGAAAAGCTATTAGAGTCATGTACTATTGTGTAATGATGGTCTCTTAAATACATGAACTAGCCTCATGAACAACAACTAAAAATGTTGAATAATATATTAAAAAAATGCATATTCCAAAAATAGGACTGCAACCTTTTCAAACCATGATAATATGATTTGTTCACATCTTCATTATCAAAAAATAACTCAGAACAAGTATGGGCACACCAAACCAATAAAAACCAGAAAACCCAAATCCAAAACCTAAAAGGTCAAACAAAACACAAAATGATGAGACCACAACAAACAAACAAAACCAAAAGAACCTCCAAACCCAAAATTGGGGGATAGAGACAAGACAAACCCAACGGATAGAAATAGAAGGTAGGTTTGAAATATCTTTTTTGGATTGTAAAACGGAAATGTCAGAAATTTAAGAAAAATGCATTGAAATATCGTAATTTGGATGTGGTCGCATTGCTAGAGGGTTGAACCTTTATTTGATTATTACACAAAGATAAAAATTACAATTTGATTAACCTTTAAGTGCATCATATTCTCAAAAGAAAAAAGTACATGATAATGAAATTACAATTTGATATGATAAACTGAAAATAAAAACTAAAAGAAACGTAAAAGAAGTAAATATCTCTTCTTTAAGATTGAACTGTTGAGGCAGTGCATGCTCCACCTACAATGTTGTTGGGAGTTTTACGGTGCGATTAGCCACCTTTACCCAACACCGGAAAGTTGAGGTTCTTGGGTTGGGGACATGGTCGCCACCGGAGAAGGAGATCGATTTACACGGTGCAGAGAGCAATTCGCTCTTTTTCGAGAGTCGGGGGATCCTCGATTGCGAGTGGGCTTGGTTTTGTTTTTCCATCCAAATTTTGTACACTCTGCCTACGATGGATTTTTTTGTTTTGTTTTAGAAACATGTCAATAAGATCGCCTTTAGGTAATCCTTTTCAACTTTATGAAAGATGGTTAAATCACAAGTGTTTTTAGTAGGTCTTGTAAGTGTGGTTTTAATGTCCAACATTTGGCCTCATGTGCCTCTCAGTGACCATAATTAAGTCTACTATATTAACCAGGACGTACAAATCCTATCAAGTCTCCAGATTATGTTCATCATCTCATTGTGTTTTCTCATTGGACTCATAATACATTAACGTACCTGCATAAATAAACCTATAGAATTTGAAACTCTTTTCCAATCTGGATTCAAGATTTCTAATTTCAAAGCGAGGAAGAGTTTTGATAAACCTATACCAAAAGTCCAGCAACATAATGACAATATTCATTATAGTCATCGACCGTTTCTACATGTCGAATGCACAAATAATTTCATATTTGTAATCGAAAAAGAAAAATCGATACGATAAAGTCTAATATAATGAAAATGGACCCTTTGCAAGCGCACCAGCAGGTTTCCCTGATGCATTCCATACAGGTCCCAAGGGGTAATGACTTTTAACATAATCCCTTAAATTACCGAGTTTTGGTTTGGTTTGGTTCGGTTCAATACAATGCCCATGCCTCAAAATGTCTGCACCAATTTTTCACATGGCTAAGCAAAACCAAAAGAGAAAAATGTGAGATATTCAACTTTTTCTGGAGTTCACTATTTTTATCATATATATATGATTATTTACAAATTACAAACTATTAAGAATCTGAACCACAACTTCATATATCTAATTCCATTTTTCTCAATCCTCTCTTTTGCTTTCAACTCATTACCAATCTATGTAATAGTCAAAATATTGAACAATCGTGAAAACATTTAGCATCAACTCTCAAGTGGTCTCGCCGAAACACCGTGTTGAACATTCTTGTTTGATCTGTGTTCCTATGTTGAATAAGAGCATAAAATCAAACATATTATCAAAAAGGGTAATTCAAATGCATAAATTAGCAAAATCATTTAGGTTTTGAAACTTACAGGACGAAAAGGGAAATCATCAGCTTCAAGCATGTGAATGATTTGTCCCATCTTTGGTCTTTTACAAGCATCAAGGTCAATACAACGCAAACAAACAAGCAAAGCTCTTTTTAAAGCTCTTGGAGGTGGTGGTGGATTCTTGATTATAGGGTCTATAACTTCTTCTCCACGTCTACTTGCAACCATTCCTTTAAACCAATCCACTAAATTCATCTGAAAAAATGTTTTACACACAAAGGAAAAACATTTTACGTATGTTCTTGAAAGGAAAAGATTGTTACGTTATTTCAAATTCCTCGATTTACCTCGCCAGGTGGTCTTGAATAATCGACTGGACTCCTGCCTGTAATAATCTCCATGAGTAAAACACCGAAACTGTAGACATCACTACACTCATTGAGCATACCAGTACTTGCATATTCCGGTGAAACATATCTGCGAAAAGATGTGAGAAAATGGAAATGTTAATTAACAATCTGAGTTTGATAACTGAAAGAAGAGAGGAGTGTTATATACCCAAAAGTTCCCATCACACGAGTTGTCACATAGCTTGTTTCAGATCCTAATAACTTGGCTAAACCGAAATCAGACACTTTTGGGTTCCATTTTCTATCGAGCAAGATGTTACTAGACTTCACATCACGGTGTACAACCTTAGGTTCAAGCCCATCATGTAAATAAGCTAATCTGTTCATCAAAAGGTCAAAGATTAAAACGCCAATCGCAGTTAATCGAAAAGAAGAAAAGAAAACACAAAAGAAAGTTATACCCTTTTGCTGTTCCAATGGCAATCTTCATGCGGATATCCCACGTAAGAGGACTAACCGGACCTACTTCACCGTGCAACCACTGCTCCAAGTTTCCATTATCAATATATTCATACACAAGCATCCTAATCAAGAAACAACGAAAGAAGTATATTTTGTTAGATTCATTACATATTCGAGTTTTACTAATTCATTTGGATTGGAATTTGAGTTTGTTTTGGCACCTTTGAGCACTGTCTGCACAATATCCCATTAGACCAACCAAGTTCTTATGTCTTACTTTTCCAATTGCTTCTACCTCAACTTTAAACTCTTTCTCTGCTTGACCCCTGAAAGATAATCATAGTTTTACCATCATTAAGCAGATTCATTTACTATATCAAAATATTATAAAAACAATACAATGAGAGTGAACAAGAAGATAGAAAGTTTCAGGACAAAAAAATTATATATTTTTCATATGGCAACAAACTTCCGGTGGTTGTGCTGTAACAAACACAACATGAATCTGCCCAACCTAACAATCAATATGATAAGATTTCTACAATCTTGCTACCTAAACAGAAGATTTATCCATTTTCTTTAACCATAAGATGATCAGAGTTTGAACAATCAAGTGACTAATCCCAGAAAACAAACATCGGAAGATTCATGTCAATTTATTCAGATGGTCTCATTTCCAGCCAGTTTAATTATATTTGTGAGACCATCTTATCATCTAAAGGTAACCACTAAAACAAAAGAAGAAAAAGATTAAAGAAAAAATTAACAGAGAATAAAGAACAAAGTACAAAGGAATTATTATTTTATTTTTTCCTTTTGTTTTACTCTTTTAGTTTCACTAAACCTAAAGAACATCAATGATAGTTCAATTATCGCAAAATAATTTACTTTCTTTTTTTCTCTTGGGACTACTAATTCATAAATGTAGAAAGAAGAGAAACTGAATTGCAACTTAGAGCTTATGAATTTTCAAGTCAAAATCAAATAATTCAGGAGACAAAATGGTTACAATTGGCCTCGTGGATAAGAATTTTATATACATATATATTTCAAGTCAAAATCAAAATAATTCATGCCTAGAAATTGTTTTTGGTTAAAAAACACTACTTGGCGGAAAAATATAATTTATGTTTCACCATTTTCTTGGGTTGGAAATTAACGAACAAGACAACATTTAAAAACCATTTTAAAAATCAAGTACCAATGGAGCCTTGACCCAAGAATTACGGAATCCGTGAACTGAAGTAAAAGCAAAAATTGTCAGAGCTACAAGAACAATATTTATTAATGTACGAGATAAGATCTAAAGTTTCGAAATTTTCAAAAATCTTGGTTTAAATCTGACATTTTTAATCAAAATGATAATCTGAATTAGCAAACACTTTGACAAACTTACTTGTTGTTAAGTAGATTTTTGACGGCGGCAACAGAACCATCGGAGAAATCAGCTTTATAAACAATCCCATAACCACCTTCTCCGATCACATTCTCATCGGAAAATCCACGTGTCGCAATCTCCAGATCTTTCAAGCTATACCATTTTCCCCAACCCATTACCTCCGAAGAAGAACCACCAAAGTCACCGCTCGAAGCCACCGACAAATCATCAAACCCACCACTCCTCGCGGCGTCGACCACGACAACAACTTCGTTTTTCCCGATTTTACCCTTGGAATCATCGGAATCGAGAAATTTTCCGACGGTTTTGTTGGTCTCCGGTATCTCTTTAGTGACTAACGGGATCGAGCCGGAGCTGTGTTTCACGCGCATTCTACGAGCGCGTGAGACGCGATTTAAGCAGACGAAGAGGAAGATCAAGAGTGAGATTAGTATGACGAAAACAGAACATATCGCGATGACTAAGTAGAGGTTTAGTCCGAAAATGGCGGATTTTGGTGAGATTTTGTGAGAACCTGAGTCGGTAGAGTTGGACATGGAGACGAAAGTGTTTGGTTTTGATTTCTGGGAAGAAAAAAAAATGAAATTGAGTTCGAAGAAGAAAGTGAAACGTTGAGAGAGAAGAAAATGGCTTTTTTAACAAAAATGTTCCCAAGTGATGATAGAGACAAGACAAAACACCCAACGGGTAGAAATGGAAAAAGAGCAAGTATCAGATAAAAAAATAATAAATCTTTTTTTTTTACTCAAAAAAATATTCTCTCTTCATTTTACTCAATTTTTATTAATTTTATATTTAAAAGCACTCACTTTCTCCTATTGATACCCACTTTTGAGTATTAAAAGTATCAACCCATTGATACCCCTCTCCAATAATAACAACAATCTCCTCTTTTTACTCAAATTTTATTAATTTTATATTTAAAAACACTTCATCTTTTTTAAAAAAACATTCTTTTTCTTTCTATTCCTCAAATTTTAATAATTTTATATTATATAATACCCACGAAATAACCGTTGATCATGCTCTTAGGCATGCGATTAACATATTATCACGAAAATGCCATCAAATATACTTAGCTACTTAATCTCTTAATTAATCTTCGGACATTTAAACTCTTGTTCTTTTTGGTAATAGTCTAACTATAATTTTGATTTATGAATTGTATGAACCAAAAAATCTGGCAATAGCTGGATTCTGGATTCCATTAAAATTGTTAATCGTACCGTAAGCAGCTGCTAATCAAAAATCGATTAATTAATAATGTTGGTGCTCCGACTTATTTTATAGGACAATGATACCAAGTTTTTCTTTGGGATCTTAAACGAATACGTAAAGCTTTTGTAGTAATATTTTCTTGAAGTATCTCGAGAAAAAATGTGCCCATGATTATTAGCTCCAAGAATGTTATGATGTATTATAGTTCTCAAACAAAATTTATGGTTGTTAAAGATATCACTAGTTCTGCCTCTCCGGTTCCATAAACATATTGACTTTGAAAATCGACGATTTTTTCCCCCAAAACTCCGCTGAACCAAACTCCTCCGCCGATCTCCGCTCTGCCTCTCCGGTTCCGGTCACCACCGGAACTGTGAAAGGGCTAGCCACAGTCCGTTCTTTGTGTTGATTTCTCCGGCGGCTAAAGCTTCCTTGATCGAGTAGATTTGGCTTCTATTTTCGGTGAGTGGTGGAAGCTCCGCCGCGTGTGGCGGCCGCGTCATGGTATTAGGGTTTCTTCCTGTGGTGGCATGAGTTAGTCGACGGCGCTTGTCTCCCTCGAAGTGGAGATCTTCCCGATACCTGCCCCATGCGTGTTGACCGGCGAGGATCTTCTTTTATGGATCCAGCTCCTCCGTCAAGATCTCGGTGAAGGAGAAACAGTACCAGCGGCGGAGCGACGCCTGCTGGCTGGGTTCTTCTGCTATCTCTCTCTCCTATGAGATTTTGACCTCCTCCAGATTTTTCTGATGGAACCGCCGTCCCGGCTCTTCTGTGCGGTGGTCGGGCTTACCAACGACAAAGCAATCGCTTCGAAGACGGTTTGCTCTCGAGTCTTGTCTCGCCTCTACCCCCTCTGCATTTTAGAGTTCTATTGGTCTTGGTCGTCGGCTTTATAGATCTTTGGTGGTGGCCCTTGATAAGCTCAAATTATCCCTAGAGCTAGACTCTCTCAAATTAAGAGATCAATGCAGTACTTAAAGTATCGAAATCCACAGGGAATCAATAAAACACAATAGATTAATTAGTTCAGATTAAGCTAGGCAAAAGTATGAGAATGCAAAAACAAGTAAACAAAGCAATTTAAACGGTCGTAAATCAATCAGAGAAAGAAGCTAGGCAAAGGGAAATCTCCAGTGAATCAAAATTGCAGATAAATCAATTGATAGGATTATTAAAACTCAGTTCTAGAACATGAACACGAAAGTAAAACAAACCAGCTTTCGCTGCGAATATTATCTATGAATAAATCCTAGAAAACCAAATTCCTTTGCGAATCCTATGAATCTAAACAAGCATTAATCTCAAGTTCAATTGTTCACAAAACCCTAAGCCAAATTCCTTTGCGAATAGGAATTTTGCTCATCAAAGACTAGATCAGGAAATTAATCAAACTCTCGTTTCTATTAATTATCCTAAAATCAGATTTCAGTTCATGACGCTAAAATCAGCAATAAAAGCAAGTCAAGATGGAGAACATTCTAATGATATTATCCTAACAATCAGATCAGATCAGCAATTTATCAAACACTTTCGAATAACCCTAAACCTAACAAAGAAAACTACTCAGACATATCGAATAATAAAAACATGGTTTAATTAAAAGATAAATCAAAGAGTTAAGTAAAATAAAGCGTAAGTCTAAACAATGACTTAGAAAACACATATATAGGGGTACAAAGTCGGCTAGAAACTTAAAAGTAAACATCTGGAAACTTCGGGCTTCAAACGGACTTTTCTGATTAAAATCTGGGCTTGGTCGCGCAGGGTGTCGATCGACACTGATAGATGGTGTCGATCGACACCAACTTCAAACTCGGATTCTTCTGCTTCTCAAGTCGTAGTGTCGAGCGATGCTCAGTGGTGGTGTCGCTCGACACAGACTCCAAAACTTCGTTCCATGATTGCATCTTTGCCGGTTCATTCCGTGATACTCCAAAACTCCCAGTAAACATCTTTTAAGCTCCAATCGTCCTTGTACCTGAAAAGACTCTAAAACCAACACAAAACATAACAAAGACTCTAGATATAGGACTTATATCATGGCTTAAACAGGGTAAAAACCATGATATATCAATTCCCCCAGACTTAACTTTTTGCTTGTCCCTAAGCAAAACAGTGTTATCACTCCTTTAGGAACCACATACCTTTGCAAAGCTAATCCGGTGATACTTCGATGTGTCCCTAGAAGCTTAGCAGTCCTCGAGATTGAATCCAAACCCCTTAGAGAAACTCAGACTTTCAGTCGCAGACCCCTTTAGTTTATTAAGTGCGGTCTCATCGAGGGAATATCGATCGCTGGACCTTCTAGATTCTTTCACTTCCTTTAACACTTTCCTGCGTTTCACCCTCTCTCTTCCCTCTGAAACTGTGTCCAATTAAGGACTATCATAGAGATGCAATGCCTTTTTGCCTTTGTAATGGCGGGTACCTCAGCAGAGGGTCCTTTACCATTTGTTGTTTCTCTGCACTTTATTCTGGCACTTTTCTGCTTGAACTACACTTTTCTGTAGACTTTTTATTAGATCTTTGGCATCTCTATGACTTCACTAGATCAGCGCTCACTAATGGTGTTCTTGTGGAGACAGGGTCATGAGGTTTTTTTTTTTTTTTTTTATCTAGGACAGTTGTACTCGTCATTCGGGAAGAAGTTTCAAGAGCGGTCCGTCCTCGCTTTCAAGTATTTGGAAGCTGAATCAAGCCTTGCGATTAGCCAACGCCCTTGACAAGAGATTAGAGTTCATTAGGGTCGGGGTCTTTGACATCCTTTCTGGAGTTCTCCAGAAATCTGAACTCGCTCCGTTAAACCGATCCACTTCCAGTTACCCACCTCAGTAAAACCAGCCAACTTGCATTGGTAATGGTCCATGAGTGCTGTTCAAAACAAGTCTAAAGGAGAGGTTTTGACTCTAAAAATTTTAAAAATGACTCAAAAACACCAAAAGAAAACACAAAAGTTAGCGATTACCTCCCCCAGACTTAAACGACACTGTCCCCAGTGTTATTAAGCCGAAGATCGGTGAAACAAGATAAACAGGAATCGAAACGAATGAAAAATCAAGTAAGAATTCGTACCTGGGGACCGTGTCGATTCGACACAACATCAGTGTCGATCGACACTCACGTTTCTGTCCCGATTCTGACTATGGATTTTCATGGTATCGATCGATTCTCCTGTTGGTGTCGATCGACACCTTCAATTGAAGTTCATTCTCACTTTCAATTCGAACGTTTATTTTCTTGAAAATCGACACCAAAAACAAAACCAAAGCGTAAAACTGAAAAAGAAACATAAAAAGAAAACATAAATATTAAACTTACAAATGGGTTGCCTCCCATTAAGCGCTTGTTTTCAGTCTTTAGCTTGACTGTGATGGAACTCGGAACTATGGTGGATCTTTAGGAAGTATCGGACTTCCTCTATCCTGAACGGAACTGGCAACTTGTTTCAAACGGACCTTCTGGACAGCTCCCCCAGACTTATCAGAAACAGTCTCGGGAAAAAGTCTCATCGTTCTCTCCATCATTTCCTGAAGAACTGCTTCTCCTTGATCTTTAAGCTCTGAAGGAATGATGATTCACATCTTTGCGAAAGGCTTTGAACTCCTCTTAGGTTTCATCTCTTCTTTTCTCTTTCCAGCAAATCCATCAGAAAAATCAAGCTTTCGAGGAACTCGAAGCTTGCATGAGCGCGTAACAGGCTTTTCATCTTTAATGAATGTAGAAGAGACAAAATTAAGTACAAGGGGTTCATACCTGGGCTCTTCATGAGGTATCTCAGGAGATGGTTCTGAAACGACCACTTCTTCAATGATCTCAGCAGGAATATCTTTCGAAGGCTCCTTGATTGGTTCGTCATCCAGCGATGTATCCACAGAGAAAGCTTGACCATCAATGGTGGATTTCCTTCTTGTTGTCTCCATGTCAAAGTCCATGAAAATATCACCAAGATCAAGCTTTATCTTCCCTTTCCTCACGTCAATTTGAGCGCCAGCAGTAGCTAAGAATGACCGTCCTAGGATCAAAGAATCTTCAGGCTCATCTTCGTACTCCAAAACTACAAAATCCGCTGGAATAATGCAGTCCTGAATCCTGATTATCACATCCTCTTGAATTCCTTTTCGGAATCTCCTCGACCGATCGGCTAGAGTAAGAAACATCCTAGTAGTCCTGAAATTAGTCATACCAAGATCAATAGCAACAGATAATGGCATTAAGTTAATTCCTGATCCTAAATCACAAAGAGAGTGAGGAAACTGCCCTGTCGAGATGGAGCAATTAAGCACGAAGTTTCCTGGATCTGGCAGCTTGACAGGAATCCTGCTTTGAATCATTGCGGTTACTTCTTCTGAGACTACTATGTCCTTCTTCTTCTTCCTAGGTACTGGAGGAGTATTCAAGAGAATCGCTCTGATATCTCTAGTCAGCAGTGCTCCCTCCTCAGGACTAATACCATTAGCTGCAAGCCGCTTGACGTATCTCCTAAGCGCAGGAGAAAGTTCAACTGCATCGATCAAAGGCATCTCAACCATGACCTTATCAATGATCCGCCTGCAAAATGCTTCTTCAATCTCCTGCTTGGATCTTTTAACTCTAGGGAAAGGAACCTTGGCCTTGTGGACGTTCTCCTCAGAAGCAATCCCGATAACCGCAAAATCAGGCTCTGTCTGGACGGGGTGTCGATTGACACTCTTTGTAGTGTCGATCGACACTAGATCTTCTGTCTCGATCTCAGATAACTCCACAAGTGGTGTCGATCGATGCTCTGGACCGGTGTCGATCGACACCTGCTCTGCTGTACCAAAAATCTCATCCAATTCTACGAAATAATCATTCGTCTCAGTGTGAATAGCATTGCAAGCGCTCCTTGGGTTTACATCGGTCTTCGCAGGAAGGAAACCATCTTGTCTCCTAACAGATTCAGCAGTTTGCGCAACTTGTGTATCCAATTGCTTCATATGAGCGTTCAATGACTCGAATTCCCATTAAGGTCTTGGTAGACTGAGTCCAACTTCCCATTGAAAGTAACTTCCAACTTCTGTTGTCCATCTAAGAGTCGCGCAAGCATAGTTTTCACCTCGTTGTCTTGCTCAGGAGGTTTCTGGTAGGACGAGGAACCATAGCTTCTGTTGAAGTTGTTGCTCTGAAAGGGCTTCTGATAGCCTTGTTGACTCCCATGCTTCTGAAATCCTGAGCCATTGATGTAATTCACATCCTCTCCTGCTGTCTCAACTTCCTGGGCAAACTGAATAGACTTCTTGCCCACAAGGATACTTTTCATAGAATCCAGCTTCGCGTTCATCTCAGACAAGTGCTTCCCGCCATCTTTGTTTTTGCTCAACTGTTTCCTCTCAAAGTCAGCGTTCTTCGTGCTGTTGCTAGAAGCCAAGTTCTCGATGAGAGTGATTGCATCTGTTGGGTAGTTGGTATTGAAGTTACCACTACTCGCTGCATCCAGTGCCATCTGATACCGGCAGTCTACTTCCCTGTAGAAGATGCCTAACAATTGAACGTCTGTGAAGCCGTGGTGAGGACAATCCCTCTGATAGGACTTAAGTCGCGTCCATGCAGCCTTAAAAGCTTCTGTAGGACCCTGCTTGAAAGAAGTAATCTTTGTCCTCAGCTCTTCTGATCTCGCATCATCAAAGAAGTTGTTCAGGAACGCGTTCTTTGTGTCCTCCCAAGCAGTAAGCGATCCAGGCTCAAGCTGCTTCAACCAGTAAGAAGCATCCCCACTAAGAGAGTATGGGAATAGCTTGCAGAAAAGATAATCGCTAGACACTCCTTGAGCCTTGATGCTGGAGGCTAAATCCTTGAAGTTCTCGATGTGATCCATCGGATGCTCATGTGGAAGGCCATGGAAAGGATATTGAGCTACTAGTGAGTAGTACGCAGGCTTCAGCTCAAAATCATTCCTCTGGAAAGCTGGAGGACGAATCGCAGCTCGATTCGCGTAGAACTGATCAGGCTTGTTGAAATCAGCTAGAGTGCGGTTCTGGACAGGGCGTCGATCGACACCCTCCTGGTGTCGATCGAACCCTGGCTGTCTATTGCGTCCAGCGATCTGATTCCCTTGTTGCTCGGCGTGAATCCCATGCGGGTGTCGAGCGACACCAGCTTGATTTTCGAACACTGCTCCTTCGTCAACTGGCTCGACAATCTCCTCGACGATCACAATACCATCGTCATTAATCCTCTGCCCTTCGGCGTTGTATCTGAGACCTGCCGGATCACGCAGAACTCCATCCTCTCCAGGAATCAGTATAATACGTTCTTGAGCAGCCATTCTAGTTGTTCTTCTGTTCTCACGTTCCAAACGCGCAAGTTCCTCAAGATTGTAACCAACTAGTTCCTCGTGTCGATTGCTCCTGGTATTGCGGTTTCGCATGTACCTGAAACGCAAAACAAAAAGAAACTAGCAAAACAAAAATAAAAGCAAAAACCTAGACAAAATCCTAATAAAATAAATCTAATGGTCTAGACTCCCCGGCAACGGCGCCATAATTTGATAAGCTCAAATTATCCCTAGAGCTAGACTCTCTCAAATTAAGAGATCAATGCAGTACTTAAGGTATCGAAATCCACAGGGAATCAATAAAACACAATAGATTAATTAGTTCAGATTAAGCTAGGCAAAAGTATGAGAATGCAAAAACAAGTAAACAAAGCAATTTAAACGGTCGTAAATCAATCAGAGAAAGAAGCTAGGCAAAGGGAAATCTCCAGTGAATCAAAATTGCAGATAAATCAATTGATAGGATTATTAAAACTCAGTTCTAGAACATGAACACGAAAGTAAAACAAACCAGCTTTCGCTGCGAATATTATCTATGAATAAATCCTAGAAAACCAAATTCCTTTGCGAATCCTATGAATCTAAACAAGCATTAATCTCAAGTTCAATTGTTCACAAAACCCTAAGCCAAATTCCTTTGCGAATAGGAATTTTGCTCATCAAAGACTAGATCAGGAAATTAATCAAACTCTCATTTCTATTAATTATCCTAAGATCAGATTTCAGTTTATGACGCTAAAATCAGCAATAAAAGCAAGTCAAGATGGAGAACATTCTAATGATATTATCCTAACAATCAGATCAGATCAGCAATTTATAAAACACTTTCGAATAACCCTAAACCTAACAAAGAAAACTACTCAGACATATCGAATAATGAAAACATGGTTTAATTAAAAGATAAATCAAAGAGTTAAGTAAAATAAAGCGTAAGTCTAAACAATGACTTAGAAAACACATATATAGGGGTACAAAGTCGGCTAGAAACTTAAAAGTAAACATCTAGAAACTTCGGGCTTCAAACGGACTTTTCTGATTAAAATCTGGGCTTGGTCGCGCAGGGTGTCGATCGACACTGATAGATGGTGTCGATCGACACCAACTTCAAACTCGGATTCTTCTGCTTCTCAAGTCATAGTGTCGAGCGATGCTCAGTGGTGGTGTCGCTCGACACAGACTCCAAAACTTCATTCCATGATTGCATCTTTGCCGGTTCATTCCGTGATACTCCAAAACTCCCAGTAAATATCTTTTAAGCTCCAATCGTCCTTGTACCTGAAAAGACTCTAAAACCAACACAAAACATAACAAAGACTCTAGATATAGGACTTATATCATGGCTTAAACAGGGTAAAAACCATGATATATCGTCGGCTTTATAGATCTTTGGTGGTGGTCCTCTGGTTCGCTATTGGAGCCTCGGTCTTGTTGTCGCGTCCCTTTCCGATTGGGTTATTGGCCAATGTTCTGGGGAGATTTTGATTCGCAACGCCGTCTCTCTTACACTCGTTGCTTGGTGGCTTCCTCTGTGGGTGGTTCTGTTTCAGGGCAGTTTCAGCTGTCCCAAACTGGCACCATTGTGGCTGCTCGGGTGTTGGTCGAGATCGGTTTGTTGTGGTTTGCTCTTCAGTCTGATGGAGATGTAGCTATGGTCTCTGCTCAACTACCGGTGGTAGCCAGTGGCAGGTTCTTGGGGCTTCTTTCCGTTTATCTTCTTATGTTAGGTAGTTTTAGGGTCAACTGACATCTGACCATTCCATGAAAAAAGTCGAGAAAATCCAAAATTCAAACACCATCGATACATAACAAAAATTATTGAAATTTTTTGAACTCGCAATCACTAACAAATCCGACGCTGGTTTTGTATCCGATGAGATTATGGATTAAGATCTGAAAATTACTAGAGAAGGAAAGCAAATATCAACCAGTCTAGTCATCTAGATTGAGAAACAATTGGGCCTAAGCCCAAGACCCACATATACGTCCATACTCGTGAAGATTCCTTTTTCCCCGAGATATGTAACATATAAATATCGAAAATTTTGAAATCGGATTCATATCTAACTATCTTTTTACTCCATGTTATTAATATGAAAAACAAAAGCTTTTCATCTTTTCTCCATACGTATTCATGATTCATCAATGGCGACTTCTCTCTGTTTTTCAGTTATATCAAACTCCACCCAACCAAAAGAAGAAAAATGGTGAACAATCACAATCCCTTACGATTTCTTCTCCTCTCTCACAATGTTGTATATATAAACAAACTCGAGTCCTAACCAAAATAAGCAATAAATTCAGATATTTTCCGTTGTTAATTTCTTAATCTTCAATGGAGGATCCATTACGGACCCGAAATTACGTCAAAATGGGTTATCACTACCTGATTTCTCACCTTCTCAAACTTTTATTAGTTCCTTTAATGGTGGTTTTATTCACAAATGTGTATCTCTTAAGCCTAAACCAAAACAACCTCGTCGGACTGATCTTCCTCGTCACTGTTTCCATTTTCGGATTCGTTGTTGTCTTCATTTCAAAACCTAGATAAGTTTATCTTCTTGACTACTCATGTTACCTCCCGCCTTCAAGTCTCAAAGTCAGCTACAAGAAATTCATGGACCGGTCTAAACTTATCGAAAATTTCAACGAATCGTCACTTGAGTTTCAGAGGAAGATCATGGAGCGATCCGGTCTTGGAGAAGAGACTTACCTCCCAGAATCTCTTCATTGTATCCCTCCGTGTGTGACTATGGCCGCGGCGCGTGAAGAAGCCGAACAGGTAACTAGAACCGGTCAAAGGTTCTCAGATGCCCCGCGCAATTTAAAAACAATAAGAATAATGTTTAACTACATTACTTTTTGTACTAAACAATTTTTCATAACTCTAAGCCAATAATAATTCAATAAAATCAACTAACTGAAGATTACTACTAATCATCGTTATTTCATAAAAAATCGCATTAAAATGTAAAATTTCTCTCTTTATGAAACAATAATTTTTTTAGAAAAAATGATATTGTAGGAACATAGATTTTCTAAAAAATATGTCTAGTAAATCATGTGAGGTTTAATCATGTGAGCTCACTTGCTTATGTTTTGGACCGGTCATGTGAAGATGCAGCTGCTGAAGCAGCAACCTGTAGCAGCACCAGATGGGAATACTTCAGAAAAGGACGGGCCAGCTGGTGGGCTTGAAGCTTGATGGGCTTTTGGAGTGGATCAGTCCGAGCAAAGAGAGGACGTGATGAGCACTCAAAGGAAGGGCTAGAGGATATCTTTGGAGAAGATTTACTCAAGCTTGAAGATTTCCTTATTCTTAGGAGAAGATTAGGAAAGTGTACTTATCCATGAAGATTTATATTGAAGAGTAAATCTAGCATGGAGTGGAGGCCAAGGCTAGGTTGAGCCGCAGGTCATTGGGTATAAATAGGTGTGTTAGGACGAGAAAAAGCTTTAACACAACTAGAGCAAATATTTAGCAAAGGGATAAGGGTTTCGGGAAACACAGAAATCTTGTATCAAGGGCTAAAGGGAAAAGAGTTCACGTATCGGGTTGATTCGTGAACAGGGTAGACTAGGATTAAGTGAAAGCAATACGTGTAAGTATTCGAGTCATTAATCAAATGTCTTTTTGAGGAACCCTTTGTGTTGTGTTCTGTTTCTGCTTCAGTAGTATTCTCTGAATTACGTAGCTGTTACATTTTCATCATGCAGGTAATTTTCGGTGCGCTTGATAATCTGTTTGAGAATACGAAAATCAACCTTAGGGAGATTGGTGTTTTGGTAGTGAATTGTAGTTTGTTTAACCCTACGCCCTCTTTATCCGCTATGATTATTATTAATAAGTATAAGCTTAGAGAAAACATAAAAAGTTTTAACCTAGGAGGAATGGGTTGCAGCGCTGGTGTTATAGCCATTGATCTGGCGAACGACATGTTACAGATACATAGAAACACTTTTGCTCTTGTGGTTAGTACAGAGAACATTACCCAGAATTGGTACTTTGGTAACAAGAAAGCAATGTTGATTCCTAATTGCTTGTTTCGGGTTGGTGGAACCGCGATTCTGCTCTCGAACAAGACTTGTGATCGAAAACGGTCCAAGTATAAGCTTGTTCATACCGTAAGGACTCATAAAGGATCGGATGAGAAAGCATTTAATTGTGTCTATCAAGAACAAGACGAGTTTTTGAAAACCGGAGTTTCGTTGTCTAAAGATCTAATGGCTATAGCCGGAGAAGCTCTAAAAACGAATATCACCACTTTGGGTCCTTTGGTTCTTCCGATAAGCGAGCAGATTCTGTTTTTCGCGACGTTTGTTGCTAAAAGATTGTTCAAAGCCAAGAACAAGAAGCCTTATATACCAGATTTCAAGCTTGCATTTGATCATTTCTGTATTCATGCTGGAGGTAGAGCCGTGATCGATGAGCTAGAGAAAAGTTTAAAGCTTTTGCCAAAACATGTGGAAGCGTCTAGAATGACATTGCACCGATTTGGAAATACTTCCTCGAGCTCGATATGGTATGAATTGGCTTACATAGAAGCTAAAGGAAGAATGAGGAAAGGAAATCGAATTTGGCAGATTGCGTTTGGAAGCGGGTTTAAGTGTAATAGCGCGGTTTGGGCGTCTCTTTGCAATGTCGAGCCCTCGGATAATAGTCCTTGGGAACATTGTATCGATAGATATCCGGTTAAGGTTGATCTCTGATTTCATTAGAACTGATATAGATTGGTCTGGAAACAGAGTTAGTCCTACATGTACCAGAAGACTTGTTACTCTTATACATTTACAAATGGGTCAAGAATTGAAGCTTTGTTACTCAATTGAGTAATTGTATGTACATGATTTGTATATAAACTTGAATTACAAACAATGGTTTAAGAGGCCGACGAACTAATATGTTTTTGTGAGCTTTGTTACTCAATTGAGTAATTGTATGTACATGATTTGTATATAAACTTGAATTACAAACAATGGTTTAAGTCTTTAAGAGGCCGACGAACAATATGTTTTTGTGAGATAAAAACAGAAAATTGCAACTAACTTCATTTATTCACATAAGATCACATTATAACTCATTTAGTTTCATAAGTTTGAGGTTTTTGATTATCACGTTATTTTTGAAATAACTAACAATTCACTTCGAATTTATTTTTCCTTAAAAATTGTTTGTTGGTTTTTAGACTGCAACAAATTTCATCTATCATTTTCATTCAACACCACTAGCTAGTCCACATACTTTCATTGATGTGTCATGATATAAACATCTAACAATTTTCTTATCGCGATTTATTTATAAGATAAAATTCATATTATTTTACATATAAGTGCATATTTTTATATTTTTGTATGTTTTTGATCTTCTTAGGCATAAAAGTAGGGAAGCCCATAGCATTCAATTGATAGTTGAATAGTGAGAAATAATTAAATGTCAGAGAACTGGAGCAGTCCCCGAGGAACCTACATCATCAAGAATTCATCTTTTCTATTTATGATTTACATGGACATGCATAGTATAATACTCTCATCCCACATTTGTGTATTCAAATGAAGCTTTATAAATTTGCTCGATTTCTGAAAAACAAAGTCCATTTTTTAACTGTAGACTGTAGTACTCCCTCTCTTCCATTATATTAAATGTTTAAAAGATTTCTACTTGTTTTATTTTATTTGATGTTTTACTAGTTTTTATGTAGAATTTAATGTTATTTGACGTTTTTCATTCTTTAAAATTTATAGTCTTTTATATGATTGATTGCAATATATTTTAAACTTATTATTTAATATTTTTTATTCAAAATTTTTCGTTTTTTAATTTTCGCGCATTCAGCCAAAACATCTTATAAAACGGAACCGAGAGAGTATTAAACTAGTCTTAAAGATCTTTTATGAATAAAAGTTCTTAAATTTCACAATCCTTCTAAATGAAATACCTAAAACATAGATCTGGATTTCGATACGTTTAAGAGCATGATTATGGGTAGTATAATAGGGGTTATACGATTCTAAAATATTGATAAACAATTAAAAGTTTCTAAAAAATTGAGAGAGAAAGTTATAAAGTACTCTCTCCGTTCTTTGGAGATTGATTTTCTAGCATATTTTGGTTCTTTCACGAAGATTGATGTTGTAGATTTTTTATACTTTTTTAATCAATTTATATTTAACAAATTGTAAGTTCCAAGAAATATTGAATGAGACTATTTAAATTTAGAGAATAGCTATTGGTTCATTATGAAAAAGTGTTTGTTGCAAAAAGTTGCATTAGTTACTAATCATAATTTATTGTTTCTTAATTTGTGTGAAAATGCTAGAAAATCAATCTCCAAGGAACAGAAGGAGTATGTAATTTTAGAAACTTTGATTTGTGAGTGTGATGATTTTTAAAACCTCTCATTTTATTTTATTACTAATTATTTTTTAAATAAATTTATAGAACCTCTCCTAAAAACAATGGATAATCATGCTCTCAAATCCCATGCACTTACATCAAGAAATAAGATTTTAATATATGTATGCCCTATCATGTACGAGATGTGGGAATTAGGATCTCATCATGACCATTGGATCTCCCTCATTATTGTTCATCAATAATTCTCTACATTAATCATTTCAACTTCCCCATATACATACATATTTATATAGATATGTCATACTATGTAAGTTGTAACTAACACTTATACTAACTTCTCTACTAACTTACACATGTGACATATATATACATAATTTTCAAAAAAAAGAAGACATATATATACATATAGACCAATTATCCACTATAATTTAAAGAAATTGGCTATATGTATGTACTGTAAATTTATCTTAATTCAATACACCAGAAACATATATGCATATATTGATAATGAGCATATGTATATAAAGGATGGGGAACCCACAAATTTGGTGAGTGACATAACTTTATAATGTATGCATAATGCATGTATAGTATGATAGGGAAGTAGCCTTCATCTTCTATGGACTTAGTATTCATCACACCAAAAAGCAAAGACCATTTCTTTTTGTTAAACAACTTTATACCCTCTCCCTTATCTACAAAATCCATTTTTCTCATCGAAAAGCTTAATAAACAGTTGTAAACAAAAGCTTCATATATAAAAACAGCTGTAAAAAAGTTTTAAATATAATTATTTGGATTAACCCCCCCCCCCAAAAAAAGATTTATATCCTATGTCAATCAGTCAAAGGTTTTTCCAATAACTTGAATAAAAAGTCGGATAAATGAAAATATTTGAGAATCTAAACAATGGTATGCTTTCTTTGTTTGAGAGGTCCTTTTCTTGGAAACATTTTTCTCACCGATTTTCGGTGAAAGCGATAAAAAACTAACTTAACTAGTAAGTGATTTATGTGATGGGCTTTCTATGCAAAGAGCATGGGGATCACGTGGCAGTCTCTCTTACGCCGTTTCAGTATTAGCCAATCACAATAGTTGAAGCCAATGGAGAGCATGGCGATCAGACGCAGGATCGGTCTGATTAACAAGATTCATAAAACCCCTTGTGTATAATAAATTCATGCGAACAGTTTCGTAGCCAGAAACCCGGAGTTATTTAAATAATCTTTTCTTTTGGTTATCCTATCCTTTTGAGATGAAATACATTATGCACCATAAGATTAAATGGATAATCATTTTGTATTTAAAGTATCTTCGATCCCACTCAGTTTTTTTCTCCAAACTTTGTTTTGGAGTAGGATCTCCTCCACTTCTATTCTATTTCATACTCCACTTTAAAATAAAAATAAAGTATAATAATAGGTTTGAGATATCCTCCTACCTTTTAAAATAAAGGATATACAAGGCATTGTTCTAAAATTCGTCATAGAAACTGTATAGATGACATCTTGATGACTGAAGATGGACATGGTCATGATTTTATACTAGAAGGTGACATAAGTGGTTACAAAAACTCGGACACTTAACCAAAAATGGATTTTAGACGGTTTTGTTCTGGAAAAGACAATGAGTATAATATAAACTAGGTGATCGGCCCGCACCGTGTGCGGGTATGAAAACTTTTAGAAATATAAATTAATTTTAATATTCATTAATGCGGTTTTATTTTTAATAATTTTTTTAACATGCATGGTTATAAGTTATAACTTATAGCATGCAAAAAATTAATACGTGTAAAAAAATTTAGATGTTTGTGAGAAATAGAGGAGACAAACAAAATGATCATTTCTTCTATTTCTTAGGTGATGTACTTGCACATGCACAAATGATGATTTGTAAACTCTGTCAATAACAAAATTATTTATGTTTTGTGATCATTTTTTTTTCTTATCTAATTATTCCTTGCAATCAAAATTGCTACTTTTGACATTAAGTTATTGATAAAATTATTTCACTTGCTTGATTTATAACATTTTTTTGAATTATGCGTTACAATTTGTAATGAAATCTTTGTTTGGTTTTCTGGTAATTGTAAGGCAATGATAGGTCATCTTGAAAAAAAAAAATACACACCAATGTAGATGGAGCATTGTAAATAAAAATTAATGATTCATTTCTGTATATTATAAGTATAAAAAATCTAAATAACAACCTATTTCTAATAGAACTGTAAGGCTGCAATTGATGTAATCTTCTTCACCGGTGAAGCCTCTATGTAATTAAGTAATCTTGAACGACAACTCTTCTCATATCAATCGAAAAGTAAATTCAATAGTACTATATATGTTACTATACATTGTATATGAAAAAAAATATATATTTTAGATATATACCAATGTTGTGAGGGATATTGATGTTTGGAGGAGATGAATAAAATATATGAGTGTTACACTATTTATATCTACGATTAAAGTAGTTAGGGCTACCTAAATCTCATGATTTATGGCCGAGAACTAAAATATTTTATAACTTAGATAATATGCATTTTAAACCCGAAAATCAAATTAGAATCTATCAAATATTTTATTCAATATAAAATTATTTAGATTTGATGTTATAAATATTTAAAGAAATTACTGATTAAAATAAAAAAATGGTGACATATAAATTTATTTTTTTAACATAAATTTATATCAAGAATTAACATATAAATTTAGTGTGCTTTTTTCATACACAAATGTAGATTTGATCGTGACAACAAGAAAATATTATTAGACAATTAATTAAAATTGAAGGTTTAGTGCATTCCACATATAAATATAGAGAAGGGACATATAAAATTGAATATTATTAAACAGTATTTGATTTGATATACCAAAAATATACTGGAAAGTTAAGTACAAAATCATATGTCATTAACTTCTTGTGAATAATGAATGGCAAAAGTAACTTCATTGTATAATGAATCAGTGGTCTAAAATTGTAGAGATTTTCAAAATGAAAACACATTAACTTCTTGTGAAAAATATCATTTGGGAGTGTTTGGAGAGAAAGGAGCAGAGAGGGACGGAGAGAAAAGTGTTTCTTACGATAGACATCTTCGGTCTAATAATATCTCACATGTTTTCTCATAATAATATCTCACATGTCTCAAATAATCATCTAGACATGTTACGTAAATTAATCTACCATATAAACCAATTATTAATTCTGAAAATATAAATATGTTTTAAAATTAAACAAATAATTAAAATAGTGAAAACCATGTCATCTTTTTCACCATTTCATGTCACCATTCCAAGTCATTATTTTTTGAAGAATGAACCAATTAAATTAAAACAATAAAACATCTAATCATCTATCAATAAAACAACTTTGCAAATAATAGGAAGGGGATGGAGTATGTTATTGTGCAAGTTCAACAGATCTTTTAATATAAGGGATTTAGAAAACCCAAAACAACTAGAATATGTAAGGGAAATTGCATAATTTTTTCATTAATTCTAGATATACAGTACCGCCTTTTGACTACTTCCATCAAGAAGAACATGTAATCAATACATATGAGTTTTATAGTCATTTCTAAGAAACAATTATATAAACTAATTATTTTTATTTATTTTTTGACAAAGTGTAAGATAATTACTTTTATGGGTAAGCTTTTGTATCATTTTTCTAAAATACTAGTACTTC
The DNA here is from genome assembly GCA_963576765.1 of Draba incana. Taxonomy (NCBI): domain Eukaryota; kingdom Viridiplantae; phylum Streptophyta; class Magnoliopsida; order Brassicales; family Brassicaceae; genus Draba; species Draba incana. Next base: position 5,980,007 of record OY755212.1, on the reverse strand, counting down.
TGATTTCCTAGTATATCCCAAAATATCATTATCTACAAACACATAAAACTTCCAGATTTGTACATGGTCTTACTTTTTATTTGATGCGATGAATTTAGACTTAAGTACAAAAACAGATGTTTTTTGGTTATAAATATCCCTTCCTTTTCTCACCTCACCTTTACTCTCTCTCTCTCTCTCTCTCTCTCTCTCTCTCTCTCTATCTATCTGTCTATCTCTCTCACTGCAATTTTATCACAAAGAAGAAGATGATGAATGGAGCTAGAGAAGCTGAGTTTTTGCTGAATTACACAGACATGTCTGTCTTGGAGCGTCAAAGGGTCCATCTCAATTACCACCATCCCGGTTTAGATTCCACTCTCGCCGGTTTCTTCTCCGATTCCTCAACGGTTAACGTTGGCGAGATAACCGGCTTTCTTGGAACCGCCGGTTTAGATCTTCCTTACGGAGACACGTCGGTGGTGAGTGATGCAAGACTCTTGACTTCGCCCGAAAATATCAAGAAAAGGAAGTTTGATAGCCTCTTCACCGAGACTAAGGTTTGTAAATATTAAAAATCCGGATTATTAAAAAAAAAAGATTAAAATCTACAAATGGAAGAAAAAACATATTTTGCTTGGAGATTGAATTATTTTGTTTATGGGTTTTTAGGTTCTTGATGAGAATAAAGTAGAAGAAGAAGAGAAGTCGAAAATAACAGAGCAAAACAATGAGAGTAACATGAAGATGAAAAGTAAATCGAAGAAAGAACAAAACTTTTCCTCTAATGATTCATCAAAAGTGAAAAAGGAATTACAGAAGACAGATTATATTCATGTTCGTGCACGACGAGGCCAAGCCACTGATAGTCACAGCTTAGCAGAACGAGTGAGAAGACACACTTAAGAGTTTGTGTTTTGTTTTTATAATCATTGAGACTAATTAAAGGATTTATTTATTTTAATTGTGAAGGTTAGAAGAGAAAAGATCAGTGAGAGGATGAAGTATCTTCAAGATTTAGTTCCTGGATGCTCCAAGATTACAGGCAAAGCAGGGATGCTTGATGAAATCATTAACTATGTTCAGTCCCTTCAAAGACAAGTTGAGGTCTGACAATTATTTCCAAGATTATAAAATGTTTTAATCATAGACTATAGTTTGTGCTCTAATAATTAATATTGTTTGAAACAGTTCTTATCGATGAAACTCGCGGTTGTGAATCCAAGGCCGGATTTCGATATGGATGACACTTTTGCAAAAGAGGTTAGCCATTGATTTGTTAGTGTGCTCTCTAAAAGTAACTTTAAAGGTTAATTTAGATGAGCTAAAAAGTACTTCATGTGAAGTGTAACCAGGTTGTTTCAACACCAATGACGAATTTACCAAACGTTATGACGCCAAGTACTGAAATGGTTAATTCCGGTTATCTTCATTTCAACCCAGTGCAGCAAGTGGCTACTAATTCTGATCCAATGTCATGCTTCAACGTAGGTCATTTTTCCACTTTTCATTATGATATATCATGTAATATAACTTTGGTTTAGTAATCTTTTTTGTTGTTGTTGTTGATATATTTGATTATGTTACAGAATGGTCTAGCTCCTTCAATGTGGGACTCTGATGTGCATAATCTTTATAGCAATTTAGGAGTTTGATTAACAACAAATCACCACTTAACAATGCCCCCTAATTCTTGAGCATTTTCAGGTATCGTTCAACGTGATTATTTTCCATAAATATTTGGTTAATGTTTTAGACTTTTGGAACAAGTTCAAAAACATATTCAAAAAATTTCAAATATAAGATTTGATTCTGCAGATTCTTGGGACACAAACAACAATATTCAAGTGGGAAGATCAAAGCCATCTTATTTCGATCGGAAGAGAGAGCAACTTAGCTGTTGTTACTAATTTCATTGAATACGACTTACATTTTCTGCTCATTGTTTTAGTATCATAGTGTGTATATTGTTTATAGTACTAAAGATGCAAGAAATATGTGTAAAAAAGAAAGCTAGAACAATAATATATTTTCTTATTGGTCGACAAGTCCTACTATTTTCGGCGACCGCATCAAAAACTTTGACATGCATGTTGAAATCTTTAAATCTAGAACAATCATCGTAAATGGTTACGATATTTTTTTTTTGTTTAGATACGACCAAAACTTTGAAGTATGAAGAGTTAGGATTATAATGAAGTTGGAAGAAAACAATGGTTCGGACATGATTAATAAAAGCGAACATCAAAGGAAATGTAAGCAAACAAATTAAAAAAAATAAAATAAAATCAATTAAAAAGTTTTCTTATTGACTTTGGGATATGTTAAAGGTTAAACTATCTTTGAAGGGTTCATTTTGAGTGACATTCTTTGGTAGAATTCGAATTATTCCACTTCCGATTTCAATAATTTTTTGTTATCCATAGTCGTACATTCGTACTAATACTCAGAAAAAAAAATTTAAAATTCAAGTACTAATGTTGTCGGATCTTTAACAATTCCAAAGACATCTTGGGGACTAACATAAATGGCTGATCTGAATTTTTTTAATTAATAATGTGATAGAGAAACAAAACAACAAAATCCTCTCTTTTCAACAAAATTGTACAAGAACTGGAAAATGGAGAAAGAGAAGAAGAGCAGAGTTTTGATAATCGGTGCAACTTAGGTAACTATTTGACCCGTTTCAGCATCCAATCGGGTCACCCGACTTTCGCTCTCATCAGAAACTCCACTTTCTCCGATCAATCCAACTCCGTCACTCTGAAATCTCTCTCCGACTCCGGCATCACTCTCCTCAAAGTAATGCAATTTTTCTCATTAGGGTTCTTCTGGAGGATTGGGGTTGTTTTTTGGGTTTGACTTATCTTTTATGCAAATCTGAAAAGTTTTGATTTTTTCTTGGTTTTTTTTTTGGGTCTAAATGTTAAGAATTTTTTTTCAGACCTCTGCATGTGAAAGAGCCGCTCAAATGCAATGAGACTAGCGCCAATAGGCTGCTCATGCAGGTGGTTCAGGGCTTCCTCAATAGGCTCATATTTTACAACATCATCTATGACTTCAAATCTGCTTCATTGACATGTGGTGGTTTTATCGTGCAATCGAAAGTAGGGTTAAGTTCATCATCTAGATAGCCAGTTGCTTTGTCCTCTGGAACGCCATTCTCTTTAATAAACTTCAAAGCACCCAAGAAGTCAGCACTGTAGCAGTAGTGTCGGTCCAATCATTTTGGATGCCCTATGCATATATATCAAAAAGTGTTATTTTCGTACATTTTCTTATACCGTAAAAATAGTAATCTAAATAAAAAAACACATTAAAACTCCATTAAACCGTTTATAATTCTAAATAGTTAGTAAAAAATAAAAGAAAGACTAACAAAATAGAATATATTTTTGAAATATTGTTCTCCTTGTATTTTTGCTTGCAAAATCATTAAGTAAACTCACGTTGTCGAGCTTTTCAACCATCTATTTTTCAATAGATGGCAAAGCTTACCTATTCAATCTCTCTTGTCATATAGTAGACCACAAATAATTTTGTTAACAATTTTAACTTCGGCGACGGCGTCAAAAACTGGACATGCATGTTGAAACCATTAAATCTAGAACAATCATCGTAAATGCTTACAATGATTTTTTTTTTTTTTTCGATACAACCAAAAAAATTCAAGTATGAGGAGTTAGGATTTCAATCAATGGTTGGGACATGATTAATCAAAGCGAACATCAAAGGAAATGTAAGCAAACAAACTAAAAAAAAAAGATTTTAAAAATCAATTACAAAGTTTTCTTTATTGATTTTGGGATATGTAAAAGGTTAAAATATCTTTAAGGGTTCATTTTGAGTGACATTCTTTGGTAGAATTCGAATTATTCCACTTGCGATTTCAATAATTTTTTTGTTATCCATAGTCGTACACTCGTACTAATACTCAGAAAAAATTTAAAATTCAAGTACTAATGTTGTTGGATCTTTAACAATTCCAAAGACATCTTGGGGACTAACATAAATGTCTGAATTTATTAAATTAATAATGTGAAAGAGAAAAGGAAACAAAACCACTAATCCTCTCTTTCCAACAAAATTGTACAAGAAGTGGAAAATGGAGAAAGAGAAGAAAAGCAGAGTTTTGATAATCGGAGCAACTGGAAGATTAGGAAACTATTTGACCCGTTTCAGCATCCAATCAGGTCACCCGACTTTCGCTCTCATCAGAAACTCTACTTTCTCCAATCAATCCAACTCCGTCAAACTCAAATCCCTCTCTGACTCCGGCATCACTCTCTTCAAAGTAATGCAATTTTTCTCATTAGGGTTCTTCTAGAGAATTGGGGGTTTTTCTGGACTTATCTCTTATGCAAATCTGAAAAGTTTTGATTTTTTTTTTCTAAATGTTACGAATTTTTTTTTTTTTTCCTTGATTTTTTCTTGGTTTGATTGGTTTTTAGGGTTCTTTGGAAGATGAAGGAAGCTTAATAGAAGCAGTGAAGAAAGTAGATGTAGTAATCTCTGCAATTCCATCAAAACATGTTCTTGATCAAAAACTACTTATCAAAGTCATCAAACAAGTTGGTTCCATTAAGGTCTCTTTTCATATCTTAATTTAATTATTACCAATTCAATAATGTAGTAATTGTTGTATCAAAGGATAGATCTTTAAGCTAGAGTAGTACATTGTTGTTGGTTAATTTTTGCAGAGGTTTATTCCTGGTGAATATGGAGCAGATCCGGACAAAACACAAGTCTCGGATCTCGATCACGGTTTCTATTCGAAGAAATCCGAGCTTAGGCGTATGATTGAATCCGAAGGGATTCCGCATACATTCATTTCTTGTGGATTGTACATGAGAATTCTACTTCCGTCGCTTGTCCAACCTGGGCTTCATTCGCCTCCTATCGATAAAGTCACGGTTTTTGGAGACGGAAACGTTAAAGGTTCGATCTAAACTTACTACACGTTTCGATATATATACAATATTGCGGTCTAAAATCGAGTGTTTCTTGGTTTTGGTTAGCTGTTTTCGTGAATGACGCGGATGCTGCAGCATTTACAATCAAGACGATAGATGATCCTCGAACGCTTAATAAAATCGTATACCTTAGACCTCCCGGGAACGTATGCTCGATGAATGATCTTGTTGAGCTTTGGGAAAGCAAGATTAAGAAGAAGCTTGAGAAAACTTATGTTACAGAAACTCAACTTCTCAAGAAGATCAAAGGTCCATTATCATAATCACATCTAAATCTGCTTTTAATTTCGCTAAAATCTTAATTTCGGTTTCTGTTTTTGCTTTGATGCAGAAACTCCGTATCCGGATAACATGGAAATGGTCTTCATATACTCTGTTTTTATCAAAGGAGATCATACGTACTTCAAAATCGAGTCTTCAAATGGAGTGAATGGTACTGATCTTTACCCTGATGTCAAATACATGACCGTGACCGAGTTTCTTGATACTCTTCTCTAGGATTGATTATAAAACCAAATAGCAAAAGAGATCACATTTTGTATCATTTTTGTGGCATTTAACTTTCCTATGTAACATTATCTTTACCCCAACGGGTATGGTTTGGATTTAAAGTGATAAAAACTTAATTTTGAGGATTAAAGAATTGATGAGGTGTTGTTATTGACAACGAGCCTTCTAAAGAGTTGTTGAAATCAAACTCAAAGCTGAAAACAAAACTTGCGATTGGAACAGCACGAAAAGAAGTAGTATGGTACACAAAGGAACACGTCAAATACATAAATTAAATAAAAATAATTTTTCTGTTTAAAAATGTGATTCAGAAGAGTAGTCCTGGGATTAAAACCCGAACCCGACAGACCCGAACCGACCCGACCCGAAAAACCCGAATAGCAACGGTTTGGGTCGGGTTTTACCCGATACCCGATGCACAACCCGAAAACCCGATAAGAAAAACGTGTTTTTCACTTTGTCGATCTATTCTCAGATTTTTCCCCAGAAGAAACACTAAACTCGATTTTCATCTCAATTTTGTTTCATTCTTAAGTGTAAATATCCCAATTTTGTAACACTGGCTAACCTAAATAATCTAATTCCAAGAGGAGAAAGCACTCCTCTTATTCCTACTCAATCGGCTTCGTCGAGAAATCATTCAAAGGTAAGCAAATGCTTCGATTTCAGTTTCTTTTGCTTTCAGTTTGGTTTCGATCTCTTTTACTTTCAGTTTTAGTTTCTTTTGCTTTCGGTTTCAGTTTGATTAGACAAGGTTTCATTCGATTTCAATTTCAGTTTGCTTTCAATATCTTTTACTTTCAGTTTGAGTTAATGTCTGAATCTGAAGATAGTCTCTCAAGTCTTTAACCAAAACTTGCTTCGATTCTTTTTTCCAGATGGATTCATCTTCTACACCACACGCAAATGAGAAGGAACCACCTCAAGCAGATGATATTGAGGCTGTAAGTGGAAACAAGAGGAGAAGTAGGTCTTTTGTTTGGTCTCACTTTACAAGAACAAAAGCAGATGATGATAAGTGTTGATGTCATTATTGTGGGACTGTTATGTGCTGTAAATCAAAGTCTGGAACTACACATTTGAAGAGCCACATTCTAAAAACGTGCAAGGAGTATAAGGCATGGAATGAAACTCAAAAGGGAGCTCAATTCGTTCTGAATCCTGTAAGTGAAGAAGGTAATGTAGGAATGTCTAAAGTTTCTAAAGAAGTGTTTAGAGAAGCTAGTAATGAGTTGTTAGTTTTGGGTCAGTTGCCACTAGCATTCATAGAGAGCTTAGCATTTAGACATTTTTGCAATAAGGTTAACCTTCACACACCACATTGTCGTAAAACTGCCACTCAGGACATTGTGGGTGCGTATAACAAGAAGAAAGCCGAAATGATGAAGGTTATAAGTAGAAATAAACAAAGGATTTTACTTACAACAGATATTTGGGTTGCTCCAACAACCAAGTGTAGCTACATGGTCATCACAACACACTTTATTGATGAGTTATGGAAGTTAAGAAAGCTGATAATAGGTTTTAAGAATGTAGCAGATCATACAAGATCAACTATAGCTTCTGTTTTGGTTGAGTGTATGGCTGAGTGGGGTATAAAAAGGATTTTTACCATCAATGTGGACAATGCTACAGCTAATACAAATGCTATAAAGAAGTTTAAGGAGGCATATACCGATGTAGGTCCTAATTCAATGGTTTTAGGTGGTGAGTATCTTCATATACGGTGTTCTGCTCATATCATTAACCTAGTGGTTAAGGATGGTTTGCATGAAGTAGATAGCTCTGTGCAAGCTATTCGCAATGGTGTCCACTATGTGAGAGGTTCGACTAATAGAGTTAAGGCATTTGATCTAAGAGTTGAATCTGGAAAGATGACAAGGGGGAGTTTAAGTTTAGACTGTCAAACCAGATGGAATTCAACATATCTTATGCTAAATAGAGCTTTAAAGTTTAGAAAGGCTTTTGAAGTTCAAGAAGCAGAAGATAGGTTGTATAATGAGTACTTTGAAGAATCAGTAGATGGAAGCAAGAGGATTGGGCCACCAACAGTTGATGATTGGGAAGCAGTGGACATGTTAGTCAAATTTCTCATCATCTTCTACAATTCCACATTAAGTGTCTCTGCATCTACTTCAGTGAACTCTACAAAGTGTTACAATGAGATTGTTACAATTGATAGGAATCTAGCTAAGTTGAGTAATGATCGTGATCCATCTTTGAGAAGTAAAGCTAGGGCTATGAGAGCAAAATTTGATAAGTATTGGGATGGTATAAAGGGAATCAATAGGCTTGTGATCATAGCTAGTGTTTTTGATCCAAGAAATAAGATGAAGTTTGCAGAACTTTGTTTCGATACCTTATATGGTAAGGATAGTGATGAGTCTAAGGATCTAAAGAAATCTGTCAAAGCTGTTTTGAGTAAGTTATTTGAAGAGTATAGTGATGGTATCACAGCAGTTGGGAATAACATGACTTCTCAGTCATCATCTCAGACTATGGAATTAAATTTAGAAGATCAACTGGTAGGTGATATGGAATTAAATGAAGAGCAAGGGTATGAAAGAATGGATTCACTATACAAAGAGATGGCAGATGAAAGAGGTTTAGAGGAAAGTGAGCTTGACTTATATTTGGATGAGAAAGTGGAAAATCCAAGAGTAATTCTTCTGGGTGGTTCAGAATACGATATTTTAGGATGGTGGAGGAACAACAGCAACAAGTTCCCTATTTTATCCGTAATTGCCAGAGATATATTGGCAATGCAGGTTTCTTCAGTTGCTTCAGAGTCAACATTCAGTACTAGTGGTCGAGTAGTTACTGCAGCTAGGAGTTGCTTAGCTCACTACACCATTGAAGTGCTAATGTGCTCAGAACAATGGTTGAAGTGTGAATATCGCTTAAATGAGAAAGGCTACGTTACAAAAGAACAACTTCTGGCTGATATTGAATTGCAAGATGAACTTCAGAGACGTAATTTTCTTACACTATACTATGGTTTTCATTGTGCTTTAGTGTTTTACCTTCTTACATTCATGTTGATTTCATTTTTTTAGAGTTTGAATCTGCTGTTAGCACTTAGCAGATTAGAAATATGAGTCTGACACAGCAAAGAGTTTTAGAGGTATCATTCTCACTTTTTTTTTTTTTTGTACTTTCAGTTTCAATATTTCCTCTTCTCTTTGAACTGATTTGTTTTTGGAAATGATTTGAACTGATTTGGTTTTTGTAACGCCAGCAATGAGCATGGAATGGAGTATGGAATATGGATGGAGCATGGAGTGTAGAGCATAGAGTTTAATCTGTTTTTGAAACTGATTTGAACTCATTTGGTTTTGTTCAAAACCACTTTTGGAACTCCTTTGGTTTGGTTCTAAACCACTTTACTCATTTGGTTATGCTTTGATATTTTGGAACTCAATTGCTTATCTTTTGAAATAGATATTATGGTTAATGTTTTTGAAACTGAATTTGTCGCTCATCTTTTGATAATCATGTGTATTCTCACTCTTTATGACATTTTGGAGTTTGTATTAAGCACCATTCCAATTTAAAATGCTTTATTTTCTATTTATTGGCTTGTAATTCATATGCATAATTTAGGGTAATTTCGGGTAATGACGGGTAATTTCGGGTAATTCGGGTCTACATTCGACCCGAATTGAACCGAAATTTTAATAGGATCTCTTTCGGGTTTCATAATAAAATTATTACCCGACCCGAACCCGAATCTACCCTACCCGAACCCGACCCGAAATATTCAAATACCCTAATGAGTTCTAAACACCTATACCCGAATTACCCGAAACCCGAAATACCCTACCCGACCCTACCCGCTCACCCGAAATCCCAGGACTACAGAAGAGAGTACCGAAAATAGGAGGTTAAAAGTGATCTTAGTGATGTTCATTCCGACAAGACCAGCTTATTTCTCTGCCTCTTCTTTTTCTTTCTTTCAATTATTCAAACAATGGACAATAGTAGTTTAAATTAAGATCTCTCTCTATTTCGTTTTCTTGAAACTTAAAACAGAAAAAAATATTTGCTTCAAGACAAATTCGAACCTCTTCTTCGAGTTCCACTGACCAATGTAACATTTCTTTCTATCAATTACTCTTTCTTGTTTTTTATTAGTTATGTGAATAAAATTGCAAGTGGTCTTTGTTTTTCCTGTCTTTTGGGAAAAGCTTGCTTGTGTTAACCAGAGCTGATCGGGACTTTTATCTATTGGAGAGCTTTTAAGAGTTATGTTCATATTCTAGATTGTGTTGGATTTGATGAAGTTTAATACACATGGATCATTGCTGTTTTTACATCTAATGATGATTTGATTTGATTTAAGCAACTAAGGAAACCCACTATAATGCCTTTTTTTTTTTGTATTCCAGACTACACAAATGTCTGGCTTGAGCAAGATTAAGAAAGAAGTTTGTGTTCATGGTTACGAATCTGTCTGGTTGAGTCGTTGGACTCGGAGAGGTAATGGATTCGAGTTACAAGCTCGTAGTAACTGAGATGCAAAGATTAACTTGGAAGAAGATGGTCAACTGATATATTCTATTTTGGCGCATTCTAACCATTGTTTTATAGGATTTTATCGAGTCTTTCTCCTTTGTATCGAGTCTTTTTAGGTCCAAAGGTGGTTGGAATGAAGAATTGGAGTTTGCTAGGAGTCTTGGTGGAAAAGATAGGAAAACACGATCTTTTGGAAGATTCTGGAGCCAAAGGAGCACCCGCTCCCCGATTTGACTGACCTGTTCCCAGAAGATTTATTAAAGGGAATATTCACTTAATGGAAATATTCACCTAGAAGATTTACCCTAGATCCACCTTGGATTTACTCAGCCGCCGCAACCCTTAAAAGAAGGAAACATCTTGGAGAATAAATACACGCCCCCTTCATATCTCTTAGACACGCTTCTTTTACACAGTTTTTACACAGTTTTCTTTACGCTTAATTCATCACCAAAACCTTTACTTGCTTTTCACGTTTTGGCCGAGAACCCTAGAGAGATCTTCGTCGCTCTTTGCTTTGGATTTCGAGAGTTGTTCATCTACTTGTTATTGAGTTTTCTCTTGAACCTTATCTCTTTAATTAATTCTATGAATACTTTCATCTCTCTTTGTGTTCTTCGTTCTACTATGTGCGAGTAGTTACTTTTGTTAGATTAGGGTTTTTTTCGAAGGGATTTAGAGATTCAATGAACTCGGCATAGATAGGATTATACTTATATATTTGATATCTTCATCTAAGTTGAACTTATTGCCTAGACTAGCTTGATCACCTAGCCTTTGATTTTAGGTTTAATTTACTCATCAAAAGTGTAGTGAATTGCTTGAATAAACTTAGATGGGCGATTTGATCATTAGCCAACGACAGTTGAAGTTAAGGCAAATCGTGAACTTATCAATCTCAATCGCTAATGCTTGTTAATTTCTTTAGTCTCAAACGACAGTTTAGGGTGCTAGATTTATTAATAAAGTTGTTGATGTCACGACAGTGGATCCTCATAAAATCGTGATTGTGTTCTAGATTGGTGCTTGATTTAATATCCTGAATAATTGCTTGGTTCTTGATGATCTATTCCCTGAGATAATTCCCTTGTCTAACGCCTTTATCATATTTGTTTACAACCGAATTTTATTTTGCTTTGTTATTTTATTTCAGTGACACTTTAAAACCACTTGAATCGCTTAGCTAGAATTGTGTTTAAAGGAATTAAAGTGTATTGCCAGTCTCTGAACGAACCTAAATCTATTTCTACATCGGATTAGTAATTTAGGATTTGAGTTCTTAACCCAGGCTAAAAACCTGTTATCATCAACTATGGAAGGAATCAACAAAACTAAAAGGAAAAATGTTGAGTGGGTTTCTTGATCTGTTTCCTAATCCTGATTCATCTCTTCAAAGAGTCGAAATGATATCGGACATGAACAAAGAACCGCCTATGGTCGCAGACAGAGAAAACCCGGAAAATGGGAATGTGGAATACTTTCTCAACAAAAACAACACCAAGTTGTTCAAAGAGTATAAGCGTATACGGTTGGACTCTGAAACCAACAGTGGATCACAGGTCAAACGTCTCAAGACAAACGCCTCGGATTACAGCAGAAATGGAACCATGGTAGTTGAAGAAGGACTATCACAAGAGAAGGTGAACTACTTCTTAAACAGAATCTTAAGATGCGGAATCAATAAAACCGGATCCACAAGAAATCAAGAACGCTTCCAGTCACAGATCAAGAACCTGAAAACCGAAAGAGGAGAAGACGAAGACTTTTCGCTTCTGCACCCATGGATTCAGAGATGGTGTAAGAAAAAAGCTGCAGAGACTCAGGAGCAAGGAGGAGGACAAAATGAAGTTAACCCAAAGGGTACTACACTAGAGAAACAGTTTCCAAGTATTGCAGCAATGGCGTTGATGGGAAAAGCTCTAAGTTTAAACCCGACGGGTAAAAAAAAGACCAAGTCACTCTTCGTTTGGAACGCTCAGGAGCTAAAGTGAATCTTACTAATCTCAGAAACACAATGCAAAACTAGAATCTACTTCACAATACAACTTGGAAGTGTAATACGTAAAAGTAAAACTTGTAGAATCTTGATTTGAATGCCCAACAAAATTTATTCTCATCTCTACATTCTCACAAGGATCAAACAGAAATAGTCCAAGCAAATGCAAGTAAAGACACTAGATAAAGAAAGATAGAGAGACAACGAACACGATCGAAGTAAAACTAGCTGTGAGTTGCTCTAGTGTAGATCTGCTGGCTTGAGTGAGCAGAGACCATCCTTATTGTTCCCTTAACCATCAATTCTCTAATCGCCCTCCGAGCAAGCGATCCATTGATCTGTACCAACCAACACACAAGGTCATATCACAAACCAGTAGAAAACCAAGAAACTATATATGTGATTAGTGCACCAAATACACTAAAGAGTTCATCTACACTACCAACAACTATCAAGATCTTAATCTAAAGTTATCAAGTAGACTCTTTCTTCAACGTTATCAAGTACAAACACACCTTATAAGCTAAATGTGTTACTAATGCAATCTATAAGAGGAAAAGTTTCCAACTTTCACTAATCAAAGAAGAGACTTTTACCCTTAAACGGTCAGAGAGAATAGATGGGGTGATTAGTTTGAACTTTGGAGCTTCAGAGAGAAGCTTGTCGTAAGTTGCTTGATCAAACAGAACCATGTTGTTCACTTTCTCCTTTTGCTTTCCTTTGCTCCACTTCTGATAATTCCAAAAAAAACAACTTTGGTGTTAAAAACAGAGGAAATTGTTAAAAACAGAGGAAGTTGGATCTGTATAGGTAACTTGAGAGATGAAAGATGGAATTTTTAGGAAAGGACCTTCTTTTTTTGTTTACCACCACCGGATTTGGCGGGTTTAGAGGATGGAGGAGGAACTTTGTCTTTCTTGGGTGCCTAAATCAGACAGAGAAGCCATTGTTAATCAGACAACAAAACAGAGAGAGAGAGATATATACAAGAATTGGTCAGTGAGAGTACATACCATTGGATCTGTCTGGACAAGAGAAGAGAAGAGCGGCGCTACAATGAAAGAAAGAACTGATTCAAGGAATTGAAGCCCTAGAGGATGATGAGGAAATAGTTTTATTGTCTGCGGGTATAAAATATTTTAGATGATTACGTAACTTTTAGTTTTTCGTTAGTATTTATTAATTTGTTAAACTTATATATAAGTAGAAAAAAATATTTTAATGTTCTTCTAATAGTACAAATTTTTAGATTTGTAACTTTTTTGTATTTGTGCTGAAAAATAAAATACAAACGATGAATAACAATATGTAAATAAAGAATTAGATATAGCGAGAAATTAAGAACATACATGAAAACAAAACTTCAAGAAAAAAGCACAAAACAAAACAAATAATTTTTAGTTTTCTTCCTAGGTGATTCATCTATGCCATGTACATACATGAAACTTTTTAAAACTCTATAATACATAATTTTCTATGCTTTGTTATCATTCATTCATATTTATGTTTTTGTTTTTTTCTTTTATATAAACACTTTTAATCAATGTTATAGTGGTCTATGTATATTTTGCTTTTCTTATGATCTTTGTTTATTTTTCTTCTCTATATTTTTTCACTATGTACATTTATATAAATTCTTATTATATCTACATTTAAAAGAAAATTTTCAACTTAAGAAAACTTGCTCAACAATTGTAACACACGAATGTTTGAAATATTTGGAGTTAATATAGGGTATTCATTTATACATTTTTTTGTTAATTATTCTCTCATATATCGTATGAATAATAATGTTTGAGAGTAACTATTTTGCCAAATTTAAAATGATATTGAAGACTAATATAGAATTTTTTAGTTATTAGTGTTTTTTTTCCAAAACAGAAAATCTTTGAAATTAATAGATATTCTCGGTGGATGTTACTGAAATAAATTTACTTCTAATTCAAAAAAATTTTTTAAGTAAAGCATAATTGTCGTGATTTTTTAATAATCCCAAATGTACATATTTATTATTGAAGATTATTTAAAAAAAATAGTGAAAAACCATGTCATCTTTTTCACCATTCCATGTCACCATTCCAAGTCATCATTTTTTGAAGAATGGACCAATGAAATTAAAACAATTAAAACACCTAATCATCTATCAATAAAACAACTTTGCAAATAATAGGAAGGGGATTTTAATTTTGTTATTATTACTACAAAAGCCCAAAACACTAGTACTAATTTTTTTTGTTTAGTCAAGAAATGTTTCGGACTAGGTTTTAGTCTCAGACCATTTAGAGATTACCAACCTACAATGCAATGCAAATATTGAATTTGTCTTCTTCTTTGTTCAAGATTTCATTGATCAAATCAAGATTCGATTTGGTGTTTTTTGTCGTCTATAATTTACACACTCACATTACTAGATTTAAAATTCGAATGTTGCACGAGAGTGAGTCACTTGATACAAACCACTAGATATAACTATGATATTAACTAATGCAATCTAATTTTTGCTGTCCACATCATTTGTGTCTTGTGATGACATGGATTCTGAAAATTTAGGATGCAAAAAGAGGATTAAAATAATTGATTATGCCACTAATTTGTAGTGATAATGTGTTTCAACTAGAACCATATATTGCAGAATCAAATAAAAGCTACGTAAGGGACCATACGTATATACCTTTTTTCTTTACAAGATTAAATTTTGGATAATATAAAGTCTGAAACAAATGGATAATCTAAACCAATCATGTCCATAACAGAAGTTCATGTTGAGTAAAAAACTCTCAAAAAGAGGAGTTAATTGCATTGTTTTTGGTTTTTCGAAGGAAGGGTTATTCATGTTACGGGAAAAGTAAAGTTAAAGTTCATAAATTATTAAAGAGAGACCCCAAAAAAGAAAGATGAAAAGTGTGTATAATGTTGAGCATGTCTTAGTGAAGAAGGAAATCACTCTCATTAAGTGTTCCATGTTTGCCAAAATGGACTTTTTGCTAGAAGATAAGCTATAAACATATTGGCACAAATCCGTATAGTTTGTGGAATGTATATTCTAATGTTTTCATATTTTTGTGAGTTGAATTATATATATTTTTTGGGTCAACGTAAGTGGATAAATGTTCATAAATTTCTTTTTGTATATGGTATGATGCTGTTTGTTGTTATTTGATTTTTCGTTGTTGTTAGCCATTACATAAGTTTGAAAGATTTTTGCATATGAAAGTTAAGTTCCTAATTTTGGTTTTCTTTTCATTTTGGTGAAAGTAGTAATGGAGTTAGTCGTTTTACAAATCTTTATCAGAAACAAAAACAAGATGTAGGCTTCAGTCTTCAGATATATACATGATCTTTGTTTTAGTTTTTGATTTTAATTCAAACTTTATATATAGATTTTAGTTATCAATTTAATAAAAAAAAAATATTACAAAAACTCAAAATTTCATAATGGCCTTTCAGCTTCTTTTGTGGTTAATTGTGGCCTTTCAGCTTGCGTTATCTAATTTTTTTATTTTCCTTTTTCAAAATGACAAAAAGATTATTATTGTTAATTTCTTTTTCTTATCGTCTAATCGACCAAAACTTTATGTCGACAACGCCTACTCATTATCCATTCAAAAACAAAGATTCTCAACTGTAAATATCAACGGTACTAACTTCCCCACTACATATTGCTGGTTTAATTATAAGTGAATCAGAACAAGTGTAAACTCCCGATTTGTTTAATTTTCCATATTGTTTGTGTTTTCAATGTTTTGTTAACTACCAAGTACTCATATGTGGCAGCAAATATTAATCTAATATTTTGAAAACTTAGAATATTAGTGAAGATCTAACATTCCTTCACAATCAACCCAAAAAATAACTTTTCTATCTAGTTTTACAGTTGCATGCATGTGTTCGTAGTTAGACATAGTCATTAGTCACAGAGAGATAGATACAGCGCCTAGAGTCTCACGTTCACGTATACGTAATATTTTGATATACTATATGATTCTCCAGTAGATTTGGTATTATATATGATAAAACTTATCTTAATTAGTCTTGTTTTCGTTTTAATTAACAAACAGTTTTTTTTTTCAGATTTACGAAATGCATCTCCAACTATACATTGTCATTGGCAAAAAAGATTGGAGAGGTGCATACGAACTCAAGGTAAAAATGACTTATACGATAGGTTGGTTAAGGCATATCTTAGAGTTTGAAGCCAACAATCTTGAGTTCTATTTATTATTCATTCAAATATATATATTTTTTCTTTTTGATCAACTACAAAACATCACAATTTGAACCATATTTTCTGAATAATATTCTGAATAATAGTAGTGCGTATATGTAAGAAAACTAATAAGATTTTATTTTTCTTTGAAGAAAATCGAATAAATGAAGAAAACAAAGAAGGGAATAAGGGAATAAGAAGAAGATGTGATTGGTCATATCTGGCCTCTTGGGCGATGAACAATAAGCAAGGACAACTTTTGGGAGCACTGCGAATAATATTGTGGATAAAGCAAAAATATTATTATGCTGTACGTTTTTTAAAAAACTAGTCCATTTTATTTCCAGGTTTTTCCAAAATAATAAAGTATTGCAGTAATATCATTCACTGAATAGTCTAGATAATAAAGTGCAATTATATAAAATATAAAAAAACTGAAAACTAATACTTCAATAGTCTATAAATTAGAATTGAAACCAACTCAAAACCTACAAGATACAACAAACCCAAGAAAAAAAACATAACATGACAAAAAAAATAAAACATAGATCTTCACACAAAAATTCCTTTGTTTTTCTCATCTCTAATTTTTAATGAAACATAACAGCAAAAACTTGTCATTGTTCACTATGAGTATTGTTCTTCTTCCTCTGTTTCATCTCTTAATGGCTAATCTCTCTGCTGCTTCTCACTTCTTTTCCGAAAATCTCACTTCTTGACCTTAAATCAATCCAACACATAGAAACACCTTTAAAGAAACCACCTTTTCTTGTTTTTCCCTCTGTTTTGTTCTACTGAAGAAACCATCTCAATGAATTCAATTCAGTTTCAACACCTTAAAATGGAGAAAGCAAGAGGAATCTTCAATTTCCAAGCCATAAGATCGTTCACGAACTTATTCAGACTGATTGAAGCGATTTTTCTTCTAATCTTGATCTCAAAACTCTCTTTCCCTTCTGTGAAACTCTCTGGGGACATTTTCAAGGAAGTAGCAATATTTCTCGTCAGCCCGAGATTTGTTTTCTTCATCGGAAACGCAATTGTAATTACTCTTTTTGCGAAATCCGGACGAAACAAATCAGACCACGAGCCTTCAAAGACAACAACAGAAGCCTCAAGCAACGATCTTTACCAAGAATTTCTTCACAAGAGTGAGAAGAAGAGATTCGAAGTTTATGAGACGAAAAGAGAACAACCAAAGAAGCTGACTGGAGTGAAAAAGGTTAGTTTCGAACGAAGTCAATCGCAGAAAGCGTTTGAGGCGGTTAAGCCGCTAGACAGTAGTGGGAGAATCATGAAGAGGTATGAGTCGGAGAAGTGTATGAGGATTTGTGATTCGAACAAGAAAGTAATGGTGAGAGCTAAGAAACAAGAAGATGGAATGAGCAACGATCAACTTAGGACGAAGATTGAAGCTTTCATCGCGAGACAAAAGAAGATTCAAAAAGATGAAGAAAATTTGATAGTCTAGATGATCCATCCCTCTTTGCTAGTGAATGTTTTTATATTTTTACCCTTTTAGTTGTAATCTTGAATGCTATATGTTTCAAATCATTTCATAACCTTGTAACTTTGCCTTGGGAAAACTCTTTATTGACAGTGTCTCCATTATATATGCCCGGAGGTTGTTTAAGTAAATTCAACAAATGGTACGTTTAATGCGGATCCTTACTATGCTCCATGCTGGATGTTGTTTGCGTCATTTGAATTTATGAATGACATTAAAAACACTTCTAACCTACTAGGGGTAAGACATTCTAATCAGTTGATGTAATTTCATGGTTTTTAAATACGATGAATCGATGATATATACAAAAATAATTTATTTGACTATATGTATCACCAATATATATATTTAATAGTTTTATAACTCATCTTAATTATTATTATGTCACATTTTAGCGTGTTTGACGTAGTCATTTAGAGACAAAAATACAAAGACAACTCTTGTGGTGCATGGTTTACTAAACCTCGGCAAGTTTTCGGAACATTTTGGAATTATGATTCGACAGTCCGACGATTGTGAAATCCACATACCAAAAGTAGGTTGAGAACATAAAGATGGTGACAGTCGGGAGTTTTACAGTCGAATGGAGAGATAAAAATTGATCACACACCTCGAATTTAATTAGGTTTGATGTTATTTATCAGACGTGGTTTGTTACACTAAAGTATATCGAATAATAATATTCGATATACAAATTTGTGCCTAATTTTGTAGAGAAGTGACAGAAAGTAATTAGAAAAGCGTATAAATGGTGTTTCCAAATGCTGTATAACATTATTTAGGATTATGGATCAAAGAGAATAGATTGATGCACTAGAGGAGGAAATTGTTGGTATGTCGTCATGTCCTCGACCTTTGGTCTCAGTTTTATTGGGAATATTTATTTTGGTTCCGATGAAAATGTGCAACTATTGAACAAAGGAGTTTGATGATTGAGCTAGCTAGAGATTAGGAATTAAGTAACACTAAATTTCATGCATGTTCGATAAGAACATTGGTTAACTAAATTAACAACTACTAGTAATTATTAAATGTTTCTTCTAATACCCGCTCATTCACCTAAAACATTATATACCAAACAGAAGGAATGAATTATATATTCTTTTACCCTTTTTGTTTATTTATAAGTGATGTTTAAGGTTAATTAAAAATTATTTACAATTTTTATTGTTTTCTGAAACAAAACATCAACTACTATTATTTATCTAAACATAATTCAACCAATAAAAAAAAAGCAAAATAAATTTAGAATACTATAGCTGTAACACACCTATTATTCATTATTTTTTTAAAGAACATTATATTAATGTGTACGGTTAAGCATATTCATATAGAGACGAAAGAAGTATGGTTTCTTTAAACAGAACTAGCTTAGCAAGTAATAAAATTTCCTACTATTTTTGGATTACTTTGGCTATACTTATATTGCATACATTTGATATCAAAGTTATGTTGCAATAGATGTTATAATTTTATGCTAACTGCAGAAAAAAATATATGGTAAAAATGGCAGATTTATGTAGTGAGTTTGATGTATAAATACGACTAGACTTAACCCAAAAAAAAAATGACTACGCATTCTTATCAATACAACTTACTGATATTTTGATAATGTACAAGTTAACATCTAAACCATTTAATTTTTCATGTTATTGTTTATGTGGCAACTTATGAACCATTAGATCTATGTTAATTTGTTAGTTTTTTTGTTATTGATTTTACTTGGTTATTACACACAATTTCCCTAACTCAAACTCAAATTCAAACATTTTAGTTTAAGTCATAATTGGTAACATTTTTTACTTAACTTTGAGTTATACCCATAACTCAATTTTAACGTCGATAACTCATGTTACCAATCACACCCAATATACATAAATGCATATATACATACCTTTTTTCCTAAATAAATACATAAATATATACATACAACATCCTGAACAAACTGACTACATATTACCAATAGCAACATTCTTTTTTCGTAAGAGCTCAAAGTCGTGTTGCTACATGGTCCTCTTGATTAATTACTAAACCCGTGATCAACTGTTTCCCCATTAAGAGTTAATATATTTCATTTGTTTGATCATTTTTTGTTTTAGCTTTGTTTACTTTTTTTATTTGCTTATGTTTTACTAATATTTAATTTGCTTTGTTTATGTTTTCTTTTTCATTTATACAATTAGCAAAGTTAAAAATCGAAAAACCAACAACTATCATTTCCCTTAGCTTAATTAGAGCCTTAATAGCTTAGTATGTTAGATCCAAGTTTCTCTAGTGGTTCGACCCTTAATCTTATATTATTAAGATAATTTTTTTTGGAATGGTTTAGCTATTATATAATGCATCGATGAAAACAAAGCTTATAAAACAACTCTTTTTATTATATTTCAATGATTCTTTGGAGTATTTTTTTTAATTTTATTTCACTTTTAACTTTAGAACTGCAAAACATTATACCACACTATATAATATTCTATCTGCACTCACACAGACATGTACATACCTGACTCGCTTAGTAATGAATCAATTTTTAAATTTGTTTTGAATCGTTTTACAGTAAGATTAATATTAAATTATAAATTACGTTTACTATTTTAATCCATTCGTGGCAAAAAATCTAACGTGTAGGAACCAATATCTGGAAAAGTAAAGACAAGATATGCTCGGATGATAAAAGATCGATGCAAATCTGTAGAATCTAATGAGGATGAAGAATACACGTGAGATATGCATAAACCTGCAAGAAGAAATTTTTACAACATACAAAATATTTGTAGTTTCTTTACTATTTCATTATACGTTTTGCATACACGTGGCTAGTTGATTAATAGAATATTCTGTATTTTCATTTTTATATTTAGGAAAAGTATATATCAACACTTTGTTTTATGAATTTTTTTTTTTTTTTTGAGAAAATTGTTTTATTATTTTACTACAAATTCCCGTTAGTGACTATACGATGGTAGCAAATTGGAGTTTGTAGCAAATTGAGGCTATTTTGCCACAAATTTCCACACCGGTATTTTTTGTCGCAATAATTTGCTATAAAACTTGTTACAGAACAATTTGTGATAATTCACACAAAATACCCAAAACTACTGAAGAAAAAAACCCACCAATTGCGACATATTTTGTTTTGCAAATTACCACAAATTGCTTCAAACATTTTGAGTCTATATGCAACAATTTGTTACAAAACTGAAGTAATTAATAATTTTTTTTTAAAAAAATTAAAATTATCCATATGAATAATTTATATATATAATAAATTGTATTTACAAAACTATAAAACAATAATAAAAACAAAAATGAAAAATATATACAACAAGTTATTAAACAATTTCTAAATTCTAATCACCTAATATCTAAATTTCTAAAAGCCTAACTTCCAAAATTCTAAGAGCTTAACTTCTAATGGTATGTTTGACAGGCAGATCGGTAGAACTTCTTCTTGAAATATGACGTGCTTAAGATGGATGCTACCACTACAAGAAAACAGAGCCATTTGCGATGGAAATTTGCGACGGAAAAAAAGCCTCGCAAATTTGCGAGACATTTGCGACCAATTTGCGACGACATTTAGCAATACGACGCAAAATCGTCGCTAATTGGCGTGACGAAAATACCGTAGCAAAACAGTCGCAAATTTGCGACGGTTTTGCGCTGAGTTGTACGTTTGGACGCAAAACCACCGCAAAATTTGCGACGGTTTTGCGTCGAATGAAATTTTGCGACGGTTTTGCGTCCAAATGTACAACTTGACGCAAAACCATCGCATATTTGCGTTGAATTTGCGATGAAAGTAGGTTGACCACGTTTTAATTGATTCTTACTTGTTTATGAATGTAATATTTTAGTCGCAAATCAGTCACAAAAGTCTTGGAAAATAGTTGCAAATTAGTCGCAAACTGAAATGAACATTCTATAAAATCCACATTAATTATGTGGGAGGGGCATCTTGGGTCCTAAGAGATGCGGAAGGCTTTGTGCTCCTTCATAGCCGAACAGGATTTGCTCAGGGGCGGTAAATAGACCAAAGGCTTGGCCTTCTTTCCATTACCAGGCTGGAGAAATTTGCTACAAGTTGGAGAATTTTGCTCATTGGAAGTTTGAAAATGAGGTAAGATCAACGAATAGAGGAGCTTTTCTAATTGCTCAGAGTGTTACAAAGGACTTTAGGATTCATTCTTATGTGGCTTCTGGTCCTCCTTTATGGTTAAAGGATATCTTTGATTCTGAGAAAAACTTGTCCTCTATTATGTAAGGGTGATCATTTTTTGGGCTCGCTTAAGTGTCTTGGTGAACTTGCGAGGTTAGCTTTTGGTGAGACAAAAGCTGAAATTTTTTTGTAGTGTTCATATATGTCGGGTTGTTTGTATCTCTGTAGGAACTTGGGTTCCAGTTTAATGAACTTTCTTTAGATGCAAAAAAAAAAAAAATACTTCAACAAATATGGATAACAATCGATCTTTAATTCCGGGTCCGGCTGGTGGGAGACAAGCAGAAGAACGGGCAAGGAAAAAACTTGAAGAATCGATGTTGGAAGAATGCAATTCTTATGAGAGACATGTACAAATGGTTAACTGTGTTGTCGAGGCAGAAGATCCATCGTTCACCGATGTCCTTTGGAAGACGACAATTGCAAATGTCAACAAATTAACAGGTATAATGAAATTTTATTATTATTAATATATATTAGTAATTACATTTAATTACTAATATAAGAAACATAAATAATTATCTTTCAAAGTTTGTATATTGTTTAATTGACATTTAATTATATATAGTTTACTTATTCTACGTTGAATATATACAGGTGGACACACACGTGGATGGACACTGGTAAAAGAGTTGCATAAAATAAAACCACAATGGCGTCACGTACCATATGTGGTAGCAGTGATTCATAAAATGGAACCTAATGGATTGGGGGACGCGATGGTCATACTAAAGGTAAAATGTATATACAAGTTATAACAAAAGATGTTTTTAACAAATTACATATTTAGTAATCGATAAATGTTATTTGTTTTCCCTGAAAGATCCTACCGGGACTGTACAACCGAGCATTCATAGGTCCGCCATATCTGATAACAAATATGGGCCGCACATAAAGGAGGGTTCGGTATTGGTTCTGAAGGAGGTTGTAGTTGTTAAGTTTGATAGGACGACACCATATCTTAACATTACTCTGAATAACATAAACAATGTAAGTTACAATATATATTTTAAAGGTATTGTACTAAGTAGTATCATTACACAAAAATCAAGTTATTTATTTGACAGGTTATATCTAAAGAAAACATGGGTACAACGTTCACAGAAGAAGGTAGTAGCAGTCGTGTTAATCGAAATCCAAATAATTGGTTATCCCAAGTAGATGACGAAGGGTCGACGACGGATGATGGTGAAGAAATTGATGATGAGTAATACATTACGTCATCAATAGAAGAAAATAAAAATAAATGTGTTTATGTTAGCAGTTTATTTGTATTACGTTTTTAAGCAATAATGTACTATATATATATATATCGATTGTTAATTAGTAATGTTAAAATAATAAAATAATGTAAAATATCATAATATTATATTAATATAAGTTTCAAAAAATTTACTTGTCACCCTAATACATTAATACTAATAACAAAAAAGTACAAATTAAATTTTAACTTACCAAACTATAAATACAAAAGTTTCGTCGTAATAACTTACCAAACTATAAATACAAAATTGCGACGATTTTGCGTTGACACCGCATAGTCGCCGCAATATCGTCGCAATTATTGCGAGGATTTTGCGTGGTAAGATATTTTGTAATAATAGCGACTACTTAGCGTCTGTTTTGCGAGGAAATAAAATTTGCTACCATTTGCCGACGAATTTATTACATCACGTGTTTATGATGCTTACCTAACTATGGGTGCAATATGTTTGGTCGCAAATGTGTCGCAAAATAGAGGCAAAAATGTCGCAAATTAGTAGCAAAACAAACCAATTTTCTATAAAAACCTTGAATGTGTTATGAACGAATTCACAACAAACATTCCAATCATAATCTAAAAACAATCCGAGGAGAAATTTTTTTTTTCTAAGATTTCTTAAAGAGAAATTATTTTGATAATTAATCGAAGATGTCTTCGCATCATGAGGTCTACATGGTTCGAGCATGGATGTACAACGACCGCAAAGATCCAGAAACTGGCAAAGTATCTAGAGAATTTAGAGAAGGGCTTGACCAGTTTTTGACCCAGGCGATAAACAACAAAGGGGTTGTCGCAGGATATACCAACGACGGTAACGTGAAAATTTTCTATCCTTATGTGAAATGCAAAAACTTTGCTCCACATGATACGCGAACTGTTTGGAAACATTTATTTACGAGGGGCTTTTTACCTAACTACTATGTTTGGTTTTCGCATGGGGAGGATTTTGTTGTCAATGTTCCGGGTAGTTTAAGTACGAGTAATTATCGTGGGAATGTAGAAGGTGGTAGTAATTATGAGGATAGTAATTATCAGTATGGTCATGATAATTTTAATGAATCTGCATATGGAAATACAGATGGGAATAGGTTTAATGATATGGTCAATGATGCATTTCAAGAAACTACTGCTTCGTGTAGTGATAATACTTTTGAAGAACCAAACCCGAGTGCTAAATTTTTTTATGATATGTTAGATGCTGCTAACGAACCTATCTACGAAGGATGTAGAGAAGGGCTTTCAAAATTATCGTTAGCATCTAGGATGATGACAATTAAAAGCGAAGATAACTTTAGTGAAAATTGCATGGATAAATGGGGTGAATTGTTTAAAGAGTATATGCCAGAGGGTAATAACTCTGCAGAGAGTTACTATGAGATACAAAGATTGGTAGCAAGTCTTGGATTACCGTCTGAGATGATTGATGTCTGCATTGATAATTGTATGATTTTTTGGAAAGATGATGCTCAGCAGCAGGAATGTCGTTTTTGCTCTCATCCAAGATATAAGAAGACTAGTGGTCGCACCAAAGTCTCATTCAAGCGTATGTGGTACCTTCCAATAACAGATAAGCTGAAGCGATTATATCAATCAGAGCAGACAGCAGGGGCAATGAGGTGGCACGCAGAACACGATTGTGAGGAAGGGGTGGTCGCCCATCCACCAGATGCATAGGTGTGGAAACACTTTCACACGGTACATCCAGACTTTGCTGTAGAACATAGAAATGTGTATTTGGGTCTTTGCACTGATGGGTTTAGTCCTTTTGGGATGTCTGGTAGGCAATATTCGTTGTGGCCAGTCATAATGACGCCATATAATCTCCCACCGGAAATGTGCATGCATCGAGAATTTTTATTTCTCAGCATTTTGGTTCCAGGGCCAAAGCATCCAAAAAGATCACTTGATGTCTTCCTACAACCTCTTATCCAGGAACTAAAGCAGTTGTGGCATGTTGGTGTACGCACATTTGATTCGTCGAGCTGTAAGAACTTTAACATGAAGGCTGTCCTCATGTGGACGATAAGCGACTTTCCGGCGTATGGTATGTTATCTGGATGGACAACGCACAGAAAGTTATCATGTCCTTATTGTTTAGATAAGACCGAATCATTTCAATTGTTAGCAGGAGAGAAAGCTTGCTGGTTTGACTGCCATCGTCGTTTTCTTCGAAGGGATCATCCTTATAGAAAGAGTATGACGTTATTTCGAAATCGAGTTGTTAAAACCTCCCCCTTGGTTTACCTCTCAGGTGAGGAGTTGGAACAACAAATGGATGGATATGGTGTGGAAGAAACTGTAAAAGTTGGAGGTAATTGGCAAAGTAATCCAGCAAATATGCCTGTTGGGTATGGGGTATACCATAACTGGCATAAAAAAGTATATTTTGGGAATTGCCTTACTGGAAGGAGCATCTGCTGAGGCACAACTTGGATGTCATGCATGTGGAGAAAATTTTCTTTGAGAATATTATACACACATTGTTGAATGTTGCAGGGAAAACAAAAGACAATCGGAAATCTCGTTTGGATCTCGCGGCTTTATGCATAAGGCCTCAGCTGCATCTAACAGGAGATGGTAAGGCACCTATTCCCAGTTTCCGACTATCACCTGCCGCGAAGAATGCTTTGATTAACTGGGTTAAGGAGTGGGTGAAGTTCCCAGATGGTTACGTGTCAACTTTTTCAAGGTGTGTTGAGCAAGGGGGGAAATTTTCTGGGATGAAGAGCCACGATTGTCATGTGTTTATGCAGCGACTACTTCCTTTTGCCTTGCAAGAGCTTTTACCGCAGGTGTTACATTTATCTATGGTTATTAATATATACATACATGTATTTTGTAAATGTATTAATTAACTTACTCTGGACCGGATTGACATTTTAATTTAGGTATTGGAGCATTTTTCAGAGACATATGTGCCAGAACCTTAATGAAGGACGAAATCTCGAAGTTGAATTCAGACATTCCACTCACTATTTGCAACTTAGAGAAGATATTTCCACCTTCTTTTTTTGATGTGATGGAACATTTGGTTGTACACTTACCACATGAGTTAGATTTGGGTGGTCCAGTCCAATTTCGATGGATGTACCCCTTCGAAAGGTTCTTCAAACATTTGAAGATGAAGACGAAAAATCTCGCAAGAGTAGAGGGATCAATCATTGCTGGAAGTTTGACAGAGGAGACATCAAACTTCTCTACTTACTACCTTAGCCAAACCGTGAAAACTAAGAAAACCCGTCGTAGACGATACGATGATGGTGGGGTTAGCTGAACATATCACTTGGAGGGTGTACCAGATGTTTTCTGTGATGTAGGTCGGATGGGTGGAAAAGTGAAGGAATCAACGTGGTGTGATTTCAAGCATATGCAAGCTGCCCATACGTATATAATGCTAAATTGTAACTACTTTCAGCCATATGAGAGGTATATATATATATATATATATATATTTATATATATTAATTGAAAATATATATACAACTAATTAATTAACGGATGTACAGAATGTTAGAAGGCCAAATACGAGAAACATTTCCTAAACTAAATGATGAAGAAGTTCAATTTTACCTAGAACGTGATTTTGCTGGCTGGATGCGGGAGAAGGTAAGAACCATATGCGCGCATGAGTTATATTAGTATTACTTATATATATATACTAATTATTTCAATTTGACAATAGGTGATGAAGAAATCTCGACAAAGTTGGTTTTTATGGGTACATGAGTTTGTTTTAGGGCCCATTGCAAGCATAAAAACGAGTAAGATGTATTGTACTCGCGGCTTTATTTTTCACACATTTCAGCATGGACAAAATAAAGCCACTGCAAATTATGGTATTCATGTCCCGGGCGATACAAACTTCTATGGTATTTTGAAAGAAATCATTGAGATTGAGTATGATGGTGTGTTGAACTTGAAAAGTGTATTATTTCATTGTGATTGGTTTGATCCAACCAATGGTCTCGGGGTTAGAACCAGCAAATTTGGAGTTGTTGATGTAAAAGGAAATAGGAGCTACACTGACAAGTTTGAGCCATTTGTCTTAGCATCCCAAGCAGAGCAAGTAGTCTTTATTCCTTACCCTCGTACTCGTGGACGACGGGATCAAGATTGGCTATCCGTTATTAAAGTTAACCCAAGGGGTCGAATTGTCGGGGGGTTAGCAGCTGATGCTGATGATGATCTACCCCCAGTGCAACCTGCAAGAACCGAAGAAGTTTCGATCCCTACAGAGGTAACCACCGATTTGACAAGAACTGACCCGCTTCATAGTGATCTTGATGTGATATTCGAGGATTCAGAAGGAAACGAAGATGAGTTTGACGAAGACGAAGAGGAAGATGAGGACGACGATGATGACGAAGATGGCGGAGTAGAACGTTATGTTTCTGATCATGACGAAGAAGATTAATAAATTTAATATTAATTATGTGTATATATTAAGTATGTATTTTCGAGTGTGGTGCAAAAATATTTTTTTTTAAACAAGATATATAACTATTTGCTACGTTTTTGTGAGGATATCGTCGCAAAAACGTAGCAAACTCCTATACCCTAAACTCTAACCAATCCATTATTTATATTGGCTCTTCTTCAAATATAAAAACATATCATAGAGGCCCTAATTGATATATAAAATTATTTGCATCCATGTGCAAGTATTAAGAATAAGTAAAAAACACTAAGGTTTAGGGAATAAGAGTTTGCTACGTTTATGCGACGTTACGATTTGCGACGTAGTTGCGACGAAATCGTCGCAAAAACGTAACAAACTCCTATACCCTAAACTCTAACCAATCCATTATTTATATTGGCTCTTCTTTGAATATAAAAACATATCATAGATGCCCTAATTCATATATAAAATTATTTGCATCCATGTGCAAGTATTAAGAATAAGTAAAAAACAATAAGGTTTAGGGAATAAGAGTTTGCTACGTTTTTGCGACGATTTCGTCGCAAAAACATAGCAAACTCCTATACCCTAAACTCTAACCAATCCATTATTTATAAATGTATCACATATAAATGTATGAGTCGTCTAATAAATAACAATCCCTCTATAATTGTTGAAATAAAAAACTTATTAAAACTTTATGGAGAAACACATATAACGAAGTATCACATACATGCACTTATACTAAGAATATGATCAATCTATCATTTTTGCCGGTTTTA
Source organism: Draba incana (assembly GCA_963576765.1). Classification (NCBI taxonomy): domain Eukaryota; kingdom Viridiplantae; phylum Streptophyta; class Magnoliopsida; order Brassicales; family Brassicaceae; genus Draba; species Draba incana. The sequence goes on along the minus strand of OY755212.1, from coordinate 5,951,656 downwards.
CGAAAAAATCAATTAGTTGACTACCTTTGCTTCATACATGGACTAAGAACCTAAACAAGTGTATATTTAACTTTTATGAATCGTAATTTTGGTCTAAAACATCCAAACCCCTAAGTATACCCTAAACCTCGTTTGCGTGGGATTTGCGACGAAACCGTCGCAAATGCGTCGCAATTGTTAATTTGCGAGGTATTTGCGACGAATTCGTCGCAAATTCGTTGCTAAATTTGCTACATTTTTGCGACTAAAGTTACGGTCAACTCTATTAATTGGTCGTACATTCACCTTGAGATTTACAGTTTGCGAGGCATTTGCGACGAATGTTTTCAATATTTGCGAGGTATTTGCGACGTTTTATGGGCGGGAAACGAAAAGTATGGCAGCAAACATGCATTGGGTGAAATATGCGGCCCAATTTGTGACCGAATTGCGAGAAAAAGTTTTTCCTATATAAGCAATTCCAATCCCTCGCTCATTCCTCACAACTCTCCTCTCTCTCTATAAAAAACGTTTCTCTCTCTACAAAAAAGTTCCGTCGACCTTCCAAATCATTCTCGTTCCCTCGACCTTCCAAATCTTTCCCGACCTTATAAGGTAATTCTCTAAATTTTCTTTTATGATTTTTAAATTTTTCTTTCGTATATAATTTATTAGTTAATTGTGGTTTATAGGAGAATGGTTAGGAATAATTAATTAGGAATGGAATTGTACTTGCGAATTGAGGATTAATTAATATTGATATTATAATAGTTAAAATTGTTAATTTACTAATTTTGTTAAATTATTTTGAAGTTTAATGTTGATTAGATTAATTTAATGTTATCATTAAAATTGTTAATATCAATATTAGATTAAATATTTTTTTAATATACAATTACTAATTTCAAAAATTATCAAATTTATGTAGATGGCAGACAACGAGTATTGCGAGTTCTTACAGTCCGGTGCTGGTCGTGGTAGTGGTCATTCACGACCAGGACAGCGTACACATCGTTCGCAGGCCTCTGTTTCCCGCTCTGGTTCCAGTATTCCTGAGTCACAGCCGACGCCACCTCCCGAGCCAAACCCTGGGCCAAACCCTGGAGCAGTTCCTTCATGGGATGACATGACCTTCGCGCAGCTTCTCGTCACTCCCGGACGGCAGGTTCTTCTCCATTTAGAACCTGACCCTACCGGCAACGATGTGTGGTAAGTAAAATTTTTACATAGTTTGAATTTAATTTTGTTTAATAATTAGTAATATATTTACACATTATATGCTTTTTATATTATTTTTTAGGTTTTGCAAAAATTCGGTCGGAAAGGATGTTAGAAAGATCATAGAGCGGGATTTGAAGATGTGTCACACGAGTTGGAAGTATGTTACGCTGGAGATCAAGGATCGGTGGTACAAACAATTTACGGTAAATTTTTTTATTTATTTTTTTTACTTTTATTTATTTATTTATTCAATTTTGTAATTTTCTAACTTGTGTTCTAATTTATGACAATTTGCAGCAAAAATACTATTGGGACCCCGCGATTGATGGTTTAGTGCGTGAGGAATTTGAGGAGAAAGCGAAGAACCGTCTCAACGACCAAATAGGACGGTGGAAGAAGAAGTGACAAAAGAATCCGGATCCGAAGGTATGTATGCCATCTTTCTTCGATCCCAATATTTGGGCTGCCCTTGTCGCCTTCTGGGAGTTAGAGACATATCAGGAGAAGTCTGCCCGGTGCTCGTCTGCTCGATTGACGAAGGTTGGCGGTACTGACCAGCCTTCAAAACACTGTTCGGGACAGATTTCTTATGCTCAGCATGCTGTTGACATTGTAAGTTATTACTTTCAATTTTTACGGTCACAAAAATCTGAAGTTCTAATACGTTTTCATTGTCAGGCCGTGGAAAAAGGAGTTTCCGCAACGATGCCAGAGGTTTGGGAGAAGACCCACCGCAGGCCGGACGGGACATGGGTTGATGAACGTGTCCACAAGCTCCACGACGATGTCATTGAGCGAGTCGACGAACTCTCAACCCAGCTTACTCCCGATGGTCTACCTACTCAGATGACACCGATGGAGATCAACCGTGTCGCATCACAGGTAAAAACTTAATTTATTTTTTTATTTTATTCACAATTTTAAATAATTTATTATACTATTAACATTTTTAAAAATAAAATTATATTATTATTATTTATGTAAAATTGTAAACTTTTAATTTTATTTTGTAGATGGTTCCTCGAACCCGTAAGGGAAAGATGACATTTACCGGATCTATCTGGACGGATGATCACGGAGACTGAAATGCCGAGTCTGATGCCGGATCTAACTTTGGATGGAAGGGAAACTCTAAGAAGGAACTCGAAAGGTTCTTCACAGAGAAGCAGGGGAGAGAAGAAAGAAAACGCGGAGAGAGAAGGGTGAAGAAGCGGAGAGGATCGTCGGGAGGATCGTGTGGCTCGGGTGGATCTGGGGCCAACAGTTGGCCGGAATCCATGGCCGCCGGAGAGCGGCGGAGGAGGAGCTGTTCGGTCAAGAAAACTGAAGCCGATGATTCAGAGAGATTTTGAGAGAGAGAGAGAGATTAATTACGCCGATTATTTCAATTTAGTTCAAGAGGATTTATGAACACAAAAGATTTTTCAGATCTAAGAGAGTACCTCAATGAAGAAGAAGCTGGAATGTTACTAGCCGACGTATCTCTATCAATGACGCTGACAACACCAAAGAGAAACAGCGTTGCTTCATATCTCTCTCTTCTTTTATCCATAAAATGATATTCCAAAAACAACCAATCTAACAACTCACAAACGAGAATCAGGGAGAAAGGAGAAGAAAACGGAAAAGTTATACATGTGTGGTTGTGAATATTAGGCTCAAATATTTTCTTTTAATTTCTTTTCAATATTAGTGTAAATAAATGGTTAATTTTGCGGCAAAATCCATTGTAGCTATCTCTCATTATCATTTTTCCACACTCACTTTGAAGCAAATTGTAGCTTTCGTTACATATGATCTACAAATTTGTTTGAAGCAATATTACCCACAATTTCTTGTATCCAACTGAAGCAAATTTGTCACAATTGTAGGTTCGTGATAAATTGGTGGCAAATTATCCACATATAGTTACTAATCTGCTACAATTGGCTTAATTCCAAAAATAGTAGCAAAGTTGTATTGATTTGTTGCTAATTGTTGCTACAAATCAATTTTGTCACAAAAATTGTGGCTATATTATATGTTTCTTGTAGTGTATACTAAGTTGTATTTGTTGTAAATCATAGTGGATTGTCATAACTAGTTCTGGTCCGTTTACGGCCCATTAACACTTAGTCTTTAGGCCGGTTTAATGAATCCTAGTTGAATTAGGATTTTCCTTTTATGTACTTTCCTTTTCCCATTAGGAAAAGGAATTTTCCTTTTCTCTCTTGTAATAATCCTATATAAAGGATCTTATGATTAATGAATAAACACAATCTTCCCCATTCGTTCTCTTGATTCACAACACGTTATCAGCACGAGTTGCTCCCTAAACCCTAAAAACACAAAAAACGCGATTACTGTTCATCGTTACTATTCATCGTACTGTTCATCGCGTACTGTTCATCGCGCACTATTCATCGCGCACTGTTCATCGACGATTACTGTTCATCGACGATTACTGTTCATCCGGCATTACTGTTCAAATCATAGTTCATACAGCCTTTAAGGTTACGGCGAACTAGAAGAAAGTTCATACAGCCTATCAACGGTTACGGCGAACTAGAAGACTCACGGAGGTTAAGGTAAACAATAAGAAACCCTAATCTAAAGAACCTAGATTCATGATAATCTTAGAAACCCTAATCTAAATCATGCTTGTTATTGTTATTGCTTGCTTGATTGTGTTTATTGATTCATGATTCGTAATCACTTGAAACCCTAACTTGAAACCCTAACCTAATTCAATTAAAATCCAAACCGATTGCATGATCTGTACCCGTGTCGATCGACACTAGTTTTATGTCGATCGACACGTAAACTTCTGCCTGAATTTGTTGTTTGAATTAAACTGTGTCGATCGACACAAATCACCCGTCGATCGACAGTAAACACTCTGTCCAAATTTGGTTGCATATTTATTTGAACTCGTTTGTTTGTTTGCTTGTTTGGATTGATTCGTTGATTGATAAACATGAAACTGAAACTGATTGCATCATATAGACATAACATGCTTGATTAAAATCCGGTCATATCATCATACGGTTTAGAATTTGAATACTAGGCTTGCATCATGAGCATATAAAAACATTATGTTAGGTTGTTAAACATAAAAATCTGGTTTCATAAGCATCATGCATCCGTACCCGTTTATATAAGCACCCATGACCTATTTTGCATCATATGCATAAACTTTAAAATCTTATAGTTCTTAGAGAATAGGATGAATGTTTTCAGATGTCGAAAATCAACAATTTGGATTATGCTGCCCTCAATCTCTCTGGAGACAATTACTTACAGTGGGCGTTGGATACTAAGATAAATCTAAAGTCTAAAGGACTTGGCGAATGTATCATTGAGGATAATAATGAGAATGAAAGGAATCGATACAGAACGATATCGATCATTCGTCATCATCTTGTTGAGGGTCTCAAGGATCAATACCTAACCATTGAGAACCCTTTGGACCTTTGGAAAGAATTAAAGATAAGATATGACCACCATAGAACGGTGTTGTTACCAAAGGCCAATTATGATTGGAGGAATCTCAGGTTCCAGGACTTCAAGTCCGTGGAAGAATATAACTCGGCTATGTTCAGAATAGTTTCTCAATTGAGACTATGTGGTGAGAAGGTAACTGAGAAAGACATGTTGGAAAAGACCTTCTCCACCTTTCACACTAATAACGTGTTGCTTCAACAGCAATACCGTGAAAGAGGTTTTGAGACATACTCAAAGCTTATAGCATGTCTATTACTAGCCGAGGAGAATAATACACTGCTAATGAGAAACAGTGAGATGAGACCTCCTGGATCAGCCCCACTTCCTGAAGCGAATGTGGCCACAGATGAAAAGAAAGAAATTAACCACGTCCAAAGTGATTATAGACATCGTGGTCGTGGATGTGGGGGTAGATGGCAAGGACGTGGCCGTGGCCATTTTAATCCATACGGCCGAGGTCAGGGCCGAGGCCACGGATTCCATAACGATCATTCTAACCGCGGGCGAGGACGAGGACGCGGATACCGAACTGACTATGATCGTAATAACCGTGGTATTACTTCTCAACCACGAGAATCAAACCCAAAATCAGTTTGCCATCGATGTGGAATGAGTAATCATTGGGCTAAGACATGTAGGACTCCCAAGCATCTGGTTGAACTCTATCAAGAGAGCCTTAAAGGGAAGAATCCAGAAACTCATATGATCCAGCATGATAATGAAGGAGATTTCGATCATGAGCAAGATGACTTGATGAATTTTGAAACCTCAGATATACTTAAGTGATTGATTTTGATTTTCTGTTTTGGTGTTTTGTGTTTTGCTTGTTTTACGTTTTACACTTTATACTTTGGTTTTGTGTTATTGCTTTCTATTAAACTTTATGGAATGAAAGAGTGTTATTTAAAAGTATCTATTGTTATCTCTTTTGAAGTATGAACGATATGGATGTGTTCATTGTGGATAGTGGATCAAGCCACTCGATATTAAGAGATAAGAGATACTTCATTGATCTTACACTTAAAAAGGCAAATGTAACCACAATTGCGGGTATAGCAAATTTAATTGAAGGCCACGGTCAAGCCCATATTTTATTACCTAAGGGCACGCATCTAGAAATTTCTAATGCGTTATATTCACCTAGTTCAAAGAGAAGTCTATTGAGCTTTAAAGACATTCGAATGAATGGTCTTCATGTTGAAACTAAGGACGAGAATAACAAAGAATTCCTTCAAATCTTTGAAACCGTCCATGGCTATAAGAAAGTCCTAGAGACTATACCTGCCATTTCTCTGGGCCTTTATTGTGCTAAGATCGGAATGATAGAAGCAAATGCTATGGTAAACAAAGAGTTTACTGAGAATTTCACTTTTTGGCATAACCGGCTTGGCCATCCCGGTGCTAACATGATGCGAAAGATATTAGCAAGTACTAATGGGCACACCTTGAAAGAAAGGAGAGTTATCCCAAAGAATCTCACGTGTGAAGCATGTTCACTAGGGAAACTCATTACTAGGCCATCACCAATCAAAGTAACTAAGGAAACGATAAATTTTCTGGAAAGAATTCAAGGAGACATATGCGGACCAATACACCCACCTTGTGGGACGTTTAGATATTTTATGGTCCTTATTGATGCATCCACGAGATGGTCACATGTCTGCCTATTATCAACTAGAAATGTGGCATTTGCAAGATTGCTTGCCCAGCTCATACGTTTAAGAGCACACTTTCCAGATTTTCCTTTAAAGACTATACGTCTTGACAATGCTGGTGAATTTACATCCCAAGCGTTTAACGATTATTGTATGTCCATGGGGGTAAGTGTTGAATATTCTGTGGCACATGTACATACACAAAACGGTTTGGCTGAATCGTTTATTAAACGCATACAGTTGATTGCTAGACCGTTGCTAATGAGATCAAAACTCCCGGTCTCAGCTTGGGGACATGCAGTTTTACATGCAGCAGAGCTAATTCGTATCAGGCCATCTAGTGAACATAAATATTCCCCATCACAGTTAATAACGGGTCAAGAGCCAGACATATCCCATCTTAAAACATTCGGATGTTCCGTTTATGTGCCTATTGCACCACCACAGAGAACAAAGATGGGACCTCAAAGGAGGATGGGGATATATGTTGGATATGATTCTCCTACTATCATTAAGTACCTTGAGCCAACCACGGGTGATTTGTTTAAGGCCAGGTACGCAGATTGTCATTTTTGACGAATCTGTCTATCCAACATTAGGAGGAGATAACAGACTGGTAAAGGAAATTATATGGAATCAAACGTCCTTAAAATGGCAAGATCCTCGGACTCAAGAATGTGAATTAGAAGTCCAAAAGATTATACATTTACAAAAGCTAGCTAATCAATTGCCAGATTCCTTTGCTGACCCGAAAAGAGTAACTAAGTCTTACATACCAGCTGTTAATGCACCGATTAGAATTGATGTTCAAGAGGGACACAATCAAGTTGCTACAGAATCTAAACCACACTCAAAACGTGGCCGGCCAATAGGTTCCAAAGATAAGAATCCTCGGAAAAGAAAGAAAGGTGCTGAAATCGTGGTTGAGGAATCTGATGGAACCCCAGACATAACTGAACCGATAGTTCCAAGCAATGAGACTCGGGACGCCGAGTTTCATGGTTCTGACGTTCCTGAAAATAATGAGATCTCAATGAATTATGTTATGTCTGGAATACAATGGAATAGAAAGTGTGTGGAAATCGATGATATATTTGCTTTTAAGGTAGCACTTGAACTTATGGAGGATCTAGAACCCACGTCGATATATGAGTGCACTCAGAGTGAAAATTGGACTAAATGGAAAGAAGCTATAAACGTGGAGTTGAATTCTTTAAGGAAAAGGGATGTCTTTGGTCCAATAATTCGGACACCCTATGAGATTAAACCAGTTGGACATAAATGGGTCTTTGTGAGGAAAAGAAATGAACATGGTGAAATCGTGAGATATAAAGCACGGCTTGTTGCACAAGGATTCTCACAGAGACCAGGAATAGATTATGAGGAGACATACTCCCCTGTGGTGGATGCTACAACTTTTAGATTTTTGATAAGTCTGGCTATAAGAGAAAAGTTGGATATGCGGTTAATGGACGTTGTAACTGCATACTTATATGGTCCACTGGATAATGAGATTTATATGAGATTACCAGAGGGTATTGAGCTCAAAGATAAGAAAGGTTCTCGAGAACAACACTGCATAAGGCTGAACAAATCCCTTTATGGACTGAAGCAAAGTGGGCGTATGTGGTACAATAGATTGAGTGAGTACTTAGTCAAAGAAGGCTATAAGAATGATCCCATCAGTCCATGTATTTTTATAAAAAAAGTTTGCAAACAAAGGGTTTGTTATCATAGCAGTGTACGTGGATGATTTGAACATCCTTGGAACCCCTGGTGAAATCGTCCAAACAGTTGAATGCCTCAAGAAAGAATTTGAGATGAAAGACCTAGGCAAAACTAAGTTCTGTTTGGGATTGCAACTTGAGTACATAAATGATGGAATCCTTGTGCATCAAATGGCATATACTGAAAAGGTACTCAAGCGTTTTAATATGGATCAATGTCACCCATTGTCCAGCCCAATGGTGGTGAGATCTCTTGATCTAGAAAAGGATCCGTTTGGTCCTAAGAGAGACTCTGAAGAAGTCCTTGGTCCCGAAGTGCCATATCTCAGTGCCATAGGAGCTTTAATGTATCTGGCAAGCCACACTAGGCCAGATATATGCTTTGCCGTGAATTTATTATCAAGATTTAGCTCATGTCCGACCCAAAGGCACTGGGACGGGATAAAACATATTCTTCGTTACCTACAAGGAACGAAAGACTTGGGTCTATTTTATACTAACCAATCTAAGGACGGTTTAGTTGGTTTTGCTGATGCAGGTTATCTTTCAGATCCTCATAATGCACGGTCCCAGACAAGTTATGTGTTTACTCATGGAGGAACTGCAATATCTTGGCGGTCAATGAAGCAGGCCATTGCAGCTACATCTTCTAATCATTCAGAGATATTGGCAATTCATGAGGCTAGTCGTGAGTGTGTTTGGTTAAGGCTGATGACCCAGCACATAAGAGTGGATTGTGGAATGGCCGAAGGTAAGCAGGAATCGACGGTATTGTTCGAGGACAATGCAGCGTGTATAGCTCAACTTAAGGATGGATACATCAAAGGTGATAGGACGAAGCACATTCTGCCAAAATTCTTCTTCACATCCGATCTACAGAAAGATGGAGAAATTCAAGTGCAGCAAGTACGATCAAGTGAGAATTCAGCAGACCTATTCACCAAGTCACTTCCAACCTCAACGTTCAAGAAACTTACTTATCAGATTGGAATGCGTCGTTTGAAAGACTTGCAGTGAGGTTCAGAACAGGGGGAGTAATACGTGTTGTACTCTTTTTCCTTCACCACGGTTTTGTCCCAAAATGGGTTTTACTTGGTAAGGTTTTAATGAGGCAACATCCAAAGCGTATTACAAGCCCATTAGAGTTATGACATCCAAGGGGGAGTGTTGTAAATCATAGTGGATTGTCATAACTAGTTCTGGTCCGTTTACGGCCCATTAACACTTAGTCTTTAGGCCGGTTTAATGAATCCTAGTTGAATTAGGATTTTCCTTTTATGTACTTTCCTTTTCCCATTAGGAAAAGGAATTTTCCTTTTCTCTCTTGTAATAATCCTATATAAAGGATCTTATGATTAATGAATAAACACAATCTTCCCCATTCGTTCTCTTGATTCACAACAGTATTCCCTCCGTTTCATATTAATTGTTGTTTTGAGAAATGTATCTGGTTAGTATTTGAATGTATTCAACTCAAAACACATCCAGATACATTTCAAATACATTTTTTTAAAACGACAGTTAATATGAAATGAAAAGAATATATATTAGTATGGGGAATAGAGACAAATGAAAATTCAAGATGTAGCAACGAGATCCCATGAACTGATCATAACTTTCATAGTCCATTCGGAAAACCGCGTATCCCCCTAAAGCTAGCCTAATTGCGCAATCTAAAACCAATATATATATTAATTCTCTTTCTTATTGCGAATAATACAATCTCTTCACGTAAAACATTTTATGGCATTTCCGAAGAAAGAAAGAATACAGTTTTTCGTACGTTTGAGAAGAAATAAAGAACACAATTTTTCGTACGTTTGAGATTATGGAAACATATCACTTTTATGGAACAGATGATTTTTTTCTCATAACATAATATATTATGAATCTAATTTACTAACTGGAAATTATAAGATCATAATTTAGGATTTTGAGTTTAGACTTTGAATTAAATGTAAAATTGTATTCAAACTAAAAAAACGTTTTTCTACATCAAATGTTACATGATTTTGAGATTTTTTTATTTAGATAGAACTTGAGCCTACCTTTGCTTACCGAACTCTCTATGTTAAGCTTTCTGCCTCGATCCGTTTTGTAAGACGTACGCTATGTGAAAGTATCACCTTTCTCATAACAACAGTTAAATGAATTTGTTTTTGTCTTATTATCATTTACCTAATCTTTTGATCGAATCTTGTCATTTTACCTTATTGATTCTTAGAAAAATATCCAATATATGCATATATCATACACGACATGACAAGATTGAGGAGGCAGAATTTATGCGATATAACGTATAGTCTCTTTTAGAGTCATCAGCATTTCAGCATCCCATTCATTTGCTCACTTGTTACATATACAAAACATCACTTATAGAATCATCTCTCCTTTAGCATAATTTATCTCTTGTTAACCGAATCAACTAAATTATTCCCATTCGAATTTTCTAGATATTTTATGTGAAGGAAATAAATACATTTCGGATAATTCGATGGATAGACTTTTTATCTAAACTAATAATGAAAATATCTTCACGTCGGTCGTGCTGCATCATCTGAAAACGATTCATATAGCTTACGAATAGCTTTTGCTAATCTCTACGAGTTTAATTTAATTTCAAAAGATCTTATTAAGAAGAAGTATCATATCAAGAATATAAGATACATGCGATCTAATCAGAATATGTAGCGTAGTATAGTCTATACGTCATTACCCTGATATGAACCCGTATAATGCATTTTGATAACAAACAAAAAAAAAAGAATGTGATCTCCTTACTTATCTCTCATAATTCTAATAATACTTTTAAAATTGGACCAATTTGATAGAGTTAAAGGATCGTGAATAAGACTATGTAAATCTCACATATGAATCAAAGAACGTCACACACAAGAAGCACAACAACTTTGAACCTTGGCTAAACCAACTACTTAATTATAGACTTTAGAATTGGGCAAGGATCCATATCATGATATCAATTACATTTAATCACCCAAAGAAAATAAAATCTTCTTGGATATCCAGAGGCTTTTATTCAATTTTTAAAAAAGTCCAGAAGAAGCCTGATTTTGGCGGCTAAACCGCCATTTTCATATCTATTTTCTTGTGAGGTTCATAGCCAATGAGCTCAAAGTCAGCCGCAACAAAAGAATTTATATGTTTCTTTTCTGGATTTATCATCAAAACCTGTAAAGAGCCCAAATATAAGTAAGGATACAGATGCAACTGTTAGATTATGGATTCAGAGAAAGCGATTATGAGTATTGAGTCCATATATATACTCACAGGAAAAGGTTTTGGTGGGTTCTCAAGTTGTTCTTGAAGAGGCCTGACATGGTTTTTGTAAACATGAGCATCTCCAATCACATGGATAAAATCACCAGGAACAAGATCTGCATAATGTCAACAAAATAACAATATATATGACGGATTCGAAAAACCGAATGTACTTCTGTAGTGAAATTTGAACGTTACCACAAACGTGAGCGAGGATGCACGTAAGGAGAGAGTATGAGGCAATGTTAAACGGTACACCGAGACCCATGTCGGCCGAACGCTGATACATTTGACATGAAAGTTCTCCATTCGCAACATAAAACTGTGAAAACATGTGGCATGGAGGAAGTGCCATCAGTTTAAGATCAGGAGGATTCCAAGCCGACATTATAATCCGTCGATCATCAGGATTGTTCTTGATCTTGTTAATCACATCTAAAAGCTGATCAAATCCTTGGCCGGTATAATCAGCATGCATATCTGTGTACCTGTAGAAAGAGATACAACGAAATGGCTAAACCGAGAAATATGTTTTGCCAAAACTCAGAAAAGAGAAAGCTACTGACTTAGCACCAAAGTGTCTCCATTGAAATCCATATACAGGTCCAAGGTCACCTTCCTCTCTCTCAGTCAGTCCAATACTGAAATTAAAAAGCTCTCAATGTATCAGTGTAATGGTCATAAAGTTTTAAACTTTTGAAAGAAAAATGCCGAGTTAAGTTTACCCGTCAAGATACTCTCTTGACGCATTCCCATCCCATATATGGATACCCTTTTCTTGAAGTACCTGCCACTTACACAAGCTTCTCAGTCCAAATGTAGCTAAATCACGGTACTTAAGGCATAAAGATGGTGATAAAAAGATCTCTTTTTGTTACCTTTGCATTGGTTGAACCGCTAATGAACCATAGAAGTTCCTCAACAACACCTCTCCAGAAAACTCTCTGCAAATGAAATGCAAACAGATATTGTAAGCTTGGATATGTAGGGAATACAAAGCAAGCTCCTCTCATGAAAATTCGCGTATACCTTTGTCGTCAGAAGTGGGAAATTCCTGCGTAAATTGAATTTCATCTGTGAATCCAAAGATATGGAGATTAGTTAACCTTAATAAGCAAACGAGAACAAGACATTCAGATACATATTAAGACGTAGCACAGCACCTGGCAACCGAATTTAGAAAATGTACCAGTCCCAGTCCTATCGTTCTTTAAGTTACCACTTGAGATGATCTCTTTGACCATATTCAAATAGAGATATTCCTCATGCCGCTCAAAAACCGTCTTAGGAAGAAAGGAAGAAAACTTCTTCCAATCAACTTGAAGGTCCTTCGATCCATCACTCTCGTCAGAGGATACACCGGAAGAAGAACTCTTTACACGAACATAAGTCGTGAAGGAAAATCGAAGTCCATTTTCACATATAGGAAACGACGAACACCAAGGCTGATATGCAGAAGTATCAACCGTGGGAATAAATGTATCACAGTCAATACTTGTATCAATCTCAGTTAAATGGATGGCTTCACAGCTCGGTCCATTCAAGGATTCCCTACAACGTCAAAATGATCAGTGAAAATAAAATCATTAAGAAAAAAAGAGTCTTGAGTAAAAGAACACACACCTCAATATATCGCCACCTCCTATAACAAACACCTTCTCAATGGACAAACTATACGGAGGTGAAGCTAGTAAATCTAGAGCAGAATCTATGCTACTGCAAGTTACAACATTCTCAGTGTTGGCTACATCGAAACCACTAGAACGAGTTAAGACAACGTTGAGGCGACCAAAGAGTGGCTTATACTTTACGGGAATAGACTCCCACGTTTTCCGTCCCATTACAACAGCGTTCTTCTTAGTGGAATCCGAAGTGGTCAGAGTCAAATCCTTGAAGAATTTGAGATCACTAGGCAAATTCCAGGGAAGTTTACCGTCTTTCCCGATACCCATTTCCTTAGTTGTAGCTGCCACAACTTGGTAAGTTCTCTGAGGCTTTGAAGCCATGATCACATTTCCATCGATAGTGCTTGCCATGGTTGAAATCGAAACCTTGAAGATGTTTGTTAATGAGGATGGCTTGGGAGAAAATTTACAGAGCCACCTTTGAGACAAAGGCAGCAAAGCCTGAGAGTTACACACAAATAGAAGTTGAAGAAGATTAAACAAGCTATACAATCACAACAGAATCTCGACAAAAACATCAAAGACGAAAAAAATACAAGTTAGATTCCACAAATTACATCAAAGAAGTACGCAATCACAAGATCAGTTCTTTCAAGACTCTTCATAATAAATGGAATCAAGCACTTTGTTAACTCTAAACCCAACAAGAAAAGGTAGACACAGGGAATAAACAAGTAAAATGTGACAAAAGTAAAGTTCAACACTTACAGATTTAAAAGTGAAAGGAAGAATCTTTGCAGGATTGTGCAAACACCTAGCAAGAGAAATCGAAATATTCAGAAGAAATCAATTACAAATGGTTAACCTTCAAGCTCTCATAGCTAAAGCTCCACTTTTTAAGATGAAAAATTTCTCTATTGTTATAAATTCTCACACTTGTAAACCATTCCCCATAAAAGACCAAATTCAGAAACCAATGACAGTGATTCTATCTTCTTCATTAGAGCAAATAACATAAAGCCAATCCATTTCTAAACCTAAATACTTAAAATCAATACAATAACTAAAAAAAATTTCTCCAAAATTAACCTCAATTTTTTCAATTCCAATTCAAAATGAATCTATACATAACGCTAAATCGATCGCAAACATATTCAGTATTCGGATTAGTTTTTTACACAGACAAAAACCCAAAACAGAATCACTCCAAGAAACCTGATATTTTCAAAACCCGAACCTCAAGACGGAATCTGAGATTGAAACGCCGGGAGAGAATACAAACGGCGGGAGACGACGGCTAGTCGCTGATTTCGGATAAGAGAATAATGCATATATGTCCAAATTTTAGTTATTTTTTTAGTAAAATTTTTGTTATAGCTATAATTAAAAGAAATTATAAAATTTTTCTACAACAATAATATTCATAAGATTTTGTTTTTCAAATTTTTTTTTTAATGTTTATGGGTTTCTCTAAGTAAACATGTTAATTACTCATTTGAAATTATTAGTTTAAATTCGAAGTTGAAGGTAATAACAAAATTATTTGCGGTCTACCATGTGACAAGAGAGATTGAATGAGTTAGCTTTGTCATCCATTGAAACATAGATGGATGAAAAACTCGACAACGTGAGTTTAATTAATTATTTTGCAGGCAAAAATACAAGGACAACAATATTTCAAAAATAATTTTATTTTGTTGTTTTCTTTTATTTCTTACAAACTATTTAGAATTATAAACGGTTTAATGGAGTTTTAATGTGCTTTTTTTTATTTAGATTACTATTTTTACGGCAATGGAAAATGTACGAAAATGGCACTTTTTTTTACATATATGCATAGGACTTCCAAAATGATTGGACCAGCAGAAATACGATTTGTGTCTTCCCATTCTCCGGTGTGGAAAATGTTGGGTTGTTCAATATCTCTGGGTTACATTTCTCAATGCAAGAGTGGTAAGTTATTGTAACTTAGTCTTTGTAACTTAGTAACTGTATATGTAACTGTATACTTAGTTTCATAGTGGTTTTGGTTTCTTAGATTTTTTTTTTTTTTTGTTGTAGGTACCCGATATCTCCCCAGTGCTCTCTTGTGCTCAGAGAACACTCGTTCCTCTAAATGCAATAGAGTTGACATCACTTGCTCTACATAAGTCATTGTTGGCCTTCTATGGGACCACTTTTCCTCAAATTGGAATCAACATTGGAATCAACCAAGACTCAACGTATGTACTTTGTGCCCGTATCAATGGACTTCCACATGAGATGCTTACCATTAGGGAAGCTATAAACGGGGAGGACCTTGAGGAGCTTGAGCTAAGTGAGCTCTCAGTTAGAGCTAATGAAGAGGTTTGTTTTTGATTTGAGCTCATACTCAACTCAATGCTTTGTTTTGGAGCTTCATTTTGAGATTTTAATCGGTTAAGTTAAAGTTCTTAGAGTAATTGAGTCTTTGTGTCTTTGTCTTTGCATTGGTGGTGATTTAATGTGATTTTTTCTCTTTTCTCTTTTTAAGATTAAAGCTCTGGGTACAAGATGGTGGAAACCAATTGTGATTTTTTGGGACCTTGACTCTCAAGCTCCAGCGAGGGCTCGTGATCCTCTTCGTTATCACGGCGGGTTTCGGCTAGCATTTGACGAGCCTGGATACACTGGACCTATGTCCATAAGTGTTGTATCTGCAACTAGGGACTCATTTGTTGGACATGTGTATAGAAGACTATGAAGGACATGTATGTATCTCTTAACGGCAGTTGAGGGATCAAATGCTACTGACAGAAGAATTAAGATGGATATGGAAACATGGCTGAAGCCGGGGGCTTGTCATCCGGAGATGATGTTCATGGTCATATCCAATGATGATGATTATGTTGAAAAGTTGAAAGAAATTGATGGACTTGGACACCAAGTAGGTATTATTTACACACTACTCATTGGAAATATATTTGTGAAATTGGGAGAGGAGATGGGTGCAAGGATTAATTAGTGCAAGATCAGTGCATCATCTTGATGTGGGGTGATGTGCTTGTTGGAGCTCCACGAACCAACCACCATCATTACCAGTTTCCAGGTTTAGAAGACATAGAGATCCCGTTGACAATTTGCCTCCGGTTGAAGATATGGGTGATGTTTTACTTATTTGTCTCTGCATGCCTCTTCCTGAGGATGAGGATGAGGATGATGTTGAGGCTTTGGATGTTGAGGCTCCTTAGGCTGGCCAGATGTTTGGTCATATCTCTTGGTCATGGTCACATCTCTTGGTCACACTATTTTACCTGCCTGAAGCTTCTTCACTCTTCCACGCTTTAGGCTCAATTTTATCTTTATCTTTAGCTTTACTATTTAGCTTTAGTATTGTGTATCTTCACTCTTTCACGCTTCAGGCTTGAGGCTTCAAGCTTCACTCTTTTAGGCTTTCAGGAGGCTTCACTCTTTCACTCTTTTAGCCTTTCTTTCTTTAAGTTTATTTCTAGGATTCTTTCTTTTAAGTTTATTTTGTGTTTCTCGTTTGAAGTAATAGATCATTATGGATTATTTTATTTGCAATATTATGTGTTAAGATTCTAATTTAGCTATGAGAAAGAAGAATTATTGAAAATGAGCTCAGTGTGGATGTTAATTAATGTTGAAACCATGGTAATTAATTTTGCAAATGTGTACCGACTTCATGTAGAGTAGAGCCGTAGAGGTATATATTACTTATGTAGGTGTGTGTGATGATTAATAATGATAGCTTGAGTTTTGATAGAGTATCTTTGAGATAGATACAACAAACGACACGGTATTGGGTAAATTTCTTTCCTTGTTCTACAAAACCATATCTATCCTACAAAATTGAAAATTTGCAAAGGTTGTTGAACGATGATATATATGCTTTAGTGGTCCTCCAAAAACCCACTATAAAAACCATCATATTCATGTATAGAATATACTGAAACCGCCAAGAATCGAAGAATTTTTTGCATAATAATGTAACATTGATATAAAAACAAACTATATACATATCCTTGAACCTTCCAATGTTGATTCCAATTTGTTATTCTTCTTCTTTGCTTGCTTGCAACTTCATCTGAATCTTCGGAATGGAACAACTTCTTCACCATCATCATCACTGTCCTCAATATAAAGCATGCATTCCTCTTTTGGTAATGTTTCCATCTCTTGACCAATAGATTCGTCTATGTCCATTGGCACATGGGTTTCTTCTTTCTCACCAGTGTCTTGAACTTCTTCCTGTTTTGAAAGAAAAATATAGGATCAATATCAACATAAGATGGTTAGCAAGAGAATCTAAATCTCAGAGACAACGAACATGAATTTACCACTATAGGTGACACAAAGACATTTCAGCGCTTAAAAGACTTAGAGGATCATAACCTCTTGTGTGAAACACTTCTTTGCCAAGAGTTCAATCTGGCGAACAAGTCTTTGTTTGGGGAATGTTTGTGACGCTTGATGAGGAACCATCACATGTTTTTCTCCAGTTACAGATCTCAATCACATTCTTGCTTTTGTTTTCTTGATCATCATTCTTGTTGATATAAAAACTCCTCTTTTTGATCATCATTCTTTTTGGACTTAGCTGGAAGAATACTTGGATCATGACCTTCATTGAAATTGTAAAGCAATTCCAAGATCAGAGCCGTTGCTAGACATATGAAGGCCCGAGGTGATACGCTCAAATTTAACCCTGAGCCACTCTCTCAAATTAAGAGATCGTGTAGTACTTAGGGATCGAATCCACAGGGAAAAGAATCACAAAGTAAAATTCCAAATTCAAATTAAGCTAAGTGAGTAATAATGTAATGAAAAAACAAGTAAATAAAGCAAGCAAACGATGATTGTTGTTCTTTAAATCAATGAGACAAAGCGCTAGGCATCGGGTAATTCGCAGGCATGACTTTAAATCGAAGCACTAAATTACTGTCGGGATATTTATTAAGAACCGTTCTTAAACTCGAAATCAATTGTAAAACTAATCAACTCTCGTTGCAGAAGTTATCTATGATTAAATCCTAGCAAACCAAATTCCTTTACGAGTTCTATAAATTTAATCAAGCATTAACGAGCAGTTTCGATATGTTCACAAAATCACTAAGCCAAATTCCTTTGCGAATAGTTATTTTGCTCACCAACGATATTGTTCCAGTTAACTAATAATGCTTTCGCATCTATCCATCAACCTAACATATCTAATTCAGGGTGATCAATCCTAAAACAGAATTAAAACTATCAAGGTGAAGAACACAAGTTAGATTGATCCCAACAGTAATAAAGTTCTAGCAATTTATCATCAGCCTTTGAAAAACCTTAAACCTAACAAGTAGATTACTCAGACATGATGATTGAAACAAGCATAATAACTGAATAATATTGCATTAAAAAGATAAAGATAGAGATACAAAAGGGTTCGAAGAAATCTCTGAAAAGAGTCTGAACTTGTCTCCCTAAAAGCTCTGAATCAAATCTCTCTGCTAGGTCTCAATAGAAAATAATAGCCTCCTAACTAAAAACCTAAGTAAAACTATATATAATACAGGTAAAAGTCGGATTGGACTTTAGGAAAACGCCTGGAAACTTCGGCCCGAAAAAGGAATTTCTTCATTAAACACCCGTGTCGATCGACAGACAGGATGATTGTCGATCGACAGGATACTCTCTGGGAAAACTTCATGTCTCGTCACGAACCATGTCGATCGACACTAAAGATCTGTGTCGATCGACGCTTGCTCCCCTGTTTGAATTTGACTTGATCATTCCTCTTCAAAAAGTTCCAAAAGCTTCCATTTGACTCAAATCGAACATTTACCTGCAAAGACTCTAAAAACACCAAAAACACCAAAAAGACTATACAAAAATGACTTATATCGTGGTCTTAAATGGGTAAAAACCACGATATATCAACTCCCCCAGACTTAGCTTTTTGCTTGTCCCTAAGCAAAACAGTGTAATCACTCCTTTAGGAACCACATACCTTTGCAAAGCTAAGTATAGCAGTCCTTCAGATTAAACTCAAACCTCTTAGAGAAACTCAGACTTTCAGTCGCAAGCCCCTTCAGTTTAATTAGGTGCGGTCTCATCGAGGGAATATCGATCGCTGGACCTTCTAGATTCTTTCACCTCCTTTAACACTTTCTTGCGTTTCACCCTCTCTCTTCCCTCTGAAACTGTATCCAATTAAGGATATCATAGAGATGCAATGCCTTTTGCCATTGTGATGGCGGGTACCTCAACGGAGGGTCCTTAACCATCAAAGCTAGATGCTCCATTTTTTCTGTTGTTTCTCTGCGTTTTACTCTGGCATGCTTGCACTTTTTTTTTTTTTTTTTTTTGGCATCTCTATGATCACTAGATCAGCTCTCATTACTGGTGTTCTTGTGGAGACAGGGTCATGAGGCTTTTTTCTTTTTTCGATCTAGGACAGTTGTACTCGTCATTCGGGAAGAAGTTTCAAGAGCGGTCCGTCCTCGCTTTCAAGTGTTTAGAAGCTGAATCAAGTCTTGCGATTACCAACGCCCTTGACAAGAGATTAGAGTTCATTAGGGGCGGGGTCTTTGACATCTTTTCTGGCGTTCTCCAGAAATCCGAACTCGCTCCGTTAAACCGATCCACTTCCAGTTACTCACCTTGTAAAACCAATCAACTTACATTGGTAATGGTCCTTGAGTGCTGTTCAAAGCAAGTTGTAAAGGAGGAGTTTCGACCCGAAAATTTTTTAAAACTTACTCAAAAACACCAAAATAGAAAACATAGTTAGTGACTACCTCCCCCAGACTTAAACAACACTGGCCCCAGTGTTATAAAAGTCTAAGATTGGTGAAAGAAAGAAAATCAAATGGAAAAATGTTGAAAAACAAATGAGAATCGTGTTACAAATTGGGGTGTCGATCGACAGCCATAGGTGGTGTCGATCGACACCAGGTCTTAAAATCTGAAAAATTTTCACCAAATTCTGTTTCTGGAGAATGTCAACGTGCTTGTCATAGTTAAATTAGTCTTGCACTGTTAGACACTCAAAGAAAACATAATCAAACGCAACTGCATAACACAATATCATAGGTTCAACAAAGGGCTGAAATAGAAACAAACTGACTTAATAAAATCAAAAGCTGACTCAAAAGAAAGAAAATAAAAGAGAAAAGAAAAAGAAACATAAAACCGGGATAAAATGGAGAAAGCGAGAGAACTAGTCTTCTGCTTCCTCATCAGATGGGGAGTCATGTGCATGTTCCGGAGGTGGAGAGGGCGTACGAGGGCGAACACAGACAGACCGACATGATAATGCATCCCATGTTGCCTGAAGCGCGCGAGTGATCCACCTAAATCGCTCCTCCTCAGTCAAGTCAGCGCGGGGAACAGTAGGGAACACATGCTGATGATCTGGCTGCTCTAATGGGATCTCAGAAGTAGTAGCTCGTGAAGTAGCAGCTCCTCTAGTCGTCACCTTCCTAGTAGCCTCCATTGGCCTAAACAAATCAACTGGTGGATCGAAAGAGAGCAAAGAGGGATCCTGAGAAACTCGCATCAAGTGCTGGACATCGCGAATCGCAACCAGCCGTGACTGGCCTAACGCGATGGGGAAAACCCAAGAGAGAGGATGATCAACCTTTACCCAACGTGCGTTCTTCAAGTGGTCCAAGTTAACAAACCCAAGCGTACTGTTACTGGAATAACCTGTCAGAGAAACCCTGCACCGCTTGAAGATCGGTGTGAGCATGTTACCCACAGTGAACTGCTTCTTACCGAAGGTAGTAGCAGTGAGCAGAGTATGTCTCAACGAGTGTAGGTAGTCCATGAATACCATCCCCATGTTAGGTTGAAACCCAGTGGTCCATGTCTCGCTGGGAATGAGATCTCTCAATGCATAAGAAAGCAGAACTAGCTCGTGCTTCCTCACTTTCACAGGTTCAAACTTGCAGAGGATGGTTGTCGAGAATAACCTGATTAAGTAGCGGATGACAGGGTGACGGATGTCTGAGTGAGCAGAACTACCCACAACAAAAGGCCCTGTACTGATGCGGCTCCAAAGTGTATGCATACCCTCAGCAATGTCCACTGGAAGATCCCCAGCTGGGACCTCAGGAAACTCGAAGAGCCTGCAAATTGTTCTAGCAGAGAGTGCATAGCGTTTCCCAGTGGCCATGAAGCTCATCTTGAACTTATCCGGATCTTGCCTCTCCTCAATAGATCCCGCATCACTGTATAACTTAACCAAGGCAAAGAATTGCCTTACAAGATCCGGGTATAAGTCCGCGTTATTCTCCATGAATTTCGTCAACCCAACTCTCTCGATCAAACCCGTCACCTCCTCCGTAATTCCTAATCGGTCCATAGAAAAAGAATGTGGAAACTTTGTAGGAGCCATCGGGACCTTGAGCCACTCATTGTAGAGCAAGGAGTTGTAGTCGTCCCATGTTTTGCCAACCTCTCTATCATCGACCTCTTTACTTGTCAACACTTGCGTAAGCGTCTTTCTCTCCGACTCAAATTCAACCGCGAAGGGGGTGTTCTCATCCCTTGGCCATATCGGTGAAGAGTGGCGAAGGATCTGGTACGGGGGATCTTGAGAACTCGAACCCTGATCTGTCCTTGGTCGCTTTCCTGCACTTTTATCTGCCCTTGGTGCCATCTGGAAAACACAAAAAGAACAAACACACATATTTCCAAAGTCAGAAAAAAATAAAAAGTTTGGACAGCAAGCTCGCTGTCGATCGACAGTGAGAAATCGTGTCGATCGACAAGCGAGTGCAGATCTTGAATTTCGGCAATGTAAACACAATTAACAGCAAAGCTCAACAATAACCCGATGCCTAATGTCTAACAAGAATACGAGCACCCGATTTGTCAACAAAAAGCACCCAATAATTCAGTTCCGTTCCCCAAATAAATCCCCAAATATCCCAAAACCTAGAAATTCTCTAGAACTAGCAAATTCTTCGATTTGAGCACAAGGATATGTCAAAATCACTCTAAAACAACCTAAATAGGCCGGATTTAACAAGATGAACAAGTGAAAAGATGTAGATTTTGAATTTCAAACCTTCGCGCCGAAATATAAAGAGGGGGTTTCGAGACACATACCTTGCAGATCGGGAAGTCGGTTTATAGAATCGGAAAGAGGATGAAAATCCGAGTGAAATAGGCTCAAAAATCACTTGATTTGGTGAAAAATTGAGAGAGATAGGAGGATTTGAAAAAAAGAAAAGGATTTTCGGTTTTAGGAAAAGTATGAACAAGTTTCGGGATTTAAAGGAAACTTACCTCGTGCAATCCGAAACCCGTGTCGATCGACAGGGTTGTGTGTCGATCGACAGGGAACCCACTGTCCCAACTCGTGTACTCTAAAATCCGTGTCGATCGACATCCATATACGTCGATCGACAGGCGATCCTCTGCCCCAATTTGTTTTTTTTTTTTTTTTTTAACTGAAACACTTAGTAAAAATGTTAGTAAAATAAAACGAAAATCATAATTTAAATATACTTACCAGTGGGTTGCCTCCCACTCAGCGCTCGTTTTCAGTCATTAGCTTGACTGTGTCGGGTTTTTAGGCGACGGGTGCATCATCCAAAGGAACAATGTGTCCTTCTGGAATCTCGGCTTTCGTCCAATAGTGTTTCACCCTCTGGCCATTGACCGTGAACTCGTTGCCATTTGAAATAATTAGAACAATTGCTCCATGGGGCCAAACCTCCTTGATTGTAAAAGGACCAGACCAACGAGAACGTAATTTTCCAAGAAAAAAATGTAAACGAGAGTTATACAGGAGTACCTGGTCATTTGGCTCGAACTTCCTGGAGATGATCTTTTTATCGTGATAAGCTTTAGTCCTTTCCTTGTATAGCTTGGAGTTCTCGAAAGCATGATGTCTTATCTCATCCAGTTCGTTCAGCTGAATCAAACGCTTCTCTGCAGCCGGTTTGTAGTCGAAGTTCATCTGTTTGACTGCCCATGCTGCCTTGTGCTCAAGTTCCACTGGAAGATGACAAGCTTTCCCATAAAGTAAATGGAACGGCGTCGTCCCCAAAGGTGTCTTGTAAGCTGTCTTGTAGGCCCAGATCGCGTTATCAAGCTTGTTCGCCCAATCCTTCCTTGTAACTCCCACTGTCTTCTCTAAGATTTCCTTGATTTGTCGATTCAAAACTTCAACTTGACCACTTATATGCGGATGATAGGGAGAAGCCACTCGATGTTGAACACCGTACTTGCTGAGCAGATTAGCGAACACTTTGTTGATAAAGTGCGGTCCACCGTCACTGATTACTATCCTGGGCACTCCAAATCGAGGGAAAATGATGGTCTTAAACAGCTTAAGAACCACTGCAGAATCATTCTTCGGACTAGCAATCGCCTCGACCCATTTGGACACATAATCACAGCGACAAGGATATACTCGTTCCCATAAGACGATGGGAAAGGGCCCATGAAATCAATGCCCCAGCAATCAAAGACTTCAACCTCAAGGATGAAGTTTTGTGGCATCTCATGTCGGTTGCTAATCTTCCCTCTTCTCTAACAAGCATCACACTTAGAGATAAAAGTGTTTGCATCCTTGAACATCGTAGGCCACCAAAACCTAGCTTGTAGAACCTTAGCGACCGTCTTGAACGTAGCAAAGTGACCAGCATATTCTGAACTGTGGCAGTGAAAGAGAATGTCTTGAACCTCAGCCTCTGCTACGCATCTTCTGTAGATCCCGTCTGAACAATGCTTGTAAAGATAAGGCTCATCCCAATAGTATCTTCTAAGCTCTGGCATGAACCTCTTCTTCTCGTATACTTTAAGATTAGTAGGCACATATTCTGCAGCTAAGTAATTGGCAATATCAGCATACCAAGGTCGATCAGATCTGAGAACTGCGCATATAACCTGATAACTGATCTGTTCAGCTTCTGTCGATCGACGCTGATCATTCGTGTCAATCGATGGGAGAGTCTTTAAAATCTGGGAAGTGGAATCGAACTTCTGTGTGGATCGACATATATTACCGTCGATCGACAGACGTGCCTCTGGAATTTTTTTGCTTGATCGATTCTCACCTTTGCTTGCTGAAAATCCAGTCTCAATGAAATGTACACTCTCCTCAGGGAAGTAATCATCAATCGGGATGGAGTCCTCAATCTGAATGCGTGATAGATGATCTACAACACCGTTTTCCACTCCTTTCTTGTCCTTAACCTCAATGTCGAACTCTTGGAGGAGAAGAATCAATCTCAACAGCCTTGGTTTTGCATCTTTCTTCTAATTCAGGTACTTGAGTGCTGAATGGTCCGTGTGCACTATCACCTTGGCTCCGATCAAGTAGGGACGAAATTTCTCGAAAGCAAATACCACAGCTAACAACTCCTTTTCAGTAGTTACATAATTCCTTTGAGCTTCGTCTAGTGTTCTGCTAGCATAATAGATCGCGTGGAGTTTCTTGTCCTTCTTTTGACCCAACACTGCCCCAACTGCATAATCACTGGCATCACACATCACCTCGAAAGGTAAATCCCAGTCTGGAGGTTGCACTATTGGAGCACTCACTAAAGCCTGCTTAATCTGTTCAAAAGCAGCTAGATAATTAGTATCAAAATCAAATTTGACATCCTTACAGAGCAAAGTGGTGAGCGGGCGAGCAATCTTGGAGAAGTCTCTGATGAATCTCCTGTAGAAACCAGCATGTCCAAGGAAACTGCGAATCTCCTTGACTGAAGTAGGTAGCTGGAGGCTTGCCATCACTTTGATCTTGGCACGGTCCACTTCAATTCCCTCAGCCGAAACTCTGTGGCCAAGAACAATGCCATCTTTCACCATGAAGTGGCACTTCTCCCAGTTAAGAACCAAGTGCTTTTCCTCGCATCGAGCTAGTACCTTTTCCAGATTGTTCAAGCAGTCCTTGAAAGAAGATCCGTATACTGAGAAATCATCCATAAAGACCTCCATGTAATCCTCTATCATATTCGTGAAGATAGACATCATGCAGCGCTGGAAAGTTGCGGGAGCGTTGCACAACCCAAAAGGCATTCTGCGATATGCAAAAGTGCCACAGGGACAAGTAAAAGTGGTCTTCTCCTGGTCGTCTGGATGAATGGGGATTTGGAAGAACCCTGAGTAGCCATCCAGGAAGCAGTAATATGGATGATTCGCAAGCCTCTCCAACATTTGATCAATAAATGGCAAAGGAAAGTGGTCCTTCCTAGTGGTTGCGTTAAGCTTCCTGTAGTCGATGCACATTCGGTGACCAGTGACTGTCCTTGTAGGAATTAGCTCATTCTTCTCATTCTTGACCACTGTGACACCTCCCTTCTTAGGAACCACATGAACTGGACTGACCCAAGCACTGTCTGAGATAGGATAGATGATCCCTGCTTCTAAAAGCTTCATGATCTCCTTCTTAACCACCTCTGTCAGATTCGGATTCAGTCGCCTCTGATGCTCAATTGATGATTTAGACTCGTCTTCCAAGTGAATCCTATGCATGCACAAGTCTGGAGCAATACCTGAAATGTCATCAAGAGAGTAGCCAATAGCTTTGCGAAACTTGCGCAGCCTCATTAGTAATAACGCGAGTTATGCGTTATTCAAAGAAGCATTAACAATGACAGGATAAGTGGAATTAGAACCAAGAAACGCGTACCTTAGCCCTGCAGGAAGTGGTTTGAGATCGATTTTAGGAGCTTTCTCCTCGCTCCAATCGCTAAGCTTTGTAGCTTTCACAGGAATTTTAACCAGCTCCTTGTTAGCAACCACTTGCATAGCTTGCTCACTCGCATCCATCATTGAAGCATAACCCTCAGCAGTCTCATCCATGTATTCTATCTCTGATGTAGAATTGATCAACGCCCTCTCCAAGGGATCTGTAGAGCGCATCCCATGGAAGTAATCCTCTGCTAGATGATCCAAGGTATCAACACAGAAAGTCTGACCGTCTATTGTAGGCTTCCTCATAAGCTTATCCATGTCAAACTTCATCTCTAAATTGCCCACATTAAGTGTGATCCTTCCTCCCTTAACATCAATCATTGCTCCTGCTGTAGACAAGAAGGGTCTTCCCAGGATAAGAGGGTCCTTAGGTTCCTCACCATATTGCAGAACCACAAATTCAGTGGGTATCATGAATTGTCCAACTCTAATTGGAACATCTTCAAGGACTCCTTCAGGGATTCTAATTGTTCTGTCTGCTAGGATAAGAGAGATCCTAGTAAGTTGAAAATCAGTCATCCCAAGGCTTATAGCAACTGAAAGTGGCATCAAGTTGACACTAGACCCTAAATCACATAAGGAACGTGGAAATCTCTCAGTGAATATCAAGCAATCCAACACAAAGCTTCCTGGATCTGTGAGTTTCTCTGGAGTTCTGTTCTGAATCACCGCACTAACCTGCTCTGAGATCATCGTGCATCCCTCTTCAAGACTCAAGTTCTTAGTGACCATCCTCTTCACATACCGTCGAATCACTGGCGTTGATCTTATTGCATCAATCAAGGGAAGCTCAACAATGATTTTATCCATGATAGCTTTGCACCTAGCATCCTCTAGCTCCTGTTTAGACTTCTTATTGCTCCTAGGATAGGGAAGCTTGGGCTTGTAAACTCTTTCCTCTACCTTATCTGAAGATTTGGAAGAATTTGGGCATGTTCGACTCGCCTGTCGATCGACAGGAACAGGTGTGTCGATCGATACTTGAGTCTCTGGAATTTCTGGAGTTTACTCGTGATCCGTGTCGATCGACATCCATCTCCGTCGATCGACGGAGAGGCCTCTAGAAAAATTTCTTCATTGTCGATATCGATTAGCTCGTCGATTCGCTCCGTATCAGCATTCTTCTTCAGAATTGGTTCCAACTTCTTTCCACTACGAGTCACGATAGCCATAGCATTGCGTTTGGGATTCGTATCCGTTCGTGAAGGAAGAAATCCATCCTGCCTTTTCACTGAGTGTTGAGAGCTTCGAATTTCCCATTTAGATCCCGATACATATCATCCATCTTCCCGTTAAAGTTAACGGTCATCTTTTGTTGACCTTCCAAAAGTTGTTCAAGCATGGATTTTACCTCGCTATCCGGATTCTTAGCAGGAGGTGTCTGGTAGGAAGAAGAACCGTATGTCCTTGTGTAGTTGTTGTTGCTGCTCTGGAATGGCTTTTGATAGTCGTTCTTCTGGTACTGTGGGCTTGAAGGTCTCTGATAACTGCTGTTGTAGGTACTCTGGTAGCCTCTATTCCCTTGTTGATTCCCATATCTCTGACTCTGAAATCCAGTTCCGTTGACGTAGTTCACACCTTCTTCTTCATTCCCAACCTCTGGTTCAAATGTCTCAACCTCCTGAGCAAAGTGAACTGACTTCTTTCCCACTAAAAAGTTATGCACATCGTCAATCTTAGTCTTAACCTCTTGAGAAAACTGACCACTGCCGTTCCCACTGAGCTTCTTCCTCTCAAAATCGGCATTCTTACTGCTGTTGCTTGAAGCCAAGTTTTCAATAAGCGCGATAGCATCTCCCGGAGAGTTAGTCGTGAAATTTCCACTGTTTGCAGCATCCAATGTCATCTGATACCTCCAGTCCACTCCATTAAAGAAGATCCTGAGCAGTTGGATATCGGTGAATCCATGATGGGGGCAATCTCTCTGGTATGACTTGAATCGCGCCCATGAAGCCTTAAATGCCTCAGTATCCTGCTGACGGAAAGTAGCAATCTTCATCCTCAAATCTTCTGATCTTGCATCGTCGAAGAAGTTGTTGAGGAATGCATTCTTGGCGTCCTCCCAAGTAGTCAAAGATCCCGGCTCGAGTTGCTTTAGCCAGTATGAAGCATCACCTCCCAGTGAGTAAGGAAAGAGCTTGCAGTAGAGAAAATCGCTTGACACTCCATGTGCCTTAATGCTCGATGCCAAGTCCTCGAACTTCTCAATATGATCCATAGGGTGTTCGTGTGGGAGTCCATGGAAAGGATGTTGAGCCACAAGGCTGAAGAATGCAGGCTTCAGCTCAAAGTCGTTTCTCTGAAACGGAGGTGGGCGAATTGCAGCTCGGTTGGCATAAAACTGGTCCGGACGGTTGTAATCGCCCAAAGTCTGACCACGTCCATTCTGCACGTTCCCAGCTTGCTGGTGTCGAGCGACACCTGCTTGAATAGCCTGTTGGACGATCACGTTCCCAGCTTGCTGGTGTCGAGCGACACCTGCTTGAATAGCCTGTTGGACGATCACGTTCCCATCTTCATCAATCCTCTGTCCAACTGCATTGTATCTAAGCCCTTCTGGATCACGTAGAACCCCATCTGCTCCTGTTATCAAGATGATCGGCGGTACCTCTGCCATCTTAGATTTTCTAGCTGCTTTCTTGTTCGTACGTTCTAAAAGAGCTAACGTGTTAAGATCAAATCCAACTAACTCCTTGTCTGTTGTGCTTCTTGTGACGTGTCTTTGCATGCACCTGAAACCCAAAACAAAAAGCAAACAAAAAGAAACTAGTTAGTAGATTAAAAACAAAAGAAAAACTTAGACAAAATTCTATAATTGAAATTCTAATGATGATTTCAAATCCCCGGCAACGGCGCCAAAATTTGATACGCTCAAATTTAACCCTGAGCCACTCTCTCAAATTAAGAGATCGTGTAGTACTTAGGGATCGAATCCACAGGGAAAAGAATCACAAAGTAAAATTCCAAATTCAAATTAAGCTAAGTGAGTAATAATGTAATGAAAAAGCAAGTAATTAAAGCAAGCAAACGATGATTGTTGTTCTTTAAATCAATGAGACAAAGCGCTAGGCATCGGGTAATTCGCAGGCATGACTTTAAATCGAAGCACTAAATTACTGTCGGGATATTTATTAAGAACCGTTCTTAAACTCGAAATCAATTGTAAAACTAATCAACTCTCGTTGCAGAAGTTATCTATGATTAAATCCTAGCAAACCAAATTCCTTTGCGAGTTCTATGAATTTAATCAAGCATTAACGAGCAGTTTCGATATGTTCACAAAATCACTAAGCCAAATTCCTTTGCGAATAGTTATTTTGCTCACCAACGATATTGTTCCAGTTAACTAATAATGCTTTCGCATCTATCCATCAACCTAACATATCTAATTCAGGGTGATCAATCCTAAAACAGAATTAAAACTATCAAGGTGAAGAACACAAGTTAGATTGATCCCAACAGTAATAAAGTTCTAGCAATTTATCATCAGCCTTTGAAAAACCCTAAACCTAACAAGTAGATTACTCAGACATGATGATTGAAACAAGCATAATAACTGAATAATATTGCATTAAAAAGATAAAGATAGAGATACAAAAGGGTTCAAAGAAATCTCTGAAAAGAGTCTGAACTTGTCTCCCTAAAAGCTCTGAATCAAATCTCTCTGCTAGGTCTCAATAGAAAATAATAGCCTCCTAACTAAAAACCTAAGTAAAACTATATATAATACAGGTAAAAGTCGGATTGGACTTTAGGAAAAACGCCTGGAAACTTCGGCCCGAAAAAAGAATTTCTTCATTAAACACCCGTGTCGATCGACAGACAGGATGATTGTCGATCGACAGGATACTCTCTGGGAAAACTTCATGTCTCGTCACGAACCATGTCGATCGACACTAAAGATCTGTGTCGATCGACGCTTGCTCCCCTGTTTGAATTTGACTTGATCATTCCTCTTCAAAAAGTTCCAAAAGCTTCCATTTGACTCAAATCGAATATTTACCTGCAAAGACTCGAAAAACACCAAAAAGACTATACAAAAATGACTTATATCGTGGTCTTAAATGGGTAAAAACCACGATATATCACGAGGCGAGACAAATTACTAAATTTTTTTAACACAATTCATATAAAATAAATAATAAATATATCGTCAAAAAACTTTTAAAAAAAAAATTTACTAGTTCTAAAATAGATATATATTTTTTAACCGCTTTCAAAACATAACATCTTTAACCTTCAATCTCTTTTCTGACATATTCGAGCGAATATACGATTTTATCAACTTCAACTTTGGAAAAAAAATTCCGCATATGCAACTGAAATTGGGATAGTCAACAATATTTGATAAGAGATCCATAAGTTCGGATAACAATCTTCATCCGTTTTCAAAAAATATAACATTTCAATAAGTTTTTTAGTTTCTCCAAGTAAAACTTCTCGTAGAACATTTAATTCATCAAACAGATCATTAGTAACAATATATTTTGTTTATAATGAATTACAAAAAAAAAAATTAAACTTATAAAACTATTCCAATTTAAAAGTAGAGATTTAAGAAATTATATTTTCAAATCATGTTTGGGTTATTCTTAATCAGATAAAAAAAAAATCAAAACTAATTTTAGATGAACATAACTATAATTACTTACAAATTAGTTATGTTCTTGACTATAATAGAGGAAGACCATGTTTAAAAAAAAATTTGAAAGAGATCAAGCGGTTGAGTATTACCCTATATATTTTTTTCTTTGTTTATTTTCAAATTTTAATTAGTTATTGTTTTTACTTTTTCGTAACCCTTAATTAAGTCATTTGATAAAAAAAAAAATCATGTTTCTTTATTCCTAACTGAATCTAATAAAATTATGGGGCTTTACTGTTTTTCAAAAATATTAGGCCACAGACCAATGCTTCCTTCAAGTGGCCTTAGCCACGGCTCTGTCCAAGATGTAACCGCGCTTAAGTGAAGCTTCCTTTGAAGGAAACCAATTCCTAGTTAGCTGAAAAGAAGCAGAAAATAAATTAAGTTGTTTTCAATTCGGTTCGTTTTAATTTTCTTTTCTTTTCTCTGGAGAAAATAATTTACCTACTCCAATAAAACACAATTACAACCATGTAAAGTGAGTGGTAATTATCATTTGGAAATTTTATTTTCCAGTAAATAAATAAAAAAAGATTCGTTTAGATCTACTCAACGAAGTGACAACAAAAAAAAAAAAAAAAAAAAATCTACTCAACGATCTCCTAATTGAGGGATAAAATGTTCGCGTCGTTGATGTACTGAGATAGCAGAGGATACAACTGATTTTGTTTACCTTTAGTTGTTCGCTCGATTAGGTAATGGGCTAGGACCAAGTTTCGACTGTTCCAGCATCGAGTCATGTTGTTCAAACGATATTTCTTTCACGACAAAAGCATTTTCCATGTAGGAGAAGACTCGAGTACCAATACGAAATCAGGTTTGAAATGACCTTTTGAGGAGTGTTTTGAGAACCCTTTATCTTCGAGAAGAGGTGAGCATACATGTACGAGGGCATAGGTAGCAAAAAGAGCCCTCCAATAGGCTATCAGTCTTCAAGCTTGATTTATACTCAACTCCAAGTTTGCGTTCACAAATTCAAGATTACAAAACCAAGAGAGAATAACAGTCTAAGCGAGGGAAAGAACATTAACGCCATCAATAATTTGCATTAGCTGAGGAACCCGACAGCCGCCGATGCGGGATAAGAATTGTAGTGGACAAGGACTCAGTCTATGTGGTTGGTGCAACGAGAAACATCGTTTAGTTGGAATTTTCTTGGGACAAGTACCACCTATTTTTCAAGATCAATTGCCAAAAGATCAAACATTCTTGAAAATAGGTAAGAAATTTTCTCGCATATCACGACTTGGGTGTTGTGACTACGAGGCATGATGTCACGATAGCCATCAATGAAAGTTGGCATTGTAGAGCATAAAAAGGCTTGATCTAGACGTATTTTGTACTCCCTCCGTTTCAATATGTATGATTTTTTATAACTTTTGCACATATTAAGAAAACATATTAATTTTGATCTATTAATACATTGTTTTTTGCACTAAACATTTTTCCATAAATTTAAACCAATAGTAGCTCAATAAAATCAATTAATGTATCTTGAAGTTTACAATTCATCTTCATTAGTTCTTAAAATTTGCATTGAAAATTGAAAACATCATACATTTTCAAACAAAAATTTTTTCTAAAAAATCGTACATATTGAAACGGAGGGAGTATGATTTACGAACAGATACTCAAATTTGGATATGAGTTTTCTTTTTCCTTTTTTAGAAATTAGATTTCTTCTACTGATTAAATACTCGTACCGATAAAATTATTTATCGTTTCGACCGATTAAATCCGTTAAACCACTATTTGTTTGTCAATTTGGATCGAGTCTTTGGAGAAAATAAAATACACTACTCAACCAAACACAATTGGTTTTTTTTTTTTAAGTAAAACACGATCACAACCCGATAAAACATATACTCCCTCCGTTTGTTTATAATTTATGTTTTATGATTTATTTTTTGTTTACAAATAAGTGATGTTTTCGATTTCTAATGCACCACTAATTGATTTTTTAGTGTTTTGACTGTTTAAATTCTGCAAATTGAATTTTTATTGGTTAAAATGTATTGGATAAATAAAAAGTGTTGTTTTATTTTAAAAAACAAGGTAAATTTAATAATTTCTTAATATGTGTGTAGAAGTCTAAAACATCAATTATAAACAGACGGAGGGAGTATGGGTTATTATCATTTTCGAGATTCTTGGTGGACTTCCACGCTTATTCATCGAAAAAGACTAAAATACCTTCACGCGCTCAAACGGATACCATTTGACATTGGTGCCAAAAACATAAGTGATCCACAATAAAGTGCTATTTTGACCAATAATCCCAATATTTGTTTGGATCCGACTTTACAAATGTGAATATGTGATCAACATAAATAATTGAAACCTTACTATTGAAATCAAGTTTTGGTTAGGTAACACGTGTTGGTGCGTTTTGATTGTTGAACAAACTCTAATTAAAATCCTTGAATGATCAAAATAATCTGAAAAAAAAGATGAAGTTGAACTAACAAAGGCTCAAGCCAACCATACATAAACCATAAAACACACCTACCAAAGACCACATAAAACATGTATACAATACGTCTTTGTAATCCATATAGAATCTTGTCACTATATAAACTAAATATCATATAACTAAATTTTTCATCAACACTAAGCAGTAAACCAAAGAAGTAATTAGAGAATGGCTTAACCATAATTAAAGATTCATCAAATACACACAAAAATGGCATCATACAAGCTCTTTCTCATTGCTTTCTTAGTGACTCTCTCTTCCTCTACTATGATCAACTCTTGCTCTGCCGCACGCCATCTTCTCCAGCAACAACCTCTTCCTCAAATTCCTAATTTGCCTATCCCGGCGATGGGACTTCCTCCATTACCATCAACATTGCCACAACCAACACTTCCGACCATTTCCACTTCAATCCCTCCATTGCCATCAACATTGCCTCAACCAACTCTTCCGACAATTCCCACTTCAATCCCTCCATTGCCATCAACATTACCACAGCCAACACTTCCCACGATTCCCATTTCAATCCCTCCATTCTCAATGCCAAATTTGCCTTCATTTCCGACAACAATTCCTTCTCTTCCGACTAATTTCCCATCCATTCCTTTCTTCTCTTCCCCACCTTCCACAACTACATCGAGTCCTTGAATAATTAACCACTTCATGGGTTTTGTTGTATCTCTTATATTGTAGTGAGTTGTTTCATTGTGGTGTGTTCAGTATGGTTTGGTTTGGTTTATCATGATTTGTCTCCGGAATTTCTTTTTGATTATTATCAAAACGTTGTATTTTTCGTTTGGTTGTATTTGTGAAAGTGCTTCTTTGTGTCTTTGGTTCGTTAGTCATGGATAATATAAAGACTTGGTTGTCCTTTTTTTTTTAATAAAACATTTTTATTGAAATTGCATGAGAAAAAGACAGATATTACTAAAGACTTTAAGCTCAAGCCAACACAATTAGCCGGTTAAATAGATGAGACAAGCTAATCACATGGGTGAGCTTACCCAACCAAAAAAGCTAGGTCGCCGAGTATTCCTTGTATAGTATAACCCATTTTACAATCAACCCAAATAATATGCTTTTATCGGAAAACATGACTGTATAGTTGCTTGTTTTGTTGGATATCAATTAATTCAACTCCTACTTTAACAAAAAACAAAAACAAAAAAATCAATTAAACTCCCACATCGCAATATCAGAAAATGGTTTTATTTACAGTAAGACTTCCTTTTTATATCAGAAAATAAATTTTCATTCATATCATCCCGACATTACAATTATTCGAGTAAGAGCTCGTTCTCGGTTAATGAAAACAAAAGAGGTTTCTTCGCAGGTTTATTAGGCAAGTATTTTGTTTTTGCTCACACAGTTTTTAAGCAAAAATGAATATGGTTGTTATCTCAAGTATGTCTAGTTATTTATCAATTTATCGTTAAAATAAATTTTGATTTTTGATTTTTTTTTTAAATGTTTTACATGCTTACAACTCTATATATAGTACAAAAGACCGAGATGCACCAAGTCTTATGAGGCTTTACAAGTTGTTGAAACAAAGTTCTTGCTCGTTTCTTTAGCTAGATATCACCATCTAAAATTTTAAATTCAAATATAGAGTGGACCTGTTAAAATTTATTTAGATTTTAGGGCTAAAGGTAAAGTTTGAGATTTACGTACTAGTTGGAGTTTAGTTTTTTTTTTTATCTTAGGTTCTTTTGAATCAATCGGAGCTCGAGGATGATGAAACTCAAAAGGGTAATATCCAATCATAAGACTTAAACCGATCGCTTCGCGTAGGGCTTGACGCTTTGACCAAATTTGAATTTGCTGATGCTGAAAAACGGAAAGGATTAAGGTTTATAATCCCACCCAAGCTACGGGTTTGCTGACTTTATTATCCACTAAAGCTACAGAACAAAGGAGTGAATTTCGATGAAGTAGTTCTCGTTATGGTTTTGAGGATTTGTACTGTGTTAATGAATCGGTGTTTGGGTTTCACTATCCATGGAGGTTTGATTAAGAGAGGATTTGGTGATTCAGATACACGTTTGGTTTCTGCGTTGATGGGTTTTTATGGAAGGTCTGTGAGTTCGGATGTAGCTAACAAGGTATTCGATGAAATGCCTGAAAGAGATGATTTTGCGTCGAACGAGATTACGATGGTGAATTTGCTAGTGAGTAAGGTCACAATCGATATGGGGGAAATTGAGTTGAGTTTTTAGGTCGTAGGCAGAGCCGTGCCATAAGGTTAAAATATAAAGCCTTTGCTTAGGGCATATAATTGTTTAGAAAAATTGAAGGGGCATATTTTTATTAGTTTCATTCAGTATAGCTCAAATAGTAAAATTATAAAAACATAGATTTAAATGTTGAAAATTTATGATAATTTAGATAATCAAAACATGGGCTTACATGATATAAATTACGGGTTCTAATAGTTAAATAACTAAAAAATATAGATTTAATTTTCATTGTAAAAGAATTAAGGTATGACTATCTAAAACTAATAGAGGAAAAGAATTGGGAGAAAAAAAAAATCTTCTACAAATGTACCAGTCAAAAAGAAATAGTAAGAAAAAAATTTCTTCTAAAAAGTATCAAAAAGTAATTTAAAACGAAGAATTCTTCCCTCCCCACATCTACGCTAGAAACAATTTTCCTCTAGATTTTTACCATTTGAGTTAATAAAAATTGATGGAATTATGTATTCTTCTAAATGTTTACCATTTGGGTTGAAAAGTTTTTAAAAGTTATTCAACTTATTTTACTAATAAAAGTTGAAAACATGAACAAACTTGGAGGAAAACATTCTTCTACAAAATAGGAGAGAATTTAGTGGAACAAAAACAATCAATTTTCCACTCCTTCATTTTTTCACTCACGTTATTCCATCTATTCCACTTATACAAACCATTTGCACCCATAGAGTAAAGTAAACATAGAATAAGTTTGTGACATAAAGATTGAATAACTTGGCTATCTTAATAATTTTGTTGAACAAAATAAATTTAACATCGAATTAGTTTGTGACACAAATATCACACATGAAAATTCTAAAACTTAATAACTTTGTCCATTGAAATTTTGATTAATAATTTTGTTGAACAAAATAATAAATTAAGTTGTATAACTAATATTTTGTTGGTTAGCTTCTAGTTATTTATTTGTTCTTTGCTATATATGATGATGGTATTTATTATTGTATACGATTTTTTTTATATGAAATAAGACATTTTATTTTTTAATCGCTTGGGGCATGCGTCAACGTTGGCACGGCTCTGGTCGTAGGTGGTGGTTCTTCTTCATCGGGTCAAGATTGGTTTGAGGTTTGTTGTTTTTTGGGTGTTTCGTCTGCGGTAAAGATTCAGAGAGTGGTAGAGGAAGAATCTCAAGTGGTGTGAATTATTTGTGCTCAGATTTGGGTTGCGTTTTGTGCTCTGTTTAAAAAAAAAAAAAACAAGACGAAGCTCAAGTTTTATGTTCGATTTGAAGCCGCTTGAGTAATATATCAAATGTATGCAGCTTTCTAGAGTCATGTTCATGAACCTATAATAGTTGGCGACAATGGCTTGGATTTTCGGGAAGCTTATGATGTGAATGAAGTTTGGTGTAATGGCCATGAACATGACATAACACTTCTTCTTATAGGTTCATGTTTCTTCTCTATGTCTTTGGTAACTTCACGTTTCATGTCTTTTGTTATAAAGAAGAAAAAGAGATTGGAATCAACATTGGAAGGTTCAAGGATATGTATATAGTTTGTTTTTATCTCATTGTTACATTATTATGCAAAGGATTCTTTGATTCTTGGCGGTTTGAGTATATTCTAGTACATGAATATGATGGTTTTTATAGTGGGTTTTTTGAGGACCACAAAAGCATATATATCATCGTTCATCAACCTTTGCAAATTTTCAATTTTTGTAGGATAGATATGGTTTTGTGGAATAAGGTAAGAGATTTACCCAATACCGTGTCGTTTGTTGTATCTATCTCAAAGATACTCTATCAAAACTCAAGCTATCATTTATTAATCATCACACACACCTACATTATACCTCTACGGGTCTACTCTACATAAAATCGGTACACATTTGCAAAATTAATTACCATGGTTTCAACATTAATTACCAACCACACCGAGCTCTTTTTCAATAATTCTTCTTTTTCATGGGTGGGTCTGAAAATCAACTTAGCTAAAATAGAATCTTAATACATAATATTGCAAATAAAATAATCCATAATGATCCATTACTTAAAACTAGAAATACAAAATAAACTTAAAAGAAAGAAATCCTAGAAATAAACTTAAAGAAAGAAAGGCTGCAAAGAGTGAAAGAGTGAAACAACCTGCAAGCCTAAAAGAGTCAAGCCTAAAGCGTGAAAAAGTGAAGAAGCTTCAGGCTGATAAGATAGTGTGAGCAAGAGATGTGACCATGACCGAGAGATATGACCAAACATCTAGGTCAATCTAATTAAGGAGTCTCAACATCCAAAGCCTCAACATCCTCATCCTCATCCTCATCCTCATCGTCAAGAAGAGGCATGCAGAGACAAACATGTAAAGCATCACCCATATATTCAACCGGAGACAAATTGTCAACGGGATCTCTATGTCTCATAAACCTGGGAAACAGGTAATGATGGTGGTTGGTTCGCGGAGCTCCAACAAGCACATCACCCCACAACAAGGTGATGCACTGATTAATCCTTGCACCCATCTCCTCTCACAATTTCACAAATATATTTCTAATGAGTGGTGTGTAAATAATACCTACTTGGTGTCCAAGCCCATCAACTTCCTTCAACTTTTCAACATAATCATCATCATTGGATATGACCATGACCAAGAGATATGACCAAACATCTGGGTCAGCCTAAGTAGCCTCAACATCCAAAACCTCAACATCCAAAGCCTCAACATCCTCAACCTCAACACCCGCATCCACATCATCATCCTCATCCTAAGGAAGAGGCATGCAGAGACATACATGTAAAGCATCACCCATATCTTTAACCGGAGACAAATTGTCAACGGGATCTCTATGTCTCCTAAACCTGGGAAACTGGTAATGATGGTGGTTGGTTCGTGGGGCTCCAACAAGCACATCACCCCACATCAAGATGATGCACTGATTAATCCTTGCACACATCTCCTCTCCCAATTTCACAAATATATTTCCAATGAGTAGTGTGTAGATAATACCTATTTGGTGTCCAAGCCCATCAATTTCCTTCAACTTTTCAACATAATCATCATCATTAGTTATGACCATGACCAAGAGATATGACCAAACATCTGGGTCAGCCTAAAGAGCCTCAACATCCAAAATCTCAAAAGCCTCAACATCCTCATCATCATCCTCATTTTCATCCTCAGGAAGAGGCATGCAAAGATAAACATGTAAAACATTACTCATATCTTCAATCGGAGACAAATTGTCAACGGGATCTCTATGTCTCATAAACTTGGGAAACTGGAAATGATGTTGGTTGGTTCGTGGAGCTCCAACAACCACATCACCCCACAACAAGATGATGCATTGATCTTGCACTGATTAATCCTTGCACCCATCTCCTCTCCCAATTTCACAAATATATTTCCAAACTTGTAAATGAAAAATTATGGGAATATGGGAATAGTGAAGGAGAGAGAGTGAGAGAGAGTCGAGCGAAGATATTTTTGTTTGCTTGTTATACTCGCGTGTCGTTTATGTGCCTAAAACGGCACGCAGTCTACATACCCAAATGTCGGTCTTTCTACCTTGTCTTGGTTTTTGAATTTTAGGTGATTTTAGTAGCAACAAAAATAATATTATTATAAATGGAAACGAAATTCTCGTTCACATCAAATAAAATGTGTGTTTTTTTTTCTAAAACCCAAAACGAAAAATCACAGAACAAAAGGAAACATCGATGAAATGGTTACAATCCATTTTACTTTCTTTTCGTTATGTATTCTTTATCGGATCACATTCAGTTATTCTCTTTTTTTAGCATTTGAATTGATTGGTTACAAACATAACGACGATTGACTACACCACTTTTAAATTGGGCTACGTACACATAACATGAGCCATGTGTTATGCTTTTGATCAATAACTTGTGAATCTATATGTGTTTGTGTGTTTATCAAGCAATTTTGCTTCACGAACGAAACCCTAAAGATCTACAACGATAGATATGCAAAGATAGAGATAGAGATTTGCACACAGAGATTGTTACCCAGTTCACACCTCGATGGAAAGTCGCTACGTCTGGGGCTTGACGGCACAAGCAAAGATTTTACTATTGAACAAGAGAATACATGGACATAGTTACAAGAAAACTCAACGTGTATTAAGAACTTTATTAGATCTCTCTTCTCTCCAATCTCTCTTAGACCTAAACCCCTAGGTCGTCGTTCTTTAGAGTTCTCTTTAGGTATGTAGATTACTTGACAAACTCCCTTTCTCATATATATATATATATATCAGAAGCCGGATACATTCTGATTAACCATATCCAATAACCACTCCGGTTATCTCCAAAATTAATGCATGCAGCAATAGAATTGAACCAAGCCTGGCCTAATTCTAACAATAAGTGTGATTGTCATAAACCGGCATCAACACCATGCATTCAAACGAACAATATATATATACCCTCACTATTAACCATATTGTGATATAATGATAATATATACTATACATCCCCTCACATTAACTATATTGTGATATAATGATAATATATACCCCTCCTTCTGTCTTTCTGGCTGGCATAAGAAATGAGCCGAGATCATAAAGAGCATACCGCGAGTAGGAAGTGGAATACTATACATCCCCTCAGTATTTCTTTTTAATGTATGTTGTTGGTTGGTTTCTTTTTAATGCATTTTCATATCTATTTTCTTGTGAGGATCATAGCCAATGAGCTCAAAGTCAGCCGCAACAAAAGAATCTATATGTTTCTTCTCTGGATTTATCTTCAAAACCTGTCAAGAATCGAAAGATAAATAAGGATATAGATACATGCAACAAACTCAAAACAAGATTAAGCGAAAGCGATTATGAGTCCATATATATACTCACAGGAAAAGGTTTTGGAGGGTTCTCAAGTTGTTCTTGAAGAGGCCTGACATGGTTTTTGTAAACATGAGCATCTCCAATCACATGGATAAAATCACCAGGAACAAGATCTGCACAAATGTCAACAAATATCAACAGATAATGACAGAGTTTGAAAATCGGATTCGTCTTTCTGTAGTGAAATTTGAACGTTACCACAAACGTGAGCGAGGATGCACGTAAGTAGAGAGTATGAGGCAATGTTAAACGGTACACCGAGACCCATATCGGCCGAACGCTGATACATTTGACATGAAAGTTCTCCATTCGCAACATAAAACTGTGAAAACATGTGGCATGGAGGAAGTGCCATCAGTTTAAGATCAGGAGGATTCCAAGCCGACATTATAATCCGTCGATCATCAGGATTGTTCTTGATCTTGTTAATCACATCTAAAAGCTGATCAAATCCTTGGCCGGTATAATCAGCATGCATATCTGTGTACCTGTAGAAAGAGATACAACGAAATGGCTAAACCGAGAAATATGTTTTGCCAAAACTCAGAAAAGAGAAAGCTACTGACTTAGCACCAAAGTGTCTCCATTGAAATCCATATACAGGTCCAAGGTCACCTTCCTCTCTCTCTCAGTCAGTCCAATACTGAAATTAAAAAGCTCTCAATGTATCAGTGTAATGGTCATAAAGTTTTAAACTTTTGAAAGAAAAATGCCGAGTTAAGTTTACCCGTCAAGATACTCTCTTGACGCATTCCCATCCCATATATGGATACCCTTTTCTTGAAGTACCTGCCACTTACACAAGCTTCTCAGCTCAAATGTAGCTAAATCACGGTACTTAAGGCATAAAGATGGTGATAAAAAGATCTCTTTTTGTTACCTTTGCATTGGTTGAACCGCTAATGAACCATAGAAGTTCCTCAACAACACCTCTCCAGAAAACTCTCTGCAAATGAAATGCAAACAGATATTGTAAGCTTGGATATGTAGGGAATACAAAGCAAGCTCCTCTCATGAAAATTCGCGTATACCTTTGTCGTCAGAAGTGGGAAATTCCTGCGTAAATTGAATTTCATCTGTGAATCCAAAGATATGGAGATTAGTTAACCTTAATAAGCAAACGAGAACAAGACATTCAGATACATATTAAGACGTAGCACAGCACCTGGCAACCGAATTTAGAAAATGTACCAGTCCCAGTCCTATCGTTCTTTAAGTTACCACTTGAGATGATCTCTTTGACCATATTCAAATAGAGATATTCCTCATGCCGCTCAAAAACCGTCTTAGGAAGAAAGGAAGAAAACTTCTTCCAATCAACTTGAAGGTCCTTCGATCCATCACTCTCGTCAGAGGATACACCGGAAGAAGAACTCTTTACACGAACATAAGTCGTGAAGGAAAATCGAAGTCCATTTTCACATATAGGAAACGACGAACACCAAGGCTGATATGCAGAAGTATCAACCGTGGGAATAAATGTATCACAGTCAATACTTGTATCAATCTCAGTCAAGTGGATAGCTTCACAGCTCGGTCCATTCAAGGATTCCCTACAATACAACAACCCTCAGCGAAAAAGAAAATCACGAAAAAAAGTGAGTCTTGAGTAAAAGAACACACACCTCAATATGTCGCCGCCTCCTATTACAAACACCTTCTCAATAGAAAGACTATACGGAGGTGAAGCTAATAAATCTAGAGCAGAATCTACGCTACTGCAAGTTACAACATTCTCAGTGTTGGCTACATCGAAACCACTAGAACGAGTTAAGACAACGTTGAGGCGACCAAAGAGTGGCTTATACTTTACGGGAATAGACTCCCACGTCTTCCTCCCCATTACAACAGCGTTCTTCTTAGAGGAATCCGAAGTGGACAGAGTCAAATCCTTGAAGAATTTGAGATCAGTAGGCAAATTCCAGGGAAGTTTACCGTCTTTACCGATTCCCATTTCCTTGGTCGTAGCTGCCACAACTTGGTAAGTTCTCTGAGGCTTTGAAGCCATGACCACATTTTCATTAAGAGTGCTTGCCATGGTTGAAATCGAAACCTTGAAGATGTTCCCTGATGAGTATGGCTTGGGAGAAAATTTACTGAGCCACCTTTGAGATAAAGGTAGCAAAGCCTGAGAATTGAACACAAACAGAAGTTGAAGAAGATT
Organism: Draba incana; assembly: GCA_963576765.1. Taxonomy (NCBI): domain Eukaryota; kingdom Viridiplantae; phylum Streptophyta; class Magnoliopsida; order Brassicales; family Brassicaceae; genus Draba; species Draba incana. The sequence continues at coordinate 5,909,663 of OY755212.1, read as the reverse complement.
AAACAAGCTATGCAATTACAAACGCATCTCGATGAAAAATAGAACTTAAGATTCCATAAAATACATGAAAGAGCAAAATATGCAATCACAAGAATACTTCATTCTAAATGAAACCATGTACATTCTTTGCCTCTAATACTAATTGCAAACAAGCGATGCTAATTACACATTTATATTTATACACGACAATAGTCGGAAAATCGGAAACTTGAGCACTTACATAACTCTAATCCAACAAGAAAAGGTATACGTAGGGAAATAGAACATAAAAGGTAAAATGCTAAGAAGTAAAGTTCAACACAAACCGATTTAAACGCGAAAGGTCGAATCTTTGCAGGAATGTGCATACCCCTACAAAGAGAAACCAAAATTTCATAAGAAATCATAGTTAAAGCTCACTTTTTTCCTTTCAAAGATGAAAAATTTATATCGGGCCTGTAAACTAAACGTGTCTGAAAATGGGATAAGTCCCCAAACCAATGACAGTGATTCTATGTTCTTCATTAAAGCCAATCTAATTTCTAAACCTAAATAAATCGACACAAAATAAAATGTAATTCCAATTCATAAACTAACCTCATTTGGAGTTCACCAATTTTCAATTCCAATTCAGATTGAATCTACACATACGCTAAATCGACAAAAAAAAATTCAGTATTCGAATTTGATTTTACACAGTCCAAAACCAAAACAAAAAAACCCGAGATTCCAAAACCGAACCTTAAGATGGAATCTGAGATTGAAACGCCGGGAGAGAATACAAACGGCGGGAGACGACGGCTAGTCGCTGATTCGTTTGAACGAAGAAAAACAAAAAAAGTATCATCGATTAGCATTTACATTTGGATGCGATACATTTTGATATATTGGGCCTAAAATGTGTTCAAGATAGGCCCTTTTACTAATTACTTTGCATAAGTATCTATATATTCTTTGAAATTTTTAAAAATTTAACATCTTACTGTTCCATAAAAAATGAGAACAGCAAAATTCAAAATTCAAAAAAAAAGACATGATTAAAAATGTCTAACACAATAAAACCTTAATAGAGTCTGAAAGCAAAAACTGAATTTTAATCCTAAAAAAAATTAAAGTCATTTTAACTAAATATTATTACAAGAAATTGGATCCAATCTGTTCTATGAACATGGATAAATGATCCCAATGTTTAAAGGAATAATAAACATTGAAATATTTTAGATTGTTTGACATATGCATTCACTTATCATTAGATCGAATTTTTTGTTTCTTGTACAATGTTTTTGTGGGATAAATGGTTGTATAATGTTGTAGACCAATTTTCTTTAAACTCATAATTGTGAGTGATATATATGTGAACAAAGAAACAATCTCAGCACCGTCTATGGGGAATATCGGCATGTGGTCATGGGATATATTATTAACAAATATGAAACTATTTGTATGTATATTAATTTGTCATTTTTCTTTTAAATAATAAGATTCTTTGTCATCGGTTGATAAACGATAAAAAAAAATCATTCTTATTTGGTTGTATTCCTATAAACCAAATTCACTGTATGTATATAATTTTGGTAGATAATCTTTCAACAACACTTCAAAATAAAAACAATATCATGAGATACTTTGGTTGACATCAAGATTTTTGAAACATTACACAAAATGTTGAAGTAGTGGGATGCACAATTCGCCCTAAGACAAAGACATACTCTTCTCTACTTATATTCATATTTAATTTATTAACTTACAAACGATTGGTTGCTCATTAGTTTATAACTATAATATGATTAGATTTTTTCTTAAAAGGTATTTCTATATTATCAAAAAGTCTAGGACCCTGTCAATAGAATCATATCTAAAATAGTTGTCTACATGTTTTCAACGTATTTCAATTGAGCCTCTCTATTATCTTCAACTTCCCTTACCCCTCCTCAAACTCTCTTCTCCAAAAAGGTAAAAAACAATTTAGAAAAAACTCTCTCTAGCTTAGCCATCTTTGGATCTTAAAAACACATTTTGGTTTTAATCTCATCTTAATTCTTTATATCATTCCCTGTCATTTCTCATACATTTTGATCTAAAGTTTTGTAAAATGATCATCACAACATTGTCTTGGTAGGTATTTGATTGCCGTGCGAAACAGAGTGCTTCAAAACTCATCTAACCATGGCCGAGACCAAACCTGGTTAGTCTTAATTTCATCATATTGCCTTATTTCATATGTTGTAATTTCTTATGACTAATCCAAATAAATTTTGGTTCTTGTTAATATCAGAAATAGAGATGACGGAGGAAGAGAGGAAGATAGTGAAGATGTGTTCATTGAAGAAGAAAGCGATAAGCGCATCGAACAGATTCAAGAATTCATTCAAGAAAAAAGGTCGAAGAAGCACCAGCCGAGTCATGTCCGTACCGATTGTGGACGATATCGACGCAGAAGAGCTTCAGTCTCTTGATGCTTTCCGTCAAGCTCTTATCCTTGACGAGCTCTTGCCCTCTAACCTCGATGATCTCCACATGATGCTTAGGTATACATTTCTTAGAGTTATTGCATGACCAATTATTAATCATAAAGATTAGTATTGCATTCTAGACCTGAATCTTAGGTGGATAAGATTAGGACATTTTAATCTTGATATGGTAAGTTGGACTAGACTTAATGGGGAAAAAATAGTTCAACCTGGATATAGGTATTCGACCGACGACCATATCTGGATCATACAACAAATATTATATTGCCATTTTTAAAGATTTAGGACTAAATGTTTATGTGAAAATTTTAGTTACAATTAACTCAAATTTATTTAATTTTTTCGTAAATCATTTACATATGCAAATATTTTTATTTCTAATGTTTCTTTAGAATTGAAAAACAACGATTTATGGAAATGTTCAAATTGTTAGTCAACCCTCAGTTTCGGACATGGGGTTACTTAACGACATTAAATTCCCTTGTGTTAGTGAAAATAAAATATCAAATACAGTATATGTTTTTTATAATTTGTTTAGGAAATGAAAAAAAAAACACTTGAAGTGATTCATGATCCCTCTTACTTGATCTGGTTATCATGACCCCAAAACATGAAATATCATCATGAAAATTTAATTTTTTGCATATTGTGAACATAAAACAGATTCTTAAGAGCAAGAAAGTTTGACATTGAGAAAGCGAAGCAAATGTGGAGTGACATGATTCAATGGAGGAAAGAATTCGGTGCTGACACAATCATCGAGGTGAATATTTTTCTTAAAATGTCGGAGCATTTAATTGGACCAAACACTAGTCTCAATTTAGGTGAACGTAGTTTTCTTTATATTAAAAAGGTGAATATATATATATTCTTTGATAAGAAATATAAAGTATGTTTCTAATTGATGTAGGACTTTGAGTTCGAAGAGATCGATGAAGTGATGAAGCATTATCCACAAGGCTATCACGGTGTAGATAAGGAAGGTAGACCGATTTACATTGAGAGATTAGGTCAAATTGATGCTAACAAGCTACTTCAAGTGACAACGATGGACCGGTATGTGAAATACCATGTCAAAGAGTTCGAGAAGACTTTCAAGATCAAGTTCCCTTCTTGTTCTGTCGCAGCCAATAAGCACATTGATCAAAGCACAACTATTCTTGATGTGCAAGGCGTGGTACGTACCATAAATCCATCCTTCATATCTTTGCGTTTGTATTCAAGATCTTCCAAAGAATTTCGATAGTTAAAACTATATGCGTGTGTTTTTCCGAGTGATTAGGGGCTTAAGAACTTCAGCAAATCCGCGAGAGAGCTTCTTCAAAGGATTTGTAAGATTGACAATGAAAATTACCCTGAGGTATATATATATATATATATAGTTTGATCTCAATCATCGAAATATTATCTTTCAAAAGATCGTCTAGCTAATAATTATACATCGATTGTTTCAAACGCTAATTGAGTTTCCGATTTATGTTGTAGACGTTGAACCGGATGTTCATCATTAATGCTGGTTCGGGGTTCCGGCTCTTGTGGAGCACAGTTAAATCGTTTCTTGATCCCAAGACAACAGCAAAGATTCATGTTCTTGGGAACAAATATCAGAGCAAATTGCTTGAAATCATCGATGCTAGGTAAGATATATTGCGCGTCTGTAGAATCATAAAATATATGTTCTGCTTCGCTATCGAAACTCGAATATTCATTAGATGTTTTGTAATATTGTAAACAGTGAGTTGCCAGAATTCTTTGGAGGATCTTGCACTTGTGAAGACAAGGGAGGTTGCATGCGCTCTGACAAAGGTCCATGGAATGATCCTGAAGTTCTCAAGGTAGTTAACATTTTACATATTCCTTAATTAGAAGCTTAAATTTTATGAAGGTAAACTATTTTCTTGAATCTCATACATACAAAAACTTATTTTTCAGATGGCTATCAACCGCGAAGCAAAGTGCTTACCAATTTCAGAAGATGAGCACAAGCATGTAGACCAAGGAAGATCAACTTCCGTACCAGAAGTAAGTTAAAGAAGTATAACTTCTTCTTTTTTCTTCAACTAGTTAGAATTCTCGAGTAAAGATTACTGAGATTCTCGAGTAAACGCCGCAGACTTATGAAAGAAGCAAGAAGAAAACCGATGAGGACAATGCCCATGAGAAGCAAATTGCAACCATTGACAAGTCCATGGTTGTAAACTTTCATGCAAAAACTCAGAAAGCCGAAAAATTTCCTATTTCCAAAGGTATATATTTACACTCACAAATTTAGCTCAATTTCAACCCAAAAAAAAAAAAAAAATTCTTTCTTCTTCTGCAAGTACTAAAGTCTCTTTAGGGCTAGAGTGTTACGTGAGGAAGGGGTCACAAAAGAAAGGAGATGGAATGCTTGTGGGAGGGGTCATGGCCTTTGTGATGGGAATTGTTGCAATGGTTAGACTATCAAAAGATGTTCCACGCAAACTCACCGAGGCTGCTTTGTACGGAAACTCAGTTTGTTATGAGGAATCTACAAAGCAGAATCAAGCTCAATTCGCAGCACCAGTCTCGAGCTCTGAATATATGTTGATGGTGAAACGTATGGCTGAGCTGGAAGATAAGTGCATGTACCTTGATTTGAAACCGGCGAATGTCGAATCTGAAAAAGAGGAGAAACTTCAGGCCGCGCTTAACCGTGTTCAAGTACTTGAGGAAGAATTGACTGAGACTAAGAAGGTAAGGCAAAATCTAAACTACCAAAAAATGTTTTACAGAATAATAAATCTGATTGTTAATTGATAATTGAGTTTGGGTTATGTTTTTGGGGGTTTAGGCTTTGGAAGCAGCTCTTGTGAGCCAGAAGGAGATTTTGGCATATATTGAGAAAAAGAAGAAGAAGAAGAAGGTAAGAACAAAACAATCAAAAACATGATTCATTTAGTTCTAACATTATTATTCCTACATATTCATAATAATATTGGTACGTTTTGAAACCCTTTAACAAATTTTTTTGTGTGCAGTTTTTCGGTTTCTAAATTGGTAAAAGGAAAGAAGATGAGATCATAAAGCAAGAGGCTGTATCAAACTGAGAGAATATTCGTTTGTGATTTTGTTTTTTAAATGAGGAATAGATTCATCTTAAAAAGCAACAGACTTGTACATTTATTATCTGAAGTGAAACTATTTTGTGTATTTTTACCTGTGACATTGTTTGTGTGTGTGCGTTTTCCAATTACTCTTTGACATTTCTTGTGATTTAATCCACCTGATCAAAGGATTAATATACGTTTGATTGGATTTGTATTTATTATATTTATATCAAACGTCTGTATAATTAATATATATATATATATATATTTATATTAATTAGCCCTCAAAATGATATTTTTGTATATTGAGCCCTCCAAAAAAAAATTTATTTGTTGTTTGGTCATGTGATAGCAAAAGATAGAACACAAATTTGATTTTTGTTTTCCTTTTTTGCCTTTGCCTTTATTACACTCTTTCGTCCTATCTCTTTCGTCGTCCCCACTCAAAGATTATATGTACCTTCCATGATATTTACGGATCAAATTTTTCATACAACAATATACTTTTCTTTTTTTTTTCTTTTTTTCTTAAAACATTTTGTATTAATTTATAACACGGAAAACACCATGTCCGTCGATTATATAAATGAAATTAGATAATCTAAAAGCTAATTTTGTTGCCAAACGAGTTTGGTTTCCAGTAACAATATGAAAAGGAGCAAAAAGGAAACACGTGTAGGTATATCAACCAAACCAATGGATGTTCTACTAATTTAGCTCACTATCTCTAACCTTTATACGTGAATTATTGGAGATTATGATTGTTAGAGATAGCGAATTATGCATTGGAAGTTATAAGGGGGAAAAAATAGTTATAGAGAGGATCACATGAAAATTTCAAAGACTATTTATTTACATCAAAGGCCAAAAGATGTTTATACTAAGACCATGTTCAATGCAGACACAAGTCTAGGTCATGTTTATCATCATCGATCCTCCGTTATGAAAGGTTCATGCCTAGAATCGATGAATTCTCTCAGCTTTTGATAGATCGTTGTGAAAGGTTATGTTAAATCAGATTAGAGAAAATTGCAATTAGCGTTTTTGTTGTCCAATTTAGGGATCTTCGAATTTGGGATTTCTGATAGTTGTAATTAGGGTTTTTGTGCTGGAATAAAGAGTTTTCTTATTTGGGAATTGATATTTTTAAAATGATGGTTCTTGTGCTCGAAATTAGGGTTATTCTCCTACTGGGATTTGATTTAATGGATTTTAGGGTTGTATTATGATTTTGAAATTAGGTTCTTGTAATTGGTAATTGGTCTAATAGAATTTAGCATTGTTTGCTTGTATGGATTTCAGATTGTTTTAATGGATTGTTTGCTTGAATTTCGGATAATGGATTTGATCTAATATGGGTTTTGTAATTAGTAATTGCTGACATATTGTCAAAGTCCTGATTTCGTTTGTTTCCAATTTATGTTATTGTTTCATTTAGTCTATCCTTTTCATTTTCAGTTTATGTGTTTCCTTAAGAACTATTGTAAGAAGTTTCAGTATTCTGAATGAATGAATTAGTTTCCTTGGTCAATTTGTGTTTCAATTTCATGAATGCTTGGTTTATGAAACTACTGTCTAATTGTGTTTCAACTTTCTGTTTGTCTAATTATTGTCCAATTGTGTTTCAACTTTGTGTATTTTTGGTTTATGAAATTACTGTCTAATTGTGTTTCAGCTTCATGGAGAGGACAAGGAGAAAATTAGAGAAGAGCATCTGTTCTTGAGGTTAGTAAATCCTACGGTATACATGTAATTAATGTCTGTTACTAGGCTTTGTTAATTTGTAAGCATATACTTTGTTGCTTTCTTTAGACCAATGTGGTCCTACCTTTGTCTTCTTTTACTTGTAACCAATGAATTTGCTATTGTGTATTTGTTATTTATACAGACACCAACATTTCCTTGTGCTATATATGGTAAAGGAACATCTCATTTTTCTCATATTTTGCTCCTTCTCTTCTTAGGTTTTTTTTTAAGACACCGTAATTGGGTGTCACCATTGGATGCGCTAAAAAAAAAAAAAAAACAGTTTTGGTGTTTTAAAAATAAAAAACTGAATAAATTTTATTAAAAAATTGTTTTAGACACCTATAGTTGGTGTTTCAATTGAACATGCCCTAAGGGCATGTACATTGCACACCCCAAGGGGTCTAAAAGTAATATAAAATTATTAAAACACATACTCTCTCTTCCTTTTACTCAACTTTATACCTTCTCTTTCATTCTTTTACTCAACTTTTATTAATTTTATATTTAAACACACTCTTTTACTTTTAAACACACTCTCCAAAAGATCCAATTTAACACACTCTCTCTTCCTTTTAAACACTCTCTACTCTCTTTACTCAAATTTTATTAATTTTATATTTCAATATATTCCACAAAAACACTCTCTTAACACTCTTTTCCTTCTTTTTACAACCATTTTAATAATTTTATATTATAAAAACACCCACTTTAGACCTTTTGGGGTTACCAATATACATGGTCAGTAGCCACTGGGAAAAATAATAATTGTACTTTGGGATTAAAATACTGAATTTAAAACGTAAATCAAATTTGTAATCAAGTGAAACGTGAACGTGTAATAGATTGACACACACATGTACTTTTTCTTCAGATTCATTTTGAGGATTTTGGAGAGGGCGTTTTGTCAAACTTTGAGTAACATCATTATCATTGTCATAGTTTCAATTTTTAGGTATCTTTGTTTCAAATTTAAACGAACATTTTTTTAGTTTCCATGAGGTCCCCATGATTCGATTTATGGTGTGTTGTAACTTGTATCATGTAGATAAAATAATGTTTTGATTATTTTGTTATAAGTACTAATTTGTTTTTGTTTATAAAAAGCGTGTATGAATGTGTTCGGTGAAATTCATGCATCGTTTTTGGGAAGTGGACTGGATCAGTGGATCTCTTCGACACTTTCCCAGAATATTAAATTTAAGGAAAAAAGAAAAGAAATAAGGGTGCAATGATTCTTATCGTCATTAAAGTTTTGCAAGACAATTTTTAGAGATAAAATATGGGTGAATTAGCTAAATAACCATATATTTAAGAAAATATGTAAAATTGGTGGGATTACATTAATTAGCATATAGTAAACTAAATTACTTTTCTACAAGTACTTTACTAATTTAAGTCCTACTATATACACAAAATAGAGTTAACATGTAAGATAAATTTGGTATATATTCTAGATTTCGAATATGAACGGATTGTCCAATAAGATTTCACTCCATATAATAACAAATAATTATATTTATATGTGTATTTTTTACTATTCAAATTTTCTCACACATTACCATTCAAATATATCATTTAATAAAAAACACCATAAGCACATGAATAATTAATTCGTCCGTATTGTTTCTTTTTTGTAAATGGAGAATAATTTTAAGAAGAAATAAAATTAGGAAAAAATAAGTTGGGGAAGAATAAGAAATGAAACAGCTGTGTAGGGTGTAGAGAGTCTGGAGACTTCTCTTCCTAACATGTCACTCTCACCTTTTCTTCTTCTTCTTCTGCCTACTTACACATGTTCTTCTCAATTTTACTCTAATAAGCACATATTCGCTTGTGTTTCTAATCTCTATTTAAAAAAATTAATTTCATTCATGCTTTTTCATTTGTTTATTCACATTATTGTTATTAGTTTAATTATTGTTAGTGGGATTTAATTTTAAAATTGCTCCATAGATTGTCCAGACAAACTCTGGCTTTAATGAGTTTTTAAAGAATTAATAGTACATTCTACGAATATTATTAATTTTGCCTTTCTTTTTTGTCGTTACATGAATATTTGATTTCACTTTTTTTTTTTGTCATCTAACTTTGAATTTAACGGCCAAACGGCAAATTAGGATCAGAGTTACAACTTAAAACAGCTTGAACAAGGATAACAACCATCCCTACTAAACCAGTACCCCAAAAAACAGAACCACTGAGGCTAAACAAGCCAAAGGGTCAGACAAGGTTAACTATTTACACCAAAAAATTGAGACAAACTCAACATAGGATGGGAACACTCTCATTAGCAAACAAATTCTGTAACCACCTCGGGTGACTCGCTGCAACATAGGACTGAAACCTTCCCTCCTTTGTAACACTTTGCGCAATGAGAAATGCTCCTATGTTTGTGTCTCTAGGTTCCAAAAAGAATTTCCAACCTTGTACTCTTACCAAACACTCCAAAATCTTCTCCGAGTGATAAGAAAAGGAGGGCCAAGCCTTCGGTTTTTTCACTGCTCCTACTAATTCTGGGAATTCACATGCAAAGATAACATTCCTAGCACCATGAAATCCCATACATTCAATAGCCCATAGCATGACCAAAAGTTTCGGCTCCTCAAACCTTTCCTTTGTTGAAAAACACCTTCTACTATGAAGTAAGACAAAGCCCATCGCATCTCTTAACACCCAAGACGCTCCAATCAATTGATTAGTTTTTGACACAGACAAACCCACATTACATTTAACCCACAAGTCAGGGGGTTTCTCCCATGTTTTCTTAGCATGATTCGTCAACTCCAACACTTCTGCCTGAACTTGAGACTCCGCTATATGAGCATTAAACCATTGGTCTTTTCCTTCAATAGCTTTTAAAACCACCTCATTACTCATAAACAAAGACCCTTCAAAACACCACCCATTCCTATTCTTCCAGATGAACCAAGCTAACCAAGGAATAAGCCTCCTAGATTCCAGGGCAATAGACGAATTCTTATACACTTTCATCAAATACGAGAAATTTGGAAAAAGAGATTGGTTTTCAAAACCAGATTCAGGCCAGGGAATATTTGATAATGCCCAAACTTGTCTAGCTAAAGGACAAGCAAAAAACACATGATTAATAGATTCCCCTTCAGATCCACACACTTGACATCTAGAGTCAACTCTAACCCCTTTTTTTGCTATCAAATCCACTACCGGCAAGGCCTCACTGAGCAATTTCCATAGGAAAATCTTCAGCTTAGGGGAAGTTTGCATACTCCAAATGTCACTCTTCAAAACATTGATGGAAGGACTCATTTCTGCCTCCCTAATGCTTTCTGCATTAATCTCTTGGTTAATCATCCAATACCCTGAACTAACAGAATATTCACCGCTTCTATTATGTTTCCAGACATAGTGATCCTCTTTTGACACCACTGGATTCATTCTAACGATTCTCTCAATGTCCTCTCTGAAAAACAGATGCTCTAACTTATCTCTATCCCACCACTTTTTCCTGTTATCAATCAGATGACAAACCTTTAGCTCCAGATCAATAAGGGAATTCATCATCAAAGGAGCTCTAAGAACAGGCCCTTTAATCCATAATTCTGACCACACCCTTGTATTTTTACCATTCCCAATTTTCTTAGTTAAACCCTTTTGGAGAAGAACTCTCCCATGCAAGATACTTTTCCATCCATAAGATGTTTTAGATCCTTCTTCAGCATTAAGAAAGTTGGATTCAGGGAAATACCTGCTCTTCATGAACCTTGATAATAGACAATCAGGTTCTACCAACAATTTCCAAGCCTGCTTGGCAAGTAAGGCCTGATTGAATCCTTGAATGTCCTTAAAACCCATGCCACCTTGCTCTTTTGTTAAGCACAACTTTTTCCAGCTTACCCAATGGATTTTTCTTTTTTCTTCTCTTGAGTTCCACCAGAAATTCGCCATAGCACTTGTGAGCTTAGTACATGTGGCTTTTGGAAGTTTAAAACACGACATTGCATAGACGGGAAGAGCCATAGCAACAGCTTTGATCAATATTTCCTTTCCTCCTTGAGATAACATTCTTGCAAACCAACCTGACATTCTTGTTTTCATTCTCTCATGGATATAGGCTAAAAGCTCAGTTTTAGATCCACTAAAACACTCCGGTAAGCCAAGATAAGTCCCTGCCCCTCCTTCACTCATGATCCCAGTCATATCTTTAATGGATGATTTTATATCCTCCCCAATCTTACTACCAAAAGTAATTGATGACTTTCTGAGATTCATCAACTGTCCAGTAGCATCTCCATAAACTTTAAGAATATCCTGCAGATTCTGAACTTCCTCTACCTCAGCTTTACACACAAAGAGACTATCATCTGCAAAAAGCAAATGAAGGCCCTGTTGGAGAGAACTGAATACCCGAAATCAGCCCATTTTGAGAAGCCTTAGAGATCAAATGAGATAATCCTTCAGTGCATAAAACAAAGAGGAATGGAGAAAGCGGATCCCCTTGCCTCAAGCCTCTAGAAGGTCTAATGAAACCAAAGGGTTGATCATTCATTAAAACCGAGAAAGTGACAGAAGAGACACAACTCATGATCCATTTCACCCATTTAGCATGAAAACCCAATGCCACTAGCAAAGCTTCTAAGTACCTCCACTCAACTCTATCATACGCTTTAGACATGTCTGACTTAATTGCCAAGAATTCTTTAGCCACCACAGAGTGAGCATTCAGACCATGCACAACTTCATGAGCTAGCAATATGTTGTCCGAGATCATTCTTTCTGATACAAATGCAGACTGAAAAGGCGATACAATCTCTGGGAGAAAAGGCTGCAATCTTTTTACTAAAATCTTAGAAATGATCTTATAGCAAACTGAACACAGACTAATGGGTCTCAAATCACTCATCTGGATCGGATTGGGAATTTTAGGGAGAAGACAAAGCTGTGTATGATTCCATTCTCTAGGCATCAAACCAGACAAAAAGAATCTTTTGACTTCTACAATGACCTGATCACCTATAATTACCCAATACTTCTGATAAAATAAACCATTCATACCATCAGCTCCTGGACAACTAGATGGTTTAATGGCGAAAACTGCCTCTTTAATCTCCTCAGACGTAACACTCTTAATCAACTGATTATTCATAGCTGCAGACACTCTAGGCAAAAAACCTTGAAAAACCCCACTAAAGTCAGAGGGATTAGTAGACTTAAAGATCTCCTGAAAGTAAGACACCGCAATGTCCCCTTTTGACGCTTCTGCTCTATGGAGATTCCCATGAACATCTTTCAATTTCTGAATCCTTTTCTTCCCTCTAGCAGCCTTAACCGAAGCGTGAAAGAATTTAGTGTTTCCATCCCCTTCAACACACCATTTATCTCTGCTTTTCTGACTCCAATAGGATTCCTCTTCCCTATAAGCCAAAGCCACTTCCCTTTTCAATTTATTCACTTGAAAAGTACATGGGAAATCCTTTGACTGTTCTGACTCCAACTGAAACTGCCAATGAACAATTCTATCTCTAGAATTGGAATTGTTTTCTCTCTTCCATCTGCTTAAAACTTTCCTACAACACCGAAGTCTTTCTACAACTGATTTTGATCTTTGACCAACCCCACCAGAGGCATTCCAACTTGACAGAATAGCCTCTTTCACCATTGGCTTATTTAGGAATCTTCTATCAAACTTAAAACAGCCCCTGTAGGAATCCTTTGATGAAGCTAGACTAATGAGAACAGGACGGTGATCAGACCCCCTCTTCTCAAGAAACTTTTGATTTGATGCCGGAAAAAGAGAAAACCACTGCCTATTTCCAAAGCATCTATCCAATTTACATTGAATGTAATGCACACTCCTTTTTCCTCCCCATGTAAAGCTATTACCAGAACTATTCAACTCAGACAAACCACCATTTCTCAGCATATCATTGAAAGGATAATATATTTCATCGTTCCTACTTGGTCCTCCAATCTTTTCACCTCCATGTAAAATGTCATTGAAGTCTCCAAAAATACACCAAGCCTCTTTCCTTTGAACTCCAATCCTAGAAATTCTTTCCCAACCAACAGCTCTAGAACTAATACTGGTAGGGTCTCCATAAACACAAGATACAAAAAATTCTACATCTCCATACTTAACCTTTAAATCCAGCAAGTTCTTATCATAATACAACATTTCTATCTCCACATTACTCTTAAAAAATAAAGCTAGACCACCTCTTCTTCCAATCGGATCCACTGTGAAAACCTTCTCATATCCCAACCACTCTTGAAGATCAACTACCACATCTCTCTTATTCATTGTTTCCATCAAGAACAAAAGCTCAGGAAAATGTTCTTTACGCATTTCCTGGAGCCTAGGAATCACCAAGTCTTGGAACCGTCCCAAGCCTTGGCAATTCCAGCTGATAAGGCTCATTAGATACTGGACAGTCCCTCCTTTGGGACTGCCATCATTTTGAGACGCTGAGCCTCCTGGTTTCCTTCTTCCACTTCTCCTTCAGCTTTTCTTTGATTTGATTTGATTTTGAGAAACCAAGGGCCAAGTTCTGAAAAGATTTGATTTCACTTAAGAAAATTCAACTAAAAACTATTATCGCTTTGTTTCCTTCCCTCACTGTAGTTTTTTTACTTTGTTTTTTACTTTCTTTCCTCCAACGAAATCAAAGTTACTATTAAAAAAAATTAGGCAAGTTTAGCCTTTTTTTTAGTTTTTGTGTGAGCTTTAATTTGCTTTCTTTAAAGGGATAATTGGTTGGATAATCATAAAAAAAATTAAAACTAATAAAGTAACAAAAATGAACCTATGTGGCCCAATCTTAGCCCTTTATTGTAAGGGTTTTGGTTACTTTGTAAATTTTAATTTTTTTTTTGGTTATTACACTAATTGACCCTTCTTTAAAGTAACTTTATAGATTTTGGACGGTCAATATATATTAACGAATTGCATATATCTAAGGGATAATATTCATATCTACTATTTCTTGGAAATAGACTATACATTTCTACTATTCATGAAATTATTTTTCAATTTCTACCACTTTTGTCTTCTTCCAATTGCTGAAAAGATAATTTTAACCCTGCCATAGGTGAGCTGATTTCGTAGACAATATTGTCTCCGGTACAGACGTCGTCTCTGATGCACATATCTGTTCACCGCCGTTGTCTCCGACGTCGGATTGTCTCCGGTGCAGACTTTTTTGCCTCCGACGTCGTCTCTCCGACGTCGGATTGTCTCTGGTACAGACGTTTTTGTCTCCGACGTCGTCTCTGATGCACAAATCTGTTCGTCACCGTTGTCTCCGACGTCGGATTGTCTCCGGTACAAACTTTTTTGTCTCCGACGTCGGATTGTCTCCGATACAGACGTTTTTGTCTCCGACGTCGTATCTGATGTACATATATGTTCGCCGCCGTTGTCTCCGACGTCGGATTGTCTCCGGTGCAGACTTTTTTGTCTCCGACGTTGTCTCTCTGACGACGGATTGTCTCCGGTACAGACGTTTTTGTCTCCGACGTCGGATTGTCTCCGGTGCAGACGCCTTTGTCACCGCCGTCGTTTTCGGTGCAAACGTCTGTTCACCGCCGTCGTCTCCGATGTAGACGTCTGTTCACTATCGTTGTCTCTTATATTGGGTTGTCTCCGGTGCAGACGTCCGTTCACCACCGTTGTCTCTGTCGTCGGCTCGGCTTTTCCTCCGGGGTTGTTGCTGTCTTTTCCGGCGCCGACATCACCATCCACCATCATCGTTTCACCATTGAAGAAGAAAGAAAGAGAAGAAAGAAAGAGAAGAGAGAAAGTGAGGAAGAAGAAGGGCAATATGGTTATTTTGACTAAGAGAGAGAGGAAAAAGACAAATGTGATATGCTAAATGAAAGAAATAAAAAGGAATAATATTTTTGTATATACCATTTTCTTTTAATGGTAGTGGGTGTAATTTTCGGTATATCTAAATTCTAACCATCCTTACAAATTTGAAAATGCCATGAATAAACAAAATAATATAGATAAAGGAAAAAAATATTTTACACAGAAATCATTCAAAAAATATTCTTTTTATTTTTTACTAAGTTATAATCATAAGTTTTTGGAATGTTTTATTAATTCTGGAATCCCTAAAACTGCTGATTAATAAAATCCACTATCAGAATTATTCCAAGTTCTCTTTTGATAAATATAATAAGAAATGTAAAAAATTATTTCATAAAATATTATTCCAAAATATTGTCAAATATTACCTATTTTTGTAGATATACTCCTTTATATAGCCCTATTGTTAAAATGTTGGGTTGAAAAATGTTCCCAAAAAGAAATTTAATAAAATATAAAAAAATAAAGAATCTTTTTCCCAAATGGAATCCAAACAAATGTACATCACTTCATCATCAAGTTGCACAAACACTCAAAACACTTTTCTTGAATTTTTCTTCTATAAATTCTTTCCATTAAACCATTCACTTCTCCCTTCTCTCCTCTCCTCTCTCTCTCCCACTCTTTTCCAAGATTTCGATTTTCTTCTTCATTTCTGAAGGAAATCTCAAATTTTTCTTTTTTATACAATCTCTTGGTTAATCGTACTTTTTTCCAAACTTTGAAGAAACCATTGATGCTTAATCAGCAGTTCTTAGTGTTTGAGACACATGTCTCCGATTATACTCAGTGAAATCTTCCCCTGTGAGTTTATGTTAAACTCCACAATCAGACGCAGGACCCATCTTGTTCAATCGTTCTCTGTTGTCTTCCTTTACTGGCTTTACTATGTCTCATAAACCAAAACTCTAGTCTTTTAATCTTCCATATATATACGCATAAACCAAAACCCTAGTCTTTAAATAAACCTCTCTTTTACTTCTTCTTCGTGTTCTTCCTCATCTTTGGGTCCTGTTCTGTTTTTTTTTAATAACAAATAAATCTCTCTTCTCATTTTTAGGGCTTCTTTGTTTGTTTTGTTTGCTTGTGTTTTTTGTGTGTTGTTTTTGAATGGCATCATCGTCGTCGGGAACAACTTCGTCGGCGATTCAAACATCGTCAGGATCGGATGAGACTCTCATGGAACAGAGGAAACGTAAAAGAATGCTTTCGAACCGTGAATCAGCAAGAAGATCAAGAATGAAGAAACAAAAGCTACTCGATGATCTAACGGCTCAAGTGAATCATCTAAAAAAACAAAACAACGAGATCGTGACAAGTGTAAGCATCACGACACAACACTACTTAACCGTTGAAGCAGAGAACTCTGTTCTTAGAGCTCAGCTTGATGAACTTAGTCATAGGCTTGAATCACTCAATGACATCATTGGTTTCCTCGACAATAACAATGGTTCGAACACTATGTTTGGTCAAGAATCTCAAGATTCTACTCAAGATGATTATCTCGTGAATCAGATGAATATGAACAACATGTTTTATATGAACCATCAACAGTCTTTAATGGCGTCTTCTTATGATGCGTTACTGTATTAGAAAATCATGTGGACCTAAAAAATAAACCTCGAAATTACAAAATGGGTCAGTTTTTTTTTGTCTGATTGTAAGATGTGTCCAATGAGAAAAAGAGAGAGAGATATATAAATGGGTATGTTGTTTGATTGTTTTTTATTTCAATTTTTTGTTTATTTTTTCTGTTGTCCGTCTTTGGCGTTAGTTCTCATCGTTATGAGTGTGTTTGTAATAAAGGCTCTGTTGCTGCATGAGTACAAAGTGTTTTCTCAATACTGTAATGCTTATAAGTTTTTAAAGTTTAAATAAAAGTGTACTTATCCCATTTATATATAGTTTGTTGGGTATCTATCAACGGTAAATGACTTTGAAACATTCATTAGTAAAGTAAATAATCAATTGGCAAATAGTTAATAAAAAAATGGTCAGGTTTTAGCACGTATAGATCATTATATCACTTGCATTTTACATAAACATAGCATAATATAGAACAGCATATTATTAAACAAAATTACATATACTGTTTTAATTTATTTGCTTTTCATTTACAATTTATACACATTAGTAGATTTGAATTCGGATTATGATCAACAATATTGTTGTACGGTATTAGAATACAAACTCAAGTTATATGTGATAATATATATATATATATATATATATATATTGCCTATATGATACCTGAATTTTTCTTTAACCGACTATATGAATGTACTCGACGGTATATAAATAAATAACCTACTTGTCAGCACCTTAGGACATTTGGTCTTCTAAGTCGGTCGACAGAAGTTATTCTATTCAAAAGAAATTTTCGAAATAATTCACTTAACTAAAGCTCAGAAGGGTCATTATCAAAACTAGTTAACCTTAGTTTCTTTTCGGTTTTAAATCCATATATAAATCCCCAACTCATGAAAGACTAATACGAAAGTAAATTTTTGGTGATGCTGAACTGGTAGATAAAGAGGATTTGTATGGACATCGCTCAAAACTAGACTTATAGGTGAAATGAAATCCTAGCATATGTACTCTATCTTTTACACATCTCATATTTTATTTTATTTTTCGATTTTAATATCAAAGTTCTTTTTTTATCACCAATAGGCCCATATACACCAGTACATCACAAAATAATGGTTATATTACATCGTGAGTCAATAGGAATCATATTCTACAGTTTTTCTGGCAGAATTATACTTTTAGATGCTGCATAGTTTGTTTTATATCCATTGATCACGGATGTTTAATTCATGGATATTTCAAATAGAAAGTTCTTTTTATTATTATATATAAAAGAGTCTTCTATTTGACAATTCCAGTATTTTCTACCTTAAGTTTCAGTATTCCTTCTTGAGAGTATAGCGCATGTGTCGAGACTCGAGAGATTAAAAAATTAGGGCATCTTATGTGGTTTCATTTCGGAAAGTTATATAATGTACTTAGTTTTTGATGCTTTCGAAGATAAGAAAGACCCAAATTAAACGTAATTTAAGTAATTAAGTTAATTGCTAAGAAAGACCCAAATTAAATAAGTTTCAAAAAAAAGAGAGAAAAAGACCCAAAATTAAACGTATTTTCCCAACAGTATATAGACTCTACGTTATTTGTACTTTGTCGTATATCCTCATTTCTGTATAAAAAATATGACTGAAAAAAAGTAATATTGATAGTTGATTGGAAAAACCTTTAGACTACGTCAAAAAAAAAAAACCTTTAGACTGCAAAGTTAGAATGATGAATAAAATTAATGACATATGCCGTGAGAAAATTGTAAACAAAAACGCATATTAAACACGTATTATTGATTGGGAAATTGGCAAACTTAACACAAAAAATTATAATTTACTCAATAGTCAAAATTACTGTTCATTGCGTATAATATGTATTATGAACAATTTTGCCCTAGATTTCCCTTGATTAGTATGTATTATGTAACTAGATTTAAACCCCTCGCGATGCGAGAATTAATTGATTTTAGTAAATAATTATGGCTTAAAATATTTTAGAGAAAAACATACCATATTCTTAATTTAAACCTTAACTTATTATATACTATATTTTTAATTCAAATCCTAACTTCAATAGTGTATTGTTTTGACAAAAAAAAAACTTAGATAATGTAATATTTCAAATTATAGGTTCATATGTAATTTGAAAAATATAGTTTCATAACTCATATAGTTTGAAGAATTTGGAAATTACTAAAGTATACATACTTGATATATATAAATATGATTTAAATCATTAAACAATTTGATATAACTACTAAACCATCCGTACATGTTTTGACAATCTTTCTTTGATGCTATTTCGTAAACTAAACATACAACTAACCAAAAATTTTTTATCTTTATTTTATGCCTGTTTATTTTCCATTTTAATTTCTTCCTTTTTGAGTAACTAACAATTTTAGTATTGGAAAATTTACATATTTAAATAATTGACATGTGTCACAATCTAAACGACTACTTAATATGTGTTGCGATCTCGTGAGTTACAATATTAAGAACTCCTCTTTATATATTGTTTATTTTCCATTTTAATTTATTTCTTTTTGAGTAACTAACAATTTTGGTATTGAAAATTTTACATATTTAAATAATTGACATGTGTCACAATCTAAACGATTACTTAACATGTGTCGTGATTTCGTGAGTTACAATTATAAGAACTCTCCTTTATATAATAAGATATGTATCAAGGGTAAAATCATAAATTCCCCTAGATTAGTTGTTAGTTTTTTTATTATATTTATTACATGGTTATGTCACTAATTATAATTCAAAATTGTGTTGTTTGGCAAATTAACCTTTATTGATTTTGTGCTGTAATTTGACATAACATCGCGCAACAAGGTCACGTTTTAGACTGCAAAGTTAGAATGATGAATAAAACTAATGACATAACATCTTTTAAGTATCAAAAAAAAAAAAAAAAGGAACACATTTTGGTATTTTTGAAAACGGACATCTTCTATGTGTTTGGTATAGCAAATTCACCTTCTATGTATAATAGCCGTTAATCAAAATATTGGAAATCATAATAATTGAGAAGTCCTAATCAATTATGGCAAATTTCTCATGTGCAGAGAACAATATTTGCTGGGACTTGACCTAAAAAACATGATAATTTAGCGACCATAACAATAATAATTAAATGATTTTACAACATTCGTTCTCTTATAGATCTACCTGAATAAACATAATTAATTCTTAATTTTTTCTTGATAATCATTTGGTTTCTGTAGACAATACATCCAAGCTATACATCTAACAAATATAATATACTAGAAAATGTCTCGCGCGATACGCGAGTTTTGTTTTAAAATTTATTAGATTTGAAGACAAATAATATGTTTTATTTTATTATTTATTTTTTGACAAAAACAACCAATTCTTTAGATCTATATTGGTTGCTAGTAAAAAATTAATAAAAATTGACTTGAAATTAAATTAGTTACTATTTTTATTTATATTTCATTAACATTGAAATATAAAGTGATTTTCAACTTTTACAATATTAGTGGTTACTATTTGAATATAGTTGTTTGCAACTTTGTTAATTACATAAATACATAAATTTGACAACTAGATCAATTATGTTATCTAAACAATGCTTAAAATTTTATAGTAAAATAGTTATTTATTGTAAAACCTCTTTCTACATTTTAATTAATTATCATTTTTTTCCTTTAAATTTTTTTTTTTTGATTTATACTTACAAATAGCTAGTTTTTATTTCTGATGTACTTATATTAGCTATTATAAAACCTCTTTCTACATTCTAATTACTTATTTTTTTTTTTTTTATATATATTTATCTATACAAAGAGTTAGTTTTTATTTCTGATGTACTTTTATTAGCTATGATTATGTGTTTTTAATCGAAAAATATTTCAAATTTTTTTTTGTTGAAATACATTAGCCTATGATGAGGTATAACGAATTTTTTAATCATCTATTCTATTTTATATATGAATCAACATTTTATATATTATATCATATTTACATATATTTAATAATATATTAAAAAAGAGATTAACTGTATCAGTAAAAAAAAATTGACATAAACTTATGTGATTTGTATATGATATATGAGTTAATATAAATGGTGGTAATGTACTTTAGGAACATTAAACGTAACTTTATATATATGGTATGTTAAATATATATGTACGGCCATTAAATATATATAAAATTAAGAAATTCAAACTCGATAAACTTTAGTTATTTAAATATTTATAATACATTAGTTAAATATATAAAATAACAAATCTATTATTCTTGGATTGTTATTTAATTTTATTTGAATATTGTATTTAATTTAATAGTAGTATTAAATTTAGTAATTAATCATATTTGACTAAAAATAATAATTAATTAATTATATAAATATGTGAAGACACGTGTCGTCTTGTCAGAGCTTGTTAACTTAAAAATATTATAAAGATTGTTATTTCAAAATGTTTCCTACTTTTCTGAATGACTTTTAGAAAGAATTTTAATAGTGAGTTATATATCTTTCTTTTCGTAATATATACAAGTGTCTTTAGTAGTCTAGTGGCTCTTCTCCACTTAAATTACCAAGGTTAGCTGAGATTTGAAACTCAGAAGAAACATTTTAAACATTTTTTTAAAAATAATTTTTTTGAGAGAAAGCGATGACACGTGTCGTCTTGTCAGAGAAAGTTGATTGTTGACAACATTAAAATATTATAAAGATAAGGTTCTATTGGTTGTATAAAAATAATATATATTCTGTTATAAACTTATAATGTTTCCATTCGTTTTGTGAACTTAGAGTCAATGTCAAGAGTAGAGCTCATTATCAATTTTGAATTGCTCATTCTTCAACGTGCACCCATTCATAATTTGGTGACCAACGTGATTTTATTAGGGATCAAGTTAGTGTACCCACATTAAAATATAGTTATGCCCCATTGTTTTTGTTTTCCTCGGCAAAATCTAAATCACGGGCATTTCACTATAAACTTGAACCAATCCGAGTTGGTCCAGTTGGTAAAAGGGCTCACAGCTGTGAATTTCCCCATGATTCGATTCGGGCTGGCCACCACAGACTAAAATGACCATGAAGCGGGCCTCGTGGAATTAGTCTTTGGGCCTAGACAGCCTTAGAATCCCCACGATTATCAAAAAAAAAAAAAAACTATAAACTTGAATCAAGCCCATATGTATTTATTCTTTTCACCATAGAGATGTTAGTATATACAAAGTTTTGGCAAGACAGAATTACATTTTTTTCGTTTTTCCTTCTGTGAGATTATCATATTAGCAGTGTTGGTAATGATATCTAAATTTTTTTAGTTTAAAATGATAACAAATATAACAATTGTGTGAGTTCAAAAACCTAGATAAATGTTTTACATTTCAAATATTAGTATATACTACTATGAGTTTAAAATTAGAGAAAGCAAAAATATTCCCAATTTATATTCATTACGGAGAATTCTTAAGAGTTGATAAAAAAAACCTCAAATTCTTAATATCTAATTTATGCTTGATTATTTTTATGTTCATTAAGACATTTTTCAATAATTTTACTTGAAGACATTAAGGCACTCGCCCAAACTTTCGAGATTGTTTCATTTGTTTGTATTAAGCGTGAAGCTAATGTAATGGCTGATGGACTTGCAAAACAAGCTATCAACATGATTGTAGTTTCGTCGGGATAATATTAATGGAAATTATATACGTTCTGCTAAAAAAAGAAAAGAAGTGCCGGCCTTTAATTATAATCGTTATGTTTGTAAATAATTTTTTAATATTTAATGCGAATGCACATGTAAGATATTTGAATATGATCTGATCAAGATTCAAGAAACAACTACATAACGAAAAAGAGTTAAATGGTTTATAACCATTTTATTGATGTTTCTTTTGAATTTTAATTAATTGAGAATGTTTCCTTTTTGTTTGGTTGTTTATAGTTTAAGGTTTTGAAAAACCATTCAATTTTTTGAAGAAGTAGTTATATATGTGTGAACGAAGTGTTTGTGTAACATTTCTAGTATTATTATTCTTTTGTTGCTGCAAATACTACGAAAATTAGCCAAAATTCAAAAACCAAAAAATTACCAAATAAAAACCAACGTTTTTAGCTTGTAGACTTGCGTGCCGTTTTATGAACAAAAACGACATGCGAGTCTAATAGGAACAAGCGTACCTTATAAGCTAATGAGGTCCACCATAGGTCCGTAGGGTGTCGCACAGCAGATAAGTGTCACCCACCTAGTCGAAATCCCCTTCCCCCCCCCCCCCCCCCATGCTTTGGTCAAAACTTCAGTGTAACCAAAAAGTCTGAAAATCTTCTCTCCATTCTCTCTTCTCTCACGATTCTCAAAACCGACAAGGAAGCTATGGCCGCACCGATTATTGACGACGAGTACTCGAAGGAGATCAACAAAGCTCGCCGTGACCTCCGTTCGCTCATAGCCAACCAGAACTGCGCTCCGATCATGCTCCGATTGGCGTAAGTCTCCATTTCTCTAGGTTTTCTTTGATTCGATCTGGAAAAAGTATAATCGCTCGATCTCGTTCGTTTTCTGAACTGTTGTGTGATGTGGTTTTGTGAAGATGGCACGATGCAGGAACTTACGATGCACAATCGAAGACTGGTGGACCTAATGGCTCTATAAGGAACGAAGAGAAGTACTCTCATGGTGCCAATAGTGGTTTGAAAATCGCTCTCGATCTCTGTGGTGCGTTTTCCTTTTCCCTGCTTTCTTTGGATTCGGGGATTTCGATTTTGCAATCAAAGATTTGATTTCTTTGTTTCCCGTTCAAAAATCTGAAGTAGCGAGAAATTTTGCAATCAAAGATCTGAAGTAGCGAGAGGTTTACGTTTTAAGCAGAATTTATGTGTAGAATTTCTGGATTTACTTGCATGATCCAGGGATTTCAAGATAAGTTCACTTGTTAGGTTAAGATTGCTCGTGAATTTTGATTGCTAGAGTTCTTGTGCTCTCCTGTGATGTATCCTTTTTTGTCTTATGGTTTAAGAACATTGTTCAATGGGATCCTTCTATGCTTTTGGAAATGGATGTTCAAATGTTTGGTAAAGAGATGTTATCTTTGATATTTCAGAGGGCGTGAAGGCTAAACATCCCAAGATCACTTATGCGGATCTATACCAGGTGATTACGAGTTTCAACTTAAAGTATCTAATAACAGTGACATCCCTATTTGATTCCTACTAGATTTTGTGGCTGTGAAAGAAATTCTAACTTATCCGTCTTTATGAGTTTTCAGTCATATAATCGCTACATGTCCCCGTTGCATTTCAAATGTACTGCGTGTGTATACTTGTGTCTCATAGACTCGTCCCAGGTTTTAGCTGATAGTTGAGTGTTGTATTTGTTGTCTCAGTCTATTGCAACAGAGGAATGGCAATTTGTTCCAGGAGATGATGTTCATTGTGATTTGGTTTACAAGAAAGATAGGTTGACTATGTTGTTCTTTTTCAAGTCGGACCTTTATCTCTTGCAGTAGAAACTTAGTTCATATACACTGATATATTTTCAAAACTAAGGAGGAACTTAACCTCAATCTATATCTATGTTAGGGAATAATATGCTTCATGATTGACCAGCTAAATCTATCTGACTTTGTGCTTCTTGTATTTTTGACATTTAGTTCTTAATTAGGCTTTACAAAGAGCTTTGTGTAAATTTTCAGTTAGATTCTTAAATTGTAATCCATTAAAGTTATTCTTAAGACTTGGACTGAATAGAATTCACATATCTGTCTCTCACCTCTTTCACATTTTCTAGCACTGTTTGTACTTTCCTTTGTTCAATTTTTGCTAGTCCTTATAAGGTCAATGGTTTATATGTGGATGCCCAAAGGTAGTGTCCCAATTGGATCAACCGGGTAATAGCAATCAAGTTTTGGATCTGCGTAATTAACCTGATCTTGTGTTTCAGCTTGCTGGAGTGGTAGCAGTGGAAGTTACTGGTGGACCTGACATCAGCTTCGTTCCCGGGAGAAAAGTATACTTTTTCCTTCTTTTTGACATTATTAGCAGCTTACCAACACTGAAGCAGATTAAAATAACTCTATGTACCTTCCCTGTACGATTCGGATGCTTGCCCCAATGAAGGAAGACTTCCTGATGCTAAACAAGGTAGCATAAATTGTTGTATCTTTTTAATAAACTTCGATTCTTTTCTGCTGATACTCTACTCATGGGATTAGAAGATCTTCTCTTTGAATTTACCCTGTTTTTTTTTTTTTTTGTCAATAGGTTTTCAACATCTTAGAGATGTTTTCTACCGAATGGGTTTATCGGACAAGTGTATTGTAGCACTCTCAGGCTTCAATGGACCATGGACCCAAGAGCCTCTGAAGTTTGACAACTCCTACTTTGTGTAATTTTCCATTTCTTTATTTCATTGATTAAAGTCTTTTCTGTTTCTTTTTGAATCTTTTCTGTTTGTGTTTCCAAGAAGAACAAGCTGCAAAAAACTACTTTGATTACATCCCTGATTAACTTCTCTTTTGGTACCAGGGAATTGTTGAAAGGCGAAACAGAGGGCTTTCTAAAACTTCCAACTTGCAAGACTTTATTGGAAGACCCGGTGCTCCGTGGCTATGTTGAGCTTTATGCAAAGGTATATAATATACAGGAATCTTCTCTGCCTCTATCTATGGTTTTGTTCTAGAGAACCCCACGAATCATAATCACCCATCATTGGTGATGTTGCACACTAAAAATATGAACACTCTCTTATAGATTCTTATCCATCCTACATGGTGAACCCTCACAGTCCCCATTTGTCCTGGTTTTGTATTGTTTACTGCTACTTGACTCGTTCAATACTTGGTGACAGGATGAAGATGAGTTCTTCAGAGATTACGCAGACTCACACAAGAAACTAAGTGAACTTGGTTTCAAAGAAGATGGCAGTTCTGCACTGGATCAGAACCTTGATTTCCCTGAGATATTCGAAGGAGATTTGGTCAAGCATAAAGAAACTGGAATGGTTGGAGCTGTGATCTCTGGACATGTGCTTCCAATATCTCAGGTTCAGCCTTCTCCTGTCCGAAGGGAAGAGTTAATCCTTGTAGCCCGGTGCTTTAACCTTGGTGCCATTGTCTGCCATGTTCGAGATAAAACTACCGTTGGGGTTGTTGTGAGGGTACCAAAGAAGGTAGATTTAGGAGGTAGCGATGGCGAGAAGAATGACATTCCGACAGAGAATTTACAGCGTATTCGAGGGTTTTTCCCCGAAGATCTTGTGATTCACGGAAACTGGCTAGGTGAAGTTAGGCATACAGAATTAAGTGTCTCAGTAAACTGGATCCAGAGGTATTGAAAACAGTGTATACAAATGCTTTGGAGATGGATAATGGAACACCCTACTACACAGGACAAGCTGTGGTGATGGAAGAATTACGAAATGGACTGTTTCGTGTGATTAGTGGAGTGATTACAAAACAGAAGGTTCAAACACTTAACGTTAGGTGGTTCCGTAAAGAGTCAGGTGCAGAACCACCAGCTGAAGTGGTTCAAGCAAGTGACGTCAGATTGTTCTCACCACCTCCGTTTGCTCATCAGAGTTGGGTGTTAGGTAGTCGATGCTTGATGGATGGGAAATGCTACCTTGTGAGCAACTTTTATCCAACTATGATAACAGTGAAGTGGAAAACTGGGGAGGAAGAAGTTCTTGATCCAAGAGATGTGGTTCGTGCGGATACCACAACGAGTTTCTTTGATGGGCAATTCCAGATTGGTTTTGTTGTGTCTCGCAAGGAACCAGCTCATCCCTACTTTGGATTGGTGATTGGGTTAGAGGATGATGGGAGGGTTAGCGTGGCGTGGGAAGATGACACAGTTTCGATTGTACATCCTGAAGAAATCGACCATCCCGAGGATGTCGAGGAAGGCGATGAATCTGAGGAAGGCGACGCTCACGATGATGACGGTGATGAAGATTCTGATTCTGATGGTGAGGATGAGTATGAGGTTGCTTCTCACAGTGACAGTGATGATGGTTCTGATGGTGGGCAGGTAATCGACGCCGATCCAAATTGATAAGTGACATGATAGAACTTCTGGTTTATTCATTGTTCTGACTATTTTACTACTCTTATGGTTGGGTTTGTTTTTTCTTCTTGTTACTTTACAAATAGTATTCAAAATCCATACTATATTCATGGACATATTCATAACGAATCGATCAGCCATATATTTCGATTATATTTCCAGATTTATAGTTAATTGCTCTTTAGAAATGCACTCTAAATTTTCAAAGATTATCATTATCCAAGTGGTGGAACTTTTTATTTCTTTATTTTATTAAACTTGTGGTCTAACAGAATATCCAAGTTGTTTTATTTAACCGAAACTTGTGGAGTTGTTAAATTCCAAATTATTTATCAAAATCCGAATAACTTTTTTCGCCGAAGCTTTACTTTGTATCCAAATCCAAAATCACCACTATCTCCAAGACTCCCAACCATTTCTTTCTTTTTTTGTAGCTTTTACCATCATATATCATATTCTAGAAATCACAAGATATGGCAAATATGGTACGAAGATATTATTCATATTTGTAGTTTAGCAAATTTGTTCCCTATATAAACGTATACTCCTATATGTAACCAATAATATATTCCTTATAAGAGTAAATATCATCATAATGATAGAATGCTTGAGAGGTTGAACACTAGGTAAGTAGGCATCATTTTTTCTTCCGTTAAATTAACTCAAATACGGTGACGGTTAGGGAAATTGTAAAATCCGTTATTAAACATGAAACATATGTAATAGGGGTGGGCGTTCGGGTACCCGTTCGGGTTCGGGTCGGGTATTTCGGGTATCGGGTACTCTATGTTTTGGGATATGATACCCTAACGGGTATTACATATATTCGGGTCGGGTTCGGTTCGGGTTCGGATATTTTCGGGTATATCCGAACTATACCCGAAATAGGTTTTTTTTTTTTTTTGTCGAAACCCGAAATAGTTCTGTAGACTTAGAAATGAACATATGAAATGTAAAGGAACAATGCTCAATCAAGTCAAGAAATCGAAGCTACATGTGAATGAATAAGTTATAATTTTTTTAAAAAATGTGAAAACAGTGAAGTTTAAAAGAACGGTAATTGTTCTAAAGTTTTACCGGAATCATCTCCAAATTTTTAAAATCTAAAAAATTCACTCTTGGTTATTAAAAAAAAAAATAAGAAAACTTTTCAATTTCAATAAGAAATTGAATTGAGTTTGTCATATAATATTATTAATACTGACCAATTAATCAATGACATTCAACCCTAACCACTAATGTGTATGTAAAAAAAAAAAAAAAGGATCGGGTACCCGATCGGGTCTCGGGTATAACCCGATCGGGTACGGGTACCCTATCTTTAAGAAATTGAAACCCGATCGGGTATTTTCACATTCAAGATCGGGTTCGGGTTCGGGTCGGGTATTTTCGAGTCGGGTTCGGGTTCGGTAATCGGGTCGGATAAAAAAATAACTAGAATAACCTATCTAATATTTTATTGCTCATTTTTTTCGGACCCGATTACCAATATCTTGGCAGACTCTGAGTTTTCTTAGTAGAGTGTGTCAATATCTCGGTAGAGTCTGCCGAGGATAATTTTGGTATTACGAAAAAGATAAAATACAAAGTAGGTTATTGTAGCAATAAAAAATTAGATAGGTTATTCTAGCTATTCAAGTAGGTTATTCTAGCTAATCATAATTAAAAAACCAAATGGTGTTCCCTGACAAATTATACAAGTCGAACAATTTCTCATAAAAGCTCTAAAATGCTTCAAAGTCGCTTAACTTATCTAGTAACCAATAAACATTTATAAAGACTCTAAAAATACTTAAAAGATATTTATCATGGTTGAAAACCGGTAAAACCACGATATGTAACCTATCTTATACACATTTCCTATCTTACGTTTAATGCCTAGTGATCAACCTTAAAAGCCTCGATTTGGAAGCACTCTCTTAATTAGAAGCCCATTGTAATATTTGTAGCCCAATTACTTTGAAAACTTCTTTTTAAACAGAAAACAAGATCCCTAAACAGAGCTTTGGTAACCTCAGCCGTTTTGAGTGAATCAGAAAGATGGAGTTCCTCCTCTGTTTCATCAGCCATCATCATCATCTCAATCTCCGTCTTTTTCGTCGCTTCCAGATGAAATCATTGTCAATTTCTTAGCCCGGATCTCCAAATCTCAATACCGTTCACTCTGCTCGGTCTCCAAGAGCTTCAACTCTCTGCTCTCTTCTCCGGAGATCTACGCGGCTCGATCCCAGATCGGAACCACAGAGCCTCGCCTCTACGTGTGCCTCCGGTTACCCGAAGAAACCAAACATCAAAGTTGGTTCTTTCTCGGCGAGATTGAGTCTGAGTTAAGTTTAGTACCGGTAAAACTCTCTTCCTTAAGTTTCAAAAAAAAGCTCTCTTCCCCATATTCTCGAGCTCGATTATACTCAACCTCTGTTTCTGTCGGTTCCGAAATCTACCAAATCGGCGGAACCATCGACGACAAGCGATCAAGAGCTGTTTTTGTGATTGATGGTCGGAGTCACACGTGGCGTCGTGGTCCTAACCTGACAGTGGCAAGGAAAAACGCAAAGTCTTGGTTTTTAGAGGGGAAAATCTATGTAATAGGAGGATGCAGAAAAACAGAGGAACCCATGAATTGGGGTGAGGTTTTGGACATAAAGACTCAGACTTGGAAGCCATTGCCTAGTATAAGAGGTTTTGGACAAATTCTCTTGCTTAGGAAGATGGGTAGTGGTTACAGAGGTTGGCTTTGTTGGTCTAGAACCTGCAAATATAACCGGACCTTGGTGCGTTATAGGAGACGTAATGTTTGCTGAATATGACCGTATGTACAAGTGGTATAACCCAAGGTATAGGAAGTGGTTAAAAGTTTATGGTTTGCATGATGTGTATGTCAAGCGTGCTTATAAGTACTGTACGATTCAGTTAGTTAACCATGGTGGGAAATTGGTGATTATATGGCATGAGTGGGCCGCGCTTCGCAGCGAAAACAAGAGAATTTGGTGTGCGGTGATTAGACTGGAGGAGCGTTCGACTCTTGTGGGACCTCAGATTTGGGGGGAGGTTGAACGGTGCAATCTTGTTGTGCTTACTGTCCATAAGTCGTATAAGCTCTCGACCTGCCAGTCGGTTTCGGTCTGAAACTCATCGTCTTTGTTGCTTTCGATATATTATTTCGGGTTTTCTATTTCTAAATTATGATGCGATTGTAAGATGTTACTGATTTATTTCATTTTCTATGTGTTTGATCGATATTCTAGCTTAGTTTAATATTTTGGTTAGGTGTCTAGGAGTCTCTCTAGCTCAACATGGATTCACAATTAGCTCAGAAAAGATGTGGTCTTTTTCTTTTCTTAACTTGAATCATTTTCGTATATCATTGGTATGTGTGCCTTTGTCGTCAATCACAATAGGCTATATATGTGCAGCTTTCAGTCAAGGTTCGTCCGTGTTCCAAGGGGCAGGTTAGATATCTTTGCCTTGGTTGACGCTCAAGTAGGACATTCTTCTGCATCCAACTTTTATCTCAAGCTGCTCCTTCTCTACCAATGAACAAATCCATTACGTTGAAACTTTCTAATTCGATATAAATTCGATTTAAAAGCAAATAGAATTATGTTGTTTGTTGTTGATATCCCACACCGCGAGCTTTCTTCTGTCTGCGGCTGAAGATGGAGAGACTGTGTATTGAAGTACTTTATTATTTCAGTGTGATATTTACCAAATTGTTTTTGTGAATCACGACCGGTCTAACCATGAATCGGCTGGTCTTCCAATTCGGATTACTCGAACAAATCAAACGTTTTAAAAACTGGATAATACCCGTGAACTAGTGGTTCAGGCTTTATCTTATACATTGGTTCTCCACAAGCCGATGAAACATTTGTAACCTCAATAATATTTTACCATAACTTCTGACATTGTCTAACTTCTGAGATTTGATATGATTATGTATAATATATATGTATATATATCAGAATGTATGTTTGTTGGGGTGTGAGAGACCTTGAAGAATAGCTAAATAAGTTTGTGTTTGAAAGAAGTCAGAAATTTTTGAAGAAATAAGTTTGTTCCAAGTTTTTTCTTCTTATGATGACTTGTGATCTGTGAGAATACTTAGTTCTTGGGATTAAGTCAAGTCTATAAAACTATTGAGTATAAGTCAATTGAAGTTTTTGCACAAATGTTGAAGTTTGCTTTATGGAAATTCTTTGCTTATGTTATGTATAGGCGAGGGATGCATATTACAATGGCAAGCCTTTGATATTTAGTGACATGTTTGACAAAATTGAGGCAAGATAATTGTTAATTCTTGTGATTTACTTTAGGTAAATTTACAGTTTATATAGCGACTTATAGTTGACGTAAGATTCTTTTATGTCATGTAAGTCAACCCTTGAATTTAAAGATGATTGAACATTCATAAAGACACTTTGTGCAAGTCTCTATCTTGTTCTAATCTCTGCTTTCTAATTCAAGTCCCAAACTGCTCGTGAGTTTCTTAACAAAACTCTTTATTTATGGTATAAGGTGATCAAGTGATTGTAGGCAACACATTGGTGATGGACTATCAACGGAAGATGGCAGCTAAGGTTCCGCTGCACCATATTCTCTTCACCTACTCCATGGTGGAATTTAAACTCCTCGAGACTCAAATGGTAAACTTCCACCTTCAGTTCTGTTGTTGTTAAATTTGATTGTTTTTCTTTTTATTGTAAATTTGGATAGGCTATAATAATTGAAGTGAAATTTTATTTGTGTTCGAATTTGTATTAAGAGGTTTCGTATGGTTTCTCTCCATGAAAACATACTGGAATGTTTTTGGATGCTTCAATATTAGTACTTTTAGGATACAGTTGCTCATTACGAATACTTTTATGAAATTATCGGCTTCGTTCTCCTCATGATATTTTTAGCGTACCAAAGTAAGCCAAGAAGCTCGTGGATCTCACATCTACTATATAATATTAAGTTATAGGTTCAACGACCAAAGGAGGACACCCTCAAAACTTGGCGGCAAGTTCAGGTTGGCGCATCTTGTGAAGTGAGAGTTATAAGAAAATAATTATCACGCATAAAATTCTTCAACTTGATGAAGATTAAGTTTACTATATCATACATTTTGATGTAATAAGAAAAATTAGAGATTAGTTCCAACAAGATTTCAAATTTAAGGAGAAAAATATAACTCTATGGTCATACTTTACTAAACTATCTTTTATATATATATATATATATGCATATAAGATTTATAATTATTATTTGGGACATTTACGAAAATGCCACTTTTCAAATACACCACTCTTGAATTATTTTCTTACCCAACATGTCACTTATAAATCCGTTTAAAAACCTTATATCTCAAAATTCTCAATTTTAAAAAATATTTTGATCTCTAACAAACCTTAAACCCAAAAAACTAAACACTAATATAACATAGTTAACCTAAACATAAATAATTTTAAAATTTGGAAAAAGTGATAGTGGCATTTTTGAAAAATGGCATGTCAAAAGTGGCATATCTTGAAATTTCTCTTATTTTAATTTATACTATTATTGGGACCATATTTTACATAGAAGTTTAAAAAAAAATTATTATCCTATCACTTTATCGAATTTTGCTAATTTTTACATAGGCCCGACTCGGGACCGGGAAAATTTATTAATCTATAGTGTATTAATTTATGGAGGTTCTACTGTAGCTCCATTTTGATCTATCTTATTATATAAAGGAGAGTTCGAAAAATTGTAACTTACGAGATCGTGACACGTGTATAAGTAGCTGATTAGATTTTAACACATGTCAATTATTTAAATATATAAGTATTTCAATATTAAAATTGTTAATTACTCAAAAAGTAAGAAATTAAAATGGAAAAAACACAAGCATAAAGTAATTTTACAAATTGCACAAAATCTCTATACAAATAGTTATATTTAGTTACAAAAAACAAAATTTAGGCAAATAAAAACAACAAACTATATAACTGAAAATAGAAACAACCATGTTTATATCTTTGATATAAGAAAAAGTTTAACATATGTATATCTATGGAGAATACAAAATAATTGACATGAATGAAATAGATCAACGAGTGAGCAAAGATAAAGAAAAATTGGTTAATTATATGTTTTTACATGTTTAAAAATTACAACATAACATCAAAAAATGATCATTAAAATATGTAAGCATGAGTTAGATATTATATCAAATAGTTTAATGATTGAAACCATATTTACATATATCAAGCATATATATTTAGTTTTAATACATAACTATTTACAGTAACTCAAATAATCTTCGCATCGCGAGGGTATTATTCTAGTATTATATATAAGATACTCCTAATTATTTGCACGAACTGATAGACTCCTCGTAAGGATCTAAGCCCAAGGAACACTTCGAATGGTTTTGGATGAAACGAAATGACTCGATATGATGAAGGATGAACCGATTTAATGGAAGATGAACGGATAGATTGATGGATCGAAGCGTACTTCTCAAGAGATATGAAAGTCTCTTGGACTACAAGGCTCCTTCAAAACTTAGATATTACGCACTAAGCAAGAACGAGTTGAGAAGATATTACACACTTCTCGGATCAAACAATTTAGAAAGAGTTTTAGAAATAAAATGTTTGATGAGAAATAAGGTTTCAGAACACAAGAGTTATAAAGAGAGAAGAGAAGTAGGGTTTTAGTCTTGGAACATGCTCCTTGACTAAACAATAAATGAAAATTTGAAAACACAACTCTTGGTCTTCCAGCCGAGTTCTGAGTTGTAAATCTACAACTCGCCAGAGTTGCAGAGTTATAAAACTGTAGAAATGTAGAATTGCAGAGTTGGCCTAATTTATGATAATGGGGCTTATTGGAGAAGTGTGTTGACTTGCCTCATTAAAAACCTCTCTCAGAAAACTCATTGGGACAAAACCGAGAGGAGGGAAAAAGAGTGCAAGACACACACCTCCCATTATCATCCTTCCTTGGTTTGAATCACAACCAACGTGGTTTGATAAACGACTAAAGGAAGTTGGCCGTTAAGTCTCGACACAAGCATAAAGACGGCTTGGTTGAGTTGTCTTGTCCGTGACCTCGTCATCGGTCCACTCGAGATTTGCACGTCCTTAGCTTCCATGAGAACCTCCACGGGTTCAAGCTGCTCCTCGGGTTCATGCGGCTCGTCCGGTTCCTTAGCTCCGTGTTCCAAGCTGGCCAGGGTTCTATCATGCCCTCCCTCTTCAAAAGGATTTGTCCTCAAATCCGAACCATCTACAAAATGAGGGACAAGGTCAGCAACTTTAAAGTTATCACTTATATGGGACTTACCTTGGGGATCGAGTTTGTAGGTATTGTTGTTGATCTGGTTGTCATAAGGACACAAATAAAGTTCAGCCTGATAGTTGCGATCTTTGAGAGCTTTGGACAGAATTCCCAACTCCATAATCACTTTTAAAAGAGCAAATCTTTGGGAAGTGTTAAGCTCCATAGTCAAAATAACTCCAATTCCTGTCCTCGCAAAGAAATAGGACAAGAGAACTCCTAGGTCTGGTGGCTCCTCTTTTAGACCAGAAATGTAGTCAACACCTTTGGCAAAGATCAAGTGTATCATCACAATCATGGAGTTTGCATAAACAAGTAAACAAGTCTCTTTTCGAACCAAAGAATTATTCTTATCATGTTCCTCTTTTACAAGCATTTTAAGACAAGAGTTTTGTTCCGAACATTCTGTGAATAACCCTAAATATTGCTCAATGATTTGTTGACAGATTAAATTCATGTTCTCAGCTCTTAAATCATGCAAAACAAAACGAGAGAAAGAAACACTTACCTGAATAAGGTCCTTGGTCTTTTCGATGCCCATTATGATACAAAAGGACGGTTTTGGATCCGGAGGTTCTTCTTGGATCATGGCACTGTTGATGATTAACTTGTCCTCTCTATAGATGTCTAAAAACTCTTCTGGTTGCCAGTGATAAGTGTAGGGGTCAAATCTCCCCTAGAAGAATCGATAAACCAAACGGCTTAACACGTGTTAAACCGGTTCAGCGGTCGAACCCAGAAAACGCAGGCCCGTCAAAGGCCCATCACTGTTCATTCCAGCGCTGTTCAATCTTTCTAGGCCGGCCCGGCTCAGAGCGACCAGAACTGTTCAAGTCACCTCGACTGGAACTGTTCATACCGCCCAATTTTACCTATATATAGACATGTACCCCTTCACTTGGAGGGGACTGGTTTTTTCTGATAGAAACACTGTTTATAGCTCTGATCTTGGTTAATAAGAACAATCTCAAGAACCCTAATTCTAAAAATCTTTCTAAGTGTTTGGAAAACCTAAAGAAGCTTTACTTTATCTGAATCTTCACAAATTCTGTTGTGTGAAAATTCCAGCTCGCACAATTTGGCGCTAGAAGGAGGGGGGCTACTCGCAACACTAGCTTCATACACGAAACAAACGCTTAGACGAACCCGCTACTCGCAACATGTCAATAACGAACCCGCAGTCTCCAGCGGCCGAAGATACAGGTCCAAGCGAGCCCATTGTGGCTGGGCTGATCAACCAGTCCACATTGGGGGCGGAAGCAGGCAGACCTGTCCCGACAGAGAACCAGGCAACCGCCAATACAAACACGGCCGACCCGTCCACACCAGGAGATTTAGGTCAACTCAAAGCAATGCTCGAACAGTTGCTCAAGCAGTCGCAAAACCAGGAAACGATCAACAGCAACCTGACTGTTGAAATCAGGGCCTTGTCGACAACTCGTCAGTCTCAAGGGCTACCTCAAGGTAACGCGCTTCGCGTCGCCCCGCTCGCTCTTAACTTCTCCCAGGCGGTATCGCCATCGGCTCGTGGCACTCGCGAAGATCATACGCTAACACCTCTCAGAGACGGAACCGTTTTTGTCGCGGGTGCTCCCGGCGGCATACCTGCAATCGCAGACAATTCAGAAGGACGTGAATTCGGAGCAGCTCGGCCCAGTCGACCGACTAGTCGTATCCAGAGTCGGGACGAGGGCGAAATCGCAGAAAATACGCGATGGATGGAACAAGCCGAAGCCCTAACCGCCCGTAGAGCTGTCGATTCGCAGGGAACGGAAATGGACGAGCTCAGAGCCGTCTTGCAGCAGAACACTCGCGATCTCAAGGATATGAGGTCACAGGTCCATCGCGCAACCAGCAAGGCGCCGGAACTCGACCGCGTTCTTGAAGAAGCTCGCACCACTCCTTTTACCGAGCGAATAACAAAGGCGCGTTTATCTGACCCAGGGAAGCTCAAGATTCCTATCTATGAGGGAAAGGGCGACCCCACGGAGCATATCAGAGCATTCTCAATCGCAATGGGGCGAGCTAATTTCAGGCTCGACGAAATCGATGTTGGTTGCTGCCTCCTCTTCGTGGAGCATCTCCAAGGGGCGGCCCTCTATTGGTTCACGGGAATGAAAAGGAACTCTGTCGACAGCTTCGCCCAACTCTCCGAGGCCTTCCTAAAGCAGTATTCCGTCCTAATCAAACGCAGGTCATCGGAGGTGGACCTTTATACTATAACGCAAGCGGCCGGCGAGCCCTTGGGAGTTTTCATTGAACGCTTCAAAGCGATGCCTATTCAGGTAAAAGGAATTGACGACAGATCCGCCCTAAGTGCCCTGCGAAAAGCTTTGTGGTACAGCTCGGGTTTCCGAAAGGTGATGACAATTAACGAGCCCTCGTCAATTTAAGATGCGCTTCATCGCCAGAAGCATGGAAAGGCCAGGAATCCAAGTCCGCAAGAAGTCCCAGTCGCGACAAAGAGGAAGCCGGGAAATTTCGTACAACATGAAGGAGGTTTCAAGGGTGCCCATAACTACCAGGTGGACTCGCCCGGCTACGGTCGAGGAAGAGGGCGAGGCCGCGGAAGAGGCGCCCCTGGTCGCTCTAGCGGCAACACTTGGCCGAGAATATCGCAGTATGACGAGTCTGCTTATTGCGACTTGCATAAGATGGAGGGACACTCGACGTCTAACTGCAGAGTCCTCGGCATGCGACTCGCAGCAAAGTTGGCCGCCGGCGAGCTCAAAGGAAACATCAATGTTAACGATTTTCAGCTCGAGCAATTCGACGATGCAAGAGAAGGGGACGGCCCGTCGGGAGACAACAAGAATAATAAGCGAGACCGACGAAACGACGAGGCCCACCTCGACCGACGAAACGGTAATGATGGCCGAAGCGCCTCGAAACAGAAAATCAGCAACATGATCATGGGCGGCTCGCGCTACTGCTCTAACACCGTCTCGTCGATCAAAGCCTATCAGAGAAGAGCGGAGGTAGGGGCAAACAAACCCGAACCGTCGAAGTTCCCGAACGACGTCATCCAGTTCGAAGAGAATGAGGTTGACGACATTGACAAACCTCATGACGACCCGCTTGTCATCCGACTCTCCGTCGCAGGGTGGGACACGGGTCGCATTTTAATCGACACTGGGAGCACAATCGACATCATTTTCATAGACGCTCTGAAGCGTATGGAAATTGACCTCGCACAAGTCGAATCCTATCCTAAGCCATTAACCGGATTCAATGGTGAGACGACGATGACACTCGGTACGGTCAAGCTTCCTGTAAGTGCGGAAGGTGTGACTAAAATAGTTGAGTTCGCAGTCTCGGACAACCCGGCAATTTACAATGTGATAATGGGAACCCCTTGGCTAAACTCGATGCGCGCCGTCGCCTCAACGTATCATCTCTGTCTTAAGTTTCCAACAGAGGGCGGAGTCAGAACAATCAGAGGAAGTCAGTCGGCGTCAAGATCTTGTTTCATGACCGCGCACAAACTAAGAACTCAGGCGACAGTGCCGATCCCAAGCGAGCTGTGGAAAAAGATTAAGACAGACAGGGAGCCCGTCAAGGAAATCTCAAACCTCTTATAGCAGCTACAGATCGCCGAATCCGCTGAAGCTAGAGGAGCGGGCCCAACCTGCGAGCCTGTCATATCGGTTTGTATAAACGACAAATTCCCAGAGAAATACGTAGAGATAGGCGCGACACTTGACAAAGCCGTCAGGCTCGACCTCATCGAATTCCTCAAGAAAAACGTCGGTACATTCGCATGGTCCGCGGGAGACATGCCCGGGATCGATATCAGCATCATCAGTCACGAGTTAAACGTGGACTCGACCTACAAACCTATAAAGGAAAAGCGAAGGCGACTAGGTCATGAAAGGGCTCAAGCGGTAAATGACGAAGTAGACAAACTCTTGCAGGCCGGCTCGATCTCTGAGGTCAGATATCCGGAGTGGCTTGCGAACCCAGTCGTCGTGAAGAAGAAAAGTGGTAAGTGGCGAGTCTGTGTAGACTTCACGGATTTGAATAAGGCATGCCCTAAAGACAGTTTCCCTCTTCCTCACATCGACCACCTCGTCGAGGCGACATCTGGAAACAAGTTGTTGTCATTTATGGACGCCTTCTCTGGCTATAATCAGATCTTCATGCACCCCGGCGATCGCGACAAAACATCTTTCATCACAGACCGCGGAATCTATTGCTACAAAGTCATGCCCTTTGGACTTAAGAATGCTGGGGCTACTTATCAGCGATTGGTAAATAAAATGTTTGCGGACTTACTCGGCAAAACGATGGAGGTTTACATTGACGACATGATCGTCAAATCACTCGAGGAAAAGGACCACATCGGCCACCTCGCAGAGTGCTTTGCGTTATTAAACAAGTATAACATGAAGCTAAATCCGGCTAAGTGTCGTTTCGGTGTAACGTCCGGCGAGTTCCTCGGCTACATGGTTACTCGTCGCGGGATCGAGGCAAATCCAAAGCAAATCGACGCACTCATCCAGATGCCTTCGCCAAAAACGAGAAGAGAAGTCCAGCGACTAAACGGCAGAGTCGCGGCCTTGAACCGATTTATCTCGCGCTCTACTGATAAGTGTTTACCTTTTTATGAAACGCTCAAGGATAAGAAGGGGGCAGCTCGACAAGATTTTGAGTGGACTGAAAAATGTGAAGAAGCCTTCCAGAAGTTGAAGCAGTATCTCGCGACTCCACCTGTTCTGACAAAGCCGATAGCTGGCGAACCGCTCTATCTTTACATCGCGGTCTCGACCTCGGCAGTTAGTGGGGTTCTGATTCGCGAAGACGGCACCGAGCAAAAGCCTGTTTTCTATATTAGTAAGTCGCTAACCGATGCAGAAACAAGATATCCTTTGACGGAGAAACTCGCACTCGCAGTTATTACGTCGGCTCGAAAGCTTCGACCGTATTTTCAATCACATTCGATTGTGGTACTAAGTACTTTTCCACTGCGCGCTGTTCTCCACAGTCCGACTCAGTCCGGGCGACTCGCCAAATGGGCGATCGAGCTAAGCGAGTTTGATATCGAGTATCGCAGTAGGACGACGATCAAGGCACAGGTATTGGCCGACTTTTTAATCGAACTGCCGGAGGCGGAAGCCTCGCCCGAAATCGAAGACACACTTGCGGACAGTTCTGCATCCCAAATCTGGCAGCTGCACGTCGACGGCTCGTCATCTAAACACGGATCGGGAGTAGGCACTCGCTATCGTCAGACGGAAAATCTCTAGAGCAATCGTTCTGCCTTGGTTTCAAGGCATCGAACAACGAGGCCGAATACGAGGCCCTTCTCGCAGGTCTTCGATTGTCTAAAGCGTTGAAAATAACAAGGATAGAAGCTTTTTGCGACTCTCAGCTCGTCGTAAATCAGTTCAACGGCGAATACGCGACAAAGGACGAGCGCATGGAAGCATACCTCGCTCTCATCAAAACTTTACAAGAATTCGATCTGTTCACCTTGACAAGAATTCAAAGGTCGGAAAACTCCCAAGCGGATGCCCTCGCATCACTCGGCTCGACCGCGAAGCTAGATAAAGATCTTCAAAGAATTGTCAAGGTCGAATTCATTGAAGAGCCGAGTATCGCAATCGCAAAAGCAGTCAACGTCCTAACAAGATCTCTGGCAGCGAAGCAAAAAGCAGGTCTCAGCAATGGCTCGCCCGCTCGCTCCGCCGCAGACCCGATGGACCTCGACCACACCAAAGATAACGTCGAACCGGATCCGATGGATCCCAATCAATCCAGTACAGTCGGCACAGACGAAACGACGGATGTGATGGCAACAGATAACGAGCTCGACCCGAATAACACAGCTTTTGACCGTGGCTTTCTCCCCGAACAACTTGAGGAATCCCCAGAGGATGCTTACCCATGTAGCGAGGAGCCTCCACCTGGGAATGAAGTCATCGACATTCCCATTGACGACGAGACCACAGTCTATGGATGCGACACCAAGTGGATGGCCAACATTCGCGTTTATCTCGCAGACGGCGAGATGCCAACCGACAAATGGGTGGCTCGCAAATTAAAGTCACAGTCATCTCGTTACGTTTTACTTGATGGAAATATCTTCAAATGGCGACTGTCCGGGCCACTACTCGCTTGTGTCGAGGGGCAGGAGGCTCGCGAGATAATGCACGAGGTTCATAGCGGATCCTGCGGTAACCACTCGGGAGGTCGCTCACTCGCCATCCGAATCAAGAGGCACGGATATTTTTGGCCATCAATGATAAAAGACTGCGAGCTGTTCGCAGCAAAGTGCGAGAAGTGTCAGCGACATGGTCCGTTCATCCATCAACCGACGGAGTTCTTAAGCTCGGTCACCTCGCCCTACCCGTTTATGCGATGGGGAATGGATATAGTCGGACCGCTTCATCCGTCTCGGCAGAAACGATACCTCTTAGTCCTAACGGATTATTTTTCCAAGTGGATCGAGGCGGAAGCATTCGGATCAATCAAGGATAAGCAGGTCGAAAACTTCGTCTGGAAGAATATCATCTGTCGTCACAGCGTACCCTATGAGATAGTGACAGATAACGGTTCGCAATTCATATCTAAACGGTTCGAACTTTTCTGCGATAAGTGGAAAATCAGAATCATCAAGTCAACGCCTCGCTGCCCGCAAGGCAACGGCCAGGCAGAATCGTCAAACAAAACACTTATCCATGGCCTAAAGACTCGACTCGACGCTAAGAAGGGTCGTTGGGCAGATGAACTTGAAGGCGTTTTATGGTCTTGTCGAACAACACCGCGACGCGCTACGGGCGAGACGCCTTTCGTCCTCGTCTACGGAACAGAATGTGTGATTCCTCCTGAAGTCTATTTTTCCAGGAGTTCGCCGACGATTGCTTCCTGAACAGGAAGGTCTCAATCATCTCCTCATGCTCGACGAACTCGACCTTATCAACGAAAGGCGCGACCAAGCACTTATAAAAATGACGAACTCGACCTTATCAAATTGCAGCATCCAAGTATTACAACTCCAAGGTGCGAGTTCGGCGTTTTTAAGAAGGAGACCTCGTCCTTCGCGCAGTATTTCAAAACACTGCCGAGCCCAATGCCGGCAAGCTCGGCGCTCACTGGGAAGGACCTTATCAGATCACAAAAGTAGTTCGCCCGGGCGTCTGCGAAATCGCCAACATGAAAGGCGAGATGATCCCGCGTTCCTGGAATGCGCGACATCTGAAGAAATATCACTGCTAAAAATACTAAGTCATTAGACTTGAACTACGACGCGACTTATCCCTTCATTGGGTACGTAGGCAGCTCATTTTCGGACGAGTTCAGTTGCCCCCTTGTTCAAAAAAAGGGGGGGAGTGGGTACGTATATTCATACTCCCACTCGCCGTATGAAACGACTCCGGTCTAAACGCGATAATCGATTCGCAATAAGCTAAGGTTTTAACCAAGCCTTATTCTCTCGACTCGCAAACGACTCCGGTCTAAACGCGATAATCGATTCGCAATAAGCTGAGGTTTTAACCAAGCCTTATTCGCTCGACTCGCAAACGACTCCGGTCTAAACGCGATAATCGATTCGCAATAAGCTGAGGTTTTAACCAAGCCTTATTCGCTCGACTCGCAAACGACTCCGGTCTAAACGCGATAATCGATTCGCAATAAGGTAAGGTTTTAACCAAGTCTTATTCGCTCGACTCGCAAACGACTCCGGTCTAAACGCGATAATCGATTCGCAATAAGCTAAGGTTTTAACCAAGTCTTATTCGCTCGACTCGCAAACGACTCCGGTCCAAACGCGATAATCGATTCGCAATAAGCTGAGGTTTTAACCAAGCCTTATTCGCTCGACTCGCAAACGACTCCGGTCTAAACGCGATAATCGATTCACAATAAGCTAAGGTTTTAACCAAGTCTTATTCGCTCGACTCGCAAACGACTCCGGTCTAAACGCGATAATCGATTCGCAATAAGCTAAGGTTTTAACCAAGTCTTATTCGCTCGACTCGCAAACGACTCCGGTCTAAACGCGATAATCGATTCGCAATAAGCTGAGGTTTTAACCAAGCCTTATTCGCTCGACTCGCAAACGACTCCGGTCTAAACGCGATAATCGATTCGCAATAAGCTAAGGTTTTAACCAAGTCTTATTCGCTCGACTCGCAAACGACTCCGGTCTAAACGCGATAATCAATTCGCAATAAGCTAAGGTTTTAACCAAGCCTTATTCGCTCGACTCGCAAACGACTCCGGTCTAAACGCGATAATCGATTCGCAATAAGCTGAGGTTTTAACCAAGTCTTATTCGCTCAACTCGCAAACACCTTCGGTCTAAACGCGACAACTCGCTAAACGACTTAACTATCTAAACGCGAGATCAATAACAATTAGGCGTCATTATGGCCATAATGGCGACCTGATTAAAACTTCATCATCATTATGAAGTATACTCATACATCCTCAACGGATAAAGCGCGCTATATAAGTTTAGAGTTCATTACTGGGATAGACGTATTCAGTGCGAGTATTGTCCGTTAGCCGGGATGTCCATCTCGCGAGTCCATCTCGGGATAGACACATTCAGTAGAATGTGTCCGTTAGCCAGGATGTTTGACTCGCAAACCCAGTTTTAACCTTAACAAACTGGTCGAACTTAGCAAATATATATTTGCCTGGATAAGATATATTCAGTAGAATGTAACCAGGATGTTCGTCTCGCAAAACCCAGTTACACTCAACACTGGTCTAAAATGGCAAAACATACGGCAGCGATATCAATCGCCTCGCCATTAAGCGTCTTAAAACCGCATCGCCATTAAGCGTCTTAAAACCGCATCAAATCTAAGCGTCTTAAAACCGCATCATTTCTATGGCCTTAGACAAGCTCTAACAGGCTTCGTCGACAGACTACTAATCGAAAATACAGTTAAGAAATTGCATAAGGGCATTCATATAAATCTGCTCGACCAACTCGGCATAAAAATGTTGTTACAAGTTGGATAAAGCCATCCAGGCACAAAAACAAAAATCGAGTCATAAAATCCTTAAGCAAAAACAAAAACTAATCCTACAGTTGCAAAGTCCGGATTAGGCGACAGTCTCGTCATCTTCAGCCTCTTTGTCATCAGAAGCCAGCTCGCCCTCTTCGACAACTTGTTCTTCGGCTGGAGTAATGATAGCAGCCGAACTCGCAGCCTCGCCGTCCTTGGGTTCTGGTTCCGAAGGAGCCTGTTCGCGAAGAGGTTCAGTTGGTGCGACTGGGATCGGATCAACGGTCTCATCGGCTTCGTCCGACTCGCTCTCGTCTAACTCCTCACTCGCGCTTCGCAAGCGCATACCAAGAGAGCCATCGTTCGACCCAGAAGCTGCATTTATACCAACAGACTTAGCAACAACTTCGATTCGCGGAGACGCAACTATATCCGCTACGGTAATGGAGACAACATAGTTCTTACCCAAGGTCTTTCTCAATTCGAGTGCTATCGCGTCGAAGATCTCGTCGGCTTTTCCGAGCGACGCCTTGTTTTCAGCTAAAAGGGCACGCTCGGCCTTGGGATCGAAGGCCTCCTCTGCTTCAGCATTCTCCATGTCGTCAAGGAGCTGGAGATTAGCCTCCGCTTGTGCAAGATAGACCATTTTCTTAATCGGCTTCTTCATCATCTGTTGAAACAGCTCGTAAGCCCGGTTAAGCTGGCCTTGCACTTCGGCGGCCTTAAATCGCCTCGCAGAAGAAACAGCCTCTTCAAGATCCTGCTCGCGACTCGCCTTCAGAGCAGATAGCTCTTTCACCAGCTCGGCGTTGTTCTCCTCGACCTTCTCCTTCTCCTTACCGACTCTGTGAAGATGC
The DNA here is from genome assembly GCA_963576765.1 of Draba incana. NCBI lineage: Eukaryota > Viridiplantae > Streptophyta > Magnoliopsida > Brassicales > Brassicaceae > Draba > Draba incana. The sequence goes on along the minus strand of OY755212.1, from coordinate 5,865,788 downwards.
ACGCCCAGGTCGTCTGAGCTCTTCTTGTACATATCTCGCTCAGCAGCAAGATTTCTCATTTGGGCCGCGACTTTTTCCTTCTCGACCTCTTCTCTCTACCTGGCCTCGCCTATAAAGAGCTCCTTAGACCTCGAGTCTTGATCGTACGACATGATCAGCCTGTTGAAATGGGCGATGGCCTGCGAAGGAGTTGACAGTATGAAAAATAAAGCTAAGTGAAAAAGAAAGAATAAAGTGTGGAATTACCTTGGCCTGGCGAGACGCGAACTCCTTGTAGAGCTCGCTCTTTACCAGCCTTTCCGAGATCGGCATACGATCACCCGGATATGTAACCTTAGCCATCATGGTGGCTGCGGCTAAGGGATCAGTGTAAAGCCCATCGGAACTTCCAGGAATAGTTTGCCCTGGGGACAGAGTCGGCAGCTCGCGACGAGATTTCTTCTTCTCGCCAACTTTACCTTTGCCTTTCTCAGAGGCAGATCGTTTTCTCTTCCGATGCAATTGGGCCTCAGGCTCGGCGGGCTCGTCAGTAATGGTAGTTGGCTGTGAAGTAATAACAGCCAACGCACCACTCGCAGCTACAGCAGCCGCTTCGTCACCCTCAGCAGTAGGAGTATTCTCTTTACCGACGCTCCGCTCGGACGTCTCGACGATGGAGGCAGTGGCCTTCGGGTCGGCCTTTCTCTTAGCCTTCTCGGCTTTTCTCTTGGCGAGATCGCGGAAAGTGAGCTTGGGAGGCATTATTTATAGATCGTCGGACTCGCTCTGTTCGATTTCTTCTTCTTCGTCGTAGGAAATGAACTCGCGAGCTAGAACAACCCTTCGAAGATTGAAGTGACGATTCCAAAGGCACTTCCGAGCCTTCAACTTATTGAACAAATCGTCGATGTTGGCAACAGGAGTGAATAGCAGTCTGCTAGCTGTAAAAACAAATCAGCAGAAAAGTTAGTATAAAACACAAGGGGGCAGTTCGCGCAGTAAACATTCGAGAAAATCTACAAAGTGTCCCCCACTTCGCCACCACTAAGTGTTCATCCTCGGCCGACGCGGTTGATATCGGCACGAAGAAAAAATATTTTCTCCAGCTATGATCTTTGTTCGGGAAGTCGTCCAGTATTTTATAAAGAGAACGACTCGCCAGATTGTAATACTTCATGCCACCCGGGTTGGATTGCTTGCGCCATTCAAGAAGGTTGTGTAGATGGCGAACTCCGATGGGCTCGCGACATTCGGCTGCCCGCGTCGTAATTCCCACCAATTGGCGAATCCCTCTCGAGTTGATTTGCGCGAGCGCGATTTTGTGAACCCGCGCGAAACGGAGAATCAGCGCAGGGATGGGGAACGTGAGGAAACACTCTTTAAACCAACACGCATAGGCGGTAAACGTGCCGGCAGGGGGATCGTCTTCTCGCTGCTCGAAAGAAGGCGCGATCAGTTCGACCAAGTCGGGAATTCGGCACTCTGAGCGATAGTCTTCCAGGAAGTCCTCATCGCACCAAGAGGAACCTGGAGGCGGGCGTTGCTTTCGCCTCGATTTCTTTTTCTTCTGGACAACCTCAGCCAGCCCGCACGCAGCCCAAGCTTCCAGTCTCTCTTTTTCTACTAAAGAGTTGTACGACCAGTTACCTTCTTCGATCTCTACTTGGAGAGGCAGCTCGGCAGGACTAAGGGACTCGTCACGGAGTTGTGGGATTTCCACAACCAGTCTTCTCCCATCAGTGGTCGAGGCCTCGCCAATTTGCGAAGGATGCGAAGTCCCAACTCCCTCTTCAAAGCCAGTTCGTCCAGCTCGCATGGATGAAGTAGACTCCCTTGTCTCGCGACTTTGTCTTAAGACGGGAGTAGGATAAGAGAACAGTTCGGCAAGAGGAGAATGGCCTCCAGCTCGATCTTCTCGACTAATGGGGCTCGCCTCCTCGCTGCCTGAAGGACTCGCTTCCTCTTGACCATGGAGCCTACTACAACTCGAACTCGCATCTACAATCGACTCGCTATCGGGAGAATAGTCCCAGGCCGATTTTCCCTTCTCGGGGAGTTCGGCAGACTTCGCGGATGCAAAAGAACTCGTCGACGACATCTTTCTTTGGATCAAAACTTTTAAGTTTTTTCAGTTTCTCTGAAGAACACTGCGGCGGCGATGAAGAACACGGCGGCGGCGAAGTGATGGGACGGCAAAATTCCTATCTATTACTCGAAAGAAAAAACAGAGAAGGGAGAGAGAGAGCGAACCTGTTTTTTCGGAGGAATGAGAATAATGAGAAGTATCAAGGGAGCGTTGCCTCTTATAAGGACATTTTCGACGGTTCGACTTTCGAGGTGGGCCTCATTTCTTAATGGGCCCAAGGATTCTGGGCTCAGAAGATCAGTTTCGCGAGATTGATCCAAGTCTGTGGTTCCACAATTTTTATTTGACCCTAAATGCGACTCCACGGGCTCCTCCTCGATTTGTTTCGCGACTTCATAGTTTCGATATTCTCAGGATTTTGACCTTCAAAGAATCGCGCGACTTCGCGACTTCACTTACGAATAAACCTGTGACTTCAGCATCTCGCAACTCACGACTCCACCTCAATGGATCAGTCGCGACTTTCTCTCCGTGAAAATCAACTCGCGACTTCATCTCAATGGATCAGTCGCGACTTTCTCTCCGTGAAAATCAACTCGCGACTCCATCTCAATGGATCAGCTCGCGACTTTCTCTCCACAGAAATCAACTCGCGACTCCACCTCAATGGATCAGTCGCGACTTTCTCTCCGTGAAAATCAACTCGCGACTTCGTCTCAATGGATCAGTCGCGACTTTCTCTCCGTGAAAATCAACTCGCGACTCCATCTCAATGGATCAGCTCGCGACTTTCTCTCCACAGAAATCAACTCGCGACTCCACCTTTATGGATCAGTCGCGACTTTCTCTCCGTGAAAATCAACTCGCGACTCCATCTCAATGGACCAATCGCGACTTTCTCTCTGTGAAAATCAACTCGCGACTTCGTCTCAATGGATCAGTCGCGACTTTCTCTCCGTGAAAATCAACTCGCGACTCCATCTCAATGGATCAGCTCGCGACTTTCTCTCCACAGAAATCAACTCGCGACTCCACCTCAATGGATCAGTCGCGACTTTCTCTCCGTGAAAATCAACTCGCGACTCCATCTCAATGGACCAATCGCGACTTTCTCTCCGTGAAAATCAACTCGCGACTTCATCTCAATGGATCAGTCGCGACTTTCTCTCCGTGAAAATCAACTCGCGACTCCATCTCAATGGATCAGCTCGCGACTTTCTCTCCACAGAAATCAACTCGCGACTTCATCAACTCGCGACTTCATCAACTCACGACTTTATCTCCATAAAACTTAGGAATTCGGCGACAACGATGACTTGAGTAAATGTGCGACTCGCGCTCTTTTCCCCTTTTCTGTTTTTTCCCACTAGGTTTTCTAGACAAGGGTTTTACCGAGGCTTGTTCGCACATCTGTACATCTTCATCTCGTCACCTCGCATCTTCGAGCAGATTCATTCAATCAAGTCAACTCGCGATTTTGAAGGCTTTCAGTCAGCTCGCAGATATCGGAACAAATCTACCTTGACACCTCGCACTCTCGCACGATTCGCGGATCACAAGTAAAACCAATTCGCAGATTCGCGAAACTAGAAATTGACTCGCCTATAACAGCAACCGACTCGCAGTATTGAGTATTTGGGTTCGACAGTATCGCCGCTAACACGCTAAACGGCCTAAGCGGGAATCGATTTTTCAGACACCCTTACTTCAACACTTTTTAACTAAACTGCTGAACTGGGGGGCTAACTGTAGGGGTCAAATCTCCCCTAGAAGAATCGATAAACCAAATGGCTTAACACGTGTTAAACCGGTTCAGCGGTCGAACCCAGAAAACGCAGGCCCGTCAAAGGCCCATCACTGTTCATTCCAGCGCTGTTCAATCTTTCTAGGCCGGCCCGGCTCAGAGCGACCGGAACTGTTCAAGTCACCTCGACTGGAACTGTTCATACCGCCCAATTTTACCTATATATAGACATGTACCCCTTCACTTGGAGGGGACCGGTTTTTTCTGATAGAAACACTGTTTATAGCTCTGATCTTGGTTAATAAGAACAATCTCAAGAACCCTAATTCTAAAAATCTTTCTAAGTGTTTGGAAAACCTAAAGAAGCTTTACTTTATTTGAATCTTCACAAATTCTGTTGTGTGAAAATTCCAGCTCGCACAATAAGTTTGAAGTGAACCAAACGGGAAAATCTCCATTTCAAGCTGCTTGGAGAGAACATGTGAAGAGAAGGAAATTGTGGTTCAGGTCTTGAATGTTCTTGCTGGTCTCCTGGTCTCCAAATGTAGCTTTGATGATCAAACTGCAGCTTATGAGAATTATGCTCTAAAGTCACTTCCTGAAAAAGTTTGGTAAACTCACTCGGTGGCACCGGTGCAAAGTTAGAAACACAAAACATTTTATTATTAGAAACAAATAATTTAGATGACTCAAAATGCTCAGTTTCTTTAACCTTACCAGTCCTAGAAAAGAAATTACAGTTCATACCTTCTTGATTACCCTTTAACAGAATTTGGTCTAAATATATCTCTTGAGGTAACAAGGGAACCAAGGTAGTCTTTAACTCCAAAAATGAACATTCTGCACCAAAAGAAAGCAAGTTAGCTCTCATTCGTTTTTGGGAGTTTAAATAATTACCTCGGGTTTTAATTGGTGGTTTAGCATCAGGTGGTTTCTCCTTGATTTGAATAGAATACATGAGTTCTTCTCCTTGAATCAGTTCTACATTGCCTCTAGTGAAACCTCTTATTCCAAGCATGGTTCCTTTGGATTCTCTACGAATGATTTGAGGCTGATGCAAGTCTGGTGGCTTTCCTTTGATCGCCAAAATGTTTAGTTCACCTTCAGCTCCACTCAATTCATTCTGATTTTGACGTTGAACCTCAAATGTGCTTCTCACTTGCTTCTCCATGGCTCTTGTACCTTTTTGAACATTATCTAGGATTATTGTTTCTCTTGAAGCAAGATAAGGTGATGCATGTGATGTTTGTGCATCTAGTGGTGATTTTTCTTCAAAATCCTGTGGAAAAGAATCAATATTACTCGGTCGCACCGGTTTGGAAAGGATTAGTTTTTCACAGGCTTGATTACTTTCAAGCACAAAATCAGATTCTTGAGAAGAAAAATCACACTTATCTTTCAAAGATTTAGAAGAAAGAGCACATTTAGCTTTCACGGATTTTCTGTAAGAATTGAGAAGCTCAAGTAGCTCGTTCTCTAGTTGCTCTTTCGTTGTGGAGCTGCTTTTAACGTTTTCTTTCTCCTTCATGGACTTTTGATGGATTGGTGAAGGCTGGTTTGGTTCATTTAGTACTAAACCGTTTGGTGCATACTTCTTCCTCAATAATTCTTTAAGCTTTCTCCACGAGGTGATAGTACGCTCCTTGTTGTACCACCATTTATCAACTTCTTGACACCACCATTTATAAGCATCTCCTTTGAGCTGGCCAATTGCACAAGACATCATTTTGTCCTTGTCGATGCACTTGTAGTAAAACCATTCTTCCATGCTTCTTTCCCATTCTAGATAATTTCTTTTTCCTGAAAATTCATGGAGATAAAGTCTATTAGCATGTTGAATATCAGAATACAAATGAACCTTAGATTTGGGAGTGTGAGAGGTTTTATGTGGGCTGCTCCGAATTGATTTGAGTGTGGAGTCAGGAGGCTTTGGAGCAAGCTCTTGATGCTGATTTGGAATAGGTTTCGGAACGACTCGATTTAGTTGTAAAGCACAAAGCTTTTCATCGAGCATTTTTGCCATGATAGTCGTAAGTGAATCCAACAACTTTCTCTTTTTCCTCGCACTAGAAGCGGATGATTCTTCCTCCAAACTCACCATGGTACCTGAAATAAGAAGAGATCTAAAAAAGTAAAAAGATCTTTGGAAATTCTAGTTGAGTTGAAATCTAAAAGATGAACAGCCAGATCCGACACAGTCAACTGATCGGTCACTTAAAAATATTAAAACGTGTTCAAAACTTCTAGATTTATTTTTAAAATTAAGTACACTCTTTCTAGTTTCAGAAACAGTTGAAATCGCAATTTTTGAACAACCTAGTGATTTATGAAAATGTTTATAAGACAGATCTACAATCTGGAAAAATGCAGAAAATTAAGAACCGAGTTTAGAACAACAAAACCTGATTCGAAGTGGCTTTGATACCACTTGATAGACTCCTCGTAAGGATCTAAGCCCAAGGAACACTTCGAATGGTTTTGGATATGCGGAATAATGAAGATGATGATCGGATGAAACGGAATGACTCGATATGATGAAGGATGAACCGATTTAATGGAAGATGAACGGATAGATTGATGGATCGAAGCGTACTTCTCAAGAGATATGAAAGTCTCTTGGACTACAAGGCTCCTTCAAAACTTAGATATTACGCACTAAGCAAGAACGAGTTGAGAAGATATTACACACTTCTCGGATCAAACAAGTTAGAAAGAGTTTTAGAAATAAAATGTTTGATGAGAAATAAGGTTTTAGAACACAAGAGTTATAAAGAGAGAAGAGAAGTAGGGTTTTAGTCTTGGAACATGCTCCTTGACTAAACAATAAATGAAAATTTGAAAACACAATTCTTGGTCTTCCAGCCGAGTTCTGAGTTGTAAATCTATAACTCGGCAGAGTTGCAGAGTTGTAAAACTGTAGAAATGTAGAATTGCAGAGTTGGCCTAATTTATGATAATGGGGCTTATTGGAGAAGTGTGTTGACTTGCCTCATTAAAAACCTCTCTCGGAAAACCCATTGGGACAAAACCGAGAGGAGGGAAAAAGAGTGCAAGACACACACCTCCCATTATCATCCTTCCTTGGTTTGAATCACAACCAACGTGGTTTGATAAACGACTAAAGGAAGTTGGCCGTTAAGTCTCGACACAAGCATAAAGACGGCTTGGTTGAGTTGTCTTGTCTGTGACCTCGTCATCGGTCCACTCGAGATTTGCACGTCCTTAGCTTCCATGAGAACCTCCACGGGTTCAAGCTGCTCCTCGGGTTCATGCAGCTCGTCCGATTCCTTAGCTCCGTGTTCCAAGCTAGCCAGGGTTCTATCACGAACGTCTCCGGATATTCTTGAAAATTTCATGAGTTTGATAGATATAATACAAAAAAATGAGCTTGAAAAACCGTCCAAAATAAAGAGATAATTCAAAACTTTTCGCTAGTTGTTATTAGGGAAAATTGATTTAAAAGGTTTTCTAAATTTAAATTTGGTCATATACACCTTTATTTGACATTGCTATTTTTTTCCATAATTACCCTTTTTATATAAATAATTAGTTTTTTCAAATTTTTTTATATTCAAACATGAAAAAAATGAAATAATAAGAATTTTTATCAAAGGTGAAAATTTTAATTTCTAACCATTACATTAAAATTTGGATTTCTAAATTTAATCTATTTTGTACAGAATGTACATTCTTCTGGCTATACATGTTCTTAAAAATTTAGAAAATGTAATCTATCGATTGTACATGTTCTAAAACTTTTAGAATATGTATTTTAAAATTTGTTCTTCGTTCTAAAAATTTAGGGCACATGCACATTCTAAACGATTTAGGAGAAATTTTCAGAATACGTCATCTGTACATTGGTCTATGTTCTAAAAATTAGAGAACCACTATTTTCAGAATACGTCATCTGTACATTGTTTATTAAACTATTTTTTTTATAAAATTATGACTCTCTAAATGACATTCGAAGAATCCGATAGAACGATGACACAACTTCGTCATTAATATAAGTCACTAAATTATATTTATGGTCGACTAGTGACGACGATTTATTTCAATTAACTTATAATAATAAGGAAATTTAGTGGAGAATAAATTTTTTTATCTTAGTATTGCGACCAATATATATATTCACATCAACTATACAAAATAACTTGTTAGCCTATTGAGTTATTTGACCCTATTAAAGGATTTTTTTTTCTTCTTATTTAATGATTATGTTATGAACGTCGTCACTAGTACCACCTTATATCTATGAAGTTTGTTATACTTATATCTATGATTCCTCTTGATTGGAGAAGAAGAATAGAACTGACGACCTAGTCTTCAAGCTTTCTACCACTATTAGATTTGGTAATTGGGGTATTTTTGTTGTCTTTATCTCCAATTTAAATAATCAAGCCACTAACTTCTTTAGACTTATGGTGGCCAACAAGAGGAAAGTGGTCTCCTTTCAACTTTTTCTCTAATCCCACCATTTTCATGAACAATTAATAATTAAAACCAAAAAGCATTGAGAGATATTTGCATTAATAGATTATGGATTACAAATAAAATTTGTAACGGTATTTTGTTTAATCATAATTGGCACAATCTCATTTTGAAACTCAAAAATTCTGTAAAACCGAATTTGTTTTTGTGGTTAAGGTGAAACTTAACCTTTTTTGGGTTTTTTTGTTTTGGGAAAAAATCCTTTTTTTTTTTTTAAGGAGATTTTAATTTGTAATGCTGTTATTTCTTTACGGATTATATATAGTGATAAACCAAATGCATGGGCTTCTCTCTTTTTCATAATATATAGCTTAAGAGCACATCAAACACACTTTCATTAACTTAGCTTTTTTCATAGAGAAAACTTGAAAAGAGAGGAAAATGATTTTCTTGCCATTGGTGAAGAAACTAGGTCTCATCTTTCTTCTTCTTTCAGCTTCAACGTTTGCTCTCTCTTTTGCAGATTTGTTTCTTAATTTCTCTCTCTCTCTCTTTATATATTCCTTTGTTTGCAGCTTTTCTTTGCAACTTCATGTGCTTACTACTTGCTTAGTCTTTTAGAAAGTAAGATAAATAACATTAAGAGCTTGTGCTGCACATGTGTGTATCTAAATACTCCATGACTAATATCTCTAGATATTGGATTTGTAAATAACTCAATAACATCCATAAGTATATAACCATTATATGTAAGTCAATAGCAAACCAAGTTTTTATACAAGATTTAAGGACAATATTTCTTTTTTGTAGGACGACCATCCATTCTAATCTATAGAGAAGACGACAATCATCAAGAGGTACGTTTAAACCCCCAAAAAGTTGCCAACGAACAAGCGTTGTAAATTTACTTTATGGTTTTTTTTTTTTTTTGGTTCAACAATTACTTTATGGTTATATGTAAAGCAAATTAAGTAATTTAAATTGCAAGAATTATTTACATGATTTCAAGAATATACGTGGGTGAGTAAATATATGATATATGTGGACAGGTGGTGGAAAGAAGAATACATGAACACGAGAGAATTCTGTGGATGAATTCAAGAGACTATGGTCACTTTAGTCCTACACCAAAGTTCGTGAGGCCTCCTTTCAAGCTTATTCCCAATTGACTATCATTTCACCGTTCGAATTTGTATTATATAGATGCCGAGTTTATGAGATTTATAATAACTTATATGTATACCTAAATACTAACATTGCTATAAATAAGTTTGGATGATAAACCAATTATCATATATAAGTTTTCAGATATTTTATCTAGTAAATGATTATATGGTCATTGCTATCAATCACGCGAATGCAAATTTGGTGAATTTTGCTTCACTACTAAAATATATGGTTTGATTATCATGCAACTAAAATTATTCTTTTACTACTAAAGAAATAAACTGCAAGAAGTATTTTCAAATCAAGGAGAGTCGTCTTCAATATGATACACAAACAAATTGGCATCTATATATAATTTATCATCAGTTTTTACAATTTTTTTTTAATATCCTCTTAGTGTCTACTTCAGGGGCATCTATTTACGTGTGCAAGTAGTGCGGTCGAACAGGGCCCATAATTTAGAAGGGCCCAAAAATATTTTTTTATATATAAGTATATGTTATTAAAAAGATTTGAGTTTGTTAACCATTAAATATTTTAAAAAAAAAAATTATTTAGACAACCAAATAAAAAAAAACTAAATTAAGGATTACTTACCTTTGATATATATAATTAGCATAGAAAAATGATGTAGGAATTAGTATCAATTGTTAATATTAAAGGAAAAGGGATTTTGAATATTAATTAGGTTTTTACTTGACTACATTTAAATATTTTTTATTAATTAGATCATCTTAAAGTACTTTCATGTTTTTATTTATTTACTTAGTGATATGTTGTTTATGATATCTAATATACAAAACATTCCTTTTATTATATTTCTAAGTAAATTTATTTTTCAAGTTACAAACTCAAACTAAAAAAGACTCGAAGGGATTCTTCTTTGATCGATAAGAAGAATGACTTTGTTTAAATATAATTTTTTAGTTGTAATTGTATGAATGAAAAAATTTGAGTAATAAAATTTTATTTGTTATAAAAAAAAATAAGAAAAAAAATATTTATGATTATAAACTATTCATTACGATAAGTTATATGTAATTTTTTTTTATAATTAACGATTAAAAATAAATAATATTTAGGGCCTAATTTTGATATTTGAATAGGACCTCTATAAAGTTTGAGACGGCCCTGGTCTACTTCTTAACCTACATAGACCTCATGCTATGCACTTTATTACAGGAAACCAGAAAATTATTCAATTCTTGCATAACTCAAATTCCATTTCCCATATGGTGTAATTGGTCCCCAGTGACCTAACCTCGCTTATATTTTCTTACACAAAAGAATGTTTTTTTTATACAAATATTTCCAAAAAAGTTTTTCTTCTGACCAACTTCCTTCCACTAGAGAATTGAGACTGATCATAACATCACTCACACGTAAACTTTATTCCTCTCCATTGTTTTCTCCTTCAAGCTACAAAATCATGTACGAACTGTGAAGAACTAATCTGGTTCTGGCGACTCCCGGGGATTACATACTCTAGCTCAGCTCCTGGGATGGCATTCTGGTATATATCGACCCCGGAAAAATTGTTATACGGCTCACTAGACATAACCACAGCATTATCATGTTCTTGTGAGTTGTGAAGCCCTAGAGTCAAAGACACACTACCACCACCAAATCTTGACATCTCAGCCACATGATATGTAGGTTCAACCGCCATAAACCGCTCACCATCCACTTGACCACCCTGGACCATGCCAGAATTTTCTACACCATATCCTTGTCCATGGTCTTGTTTGGTCCGGTCTTGTGAAAACTCGTGAGCTCGATCTCCATCAGATGCAGGAGGTCCAAGATCAGACATTTTTGGTGTATTTTCGGAAGACGAATTGGAATCATTCTCTGTAAATTCTTCCTTGTATATCTCTTCCACCATCGGCTTCCATAGCCGCACACGCGCATTTATAAACCAGTTTGAAACCTTTTACAAATATAAACAAGAAAAAATCAATAGAGAACTTAAACCATAAAGAGAAAGAAACAATCTATTCGGTACCTGACCGCGACTTAAGCCCGTTTGTCTTGCAAGCATAATCTTATCAGAATCCTTTGGATAACTATTCATATTTTTCAAACAGTTATCAGTATTTGTTATGAATAATATATGCAAGGGGAAAAGATTCAGAAGAGACTTACGGGTGAAGAAAATGCTCGAAGAGCCAAGCACGGAGAATCAAAACAGAGTTTTCAGGTAGACCGCGTTGAGGCCTCCAAGCCTGAGGTTGCATAAAACCTCTTTGTTTCCTTAAATGTTGATCAACATACTTAAGCCGGCTTATTATCCCAACTCCTTTCCCATCTGATCCATCTTGTTCCCCAAGGCATTTTCTTGTCACGAGGATTTGTCTAGATATCGCATCTCTTAGGCTACGGAAATGACGTGAAATGGTTTGAAGAGCGAGTGCCGTGTATGGCTTAGCCGCTCCATAACCAGCTATCATATCGAACGAGGATACAACTATCTGCATCTGCTGGTAATACTGCTTATATCTTCTATCCACCTTTACCAAAAATCAAAATACATTTTAACGTTTTCGCCTTTAACAAATTTCAATTATATAAATTAAATTAAGATGTGTCTCAATTCTCAAGTCATTTACCTCATCCAACATTGACAAGAGTTTTGTTAACTTGCTTTGCATTTCCTGTCTCTCGGATTGAGAGATTTCACCGGGAAGATTCGTGCTCGAGTCCGGTTCTTGAGAGCTCTCATTTTTCTTATCTCCCTTTGGCTCAAACTGTTTAAGAGCTTCCTTTACATTAACAGCCTCATCTAGAAGCTCTTGAGCTGCCTTAAGATACTTTGATTTGGGAATTGTTCTAACAACGTCACAGTTATGATTTCCTCCCGGAAAGCTCGGTGTTGCATACTCATTACCTCTAAAATGCTCGGTTCTTGGCGCCGAACTTTGATGGTTCATTTGATGAATTCCAGGAAGAATCTGTGAACCAAGGCTAAGTGACAATCCTTGACCGGTCTGAAGAACTCCCATCGCGCTCATTAGCTGGAAACCGTTCCTCTCACTCGCTTGATCTCTCCAAGAACCGAAATCTTGAATGTCTTGCATTTGCGAAATTCCGCCAAATCTAGACAATTCTTGCCTTTCTTGTGAGGTTGAGGCATTGTTAGCTTCATTTCTTTCTCTACCAGCTAATTCCTCAGAGTAAGAAACTGTAGAATTCATGTGGATTATTGCATTTCCGGGACGAAACTGAGTTTCCGGATAATTCTCCATCAAAGATGTATCATTGGAGTGTCTTTTTTATGATCACATCATTAGAAGTTGAAGCCTATAAGTTTAAGATGAACAAAACAGATCCTTGAAAACTTCAATCTTGTTATAAGAACTTAGCTAATGGAGGAAATGCTGGAACTAAAGAGAGATTTTTGTAATAATTGAAACAGAGCAGGATCCAGAATAAGTCTATTCATAAGAAACATTGTAAAATTTCATCATGTTTTAAGTTTATTGTTTATGCATGCAATGATGGAAATGTAAGCAAAAATCAGAGACATAAAAAAAAAAAGGGATTTGAAAGAGAAATAATGAAAAATTTAAAATTTACCTGGAATTCAACTGCTGCCTCTGATGTGTTGTTGAAGGATACAAGACAAATCTTTAAAGGAAACTAAAAATTTGATGATCCCAAAATTACAAAAAATGTCAAAAAAACATTCTATTGCTTTCTCCCACAAATTTTAAGAGAAAAAGAGATAAAAAAATGTTATGCCTTTTTCTCTTGTGTAATAATGAGATAAATTTTGAATTCATCATCTCATACTCATCAATGTCACACGTGAAAGACCCATATCATTCTCTCCCTCAATCTCCCAGAAAATAAAAACATATATTTAAAAAAACTTTGTATTTCTTTTTTCAATTTTTTGTTTTTTGTTTTTTTTTTGAAGATATTGCTTCAGAAAGCCATATTCTGGTTGGTGCTTGAATTTCTTGCTTATTGCTTATTGATTCTTGGAGAGAAGCCTTTGGTATAGAGATGAAAATTATTACGAAAAATGTTATAAATATATTGTTAGAGAGTTTCTATCCTTAAACAACCAGTTGGTCGACCTAAACCCCTCTCTTCGTTATTCTCCTAATCCTTAACCTAATCCTAATCCTTATCTCCCAATGTCTCCTAAAAACATATTCAATAAGTCAATATCCACCATACAATCTTAAAGTTGAAAAAGCATAAAGAATTAAAGATGCTACTAATTCTTGAAGGTTGATGAAAAAAAGTAAGACTTAGTGGATTTTTCCATCTTTAACTTTGGTTCTTGAAATGGAAACTATCTATTTCTATTTTGTCCTTCAAAAAACACTATATATGTTTTAAGTTTTTAACAAACTATTAAATTTTATAATTCCCAAGATAACAACAAAATTTAGTGGATTAGTAGGTTCTAGCAAATTTTTATTGATAATTAATTACAAGTTATCTTTTAATAAGTTCATTCATCTTTTGTCAACAATATGCATGTATATTTGAATCGGAATTGTAGCACATCGATAACACCAGTACAAAACGACTATGTTTATATGAATGGTCAAGATCAATGGTTCAGTAAACTTATCATTAAAAATGTACACATGACTAATGTATGTTCTGTATTTTAGTATTAGCTATTTAACTTATAAATAAGCCATTATTGTTTCGTTTCTTCTTCCTTGTCTTTGTATTTTTACTATTTTCTCTTATTAAAATATCTTCTTGTTAATTGTTATCTGAAAGTACATTCGTGGACTGTTGTAGTCCAGAGACGATAACAGTGACATACAACTATCAAAGAAATACAAGGGTCCCAAGAAATAACAAACACAACTTTTTCATCTTTGTAACACCATAAGTGCCCGTTTTCCCCACTGAGTTCTTTGTCTTTTCCTCGAAACAATTTATATGTATTTATGGATCGGTACTTTTTGTTTCAAATGCTTCTAATTTTAGCATCCACTTCAGAAGTCCATACTCTATATCCTAACTTGGTAAAAACTAAGTTCTCTTTACCTGTTTTCTAATAAAAGTAATGTGATATTGATTGAAAAATTACAATACGGACTAGAGGCCAACGAAAATAGTTGAGACTTGAGATACAAACATAATGAGAATGTCTCTGAAAAGGAATAAGAAGTTAAGGAAGAATTAGTGAAGAAATACAGAATAGTGGATGTGGAATGAAAATAGAGAAAACAATCGTCTGAATTGGGACAGATGTTGCAGCGATAGGGTCAGAGTCAGAGATGTGGTAATAACACCTTCAGAGTGAGAAGAGAATCTAATGGGATACGAAGGGAGAGATTTTGTTGGACCAAGAGAGCTGTAATGTCCGAAGTTTGTTTCCCTCTAATAATACTGCCTTATATTCTACGATTACATTATTCTCATTAGGAAAAAATTATAACATCCTCTTTTCATTTAGTAACCAAGTATAAACTAGTTTTTTATTTTTTTGGGCAAGTATATATACTAGTTTATTGTCTAAAGTTGATTGTGTTTTTAACAAGTATAAATATAAATGTTTCACAAATGTCTGAAAATATTCCTCCTTTATGTAGAAATTGCATAGTTTTTTCTGTAGCGCACACACAATACAGTTGCAGAAAAATATGGGCCTTAAATTGAATTTCAGAAAATATGGGCCTTTCACGGAAGCCCAATTACTCATAGTACGTTTTTTTCCTTCTTCTGAAGTGATGTGATAATAACACAAAGAAAGAAATGTTAATGCAAAAACAGATGCTTAAATTGAGAGAATTCACAAAGTCTTACAAAACGTCTTAAAACAACAACATTGCATCAAACTGGTTTTACATAAACACAAAAGCTAAGCTCTTTGCTCATAACATCAAACACTCCCTCAGTTCAAGATTTCACCTGTAATAGGTGAAACATGCTGGTTTGAAGATCCATTTTTCATAACCACCATAGACTTTGGAGGAATCAAACCAGCCCTGAAAAGCATGTTTTCCACCGTGTCTGTTGGTTGAGCTCCAACAGATAACCAGTACCTACAAAATGGAAAAGAAGATGAGAGATAACCAAATGTGCAAGAACTGATTTCTTTCAACAGCTACGGTTTTTTCGAAGTTTAGCTAGATACACAATCTCTAATCATACAAGCAAAAAACAAATGTGCAAGTATCGATTTCTTTCAATGGGAAGATGATTGTTTTCGATAAGTTATGTTCAACGAAAACAGATAAGTTCTTAGTGATGAAGGACTAAGAAGCTAAAAAGATGAAAACAAATGTCATCAAAACCAAAATCACTTGGAACAACAAATAATCTCTCCTCTGAGCATTGTTACAATAGAGAATACAATCTAAAATCAAATTACATACCTCCATTAAAGATAAGAAGAAAAAACAGAATCCATGGCTATATATCTACAGTTCAATGCTTCACTCTCATAGACCAAACTAATCCGTTTTCATCTAAACAAGTTAAAGAATTCTTCATAGTGACACTTAAAATCCGAAGCTTTTTTTGGGAATTTCATGAGGAAGAATCATTTAGATAGTCTCAATACTGTTAAAAATCTTATCAAACAATAAACACAAGTCAGAATCATTATTACTTGATTCTGTCGAATTTGAGACTGATTCTTTGCGCATCTTCTTCTTTCCCTGAGGAATGTAAAACGCAAATTCAAGTAAGCAAAATACATGGAGAATTATTATTTCTGAGAAGTGAGTAAAGGTAGAGAAGAAGAAGAGACGAACCAATCAAAGGATCATAAAACCCTAAAACCTCAATGTTTTTGCCGTCCCTACGCGTTTTGTCATCGGCGGCAACAAGACGGTAAAAGGGACGGTGTTTGCAACCCAAACGCGCGAGCCTTATCTTCACCGTCATTTTTCTGTGAGGAAATTGAAAATGGAGAAGTAAGATAAGTAAAGGTTTATTAAACTGGGTTATTTTTTGGCTTCTTCTGTTTTATTATCCTCTCTACCTTGTCATGTGTGGCCATGGAGATGGAGATAAGATGATACCAAAACCATCATACCGTTTTATGGTTATGTAAATACACTACGTGCCGTTTTAACTGATGAGAAACGGCATGCCGTGCATAATTCTTTCCTTAAATTTCGAACTTCCAATATGATTTGCTTCAGAAGTTTTAATAGGTATTATTGGGCTCACATTTTGACAGTCATAGGGTTTTTAAGAGCCACTGAATCTTGAATTCGTTTAGTACAGAAACACCAACTGCATCATTATGTCCAAGTTTCTAAGGTGAGGTACAAAGTCATTTTATTATTCAGAAAATGAAGTTTATCTCAAAGTCTCAACCAACCACTCACTCACATGTCCAAAATTTGTGACTGATACAAATTGCATAGTACAAGTTAAAATCTGTACAACGTTATGTTGAACAAGTCTCAATCACTCACATGACGAAATTTAGAGTGAAACGTTACATCCAAAGAAAAGGACTCCCGAAGCAGCAACCAGCATACATAAATTTGTCAAAGATAAACCAATTTTATCACCACCACAAAACAAACAAGTTTCCATAATCACTGGGCTAAGGTGATTACATTCCTTCCTCAAATCTTGGATATGAAAATGGTTGATTTATCCAACATTCAGCTTCTTCTCCATATACATTAGTTAAAAATGCTAGAGTCAAGATCCAGTATCAACAAGCTTCTCCATTTACCACTTGAATCCAACATTACTTAAAGATGCTAACTAAAGATCCATTATCTGATTAATATTGCAAATAACCCTAAAGAGAAATGTTATTCATGTACAATGAAAAGTTTCAGAGAATTCATACTTACTTAGAGAAGCAATTGATCTACTACCATTATTTACACGTCAACTAAACGCAGAAAGAAACTAAGGAAATTCTAGAAAGAAAATCAACCATGACTACTAAGATTCTTTGAAGAAATCATCATCGAGGTCGAAACTTTGGGAAATCTGATATCAGAACCTGAGTTTCATGCCGAGGCCAAGCTTACCACCAGGACGAACGCAGCCATGTTTCAAGTGTGAATACGGAACCTTCGCGATTGATTTCTTCCCTAACTTCCTCATCCTCCCTTTCCCAAGCTTCTTAGTCACGCTTCTCGGAACAATATCGTCGTCTAGATCATACGAATCGTCGTATTCAACATCCTCCTCACCGCGATCTTCGTCGCCGTCGTCAAAACAACCACCGCGATTGGCGAAATCTCCGTACGTAATACCAATCGAATAACGAGTACCTCTACGTAGCACACGCATCCTTCGTTGGGCCCGTCCAAGTTCAATTTCATCGCGAAATTCCTCATCGCCGTCGACATGACCGTCGAGATCCAGATCCGCGGCGAGACTCAGATCACCACCGTCGTCAGACTCAACGAGGATCTGCGGCGGTGGAGACGGCGGAGGAGAAACGACAGACGGCGAGATCAAGGAAGCGTCGTCGAGAGAAATGACGTCATCATCGGAAAAACTATCGACGGAGAAAGAATCGTCGGAATACTCGCCGTCGGAGGGGTTAACGAATTCCCAGAGATCGAGATCGTCTTCCTGGTTAAGATCAAGAGGAGACATAGTGATAACCCTAGATCGATTCGCCATTTTTGAGGTTTTTTGCTTTCTTTTTGATTTTTGAGTTTAGTTTGTTTTAACGGAGGAAGTTACCTTTTTAATATAGAGGCACAAATGATAAGAACCACCGTGTGGTATCGTGTGAAGAACGGTAGTTTTACTGTGGAGGATACGTAATTAAAGCCAATTATATTTTGCCACGTAATGATTATTTTGCCATGTAAGCGATTATGCCAGTAAAATTTTGGTAACTGCAACTGTTAATTGATCTCATCCACGAATGATAAGGAAGATACCCTCTCTGATTCGACAAAACAATCATTCGATCGTTGATTAATAGTACAAATTTTAATTTAAATCTTCTCGATAATTTCTACTTATATTTTCTTAAAATGTAGTATTAAATGTTTGACGAAATATTTTTTTAACAAACTCATGTGCGAGATAACGTACAAATAATGATGCTTAAAAATATTCCAAAATGGGCAAATTAACCGAACCGAACCAAACCGAACCGAACCAACCGAACTCAAACCGAACCGAACCGAACCGAAGTTAGTTCGGTTTGAATTCGGTTCTTGTTTTCCTAGAACCGAACAAACCGAACCGAACCCGAACCAAACCCGAAAATAAACCAATGTGCTTTTTATCAAATTATTTCGTTATATATATTATAATGTTATAGATATGTTTCTATAACTAGATTCATTAGATCATATATAATAATTTATTTTTCTTTTCTATTTTCTTAAAATAATTAATTTTTCATGTTAAAATAATAATTTTTTAGCCTATAAAATTTTGTTTTTCTTTTTGCCTCCAAACTATCGTATCTTTTTCTATTCCTTTTTTCCAAAGTTGAAATTCCATTGCAATTGATTAAATTTATCAATAACGTGTGTATATTAAACTAGTTACCTCCACATTTTACAACAAATTTTTGAAATATTTTGTTTTTTAGTTTAAAAAAAGTCAATTGAAACCAACCCAAACTAAAACCAAACCATATTTAAACCGAACCAAATTAAACAGAACTGAACCGAAGTTAGTTCGGTTTGAGTTCGGCTCTTGTTTTCCTAGAACCGAACAAACCGAACCGAACCAAACCCGAAAATAAACCGAATTGCCCACCCCTATTCCAAATGATACAATTTTTTTCTTTCCATGATAAGCATAAACTCAAATAAAAAAAAAAGTTTTATTTTATAGATTCGACAAGCCGATTAAATCCATTTGAGAAATTGTATCCACCACATATTTCCTTCATATATATGTTGTTAATAATTCATAATTTTTTTATAGAAATCAATTTCTTCCTCCACTCATAATTGTCACGCTTACAATTTTTTATTCACCCAATTTTTTTTTTTTTTTTTCTCTATTTTCATTAGCTATGACGTTTTTAATAACAAACAAAAAAAAAACAAAAAATGTGGACCCTTGTGGCTTTGTGTAACCTTTGTTTTCATCGATGAATGAATAAAAAAATCTCTAAAATTAGAATATTCGCTGGCCCCCCAATCGTATCGATCCACCTCGCAGGTGATCCGTGAGGGTTCCTCATTTCTTCCAACTCGTCTCTCTGAATCTCACATATCGTCGTCGCGTTTGCTTTCCTTCTCCAACAAATCCGGCATTGTTCTGATTCAAAAATTCCGAGAGAGAAAACAATGGCGAGTTTAGGCACGATTCTAAGATATCCAGATGATATATATCCACTTTTGAAGATGAAACGAGCGATTGAACAAGCCGAGAAGCAGATCCCTCCTGAGCCACACTGGGGTTTCTGCTATTCGATGCTTCACAAAGTTTCTCGAAGCTTTTCTCTCGTTATTCAGCAATTAAACACCGAGCTTCGTAACGCTGTACGTTCTTCTCCTCTCTCTCTCTACCTCAATGTGTGAATTTGTGTGGTCAACTATATTTGATTTGTGAAGGAATCCAAATAATTAGTCTCTTCTGTAGAATCGATGAGTATGGATTTAAATCCTTGTGGAAGACTTAGTTCTGGGTTGCTATAAATTTGATTCTGAGATTTTAGCTTTATTGGCCAGTTTCTATGAGCTTGGAGTAAATTACTCTTGTGTTAGGCTTTCTTAGAACATGTAATACATAGATGATGAAGATTTTGCTTGTTTCTAAATTTTCTACGTGACTTTGCTTTGTTCACATGTCAAATATAGCTGTGTTCAATCTTGCAGGATTGTTAATGGACTTCTTTTTTTTGTAGGTGTGTGTGTTCTACTTGGTTCTCAGAGCTCTTGATACTGTTGGTATGCTTCTAATATTACCTTGCTTTGATTATTAGGCTTTACCAAAATCTGAATTTTGAAATGTATACATTGATCGTCGCTAATATAATAGTTTTTTTGGTACTACAGAGGATGACACAAGCATACCAACTGACGAAAAGCTTCCCATCCTGATAGCTTTCCACCGGCACATATACGATACTGACTGGCACTATTCATGCAAGTCTGCAAGAGTCTATTGTACATCTTGATGACATGCCATCAATAGATGACTGTTTAGCTTACAAATTTTACTCGTTCAATTTTTAGGTGGTACGAAGGAGTACAAGGTTTTGATGGACCAATTTCACCACGTTTCCGCAGCATTTTTGGAACTTGACAAAGGGTTAGTTCTACTAAATTGCTAATTCTGATCTGTTTTATAGTTTTCTCTGCTCGTGCTGTTTCACATTTGTTGGAGTTACTCAATCTGTTGAAATTCTAATCTGCTTTCTGACAACACTTATTTTATAACCTGTACCTTGGTATATGAAGGTATCAAGAGGCTATCGAGGAAATTACTAAAAGAATGGGTGCAGGAATGGCCAAATTTATCTGCCAGGAGGTTTGTGATTCAAAACATTTTTGTAGTGTGGATTTATCTTTGAGTTATGGTGACAAGTTGGGTTGAGCTAGACTGGGTCTCTGTTTCATTTACAATTGTGAAATTTTCAAAACTTATTAGCGTGTTTCGTGAAGAACTGAAATAAAGTGTGTACCAATCCAGTTTTCCCTGCTATATGCAGGTAGAAACTGTTGATGACTACGATGAGTACTGCCACTATGTTGCTGGCCTTGTGGGTTTAGGTCTGTCTAAACTCTTCATCGCTTCGGGATCAGAAGTTTTGACTCCAGATTGGGAACAGATTTCCAATTCAATGGGTTTATTTCTACAGGTACAACAATGTTTTGTGAAGTGTACAATGTTCCCTCCTCAAATCTCTCAAGACTTTGGACTATTTCTGTCATCAAATATTTTATAACACTGGTCTTATTTGCAGAAAACAAACATTATCAGGGATTATCTTGAGGACATTAATGAAATACCAAAATCCCGCATGTTTTGGCCTCGCAAGATCTGGGGCAAATATGCTGGCAAGCTCGAGGTACATATATACCACTCTCAAGTTCTCATCTCAGGTCTAATGTTAACCATATTGACTATTTTCTAACAATGGTCTTGTGTTTTGGGTGAATTTATCAAACGCAATGTAGGACTTAAAATACGAGGAGAACTCAACCAAAGCAGTGCAGTGCTTGAATGAAATGGTTACCAATGCATTGATGCATATTGAAGATTGCCTGAAATACATGGTTGCGTTGCGTGATCCTTCCATATTTCGGTTCTGTGCTATCCCTCAGGTTAGAGAAAAAAATATCATTAGAACCGTAGGTATTGTTTTCTCGTAATATGTAACCAGTTTCAGGAATTCTGTCCAAATGCACAAAATAATTACATACACTCCTCTTAAACTTCGCCTGCACTAATATTAAATGTCATGAAAGTAATATGGCTTTGCTTGGATGTATTTTCTTGATCAGATCATGGCGATTGGAACACTTGCATTATGCTATAACAATGTGCAAGTATTTAGAGGCGTGGTGAAACTGAGGCGAGGTAAGTTGTTTACCTTATCAATTAAATCCCATGTCTTAAACTTCCATTATCAACAAGCTTGAGAACGTGTTACGAGCATTTTCGTCTGAAACATTGTTGAACGCCTTTCTATTGTTTAGGTCTAACTGCTAAAGTCATTGATCGCACAAAGACAATGGCTGACGTCTATGGTGCCTTCTACGATTTTTCTTGCATGCTGAAAACAAAGGTATGTAATTAGTTCCTCTTTTGCTCAATATTATGTTCTCTTCTTAAAAGAGGTTAAAATAAATGTATTTTATTTCGTTGTATAGGTTGACAAGAACGATCCAAATGCGAGTAAGACACTAAACCGAATTGAAGCCGTTCAGAAAATCTGCAGAGACACTGGAGTCATTCAGAAGAGGTACCGTCTTTTCATTTGAATTTTCTTATTCTATGAGATCATCCACATTTAGAAATTATGCCCAATCAAAGAATCCACTAAGAAACTGGTCTTTGTCTCTCTTCCTATCAGGAAATCTTATGTTAATGACAAAGGACAACCAAGCAATGTCTATGTAAGTTAAATTTTCCTCTTTTCCATATGAGTATTTCAATTTTGAAAATTTAACATTCCTCATTATTATTCCCTCTTACCCAAAAATGCAGATTATAATGGTTGTGATTCTACTGGCCATAATCTTTGCCTATCTCAGAGCAAACTGAGTTGATGGAAAGTAATCAAAATGTAAGCGATTTCGAATGTATCATCATCATTAAAAGATGCTTAGATCATGATAAAACAGTGATTACTTGGTTGATTCTTGTTCACGCCACTCTCTTTTCTTATTAAACTTGGTTTGGTCTTAAAATCATGGATTTCTATTTCAGTTATCTTTTTTATTTTGTTAAACTTATTTTAGTTATCTTGACCGTTATTTTATACTCCCTCCTTTTCATTATATAAGATCTTTTGATTTATTTCACGAGAATTAAGAAAATAATAAATACAAACAAAATCTCATTTAATAATTAACTAAAATATAACTCAACTAATCATATATAAGACTGCTGAATTTAAAAAGAGAAAAGTATCAAATCACATTAAATTCTGCATAGAAACTAGTAAAACATCTTATAAAATGAAACAAAAATATTTTTCTTAAAATGTAGTTGTTGTAATAAACTTGCATTTTGTTCGTCTATTTTCGCTTGTGTTTGGTGGGATCAAACATTTTGTTTCATTTGGTTCTTTTTCAAGGCATATTATAAGATCTTCATTGAATTATAATTGGATCCCAAGATTAATAATTACTAACAACCTGATAAAAATAAATGTTATACGGGTTTCTTAACTACACTAATTTGTGTTATACACTGTTTTCTTTTTTAAAAGTTTTAAAAATGGAATGACACTAATGAGAAGTTGTGAACAAATGAGGAGAAAACCATGAGTATATTTTTTCCTTTTTTGTGTCGGCAACTCAATGTTGAAAGGGTTTATTTGCTCAATAACAATAAAAAAAATTATAATTAAAACTCTAACCAAAAAATCTAAATCTAATGGTCATAAGTTTGCCACAAATACCACTTTTGTTTAGTTTTTTAATTATAATATTTTTTATTGTTATTAAGCAAATTTACCCATGTTGAAAGGGTTTATTTGCTCAATAACAATGAAAAAAAATTATAATTAAAACTCTAACCAAAAAACCTAAATCTAATGGTCATAAGTTTCACATACCACTTTTGTTTCGTTTTTTAATTATAATTTTTTTGATTGCTATTTAGCAAATTTACCCTTGTTGACAAGTTTCGAAAAATAAATAGAGACAATTAAGCAGATGACATTACTATTCACATATATTAAGTAACCGGTAAAATATTTTGGGAAATTAAGTTGAGCGTGTAGGCCAGTGGGTCAAAATGACATAAATGCCCATAGGGAATTCAACAATCTAATCCTACGA
Organism: Draba incana; assembly: GCA_963576765.1. NCBI lineage: Eukaryota > Viridiplantae > Streptophyta > Magnoliopsida > Brassicales > Brassicaceae > Draba > Draba incana. The sequence continues at coordinate 5,841,982 of OY755212.1, read as the reverse complement.
CTATGTTCGGATAGGATATATTGTGGTAGTATATATGTATACATGTTGTCAGAAGAGAGATTGTAAAATCTTTTTAAAATATAACCTCTACATACAGAGATATATTTGGAGACATGTATATATATATATATATATATATATGTTTGGATAAAAAATAAATAGAAAATTTATAGGAAAGGAAAAAGAGAGAGAGGTTGAGTGTTGGTTTTATTTCCTCAGAGTAGAGAATACTGAGTGGTCGGAGAGTAGCGGTGGGAAGAAAAAAATTGGACGTTTGCAATAATTGAGTGAGTTTTTTCAGGCTTGTCTATAGAGAAACAACTACATGTTACACATCTTTACAACAAATTGTTAATATATGATTTAAATATATCAAACTTAATGTATTCATATAAATAATGTATAATCAACAAAATATAATTTTAACCGACTAACATGTAATGTAACAAATATGGATTGATAAAAAAAAAAAAAGTTTTTTTATCAGTCTAACTAATCTATGTCCCACCAAGTACATAATTAGTCGTCTAACATTTCTTTTAAAGACTAAATTTTAGTTATCTAATATATTAGCCGTTTAACCAATTTATTATTCCACCCAATATAAATATTTTACAACTTATATTACCGATAAATATATTGTTATCCGTAAAGAAAAAGTTTATTATCAATCTAACATAATATACTTTTTATCAAGTAAAAAATTAGTCGTCTAACTTTTATGTTGAAGACAACTTCTTCTTTGTTGATTCAAGAGTTGCTTTACTAACCACCGCTGCTTCCGCTAACCACCGTTGTTTCCACTGACCGCTAAGCACCACATAATTCGTCGAAACTTCCACTGACTGCCATACACCACCATATCCATCGTTGCTTTCACTGCCCGTTGATGTTCCACTAGATCCGTCGCTACTTTCTCTGAACCCGTTGCTGTTTTTACTGATCGCAATGCACCACTGGATCTGTCACTGCTTCTTTTGACCGCCACACACCACTGAATCAGTCGCTGCATCCATTGCCCGCCACACACCGTCGAATCCGTCGTTGCTTTCGCCAATTGCCACACACCATTCAATTCATCGTTTCTTCTGCCACCATCATCACCACTTATTTTCTTTGATTTTGCAAAGATCGAGAGAGAGAGGGAGATAGAAAGAGAGAGAAGAAGAAAAAAAGAAAGAGAAATGCTGAGAGATTTATGTGGATATTATTTTTAATTACTTTTGAAAATTTAAAATTCAAACATGCAATTTTTGCGAATCAATGCCTCTGACATACTATAGAGCAGCTATAAGGGCTTTTACAGTTTATGGAAAATACTACAAGGATGCAACAGTACCAATTACCGTTTACTTAAATATTGCAAATTGTAATGTTAGCCTGTGCAAATTCTCAAATAATTAAATCACCAAAAACAAATTGGGAAATTGGGCTAAATAACCATAAAAAAAATTATACTTCACAAACTAACAAAAATGGCATTATGTGGCAAAATTTCAACCCTTAAATTTAGGATTTTTTGCTCGTTTTTGAATTATAATTTTTTTTAATGATTATTTGACAAATTAACCCAAAAAAATTCTCAAATAAATATCTCTTAAAATTATTATAAAAAAACAAAATCGCGTGTAGCACGTGGCAAGCTTTTCAAACGCCAAAACAGAGCATCGTTGGCCCAACAAACATCAACATCTACCACGTTGGCCAATCAAACAGTCTTGTTCTTCAACTAATCCACCATTGTTGCAAAAGAGAGTCTATTTTCCTCTGTTTCTGAATAGAAAAATCCAATAAAAAAAATGGGAAGCTTGAGTACGATTCTTAGTCATCCAGACGAGATATATCCACTCTTGAAGTTGATAATTGCTATTACCAAAGCTAAGAAACAAATCCCACTTCATAAGCCACACTTAGCTTTTTGCTACTCAATGCTCCATAAAGTTTCTAAAAGCTTTTGTCTTGTTATTCAACAACTTTGCACCGAGCTTCGTAACGCGGTAATTAGTAAGAGTTTGTGATAAGTTTTGAAGATGAAACGAGCGATTGAACAAGCCGAGAAGCAGATCCCGCCTGAGCCACACTGGGGTTTCTGCTATTCGATGCTTCACAAAGTTTCTCGAAGCTTTTCTCTCGTTATTCAGCAATTAGGCCCCGAGCTTCGTAATGTTAGATAATTCCAAGACTTGGTGACCAAGCTACGGTGACTTGGAGAGCAAGCTACGAGACTTGGAGAGGAAGCTACGAGACTTGGAGAAGAAGCTACCGAGGCTTGGAGAACAAGTTTCCTAGTTCTATATAAACAAGTGCTAATGGAGAGTTGTTCCATATCACTTCATCACTTCACCATAACTTAGAAAGAAGAAAGATTTAGTTTTGAGAAAGTTTCTAAATCTAATAAAGAAAAGTTGTTCTTTATATTTTTCTAAGTTTATAAATCTTTTGATTTGAATTGGTATCAGAGCTAGCATTAATACACTTTGCTAAGTTCTATTCACTCTGAGATTATTATCCTTGAAATCTTTTGATTTTGAGTTGTGAAAGAACTAGAATTGTGTATTCCTGTTAGGAAACCGAGAATTTCAAACGAGCCTTAAGTCGAAGACTCGATCAAGAACGGTGTTAAGTGATTATCATAAGCAAGCATGGCCGGTGAAGACAATCCTCAACCCCAACAACAGCCGCGACCAAAAGACGTTGGCGCAGCATCTATTCATTGTCCCATGCTCACACCAACAAACTACACAGTTTGGGCAATGCGTATGAAGATCACGTTGCGAGTTTGCGAAGTTTGGGAAACAATAGATCCAGGTTCCACCGATGTGAAGAAGAACGATGTGGCGACAGCACTATTGTTTCAGTCAATCCCCGAGACGTTAATTTTGCAAATCGGAGAACAAACATCTTCAAAGAAAGTGTGGGAGGCTATCAAAGCACGTCATCTTGGAGCAGATCGTGTAAGAGAAGCGCGACTACAAACCTTAATGACGGAACTCGACAAGTTAACGATGAGCAGCACCGACTCGGTTGATGATTTTGCGGGCAAGATCTCAGGCCTAGCAAGTCAATCAGCTTCTTTGGGAGAAACCATCGAAGAATCAAAGTTGGTGAAGAAGTTCTTGAAGGGGCTCCCAAGAGAAAAGTTCATTCATATCGTAGCATCCCTTGAGCAAGTCCTAGATCTGAATACTACAGGATTTGAAGATATAGTTGGGAGGCTAAAGGCGTATGAAGAACGTGTGGGAGAAGAAGCCCGAAGTGAGGACCAAGGAAAACTTATGTTTTCAAGAGGTTACGGAAGCTCAAGAGGTGGAGCTTTTGGAAATTTTCGAGGAGGAAACAGAGGGAGCTATAACAGAGGAGGTTACAACAGAGGAGGTTTTAACCGCAGTGGTTATGGTAGAGGAAGTAACGGCGGTGATGGTTCCGGTAGAGGCAGGGGTCGAGGAAGATCCAATTGGCAATCTCAAGGAGGAGAAACCGGAGACCATAAGCCGAAGAAGGATATGTCCAAGATAATTTGTTGGAAATGTGACAAGGCTGGTCACTATGTCTCAACGTGTCCCGAGAGAGGTGCAGGACGACAAGAGACAAATTTACATGAAACTCAAGAAGCTGATGCTCTTTATGTTCATGAGGTGGTGTTTTTGAATGAAGATAAGGTGATTCCGAAGAACTTTGATATCAACAATGGCAACACAAGTGTGTGGTATCTAGACAATGGAGCAAGTAACCACATGACGGGAAACAAAAACTTCTTTTCAAGTTTAGACGAGAAGATCAAAGGAAAAGTAAGATTCGGAGATGGCTCGTATGTTGATATTGTTGGAAAGGGAACCATAGATTTTGTGTGCAAGACCGGAGAAAGAAGAGCACTCAAGGAGATTTATTTTATTCCCGACTTAAAACACAACATACTAAGTCTCGGACAAGCAACGGAACATGGGTGTGAAGTCTACATGAGAGACGATTTTTTGACGCTTAAAGATCCATGTGGGAGATTACTTGTAAGAGTCATAAGATCACCAAATCGCCTCTACAAAACACTAATGGAAATCTCCTACCCTATGTGTTTACAAACTCAAGACGATGAAGAAGCATGGAGATGGCATGCTCGGCTTGTTCATGTAAGCTTTGGTGCCATGAAAAACATGATTGATAAAGAGATGGTCACAGGAATGCCGCAAGTGTCACATGAGACGAGTATATGCGATGTGTGTCAAGCTGGAAAACAAACAAGAAATTCATTCCCAACCACATCGAGATTTCGTGCGACGCAACCTTTAGAATTGATTCATGGAGATTTATGCGGTCCAATATCACCACCAACACCATCGAATAACAGATACGTTTTCGTGTTAATCGATGATTTTTCAAGATACATGTGGACTATCTTGATAAAGGAGAAAAGTGAAGCATTCGATCGGTTCAAAAGGTTTAAGGAATACGTGGAGAAACAAACCGGTTTATCCGTGAAGACCTTTCGCACCGATAGAGGAGGAGAGTTCACTTCAGCTGAATTCAACCGGTTTTGTGAAGAGAAAGGAGTCTCTAGACACTTAACCGCACCATATACACCTCAACAAAATGGAGTTGTTGAGAGAAGAAATCGGACATTGATGGAGATGACGAGGAGCTTGCTTAAAGCAATGAAAGTTCCAAACAGTTTATGGGGGGAAGCAGTACGTCATTCAACTTATCTCATAAACCGAGTTCCAACAAAAGCATTGCGGAATCAAACTCCTTACGAGAGCTTCACATCCAAGAAACCTAACATCGAACACTTGAGGGTTTTTGGTTGTGTTGCATATGCAAAGATCATTGGACCACATCTTAAGAAGCTAGATGACAGGTCAAGAAGTGTGATCAATCTTGGAACAGAACCTGGTTCCAAAGCATACAGACTCTATGATCCGAATGCAAAGAAGGTGATTGTTAGTAGAGATGTGGTCTTTGACGAGAAAAAGGTTTGGGACTGGTCTTCTACAACAAAACAAAATGATGGAGAACCGGGCATGTTTAAACTTACTCGTGATGGTGTTATAGAAGACGGAAGAGGAAATGAAGATGATCAAGACAATGATCATCAAGAACCAGATGATGAACCTATAAACCAAGTCGAGGAAGAAGAAGAAGAAAACGTAAACCATGGTGAGAATCAAGAAGCAGAACCGCAACAAGGAGTAACAAGATATGGTCGTGTCATCACAAAACCAAGATATCTTGACGACTATGTATTGATGGCAGACCTAGAAAGTGTGAAGCTACTACTCACAGTGGATGGAGAACCAGAAAACTATCTTGAAGCTGCAAACTTTCCTGAATGGATAGAAGCAATGAAAGTCGAGTTGGACTCCATTGTAAAAAACAAGACATGGGAGCTCGTTGACAAGCCAACAGGAGTAAATCCCATTGGACTAAAATGGATCTTCAAGATAAAGAGAAAAGCATATGGTTCGGTGAATAAAAACAAAGCAAGACTTGTGGCAAGAGGCTATGTGCAACAACAAGGAGTAGATTTCGAAGAAGTATTTGCACCAGTGGCAAGACTCGAAACTATACGATTTCTCATAGCTCTTGCAGCAACAAATGGTTGGGAGATACATCATCTAGACGTGAAAACCGCCTTCTTGAATGGTGATTTAATTGAGACGGTTTATGTGACTCAACCCGAAGGCTTCGTGAAAAAGGGAGAAGAAAACCGAGTTTATAGACTTTACAAGGCTCTATATGGACTTCGACAAGCCCCAAGAGCATGGAATATTAAACTCGACCAAGTTCTAAAGGAGATGAACTTCAAGAAGTGTTTAAAGGAACCATCAGTGTACCGGAAAGAAGAGAAGAATGATGTCTTGATTGTGGCTATCTATGTTGATGATTTATTTGTGACGGGAACATCACTTATAATCATTAAACAATTCAAAGAAGATATGTCAAAGAAGTTCGAGATGTCGGATCTTGGAAAGCTAACGTATTATCTTGGCATTGAAGTAATTCAAGAAGAAGACGGGATAAGGATTAAACAAGAAGGTTATGCTCGAGGAATTCTTGTTAATACTAAGATGGAGACGTGTAACTTGACTCACGTGCCAATGGAGTCGGGTTTAAAGCTTTCAAAGGCTGAAAACGAGACGGAGCTTGATGCCACGGAGTATAGAAGAACGATCGGTTGTCTAAGGTATCTTCTCCATACGCGACCGGATCTATCATATGCAGTTGGAGTTCTAAGCCGGTATATGCAAAGTCCAAGAGAGTCTCATGGTCAAGCAATTAAACATATCCTAAGATATGTAAGAGGGACCACTAATTTTGGTTTATACTTCAAGAGAAACGGGTCAAGGAGGATTATTGGATATAGTGATAGTAGTCACAATATCGACATTGATGATGGAAGAAGCACCTCAGGACACGTTTTCTACTATGGCGCATCACCGATTACTTGGACATCACAAAAGCAACCAACCGTTGCATTGTCTTCATGCGAGGCCGAGTTTATGGCAGCTACAGAAGCCGCAAAGCAAGCTATATGGCTCAAGGAACTGTTGAGAGAGATTCTTAGCAAGGACGAGAAGGTCATTCTAAGGATAGACAACAAGTCGGCCATAGCTTTAACCAAGAATCCGGTGTTTCATGGAAGAAGTAAACACATTCTTAAAAATTATCACTTTATTCGTGAATGTGTAGAGAACGGCCAAGTTGAAGTAGAACATGTACCCGGTGTAGAGCAAAAGGCGGACATCCTTACCAAACCATTAGGAAGGATCAAGTTCAAAGAAATGAGAAGTCTAGTCGGAGTTCAAGAGATCAAACTTCCCGGAGTTCAAGTTGGAATTACGGGGGAGAATGTTAGATAATTCCAAGACTTGGTGACCAAGCTACGGTGACTTGGAGAGCAAGCTACGAGACTTGGAGAGGAAGCTACGAGACTTGGAGAGGAAGCTACCGAGGCTTGGAGAACAAGTTTCCTAGTTCTATATAAACAAGTGCTAATGGAGAGTTGTTCCATATCACTTCATCACTTCACCATAACTTAGAAAGAAGAAAGATTTAGTTTTGAGAAAGTTTCTAAATCTAATAAAGAAAAGTTGTTCTTTATATTTTTCTAAGTTTATAAATCTTTTGATTTGATCGTAACGCTGTACGTTTTTCTCCTGTGTGGTCAACGATATTTGATTTGTGAAGGAATCCAAATTTCATTTTTGGTGATAATTAGTTTCTTATGTAGAATCGATGAGTATGGATTTTAATCCTTGTGGAAGACTTGGTTCAGGATTGCTTTAGATTTGATTCTGAGATATTGGCTAGTTTATATGAGCTTGCAGGAAATGATTATGGGTATTTTTGGAACATGGCCAATTCTCAAAAATACCACCAAAAAAGTTTTTTTTCCAAAAATACCACCAATTTTCAAAAGTTCCAAAATACCATTTTTTCTAAAAGTTCCAAAAATACCACAAAACTAAAATTAATTTTAAATATTCAAAACTAAAACCCTAAACCTCAAACCTAAACCCTACCCCCTAAAACTATACCCTAATTGTACAATAATTAACCCAAACCCAAAAATTTAAATTCTATGCTCTTGAAAATCAATTTTTGAGGTTGTGGTATTTTTGGAATTTTTGAAAACTAATGGTATTTTTGGAACTTTTAGTGGTATTTATGGAACTTTTGAAAACTAGTGGTATTTTTGGAACAAAAACTTTTTTTGGTGGTATTTTAGGGAATTTCTCAACATGTAACGCATAGATGAAGAAGATTTTGCTTGTTTCTAAATTTTCCACATTTCTTGCAGTATTTCTTATTCAATTGCATTTTCTTTTTTTTGTAGGTGTGTGTGTTCTACTTGGTTCTTCGAGCTCTTGATACTGTTGGTTAGTGACTCTTAACTAATGCTTCTAATATTACCTACTTACTGGACTTGAAAGCTATTAAAGGCAGATAGAATCGAAAGAAAGCCTAGAGATTTTATGAGGCTTTTCGAAAATCATCTTGCGTCTTCATGCTCATGCCGCTAATATAATAGTTTTTTTTTTCCTACAGAGGATGACACAAGCATACCAGCTGATGAAAAGCTTCCTATCCTGCTAGCTTTCTACATGCACATATACAATACCGACTAGCACTATTCATGCAAGTATATCTTGATCTTTCACATGCCATCAATAGAAGCCTATTTAGCTCACAAATTTTACTCATTCAATTTTTAGGTGGTACCAAGGAGTACAAGGTTTTGATGGATCAATTTCACCATGTTTCTGCTGCGTTTTTGGAACTTGAAAAAGGGTTAGTTCAATTATATGCGATACGCTCTTCTGTTCTGGTTTATACTCCCTCTGTTTTTAAAAGGTTGATGTTTTGGATTTTTTCCTTGTGTTTGAAAGATTGATTTTCTACACTTTACTTTATGCTTTTACGTTTTACCAAGTGATTAAATAGTTATTTTAATCAAAAAGTACCAAAAAGTAAGTCAAAAGTAAAATAAATAATTAGTTGACACAAATATCTATTTTGTCTTAATATGTGTGAAATACTCAAAACATCAATCTTTCAAAAACAGAAGGAGTAGTTTTTTCTGCTCGTGTTGTTTCATGTTTATTGATTGAGTTACTTGAGTTTTTACTCTAATCAGCTTTCTGACAATACTAATTTCTGTTTATTTTTATAACTTGTACGTTGGTTTATAAAGGTATCAAGAGGCTATCCAGGAAATTACTCAAAGAATGGGTGCAGGGATGGCCAAGTTTATCTGCCAGGAAGTCTGTAATACAATACATTTTTTGTAGTGTGGATTTATCTTTGAGTTATAGGGACAAGATGGGTCTCTGTTTCATGTACAATCGTGAAATTGTCAAAACTTATTAGCGTGTTACTGAAATGATTTGTGTACCGATCCAGTTTTCCCTGTTATATGCAGGTAGAAACTGTTGATGACTACGATGAGTACTGCCACTATGTTGCTGGTCTTGTGGGTTTAGGTCTGTCTAAACTCTTCCTCGCTTCGGGATCAGAAGTTTTGACTCCAGATTGGGAACAGATTTCCAATTCAATGGGTTTATTTCTACAGGTACAACAATGTATTATGACGTGTACAGCATTTCCTTCTCAAATCTTTTACAACTTTGGAAAAATTCCCGTCCTCGAATATTTGATAACATTGGTTCTATTTGCAGAAAACAAACATTATCAGGGATTATCTTGAGGACATTAATGAGATACCAAAATCCCGCATGTTTTGGCCTCGCAAGCTCGAGGTACATATATACCACTCTCAAGTTCTCATCTTAGGTCTAATGTTAACTATATTGACTATTTTCTAACAATGGTCTTGTGTTTTGGGTGAATTTATCAAACGCAATGTAGGACTTAAAATACGAGGAGAACTCAAACAAAGCAGTGCAGTGCTTGAATGAAATGGTTACCAATGCATTGATGCATATTGAAGATTGCCTGAAATACATGGTTGCGTTGCGTGATCCTTCCATATTTCGGTTCTGTGCCATCCCTCAGGTTGGAGAAATAAATATCACATATTTGTTTGTTTCCCTATCTAAATTTTACTTTGCCTTAAAGTACTTGTTGAGAACTGTTTATATTGTTTTCCCTCATTATAAGAAACTAGTTTCAAGAATTCCTATACATGTCACAAATGGAAGTTAATATCGCTTTGCTTGGTTGTGTGTTTCCTTGATCAGATCATGGCGATTGGAACACTTGCGTTATGCTATAACAATGTGCAAGTATTTAGAGGCGTTGTGAAACTTAGGCGAGGTAAGATGTTTATCTAGAGTTTGATTTGTAGTCCTTTTCATCATCTCATCAATTAGACCCCAAACCTTAAAACTTTTATTATCAACAAGCTTGAGAATGTGTTACACGCATTTCCGTCTGACATATCTGTTGACCAAATTTCTTCTGTGTAGGTCTAACTGCTAAAGTTATTGATCGAACAGAGACAATGGCTGATGTCAATGGTGCGTTCTATGATTTTTCTTGCATGCTGAAAGCAAAGGTACGTCATTAGTTCCTCTTTTGTTATATCTTTTGCTCATTCTGTTCTGGTTTTAAAAATGGAACAAATTATGAGTATTTTATAACGCACCATAGGTTGACACGAACGATCCGAATGCCAGTAAGACACTAAACCGAATTGAAGCCGTTCAGAAATATGCATAGACACTGGAGTCCTTCAAAAGAGGTACCGTCTTTTGTTTTGAATCTTCTTATTCCATTAGAGACGGTCGTGGTCTTTGACCTAGAATTAACTTCCAAATATTCCAGAATACCATAAAAATTATCGTTATATTTTGTTTTTGGTAAATCATCGTTATATTTTGTTTTTGGTTGGGGTTTCTGATGAATCGTTCTCTCTATTACTCTCAGAAAACCTTATGTTAATGACAAAGGACAATCAAACAGTGTCTATGTAAGTTGCATTTTTCACTGCTCTATATAAGTATCTCGTTATAAAAAGATTACATTACTTATGATCCTCTTTCTCTACCCCGGAAATGCAGATTGTAATGGTTGTGATTCTACTGGCCATTATCTTTGCATATCTCAGAGCAAACCGAGTTGATGGAAAGTAATCAAAATGTAAGCGATTTCGAATGTATCATCATCATTAAAAGATGCTTAGATCATGATAAAACAGTGATTACTAGGTTGGTTCTTATTCACGCCACTCTCTTTTCTTATTAAACTTGGTTTGGTCTAAAAAACCATGGATTTCTATTTTAGTTATCTTGACCGTTGTTTTATCTGTAGTTGTTGTAATAAACTTGCATTTTGTTCGTCTATTTTTAATGTTTCTCCCTTGTGTTTGGTGTGATCAAACATTTTGTTTTATGCATATTATCAGATGTTCATTGAATTATAATTGGATCCCAAGATTAATAATTACTAACAACCTGATAAAAATAAATGCTATACGGGTTTCTTAACTACACTAATTTGTGCTTTACACTGTTTTCTTTTATAAAAGTTAAAAAAATGGAGTGTGACACTTATGTGAAGTTGTGAACAAATGAGGAGAAAACTATGAGTACCTAGTGGTTTCTGGTCTAGTGGTTTTCTCTTCATGAAAAGTGAGAAGAGGTCTTTGGTTCTGAGTCCTCATGGGAAGAAGGGGATTTCCAAAAGAAATAGACTAAAGGCTGACTCTGGGTCCACGGAGATTAAAGTTTCGATCCGAACTTTAAAGTTATTAAAAAAAAAACTATTAGTATAATTTTTTTTTTCCTGTGTCAAAACCCAATGTTGAAAAGTTTCGAAAAAATAGTTGACCAAAAAAAAAAAATTTCGAAAAAATAAAGGGTTAATTTGCTAACTAGCTAATAAAAAAATTATAATTAGTAAAGTAGCAAAAATTAGTTCATGTGTCATATGTCCAATAGATTTAGGTTAAATGGTTATGAATTTAATTATAGATTTTTTTTTGGTTATTACTCTTAATTCCCCAAAAATAAATCTCTTAAAATATGGGAAATTAGGTGGAATAACCAAAAAAAAATCTATAATTAAAATCCTAGCAAGTTAACCTAAATCTAATGGTCATAATTGTGCCACATAAGTTAATTTTTGCTAGTTTACTAAGTCTAATTTTTTTTGTGCTAGTGAGCAAATTAACCCTAAAATTGTTATAAAAAAAAAAACAAAATCGCGTCTAGCACGTGGCAAGCTTTTCAAACGCCAAAACAGAGAATCGTTGACCCAACAAACATCAACATCTATCACGTTGGTGAATCAAACAGTCTTGTTTTTCAACTAATTTTTTTTTTTTTTTTTTGAAACTTAAGATTGTTCTTCAACTAATCCACCCTTGTTTCAAAAAAGAGAGTCTATTTTCCTCTGTTTCTGAATAAAAGAATCCAACAAAAATGGGAAGCTTGAGTACGATTCTTAGTCATCCAGACGAGATATATCCACTCTTGAAGTTGATAATTGCTATTACCAAAGCTAAGAAACAAATCCCACTTCATGAGCTACACTTAGCTTTTTGCTACTCAATGCTACATAAAGTTTCTAAAAGCTTTTCTCTTGTTATTCAACAACTTTGCACCGAGCTTCGTAACGCGGTACGTGTTTGCCTTATACATGGAATTTGTGATAAGTTTTGTAATTTAGATTTTTATGGAACCATTTTTTCCTACTATGTATAAATATGTAACATTTTTGGTAACAACAATATTTTTCACCATTTGCTTATTAATTTTTTTTATTATTATTAGGTGTGTGTGTTCTACTTGATTCTTCGAGCTCTTGATACTGTTGGTTAGTGCTTCATAACTACTCCATATGGTATCGATTTACCTTTAAAATGTATTCATGTTTTGATGGTTATTATAGATCCATTTTCTTTTTGTCAACATTGTAGATCCATTTTGCTTTCTTAAATGGCACTTTCTATTTGTTACTTGATGGTAAAAAATGTGAATCATCTACTTTTTTTTGTTACTATAGAGGATGACACAAGCATACCAATGGAGATCAAAGTTCCAATTCTTATAGATTTTCACCGTCACATATACAATTGTGACTGGCATTTTTCATGTAAGTAATCTTAAAGTTTCGAGAAACAAGTGTTGAAGGATTTTTCTTTAACTTGATTTCCTCTTTATTCGATTTTAGGTGGTAAAAAGGATTACAAGTTTCTAATGGACCAATTTCACCATGTTTCTGCAGCATTTCTTGATCTTGAAAAAGAGTTAGTTCTACTCTCTTTTTTTTTTATGCAAGAGAAACTTGATTGATCTACTGAATTTTAGGAATCTTTTCTTTGGTGATACTAATTAATTTATGTTGTTTTCCTAACTTAAACAAAAAGATATCAAGAGGCTATTGAAGATATAACCAAAAGAATGGGTGCAGGAATGGCCAAGTTCATTTGCAAGGAGGTTTTTATTATACTAAAGACTTTATCATGTCGATTTTTTTTTATCGATTACAAATATGTTCCACGCTTGCTTAGTTAACCCTACATGCTTGTCAACACTTATTAGCATGTTTTTGTCAAGAGCTGAAATTATTTGTGTATTCAACAGGTAGAAACGGTCGATGACTATGATGAATACTGTCATTATGTTGCTGGACTTGTTGGTTTAGGTCTATCAAAACTCTTCCTGGCTTCGAAATTAGAAATCTTGAATCAAGATTGGGAAAATATTTCAAATTCTACCGGTTTATTTTTGCAGGTACATTAATATATCATGAGTCCATTGTACTATACACGGTCTCTTCCTCAAATCTTTTGCAATATTTGAAAACCATTTGTTATCTTATTTGCAGAAAACAAATATTATCAGGGATTATCTTGAGGACATTAATGAAATACCAAAATCCCGCATGTTTTGGCCTCGCAAAATTTGGGGGAAATATGCTGGCAAGCTCGAGGTACATATATACCACTCTCAAGTTCTCATCTCAGGTCTTATGCTAACCATACTGACTATTTTCTAACAATGTTCTTTTTTGGGTGAATTTATCAATCGCAATTGTAGGACTTAAAATACGAGGAGAACTCAACCAAAGCAGTGCAGTGCTTGAATGAAATGGTTACCAATGCATTGATGCATATTGAAGATTGCCTGAAATACATGGTTGCGTTGCGTGATCCTTCCATATTTCGGTTCTGTGCCATCCCTCAGGTTAGAGAAAAAAATATCATTAGAAGTAGAACCGTATGTATTTTTTTCTCGTAATATGTAACCAGTTTCAAGAATTCTGTCCAAATGCACAATATAATTACATACACTCCTCTTAAACTTCGCCTGCCATAATATTAAATGTCATGAAAGTAATATGGCTTTGCTTGGATGTATTTTCTTGATCAGATCATGGCAATTGGAACACTTGCATTATGCTATAACAATGTGCAAGTATTTAGAGGCGTGGTGAAACTGAGGCGAGGTAAGTTGTTTACCTTATCGGTCAGATGCCATGCCTTAAACTTACATTGTCAACAAGGTTGAAAACGTGTTACGAGCATTTTCATCTGAAACATTGTTGAACACCTTTGTATTGTTTAGGTCTGACTGCTAAAGTCATTGATCGCACAAAGACAATGGCTGATGTCTATGGTGCCTTCTACGATTTTTCTTGCATGCTGAAAACAAAGGTATGTAATTAGTTCCTCTTTTCCTCAATATTATGTTCTCTTCTTAAAAGAGGTTAAAATAAATGTATTTTATTTCGTTGTATAGGTTGACAAGAACGATCCAAATGCGAGTAAGACACTAAACCGAATTGAAGAGGTACCGTCTTGTCATTTGAATCTTCTTATTCTATGAGATCATCCACATTTAGAAATTATGCCCAATCAAAGAATCCACTAAGAAACTGGTCTCGACCAAGTATTCCCAGTTGTGTCTTAACTTTTGGTGGGTCTGGGCAAACAAAAATATTTGGGCCATTTTAGTATAACTATTTAAATTTGGAACCTTTTATGCAATATAAATTATTTTAAAAAAAAATTGAGACCTTTTTCTTTTTAAGAATTTTTCAAAATTTTAGGTGGGTCCTGGGCGTATGCTCTATTGGCCACCAGCCAGAGCCGGCCTGAGTATTTCAGAATACGACGATAGTAATCTTTCTTTTCAGTTGGGGTTTTTGATAGATCTTTGTCTCTCTTCCTATCAGGAAATCTTATGTTAATGACAAAGGACAAACAAACAATGTCTATGTAAGTTACATTTTCCTCTTTTCCATATAAGTATTTCAATTTTGAAAATTTAACATTCCTCATTATTATTCTCTCTTACCCAAAAATGCAGATTGTAATGGTTGTGATTCTACTGGCCATAATCTTTGCCTATCTCAGAGCAAACTGAGTTGATGGAAAGTAATCAAAATGTAAGCGATCTCGAATGTATCATCATCATTAAAAGATGCTTAGATCATGATAAAACAGTGATTACTAGGTTGATTCTTATTCACGCCACTCTCTTTTCTTATTAAACTTGGTTTGGTCTAAAAATCATGGATTTCTATTTTAGTTATCTTTTTTTTTTTTGTTAAACTTATTTTAGGAGGGGTTATTAACTGTGTATTTTAATGTATTTTAAAATCAGAGAAAAGATTATGTTATTCAATTATGTATTCCATAGAAATACATTAAAATCCTCTGTTATTGAATTAGTCATTTGTTTGATGTATTCCAAAATACAACAAAAACAACTGTTATTCAATTGAACGTTGATTTTGGGGGATTTAAATTTCAGGGGATTTTGATACATTTTTTCTTCAGAAATACAAAGAACATGAATACGGCATTTTTTGTTCTTCTTTTGATGGATTCCGACAAAAATAAACCCTCTTCAATCTCCTTTCCACCATCAATGATGAGACCCCAAAATCGTTTCTTCTCTTCTCCCACCCATGCACACAGTCAATCCTTCCTCTCTTTCTACACCATTCGCTTCTTCCCTCACCATCACTAGCTTCTTAAATCAAGGGCTTCAAGGGTTAATTGCTCCGCCAGTGTTAGGGTTAACTTGGGTGAATCTGTGAAAATGGGGAGCGAGCCGACTCGAGTTATGGTGGCTGTGAACGATTCGACGATCAAGGGTTACCCTAACCCTTCGATTAGTTGCAAAAGAGCATTTGAATGGACTCTGGAGAAGATCGTCCGATCAAACACTTCCGATTTCAAAATGGTCGACGAAGACGGTGCTTCTTTTAATTTCTCCTTTGAATTTGTGAGAAATTGATGATCGATTGTAGATTTGAATGGTGATGTTGTATAGATCGATTTGCAGGTTTCTCTGTGGAAATGATTTCGTTAGGTTTTGAGTTGCAGTTTCAATTTAGAGAAATCTATTGGAGAGAAATTTGATATTTTCATGATAGTTGTATTGTTCTCTTTGAATGGGGAAAATGTGATTTTGCTAAGTTGTTTTGTTTGTGAATTGGGAAAACAGGTTTTGATGAAGCAGATAGTATATATGCTTCTCCTGAAGATTTCAGAGAAATGAGAGAGTCTAACAAGGCAAAAGGTGTTCACTTTCTCGAGTTTTTCGTTAAAAAATGTCATGAGATTGGGGTAAATCACTCTTTTTTTCCTTGTCCTCTCATAAGAACTAATGCAATCTTGTGAGTTAGTAAATGCTAGTTGTGTAAAACTTGTTGTAGGTTGGTTGCGAGGCATGGATAAAGAGAAGTGATCCAAAGGATGTGATATGCCAAGAAGTAATTCGCGTCAAACCAAATTTTCTGGTTTTGGGAAGTCGTGGTCTTGGCCGGTTCCAAAAGTAAGTTAAAATTTTCTAACTCTGATAACAAAATTATGTTGGATAGAATAGACTAGAAGATTAGTCTAACAAAGGAATAGTGTGTGTGTGATTCGAGCGTGAAAACATTGACTCTAAGTTACTAGTGTTGTTGATTTTGTGGTTTGTGTTAGATGGAAAGAGTTACCTCTTTGTTATAATCATGTCTGAGGTCTTATGAGTTTTGTTCCTCTTTACGCTCTTGCATCGCAGAGTCTTTGTTGAGACTGTGAGTGCATTTTGTGAGCTGAGTGTCCAGTCATCACGGTCAAACGCAATGCCGATGAAACTCCCAGTGATGCTGCTGATGACTAAAGTACAACAATGTCCCTCCCAAAAATGTTAAACACTTCTTTGATCATATATACACATAGTGCCTTGGTGTGTAGTGTGTACAAAAATGATATATATATATATATATATATATATATATATGTATCTATAAAGTTCCTTTCAATTCTTGACATGTCTGTTTGACTTGTTCATACATTTTCACTTGTTTGTAATGTTTTGGATGAAGCAAATGAGATGCGTCAGTTAATATAGTCAAACTATTAGCTTTGATTCCACCAACAACTTCTACACTCATGAACTGGTGTTTATTCAAGCAACTACATATATACTGGTGTTTTCTCTCAAAATCTCAAAACCCTTTTCACATCTTCAATTTTTCAATCGCACAAACCTTTTTCGCACCAACGTAACCGCCGGAACCGACAATGCAATCGCCATTTTTGGCATATTTCAGTGTCGCGGCGATAACCACGCCGTCTGTGTACGATTGCGTCAGAGGAATACTTTTCGTGCATTCATATAATTCAACAAAATCTAACAAAATCCTTTAAATACATATACAACAAAATACATCAGAATACCAATCTATCGTGGGGGAATCCATCACAATCCAATAGAATACTCTCAAATACAAATCCAACATAATACTTTAAAACACACAGCTGAATAACCCCTCCTTAGTTATCTTGACCGTTATTTTATCTGTAGTTGTTGTAATAAACTTGCATTTTGTTCGTCTATTTTCGCTTGTGTTTGGTGGGATCAAACATTTTGTTTCATTTGGTTCTCTTTCAAGGCATATTATAAGATCTTCATTGAATTATAATTGGATCCCAAGATTAATAATTACAAACAACCTGATAAAAATAAATGTTATAAGGGTTTCTTAACTACACTAATTTGTGTTTTACACTGTATTCTTTTTTAGAAGTTTAAAAAATGGAGTGTGACACTTAGAGCATGTTTATCAATGGTAAATTGGGGTACGGCGAGTGAAGACGAGATCGATGAACGTGAAGACGAGATGATCGGAGACGGCGACAGGAGCAGCGGCGGTGATGATCGGAGAAGGAGCGGTCGACGGCGACAGGAGCAGCGGCGGTGATGATCGGAGAAGGACCGGTTCCGATCTCGATCACAGAGATCTCGGAGAAGAAGAGCTAATTAATTATTTGAATAATAAGTTTCAAAAAAAAAAAAAGAAGAGCTAATTATCAAAAGAAGAAGATTGAAAAAAAAAAATTCCAAAAATAAAAAATAAAAAATTCATTAATGGGCAAAAAAAAAAAATTTACTTTTTTCTTTAGAAAAAATTACTTGGTAAAAACGAGACCTATTTATATCTGGAGGATTTCCTAAATCTTTAAGGTTTTGTGAAAAGTTCCAAAAAATAGCTCATTTTTAACAACTGAAGCAAATCGAAGAAAACACGGAATGTACTATGTTTTAAATGTTTTTGATTTTTGAAATTTTATATTTTATTGAATGTACTATATTTTTAATTTGGAGAAAATAAACTTTACTTATGAAAAATACAATTTCATCAATTTTTTTTAGAACCCTTCTATATTTACTACCTATAATCATTATAAAAAACATAAAACTAAATTAGGGTAAATATAATAATCCTAATACAATTAATAATATAAAATTTTTATATTATCCCAATATATTACTTATATGCTGTTATGTGTATATTTTTTCCTTTTTTGTGTCGGCAACTCAATGTTGAAAAGTTTCGAAAAATAAATATCTCTTAAAAATATTAAAAAACAAAAAAAAACAAAATCGCGTGTAGCACGCGGCAAGCTTTTCAAACGCCAAAACAGAGCATAGTTGGCCCAACAAACATCAACATCTATCACGTGGCCTATCAAACAGTCTTGTTCTTCAACTAATCCACCATTGTTGTCATTGTTGCAAAGGAGAGAGTCTATTTTCCTCTGTTTCTGAATAGAAGAATCCAACAAAAATGGGAAGCTTGAGTACGATTCTTAGTCATCCAGACGAGATATATCCACTCTTGAAGTTGATAATTGCTATTACCAAAGCTAAGAAACAAATCCCACTTCATGAGCCACACTTAGCTTTTTGCTACTCAATGCTACATAAAGTTTCTAAAAGCTTTTCTCTTGTTATTCAACAACTTTGCACCGAGCTTCGTAACGCGGTACGTGTTTGCCTTATACATGGAATTTGTGATAAGTTTTGTAATTTAGATTTTTATGGAAACATTTTTTCCTACTATGTATAGATATGTTACATTTTTGGTAACAACAATATTTTCACCATTTGCTTATTTAATTTTTTTTTTTATTAGGTGTGTGTGTTCTACTTGATTCTTCGAGCTCTTGATACTGTTGGTTAGTGCTTCATAACTACTCCATATGGTATCGATTTACCTTTAAAATGTATTCATGTTTTGATGGTTATTATAGATCCATTTTCTTTTTGTCAACATTGTAGATCCATTTTGCTTTCTTAAATGGCACTTTCTATTTGTTACTTGATGGTAAAAAATGTGAATCATCTACTTTTTTTTGTTACTATAGAGGATGACACAAGCATACCAATGGAGATCAAAGTTCCAATTCTGATAGATTTTCACCGTCATATATACAATTGTGACTGGCATTTTTCATGTAAGTAATCTTAAATTTTCGAGAAACAAGTGTTAAGGATTTTTCTTTAACTTGATTTCCTCTTTATTCGATTTTAGGTGGTACAAAGGATTACAAGTTTCTAATGGACCAATTTCACCATGTTTCTGCAGCATTTCTTGATCTTGAAAAAGAGTTAGTTCTACTCTTTTCTTTATGCAAGAGAAATTTTCTTGCTTATTTCTTGGTTGATCTACTGAATTTTTGGAATCTTTTCTTTGGTGATACTAATTAATTTATGTTGTTTTCCTAACTTAAACAAAAAAGATATCAAGAGGCTATTGAAGATATAACCAAAAGAATGGGTGCAGGAATGGCCAAGTTCATTTGCAAGGAGGTATTCATTATACTAAAGACTTTATCATGTCGATTTTTTTTTTAATCGATTACAAATATGTTCCATGCTTGCTTAGTTAACCCTACATGCTTGTCAACACTTATTAGCATGTTTTTGTCAAGAGCTAAAATTATTTGTGTATTCGACAGGTAGAAACGGTCGATGACTATGATGAATACTGTCATTATGTTGCTGGACTTGTTGGTTTAGGTTTATCAAAACTCTTCCTCGCTTCGAAATTAGAAATCTTGAATCCAGATTGGAATTTTTTTTCAAATTCTACAGGTTTATTTCTGCAGGTACATTAATGTATTATGAGTCCATTGTACAATACAAGGTCTCTTCCTCAAATCTTTTGCAATTTTTGAAAACCATTTGTTATCTTATTTGCAGAAAACAAATATTATTAGAGATTATCTTGAGGACATTAATGAAATACCAAAATCGCGCATGTTTTGGCCTCGTGAGATTTGGGGAAAATATGTCAACAAGCTCGAGGTGCATACATTTTACTCTCTAGCTCTCATCTAAAGATCTTATATTAATACATAATGTAACATTTTTTTTGTGTGAATTCTTATAATGTCAGGACTTGAAAAATGAGGAGAAATCAACAAAAGCAGTACAATGTTTAAATGATATGGTTACTAATGCATTGATTCATGTTGAAGATTGCTTGAAATCCCTGTCTGCATTGCGTAATCCCGAAATATTACTGTCTTGTGCTATTCCTCAGGTCATACAAAATAAAACTCATCACATATTCTTGAGCTTATCCAACTAAAATTAATTGAGATGTGTTTATGTTGTTTTATACTCTGCATTGATATAGAATTTTTTTTTTTCCATTTTTATTAGATCGTAGCGATTGGAACACTTGCATTATGCTATAACAACGTACAAGTATTTAGAGGCGTTGTGAAACTTAGGCGAGGTAAAATGTTTTTATCTTGAGTTTATTTTGCAATCTTAAAAACAATTTCATCAATTACTGAGTTATGGTTACAATTTACAAACATTGGTATGTGAAAACTCTGATTTATTGACAAAAGATTTTAATTGTGCAGGTTTAATAGCTAAAGTTTTTGATCGCACAAAGACAATGGATGATGTCTATGATGCATTCTATGATTTTTCTTGCATGCTAGAAACAAAGGTTGACAAGAACGATCCGAATGCCATGAAAACACTAAACCGGCTCGAAACTATCAAGAAAATCTGCAGAGAAAATGGTGCCCTTCGCGAGAGGTAAGAGAGTCTTGGAATCTTGATTTCTTCTTGTTCCTTTATTTAAAAGATCCATAGTCATTTATCATGAAAACCTGCATTTAGATTTATACTTTGGTCTTCTTACCATTTTGGTTTGAGTACTAATGAAATCTCTCTTTTTTCTGGTTCAGAAAATCACAATCAAAGGCTACTATATATGTGAGTTCATTTCTTTTATCCGGTTTCCGTACAATGTGTTCTTAATTTAACTATAACTTACTTATCATCCTCCAATATACCCGAAAATGCAGATTGTAATGCTCGTGCTTCTACTGGCCATAGTCTTCATGTATCTCAATTCTCAAAAGCAAACCAATGTAAGCGACTCAAGACCTGGAGATCAGTTTATACCTTCTTTGAATGTTTGATCAAATCTTGAAATGATTACACTTAATAAAGCCGAGCCCTCGGTCTAGAAACATCAAATGTAATTTGAACAAGTAATACAATTTCTTAAAGATGTTTTAAAGTTTATTTCTCAAAACCAAGTTAAAAGTTTATAAAAAATAGTACAACATATCACTTACTGACTGATACGAATCGTATAGAATCACACACCTCATGGTTAAAGAACAGAGTATCTGCCTGGTTGCGATCCTCCTCCGGGAAGTGACATGGCCTGCTTAGTAATGTCTTCAAGAACACGCTTGAGTTCAACTTTCGCTGTCTTAACTGATTTCTCGGAAGGCCCTTCGATGAACAAGTAGAGCTTCCGTTCTCCAGGTCCCGGGATACGTCCTGAAGGATAAAACTGACCTCGAGTAGTAATGGCGGCTCCACTCCAATCTGATATCGGACCTAGAGTTTCTTTGTGAGTGACCTTCCACCGCGCGTTCTGCGGGAAATCATTGATTTCAAGTTCCGCTTCGTAATGTTCAGGCATTGCATCGGCTTGAATCTTTGCAAGATTATGTTGCAGGTTAGCTGCAGCAACCATGGCTGCAACACGGCCTGCTCCATCGCTAGCGATACTAGGAACGGTAACCGGAAGGACACCGTTCGTAGTCACGGGAGCAGAAGATTTAGCGGCTGCGGCAATGGCGGCCATCTGAGCAACAGCGGCTTGCTGCTGCTGTGTGATATCACCACTACCACCGGCCTTTCTTACGACATCATTCTCATCTTCTGAGTCGGACTTGTCTTCCTCAAAGCCATACTCCTTCGCTTGTGCTTTCTTCGCTGCTTTCCTAACGTCTTCTTCCTCTTCGTTGAATTTAAAGCCACTACCACCATACCCAGTTCCATGAGCTTGCTCAATACCTTGTTTCACTTTCACCATGAAACCATCCGCAATCGCTTTAAGATCATCGGGAACCGGCTGCTCAGAGAGTTCAAGGGCTTTGACTAAATCCGGTGCGTATTTTGCGTCATCTTCGGAGATAAACGTCACAGCACAGCCTTTCCGCCCTGCCCTACCTGTCCTGCCAACGCGATGCACATAGTCTTCGTAATGGTTCGGTGCATCAAAGTTAACAACCAACTCAAGCTCTTTCACATCTAGACCCCTAGCTGCAACACTTGTAGCAATCATCAAATTACAGACGTTGCTCTTAAAATCAGATATAGCTGATTCACGATCAGTCTGATCTTTACCACCGTGAAGAGATAAACAAGGATAACATCGGTTCATCATCTCCTTGTACAAAGCATCACATTTTTCCTGCGATTGAACAAAGACTAAGATTTTCCCTTTCTCATACCATTCCCCAAGAAGTTCTAGAAGTCTAGACTGCCTCTCACTTTCCGGTCTGATTTCAACGAGCTGAGTAATATCCTTATTCACAACACTCCTTCCACCAGCTTGTATCTCTACAGGCTTGTTCAAGACTTTACGTGCCAAAGTCTCCACTTGGCGAGGAAAAGTCGCTGAAAAGAGAACAGTTTGCCTATCAGGTCGAATATTTTGAACGATACGGGTAATCTGAGGCTCAAAACCCATGTCAAACATACGGTCAGCTTCGTCCATAACCAAAAATGTGACCCTTCGCAGATTGGTGATTTTCCCACTGCTAGTGCAAAGAATATCAATCATTCTTCCAGGAGTGCACACAACAATCTCAGTACCTCGCTTTAGGTCACTAATTTGCTGGGCAACTCCTGATCCTCCATACACAGGGACAGATCTTATACCTAATACCTTGGCAAACCTTTTGATCTCGATGTGAATCTGCTGAACAAGCTCCCTAGTAGGTGCCATTACAAGGCCAATTGGCCCTTCACCAGCTTCAACTGGAGGCTGATCTTTAATATGCCTCAACATAGGCAAAACAAAACCAAGGGTTTTACCTGACCCTGTTTTCGCAACTCCGATGCAGTCTCTACCACTCATGATGATTGGGAGTGCTTGTGCTTGGATAGGCATTGGCTTTTCATACTCAAGCTTCTTCATGGTATCCAAAATTCTGCTGGTTAGTCCGGTTTGGTGCCAAAATTTGATTGGTCTTGGTACATCTTTTCCATGAACTTTCAGCTCCAAATCCTTTCTGTAAGCGTTAACCTCTTCTTGTGTCATCCTTGAGATATCCTTAACTTCGATATAGAAATTTTTACGGAAAGGCTCATACTGTATTCTTGAATGGTCAACAAGAGACAATTTCTCAGCTTTTGTCTTCTTTACCCTCTTCATAAACTCCTCATCGTCTTCTTCCACACTTGGATCATCACCATCATCATTTGGTTCTGTATACTCAGAATCAGAATCTTCCCCTTGTATTATCCTACCAAGACCTTTCTTTGCCTTGTCACCACCTTTCTTAGAATCCACAACACTATCCTTGTCTACTACTGTGGGAGTAGTAACACTATTGCTAAACTTCTCAACCTCAGGTAATACCATAGTATTCATAAAAGCATCTAAAGGATCAATTTCATCTTCATCTTCAGCTACAGTATTCTCCTCCAAGTCTATCATTTTAGCATCTCCATCTTCTTCTTCTTCGGGCTTAGCCTCGCCATCGATATCCATTTCGGTATCCGGTTTCTCCTCTTGTTCATCATCAGATTCTCCTTCAAGAGTCCAAACCTTACCTTCCTTTAAATCCTTCTTACTTTCGCTTTCCGTTTCTTCTTCCTTCTTCCTCTTCAACTCTTGCCACTCCTGAACTCTTCTCCTCCGTTTCTCAACCTCCTCATCTAAATGCTTCTGCTCTTCCTCTACTTCTTCTTCACGAGTCTTCCTCTCTTTCTTCTCACCATTCTCTACTACTACTACAACATCTCTGCT